>OY728145.1:1160575258-1161825258 GCA_963277665.1 Viscum album
AAAATAAAATTTGGTTTACTAAAATGGAAGCTAAAATATTTGGAAGAAAAATCAGCTGGTGATGAGAATCACAACATGGTAGAAACTACACTTATTGAAGAAATTGAGAATAATAGGTTAAAGTTGTCTGAGTTCTAAAAATTAGTAAATATTATTAAATAAAGTTTGGCTGAAAATGAAGAAGATTTATTAGAAACACAATCAATGTTTCTTAAAACACAAAGTGAGTTAATAAATATGAGATAAGAATTCACTAAATCAGTTGAGTTTAAAGGTGAAACTTATCAATATGTCAAAAGAAAGGTTTACAAAATTAGGTTGTTTCTATTCCCAAAAAATCTCAATATACATCTGCTTCTACTAACACTATAGGCACAAAAGTTAAGATTTTTGAGAAATTATACTATAATAATAAATATTGGAATTCTTTATGAAAGTTTATCCCCGAATAAATTCACCCAAAATTTTTAAAAGGAAAACAATAAAAAACTTTATAGTAGTACTGTTATCTATCCGAGAGATCAAGATTCAGAGGTTACAACTAGTGTTGTGGAGTTTTTGGGAACAAAGAATATTTGTGATGGTAAAATATGTATCTACCAGGAAATATATTTGAATCAAGGGGGAGTTATAATAATCTAAGAAGAATAAAATTTTCATGAAAGTTTTTTGGATAAAAATTAAAATTTAAAAAGTTGAAGAATGTTAAATCCTCAACATAGACAATTGGAAAGCATAAAAAGCTTGAGAAAGAAAAGAATTTTTAGAAAGTTATGCAGGTTATAAAAGTTGAGTAGGAAAATAAAGAGTGATTAGTTATAGGTCTAGAGAGGATAGTCATGGATATAAATATGGATTAATCACAAAATTTAGCTAAAGAAAAAGGTAAGAAACATATTTTTAAAGATGAGGGAAAAAGTTAAAAAAAATATCAACAGTTATAAAGTTGAAAATTAAGAAGAAATGCAAGAGATGTGAGAAATATGGGCATGTTACAAAATATTGTATGATTATATTACCATATCAATAGGAAATCATGAATAAGATGTTACAAACTCAAGGTAACAAAAATTTTACTAAAGATGAAGAAAGGTAACAGCTACATATAAAGATTTATAGATGTGAAGAAATATGTTACAAATTTTAAGAAGATTGAGTAGAAGAAAGAAAAAAATCTAATGCTAAATCCAAGAAGAAGAAAAATAAATCTAGACCAGGAGAATGATATCATTCCAAATGTTACTTATAAGGAAATTTTAGGTTCCTCCTTATTCCCAATTTACTTTATTTTTACTAACTTGTAATGAATTTAATAAGAATAAGTAAGAAATCTTGATGAGTTCTATAGAAGTATTACATCAAGAAAAAATGTTTATCATGGAATAATTATACCACCATGATGAATAAAATAGTACTAACCTTTAGGGGAAGAAAATATAAAGATGAGTTATGAGTATCAAAAATTTATTAAATAGATGTTGTAATGTCAATAAAAATGAGATGTTGAAGGAAATTTATTTATACACTTAAAATATTTTGATATGTTTGTTAATATTTGTGAAATTTTTATTCTAACAAACTTACTTAGATTTCCCTAGATACAAAATTTCGTAAGAAACTTGAAGAAATTATTACATGAAAGAAATTTTATAAAAAACATTGATCAACTTGATTATTCAATGTTTTTTCTAAACTAGTTTTTCCCACGTAGACTTAGAATTATTTACTTAAATGATATTTGTTAAGAAACTTGTGTGATTCCATTTTTCTTAAATAAAGTTATAAATATTTTGATATGAAAGAAAATGAGCTATGATGACCCTTATGTTACCCCTTGGCATTTGATTGTTAATAAGGGGGATATGTGACATAAAGGGAGAAATAAAATTCAAACATCATATCATGGTAAATTATTGAGCACTCATATTGAATTTGAAGATGTTTGGAGTTTTATATGGATATTTAAAATAAAAACAAAGGGGGATATTTTTAGGCCAAAGTAAGGTTGTTTTCATTTATTTCCAATATATAAATATGTGTTTGAAGAGAAAGTTACTTAAGAAAGTTTCTTAAGGAAGTTATATGACCTTTCCTTATGAAAGAGTATAAGAAAGTTCTTTAACAAAATTATATGATACCAAGGCATTCATCAAAGTTCCTAACATCATGAATTTTTTCATGATCCAAGAAAAGTTTTTACACACTTATAAAAAGTGAGGAATGTAAAAAATATAATAAGAAGAATAATTTGATATTTTTGAATGGATTTTTTGTAATAAGTTTTCACAATTTCACTAGACTTACTAGGGATAAAGATACCATAATTTTGTTTTGAGAAAAATGTATTAGTGAGTTTGTACACTCTTGTACAAAGTTTGAATATGTAAAAATGGGGATAGGTCTAAGGCCTAATAAGTTAGTATTTAATATAAGTAAAAATAAAAATGAGTAGAAATATAAAGTTGATCCAAAGTTTTTATATAGAGAGGTTTTATGTGATATAAGTCTTTAGAAGTTGAAAAAATGTAGTCAACCATCTTCAAAGGTAGCTAAAGACTCCGAAAAAAAAATTATATGAAGTTCATTACTGAGAAGTTGAAGGATTTATAGAGGATCAAGTCCATTGGAAAAAGATCCCTTAGAAAGATAGAAATATAAAAAAAACTCACTAGATGTATATTTAAATGGATCTGTAATAACTAAATTATTTGATGAGAATGATTTTAGAAATTCATCAGAAAATCATCCATCAAAAAACATACAATGGATAGAAGAGCATTAGATGAAATTTATCTATGTATTTGGATGAACTTTTTAGATAAGTTTTTCTTGAGAAAAGTTTTATCTAAGGTAGGATGATTAGAATGTGTCATAAGAATGAAGAAAAGTAGAGAAGTGACATTTTTGTGATTAGATGGAATTCTCATAAAGAAGTTATTGGACAAACATTTCATTTGATTGAGATTTAGGATATTTACATAAATATTTGTAAATAAATTTAAAATATTAAAATTAAAGATTTTATTTTAATTTTTTTATCTCTATAATGTTAAGGAAGTTTTTAAAAGTTCCTTGACACCGATATTATGGAAATTTGAAGAAATGTGAATCATTCATGAAGGTTCATGAATATTTAAAAATGTTATAAAAGATTTTATAAGTTCTCATTGAAATTCAGTTAATTAGGAAAATGAAATTATGTTCCCTATAATTATATTTTGGGGGCACATATATAAAGGGGTGAAATGTAAAAATGTACTTAAACATTATTCATTAGGATGAAAAACTAAAATTTTGAAGATTTTTTTTGTCAAGTTGAGCTTCCAACCAATCAGGTTAAAGAATAGAAAATAGAATGAATTATATTAGATAGAGAAGAAGTTGAGTATGGATAATTTATTTTCTACTTAGTTTTAGTAATAAGTGCATCATATAGGCTTTCTTGATAAAAAAGAGCATCAAATTGAGATCTATTATACATATACACATTGAATAGAGGGTACCAAATGAAGTCATTATATGGAGGGGATTTGTATAAGGCATATCAAATTTAGGCACAATTATTATCATCAAACAAAGATAAAATGGATAGATATCCATTGGATGGATTCATTTGATATGGATTTTGATTGGATAAAAATTTTCTAAATATGTTTTTCCTAACAAAATTTGGAAAAAATTCAGATTGAGTTTATCCAAGTCTACTAAATATTAAGTGTAAGTTTCAAGACAAACATACTCTTAAGAGAGTTATTTAAGATCTTAAAGATTGTACATATGTGAAGTTGATTAGACTTTCTTATGAAGGAAGAGAATATATTTTTACATTGTACCAGAAATGAAGAAGGAAATTTCTTATAGATGGTGGGTATAATCAGTTTCTGAAAATTCTCATTGGTCAGGGAGTATAACCAATTCTGAAGGAAGTGGAAATGAGAAGGACAACTGGTGGGGGGTATAAAAAACTAGGGTAGAAGAGATGATTGATAGTGTGTAAAACCATGTTTATATAGGGGAATGATTACTAGGGTGTAAAACTAGTTCTACTTATGAATTTTTATTCCATAAAGAAGTTAATAAAAGAATCCATGTTGGTGTGGATAACCAACATGGCAAGGAGCAGGTCTTTGTAAAAAACCTTGTAATTTTTTTTTCTGCACTCTCTTTATGTTTTTTTTCATATGAAAGGTGTAATTGAGGTTAATATTTGAGTGGATCATAACTCTAAAAAAATTTAGAGGCTAAGAAAATTTTCCTAATGAAGTTAAGAAACATTTCTTGTGAAGAAAAAAGTGATAATTGATTCACCCTCCTCTCTTAGTTATCCTACATTGATCTAAGGGAAAAATAGTGAGCCCCCAACTAACAAGGCATTTCTATAAAATTTTACAAAAAATATCACTAATATAGAAACTTGATAAAAATTAATAATCATTGCATATATTGAATCTTAAAATGATTCGAGAATTCAATATTTGAGAAAAATATTCCAATCATAGAATAAAATTTTTATAAAGGGGAAATATATTCATATGAGATATTGTGATCACATATTGAAATTAATTATAAAATATGGATTAAAAAATATATATTATTCTATATTTATAATTATAACTAGTTAGGTCTAAAAGGAGCCTAGATACCCTGGGGGGAGGGGTGAATCAGGGCATGGATATTATTTTCGAAATTATTTCTATCCCACTGGATCTTGACCTTTTTATTATAAGGTTCACTTTATTTTCCCTCATGTATTTATGTTGATCTATTCTTTTATTTTATTTTATTATTATGCTTTGAAAGTAATATAGGAATGCATGAACATGGACATAAATATTTTTACTTGATTCACCCTCACTAGGCTACATTTAAGGACCATACAATGAAAATGTGTCGATTCTACCAAATCCACTAATGATAACTACTAAAATGATGGTTTTGGATAGACCACTTCTATACCCATGATCACTATCTTTATAATGTTTAGGGTCAACTCACTACTTTTCCAAAGGTCATTCCCTCTATCTCTTTCTCTGGATCACTACTAGTGGAAAGGATTACCATCTTCCTCTTCCTTTTCTCACTTCTCAAGAAGAGATCCACACATAGTTTATGGACTTGTAGGTCCCTTCATTATCACTAATGAATGAATCCTCATTTTTAGATAGATTCTCTGTTGAAGTTCCAATTTCACCCAATTGATGAATACTACTTTACCACTATTGTACTAGGAAACTTCAATCTTTCACATAAATTTTGGGTGTCTTACATGAAAATTTAATGGCGTGCGTGTAATATTTATGATTTTTCATGGAAAACCCCAACTTACACTCACTATAGTAGAATGAACTCTTGCACACAACTCCCTTCTTCCGAGAAACTCCCTTCTTACACGTAAATCTATTCTTATGTACAACTCCCTTTGCACACAATTATTATGTGATCAAGAGCTTAGATTTCCTATAAGTGTTGAGATAATGAAATGATAGGGGTAGCTACTTATTTATAAAACCAAACAAACCTACATGTAAGATCTTGATGTGTATTCCTATCTGCGTGTAAGATTCTCCCCAAGTGAATAAAACCATTTTTGATGTTGCATTGGGCGCATAACTCTCTTTCACACAGATCACTTCATCTCTATTTCGTAGGAACACAAACTCATATTTTGTTCAAATTAATATATTTCTCACACTTTTTTCCTTTTCCATATTTTTTTAAAGTGATCCCAAAACATGTATTTCATGAAACTTTCCAAACCACCTTAAATATTCTGCGCAACTTCCTTTTCTTAAAAAACCTTTCTCTATTCTCCCAATTTTGGACCCCAAAAATTTGGAAAACACTAGGAAACGACGCCACCTTGTGTACGTTCTTTTTTGTATCACCTATAGAGTATCAATTAATTTGTCTTGGACTATTGTTAACATACCTTGTCAAAAATCTCTCTAAAACTCCACAAATTATCATGGAAAATCTCTTTATCAACAAACACAATCAACCTAAAAATGATTTAATGATACCTTAAGGGATTTTTTCCCAAAAATATCCCCCTTTGGGTTTGTTGAAAACTCTTCACATTTTGGTACCTCATTAGAGCTTCTTCTATCTTCTACTACCATTTTATTCTTGCAATTCAGATAATGATAAAGTAATTACTCAACACACACTCTAATCCCACATGAGCTTTTCTTGGCGTGTGAAATAAGAGTACCATAAAAAGTTCATCAATGAACTAATTCATTCCAAAACCAATCAAATGATTTCATCACGAACTATATCTAGTATTATATATATCATTATCGATCACCTTTAGCAACATTATATTTAAAACTCCCCCTATCTCACTGCTCCCCCTATCTCATTGCTTCACTTATCAGCTTCTCCCCTATCTTGATTAAGACATTTTCTACCTTTTTACATTCATAATTTCCCCCCTTTTTCCAAAAAACCTGAAGTTCACTTCATTTTTTTCTTTAATAGGGTAAAGAACACATATTATTACATTAGGAAAAAATACACCATACCTTGGGGAGAGGGCATCCCATATCCACACTCTTTCAAGTGTAGGGAGTCGACTAAACTCCTAGAGCCAATCAATTCCATTCAAACACTTCTTTGGGTAAGGCCTTTTTTATAATGTCAGCAACCTACAGTTATATAGGCACATAATCCAAATTAACACACCTTTACTCCACCTTCCCCTTGATAAAATGATACTTTATTTCAATGTGCTTTGTCCTTGAGTAATGAATTAGATTTTTTCTAAGATTAATATCACTTTAATTATCACAATGGAATTTGATAAGAGACTTCACTTCAACTCCTATATCATCAAGTTTCTTTTTTATCCACAATAACTACATGAAATCTTCAGTTGGCACAATATATTCAACTTATGATGTTGATTTTATATCATCTATTGAACCAGACCAATCTGCATCTGTATAGACCAATAACACTTTCTGAGATTTATCATTATATTGAAAGCTGAAATCCACTATTCCCTTGATATTCTAAAGTATTATTTTAACTATAATCAAGTGGATTTCCTTTATATTTCATTGATATCTTGATGATTGGAATGTGGAAAAAACAATATCAGGTCTTGTTAATGTTAAGTAAAATAGAATTCTAATGAGTTTCCTATATTATGTGACATTAACTGCATTGCCTTTATTAGATCCACCAAATATTATGTCATCAACATATACTAGCACCATCATCCTTTGATTATTGTCATTTTTAACATAGATATTGTAATCAATTCCACCATGCTAAAAACCAAGCTTCTTAATATATTGATATAGTCTTGAATACCATGCTCTTGGTGCTTTTTTCAATCCATATATTTCATTATTTATCCAAGAAACTCTGTTCTCATCTTCATGAATGAGAAAAATATCTGGATGCTTGATAGACACTTCTTATCCTAGAACCCTATTAAAAAATGATGACTTGATGTCTATATGGAAAACTTTGAACCATCTTTACACTGATATGGAAAAGAATCATCTAATTTTATCTAGCATTACAATAGGTGAAAATGTCTTATAAACATCAATACCCTCTATATTTGAGTACTCTTTTTACACCATCTATTCTTTGTTTTGAATCACTGCACCATATTCATTCATCTTATTGAGAAAGACCCATTTAGTCCTGATGAAATTATTATTTGTTGGCCTTGAAATAATCTACCATGTATGATTCTTCTCAATTTGTCACAACTCTTCATTCATAGCTTGAACCCAGTTTTCATCTTCAGCTACTTCCTCAAAACATTTAGGCTCTACCTCTAATAGAAATGCTACCTGTTATAGAGTCTTTATCCTTATTGTCTGTACTGGAATTGTCTGATCACCAATGATGTTCTATCTTTCTATTTCAACTCATATCTCTGGATTTAATTTTGATACAGCTTTTACCTCCTCCTGTTAATCATTATTATCTTATTTTGAATAATCATTTTCCACTTTTACTCCCCCCTGAGTCTCTTACCTCTTTATCACTTTCATTATACAATGGTCACTATGTCGTTGAAGATTTTGTTCAATATCTACTACAGTGACATCATTGCTTTGAAATAATTTTCCTAGATTATTGTTGAAACATTGTTGATATTATATTGAAACTTCTTAGTATCCTAAAAATAGTCAGCTAATACTATATTGTTAGAAAAAATTATATAATCATGAAATACATGAATGTTTCTACTTCTCCCACAATCTGTCTTCTCCTGGTGGACAACTAGCACCTGAACTAGGTTATGATAACAATGGTTATATATATTCAATGAAAATTGTAACCACTAGATCATCCAATTATAGTTTTGAAAAATATTTAGTTTCAAAGAATCCTCTTCATTCAATCAGTATTCTTGAGTTCAGATAACATAAAATTTCATCATTTATATAACATTAAGACCTTTCATGTGATTGAGAGATATAATGCTCCCCATATGATATGGAAAACTTCATATTGTTAGGCCCCTAAACATTATCCTTATCTGGAATCATTTATTCACATGTTATTGTAGGTTCAAGAAACTTCTCCAGTTCAATAAAATTTTGTAGTTGTAGATTCCTTCAATAAGATTTTTAATGGATGAACTTATCACTTAGCAATGAGCCATCAACAAAACCTCTAAGCCTACTGAGTTGGAACTCAGTGTAGGAAATAAGAGATAAAGTTAATAACAACATCAATATCCATTTCACTCAATTACTTCCCAATATCTCAAGTAGCCATAGACCATTAAATCATTTTAAGGAATTATTCTAGATTTATTCTTTTACTCTGGTAACTAATTCGAATTAGTTGACATTATCAAGCACATTACATCACCACATTGCATCTTTTGATGAAACTTCCCCTTGTATTGTATCTCCCCAAAAACTTTAAGTACTTAAACATCAGTTAATATCATTTATGCACATAGGGAGAGGGGATCCACTAGAGTCCTCAAGAAGAGGATTTTGGACAATCCTGATTGATCAAACCTTTGATACTTTATTGCAAAGAACTATACTATTTTTGTACTTGTTTTAACTGCCTATCCAACTTCAACTATTATAGCCATATAACTAAGAATTCTTTACCCATATACTGAGTATTCTTATGATATTTAGGTTTTGTAGGCTTGGCCTTTTTCAAAATTTTGGGTGTACACCCATTTGTAGAAATTTCATTCTTTGATGCATCACCAGTATTCCATTTTTCATGAATCTTTCTTTGTACATGAGTCTTTCCACTTATCGTCTTCTCTTGATTATTCCTCTATTGGAAGGATATTTCTTCTAACTTCACTTATTGCCTTATGGAATGACATGCGTGTTTCATGAGAAATTAATTATTCATTTTTTTATCAGTTATCTAAGCCACAACACTATTTCTTGTTGATGGTGGGTCCTTAACTGGACATACATTCTTTTTACTCATAACTAGAGAAGAACCTTCCTTTTTCTTCTAGGTTTATTTATATTCTTTCTAAGAGAAAAGTTGTGAGTGTAACATAGGAGGTGATTGACACTCCTTTTGTTGAGCTCCTTATGTTTCTCCTGAGAATGTAAACCTATTTGTCAACTTATAATGTTTTCTTCCAATATAGGCTTTCTCGTTATACACCACTAGAGTTGAGGATCTCCTTTCGAGTTCCCTTTCCTTCTCTGATTTCTTACAGTTATAATCTCTTGGAAAATGCTTGTGATTAGAACATATAAAACACATCCCATTAGAAACATAGCTCATGTCATAATTTCTTGGTTGAGATATTGATACATCTTGAGTTTTCTTCTAACATTGAGCTTCTAGGCTTCTTGAAACGTACTCATGGTGTGTCCCAGTCTTCCATAATAGTATAATTTCATGGATACTTTCTTTTGAGAGAATATTCTTTCAGAT
Source organism: Viscum album (assembly GCA_963277665.1). NCBI lineage: Eukaryota > Viridiplantae > Streptophyta > Magnoliopsida > Santalales > Viscaceae > Viscum > Viscum album. The sequence goes on from OY728145.1 coordinate 1,160,585,159, forward strand.
TTATCAAGATGATTTTTCTTATTCACAAATTTAGAAGTATTTCTATCATCACAACATGAAATATATTCTAAATCCACTGAAAAAACTTGATGTATGACCATGAATCCCATAGAAATAGTACATGCTATCATTAATTTCTGTAAAAGCCTTTTTATAACTATTTCCTGTATCTATAGGTTTTTTCCTATTTATAGAACTGTTCATAGCTCTCATCCTATCATATATAGAAGAGGATCGATCATATCCAATTCTGGTTTTTCTCAAACCATACAACCTTTGGGATGAGAAAATATGTTCTTTTTTCTCCTCAGAAATAACATATTTTCTTTTTTATTTCATTATTAAATTCTAAAGGATAGTCAAATAATAAGTTCAAACCATCCTTTAATTTAGGATTTCCTTTGGTATTATATTTCTCCATGTATTTCTTTACTAATTTTATCCCTTCTCACAATTGTTGAATCTTTATATCCTTTGATTGAAGTTGAGCATTAAGTTCTCTCTTGAGATTCTTGCCACTACTAATCTCATATTACAATTCTCTTGTGAACTTATACACAATGTCACTTTGTTCCTTTATTATAAATTTTTATTGAGCAACAGAATTAGAAAATCATGAATTATCTTGCTATAGCCTTTGGTTCTAGAAATCCAGTCTAAATAGCTGTGTAACAAGATCTTCATTTCTAGCTTTCAGATTCTGAATTTATTCTGAGTTTAGATTCTTTCCCTTATCACCAGCTTTGAGTTTTTCTATATTTGTAGATATCTTTTTCAGTTCTTCAACTTGGGATTCATTATTATCCCTTAGATCAGTAGCCACATCAATAATCCATTTATTTAAACCTTTTTTTTCTAACTTTAATTTCCTGCACTTGGATTCAAATATCTTAGATTTATTTTCTTTTTCCAATTTCTAATTCAATTCCTTTGTTTCATGGAAAACTTCCACTTTTGGCCTTTTTTGAATTTCTTCATCATTAGTAGTTCTAATATCACTTTAAATATTGTATTATTCACTCATTCTTGCAAAATCATTGAATGAGTAAATTTTTTCAACATATGATTTATCCAAATAATTCTTCTATTCACTTCTTGTTTCCTTCAACTGAATTACACTCTTTCCATAAACACTTATACACTAAGGAGTACCACTAGAATTCTACTTCTTTAAATTTCTTCCCTTTTCCATGAAACATATATATAAGATAAATAAAATCCAATAAAAGAAACCAAGTCTATCATACTAATTGTTAGCTCCAAAAAGGGCCTAGATACCCTGAAGGGGGGGGGGGGCTGAATTAGGGTATGAATATTCTTTTCAAAATTATTCCTACTCCAATGGATCTTGAACTCTTATTATACGGGTCAATTTATTATCCCTTATGTGTTTATGCTTATCTATTATTTTATTTTTTATCTGATGATGATGCTTTGAAAGTAATGCAGGAATGCAAGAACACAGACATAGAAATTTTTACTTGGTTCACCCTCACCAGGATACATCCAAGGAGCATATAATGAAAATGTTCCGATTGTACCAAATAAAATAAATATCATGACCAAAATGATGGTTTAGTCTAGATCACTTCTATTCCCATGCTCACTACCTTTACAATGTTTAGGGTGAGATCACTACTTTACCAAGGGTGACTACCACTGTTTATTTCTCTAGATCACTGCTGGTGGAAAGGATTACCATCTTCCTCTTCCTTTTATTACTTATCTAGAAGGGATCCAAAAATAGTTTATGGACTTGTAGGTATCTTCATTATCACTAATGAATCCATCCTCAGTTATAGATAGATAATCTATTGAATTTCTACTTTCATCCAATTGGTGAATACTACTTTACCACAAGTGTATTGGGAAACTTCAATATTTCACTCAAATTTTGGGTGACTTGCGTGCAACTTTAATGCCTTGCATGCAAAATTTATGCTTTGTCATGGAAAACCCCAACTTTTACTCACTATTACGGAACAAAATCTTGCACACAACTCCCTTATTCTGTGCAACTCCCTTCTTATGCACAACTCCCTTCTTACACACAACTCCCCTTTCACACAATTCTTACACGATCTAGTGATCAGATTTCCTCTAAGTGTTGAGATAATGAAATGAGATGGGTAGCCGCTTATTTATAGGCTCAACTGATCCTACACGTAATATCTTGATGTGTCTTACTTTATGCACGTAATATTCTCCCTGAGTTCATAAAACCATTTTTGATGTATCATTGGGCATAAAACTCTCTTTCATGTGGATCACTTCATCTCTATTTCATAGGCATGTAAACTCATCTTTCACACAAATTAAAATCTTTTGCATGATTTTTTTTACTTTTCTATATTTTGATGTGGTGATCCCAAAACATGTCTTGCACATAACTTTACAAACCACCTTAAATCTAGAACACAACTTCTTTTTCCAAAAAACCTTTCTCTATTCTCTATATTTTAGACCCCAAAAATTTAGAAAGCACTGGGAAATGGTGCAACCTTGTATATTCTCTTTTTGTACTGCCTCCAAAGTATCCATTTTTTTTCTTAGACCTTTTTCAAAATAACTTATCAACAATATCTCTGTAACTCCACAACTTATCATGGAAACTCACTTTGTCAATAATCAAAATCAACCTGAAAATGATTCAATGTTACATTGATATTTTTTTACCAATAGAGCTACAATTATATATTTGAAATTTTACCCTCCTAGATCGGCTATTTTTAAAAGTTATGCCAAGGAATAAGGGATCAAAAAATATGTCTTCTTCATTTAGATATTTAGATGATATAGAACTCTACATTTTTGACATTATAGAATATAATTAGATTTCAAAAGATTTTTGGTTTGTAGGATATTAAAGAAGAAAAATTTAGCTTGGATCTTAGGAAGGATTGAATGAATATAGTGCCTAATAAAGAAAAATGGAAGTATACTTGTAACATTTTCTACTTTTTGAAGTTTTTTATGATGCAAAACTGAATATATATGGGTCTAATTTTTTTACTTGTAATAATTTTATTGTAAGTATTTTGGGATTTTAATATGAAATTAGGAAAATATGTAAAAATTATGACATTTTTATTTGTATGATGGCCTGGAGGATGAATAAAAAACATGATAAATATTGGTATAAAATTAATAATGTGAATGTTTTATTGTTTTCTATTAGTATCTTAGATCCTCATAAAAAATTTATATTTTGTTCAATGGTTGATTGATAATATTTATGATGATGATATTAAAAACCAATTTAATGGGAAAATTTGATATGAAATTTATTGTTTTTTACTCATTATGAGTTATGATTCGGTTAATGGGCTAGAAAAGAAATAGTAAAATAAAAATATTAATAAAATTACTTAAAATAATTGAGAAGAAGTCAATTATACTTCAAACATGGATATTATTTCAAAATAAATTAGTGAGGAGTACTTGATAGAGAGAAGTGAAATGAAAAAATTTATAATAGAAGCGCATGACCATTTTGTGGAAGGTGAGAAATTTAATCCACTGGAATAGTGGAAGAAAATATATTATAGCTATACTATTTTGGATTTGATGGAAAGAATTATTTTATACATTAAAATGTCTTCTGTAACATCAAAGAGTGATTTTAGTATAGGTGCACACCCCAAGATTTTATAATTTAATTTCTTTTAATAATATAATTGATAGAGTGTGGTATATGTAACAACAAACTTAAACGAACCATCATATACTCCAAAAATATTATTATTTAAATATGACCATTATGTCATAAACATTTATTTGAAATGTATGAATATGAATGACCATATTATGAAATATATATAGAAAAATTTCCTTCATAAAATTAATAATAAATCATATATTGATTATTAATTATCTGAAAATTAAGATAAAATATATTGATGTTAAATATATATTTTTCATAAAACTATTTTTATGTGTACAATATATTTTTATATTAATGGATTAAATTAATTACTATTTATAAATGATCCTAATGAAATAATTATATATATATATATATATCTAATTTAATTAATTAATATTAATTTAATTATGGCTTTTAATCAAGGAATGAGAATAAAGCCACTTTACGCTTCAAAAATAAATTTTCTTCAAAAATGATTCTTATTTTATTTTGTATATGGATATTATAATTAATTTATGTAAATTTTATAAATTTTATTTTAAAATATGGAAATCATAATTTCATAATATTCTTTGGATATTTTTTTTGGGATTTTTATGAAAAGATTGATTTTTGAGTGAATAGTGAAAAACACCGATTTTTGCCAAGCAGTCATTTATTTTCTTTAAATAAAGAAATTTAAAAGTCCCATTATCTTTTTTATTTGGTTTTAAGGTAACATAATATCTATTTTATTATATTTAATTTAATAAATTTCATAGGAATGTGAATTATACTTGTTTTTTGTACATGTTTATTTATGGGCTTAAAAACACATTTGTCTAAAAACTGATTTCATTCCACTTTATGAATTTACATTAAAATTGATCTTCAATACCTCTATAAATTTAATATTGAGAAATTTATCCCATATTTGGAATCATTAGGTTTAAATTTGGTAAATATTTTCCTTTTATTTTTGGTCTTATGAATAGTAATAATGGTAATGATCTGTCGAGTTGGTAAGGATAAAACTGATAAAATAGTGTTTAAAATTTGAGGTAAGGATTTAAAATCTATATAAAAATTTCCTATATCTTATTATATGATTGGTGTTAAAAAATCATCATATATATGAAAATATTTTAATTTATTTATACTTTCCTTTGATTGTAACATTTATATTTAAAAAAAGGATAAATAAGAAATATCACTATATTTGTTTTAAATTTATCTTATATGTTTTCATAAGGATACAAATAAATTATAAATGAATATAATTTTTTTAAACATAGATAATTATTATTATGATTTTATTTTATTTTCGATTTTTGATGATGGTATAATTACCTTAAATTCTTACGCAACACTGACTCAGTACTTGTGCAAACAGTTGAAAAAATTTAGAAAATGATTTTAAAAAAAATTAAAAGAAATATATTTTGGATTAATTATGGTTTTTAATAATTTTATGGTCAATAATAAATTATAATTTATGATAAAAGGGTTTATATTCAATTTTTTTGTTATCATGATGACTTTAAAGTAAAATAAAATAAATAGTCCCAAAAATGAATTTAATGAAATTTTATATTATATAATATTTAATGAAATGATTTACAAATAAAAAAACTTTAAATATGAAAGTTATAATGGGAAATTGTATAAAATTTCACTTAATTACCATTTTTAATCTAATTTTCACTATAGAAATAAATTTATAACCATTAAATTCTAAAACATGTGTTACCATGGTTAAGGATAAAAAGGGTTAACGAAAGGGTTAAACCAAAATATAAGTTTTAAAATGTCACAAAAACCTTCATACATTTTATTGGAAAATGATATTTAAACATTATACCCCTTTTCTTAGAATTAACTTCAATTTGGAAGAATTTTACTTGATAAAGACATTAACTATATTTAAATATTTTAAGTAATTCCAAGTGTGTCCTCTCCTAACTTATAAAAGGGTACCTCCTGTCCTCCCTTAATCATAAAGTTTTAACCTTATATCTTGAAAAATACATACCCTAATAAATTCTTAGATTTCTTTCCTTCATTATAGAGCTTATTTTATCCCCTTATGATGATCATAATAAGGATTAAGGTGTATGCCAAAGGAGATCTCCCAAAGAAGTGGTAATAGTCTTAACTAAATCCTTTAATGTTTATTTCTTATTCTACCACATATAAATATATGGAATCCATATAAAATATATGAATTAAGTATCTCCAATATACTTAAATGTCATTATGATGATAAAACAACCATTTTTCATCTTCTTTTCAACCTTAAAAGAAATGAAAACATTACTTGTGTGTATGTGTGGACTACCACCTCCACAAAGTGATGTGTTTTGTTTTTCATCACAAGATCATATAAATAGTAAAAATAATGAATAAAATGAATATATATGATATTAATGAAATATTTATTAATCTTGAAATATAATATATCACTTACTTTCTTACCATTCCATCCGTTGAAAAATGATAACGTTGCTCACGTGTATGTGCGAACTACCACCTTCACAAAGCGTTGTGATTAATTTTTCATGTATGAATTTCATGGATGGTTCTAAAATTGTATTTAATTTATAAAAATTATAAATATTTCTTGATTAATATTCTTTATATTATGGAATAATGACCACTTTTACCATGGTCAACTTATCAAAGTCGTTTTTAGGATTATGAACCAAACATCCTGAAAATGTACAACATGAAATTAATCGATTTATTAATTTTATAAAACATGGTAAAAAATAAAATAAAATGGATTATTTTAAGGGATTAAACCTGATAAATACTATTAATCAAATATAAAATTTATACAGTTTTATTATATAGGGAATAAAGTACATACGAAACCAGTCGGGACTCGAGGTAAGGGATTTTTATTTAAAACATTTTTTAAATGTTTTAAACTCTTCATCCTCAATATCCATGTTCATTAAAATGTTTAAATAATGTTATTAATTATAATTAATATAATTTTAAATGTAATCTTAAAATAATTTTTATTTTTTTCATAAATTTTTAAAAAGGAGTGTTTTTAATGTTTTTGTATAGGTCACATTTGAATCTTTTTACCAAAGTAAAAAAATAATGTTTTTAACTTATAAAACATGAGAACATTTTCTATATTTCATAGACATTATTATTTTATAATATTTGTCTTCAAATTTTCATGTTTTTCAAATGAAAATATTATTTCTCATTCTTCTAGGATTTTTTTCATTTTATATGCTTTCAAAGAAAAAGGATGTTTCTGCTTGTTTTTAAATGAAGCCTAAATGTGCTTCTACATATGTGTTAAAAGGATAATTTATGAGTACTTATGATGGAAATTCAAGATTTTATGCTTCTTCATCATGTTATGGTTCATGAAATTTTATATTAATGATGAGTGATGTTGATATTTCTTATAATGATGAGTGAACCAGATATAGCTCTCTAATACATTATGTATGTAATGTCCTAAAAATTCTGTGCAATTTTTTTTTAAATTATATGGAATAATTTTGAGACCAGATGCTCTAACAACACCTGATTCTGAGGCCCGGTGAGTTCAGAATAGAATTTTAAACTTATTTTAGTTCATTTAAATAAAAGTATGATCATATATTTATAACTTTTAAACCGTTGCTCGGATAAAAAATATGAGGGAACCATTGAAATCAGAATAGAAGAATTCACCTCGAACGGACCTAACTTTGACTAGAAAGGGTCAACCAAAAAAGTTAATTTTCAGAGTTTTGGAAAAAAATAAAATAACTTAAAAATTATATTATTTGTTTTTACCAACCGCTGGGTGGTGACACAGCGGTGCTGCGGTGTGACGAAGAAGTGATGACGAGTCGCATTAAATAAAGCGTAATAAATACGTTTTTTTATAAATGAAACAACATAATGACGTGACGACGTAACATAACAGAAATGTTGCGATGCGTTTTTATTTTTATGGAATAACACGTTGGAGAAATGAGATCAAATCATGGATTTCCTCTGAAAAAAATATGATAAGATTTCTCTCCAATGATGAATGAAAAACATTGACAGATTTCTAATGATGTCGATATATCTCAAAGAATGGGACCAGAAAGTGGAAAATGCTGACGGAACTTGAATCCTCGCAGGTGGAGTGCTTCAATGAAAAACTTAATCAAGGTAGGGGTTTATTTTCTTTCAAGTTTCCCTGTCCTTTATTTTGAAACGATGAACGTGGATTAACCCACAAATAGATTGATCCCCTTATCACTCATTCTTATGGGAGAGTGTTTTTATTGGGTTTTCTATACCGAGATTAATTATTTGTTGATTGAACCTCAATCCCAAACCTCCCTATGTTTAAAACTCTAACACGGAGGGCTCCGACCAACATGAATAAGGCCCGAGCCCCTTCGCCTTATGCGTTATTCATGGATGAACCTTCAAATTTGTGAAAAAAGGTTTTGAGGCCTTATCAAGGAATAAATCACCCCACAGAGGCCGGAGGCGTAGACGACGCGAAAAACGAACCACCGGAGTGGACCTAGTGGTCCACAGAATAACCCATCAGTGGAGGCATGCCACGATGATGCGTCGGAGGTAGCAGCTACAGACGGCTCGGGCCGTAGTGAAGCAGTAGGAGCCACCGGCTAGGATGGTGGCTGGCAGAAAAATGTGGCCCGCAGCCACAGGCCATGACTTCGCGTGGCGCGGCCCCCCCTGACCGTGTGAAAAACCTAGTTGGTCGGGTTTGAATGACTGCGTGATTGGACCCCGGACGTGCTACGCATTCGGGCTGAAGAAAGTTAGTCTATAAGAGGAGGACTGGATAGGTCGCGACCTGCACCCAGTAGGCCGTACCCTCGCCCAACAGGCTGGACCCAACCCCAGCAGGCCAGACCCACGCCCTGTAGTCCAGATCCGCCCAATCGGGCTAGGCCATATGAGACCGGGTCACCGAGCGACCTGGCGGGCTGGACCCCCAACTGAACCAGGATGGGTCCAGTGAGGCCCAATGGGTTTGGCCCACTATCCAGGATGGAATAGGATAAACCAAACCCAAACTGGGTTGGTTCATGTCATTTGAACTAAACCGGGGCATATAGGGCCCCCCGTGCTGGGTTGGTTGGGTCGGTCCGACCGGGTTGGACCAGGCCCAGATGCAACCGACCCTGTTTACTAAAACACCAATAACTTACAAACCAGACATCCAATTGGTGAGCCATTTTCAGAATTGGAACCCTCACAATGAGGAAGATATTTTAGAATAATCTAACAAGGATTTCATAGAAGTTGAAATATGAAAAATGGCTTGGGGAGTGGTTCTCCTGGAATCAAGTGCACTACGTACGGAAACCCTACGGTTGGATGAGACCTCAAGACTGTTGAAAAGTAACCCTATGTGGATCAACTATGATGGACCAGTAGGAATCAACTATATGTGTCCTGATAGGCCAATAGTTGGGAGCGACTCTGTGTGACCCGATAGACCCACGATACTCGATGGGAAGGAGTACCTCAGTATGGCCAAGGTGAGAAGCAGCTTTGTGTGACCCAACTAGCCCACGGTGGGGAGCGGCTCTATGTAACCCAACATACCCATGGTACTCATCAGGGATGAGTACCACATAAGCCCAAGGTTAGAGGGAACCAACTCTATGTGACCCAGTAGGCCCACTATACTCATAGAGGAGGAGTTCTCCAGTAGCCCATGGTGTTCAATGATATAAATGATGGTCTTACTCTCCTACTCTATATTATACCTGATGTGATCTTTCTTGCTTTTGGATCTTACTTTTTAGTTTTCATATGTATTTCTTTATGGTCTTTCCTTTTTGGTTTGAGGTCCCTACTGAGTATTTTGTTACTCACCCCTACACGGGCTTTGCCCACATGTGTTATGTCTGGTGCAAAGGATCTATGACTTGGCGAATTACTTCATGGACTAAGACCAGGAAAGACGTGATTTTATGGATTCTATCAACTACTATACACTTACCCATCAGGTGGGGTTTTCACTGGATGACTTTCAGGGTTTCCTTGTACTTTCATGTCTTTAGTTTGTATTTTGTTGGGTTTGTATTCTATCCCATTTGACCTATAGGTTATACCTTTACTCAGTGGTTGTTTAGTGGTATGTATGTTTACCTTTATAGATTTGGGATGTGGTTGTGTGTAAGTTCATACAAGTACTTATGAAAATGACTCCCACTTGCAAGTTGACAACTTCAGTGATAGTTTCTAACCCATGTCCTTCAGAAGGCAGGCTTGAAGGATGTCACGGCATGGGTCCTAGGGGACGGGTCATGAAAAAGTGGTATCAAAGGTGGTAAATTCTAACTCAAAGACCAGGAGTCTATTGTTTTGTGTTTGGGAAACAATGTTAAATGTTTCGAGTTTGACTTTCAAATTCAGAGAGTCCAGTGTTTATGCGGTGACTGATGAATCCACACACTAGGATCTTGAATTATGCTTTTCAGCTCTATACATAAAAACACTAGTTGAATGAATCATGTAGTAATTGAGTGCTTCCTCTTTTTTTTCTTGAATTAGAGTCATCTCACCAGGTATAATCTATTGACCATGGTACTTCTTGATTTGTATCAGGATGCCTCTGCACAGATAGCCAGCTAGGATTCTGATGTATGACCATGAGGATAAACCACCTAGCAATGAGGTGTCAGTTCAAGGAATAGTGCTAGAGATGGCCTTTCTAGGTGGTGTACCAGTATCACCACCACCTATTGATCAGAAGTTACTATAGGCGTTACCGGTAGAGGACGCACGTAGGCTCAGTACCTTGCACGAGTTCCAGAGATAGAGACCTCCCAAGTTCAGAGGAGAGACATATCCTTAGGCTACTGAGGAATGGATGGAGGTGGTGACACAGGTCTTTCTCTTAGTAAGGATGCCACGTGACTAGATAAAGATCTTAGATGTGATCCTTCTTCAGGGATCAGCAGGAATATGGTAGAGTTTGATTATTTAGACTCACGATGAGGCAACCCTCTCCTAGGCTGACTTCAAGTGGATTTTCCAGGAGGAGTTCTTCTCCTTAACCTTGCGCTCAATGTACATATTGAATCTGTTTCACCTATAGCAGGGAAGAATGTCAGTGGATGAGTACTCTTTGAGGTTTACAGACCTCTCCCGCTACTCTAGAAACATGGTACGAGACCCTTTCTTTGGGGTTCAGACCTTTGAAAAGGGAATTTGATGGGATATCAGGGTGTCGATGATTTATATCACCATCCCCACTCAGGATGAAGTGATGGAGTGAGCCCTTATTGTAGAGATATTCCTCACAGAGAAGGAACTGATGATGAGATCTGTTGGTCGGAGTGGACACTCAAGAGGGGGGTGAATTGAGTTCCAATTAAAATTTTCTGTTAAAAACAATTTCTAATAAAATCCCCCAATTTCAAAAATAAATTAAAATGTAGTGAATTTATATAGAATATAAAGGTTCAATTAGCTTCTCAAAGATTGATTAATTCTCAGTTAACTTAATCTTATGATTAAGTTAACTTTTGAAACTAGTTTACTGATTTATAATAAATATAAACACTTGCGAATTTAATTATCAAAGTAGCTTTGAAGATAGATTATGTTTCAAAGTAATAGCAGCAGAATATGAAATAAATATGTATAGTATGGATATAGAGTATAGCTATAAACACAGAGAAGTAACCAAGAGGTTCAGTCTCAAGCCGAGACTTAGTCCTCTCAAAAGTTTATATAAAAGTGATCCACACCCTGGATCGGGGTTAACAACAGTGAGCACACTGTCCAGGTCACAAGACCTCTACCACAGTTCTACGTGGGAAAACAAACAACAGCAGCCAGCTGTCCAGGTCACAAGACCTCTACCACTATCCACAGTGCGAAGTGAAGTGTAAACGGTTTGCTGAGGATTTACAGATCCTCCAGTGAAAGTACAGAAGTCAGTGTGTGAGTTTAATACAGCAGATAACACACACTGCTCAAAATGTAGAATAAATAAATCACAGAGCAGAGATGTAGAGTTTAGGAATGGCTCTGGTGATTTCAGTGTAGCACTGGACTCGTTTTGGAATTAATCAGAAGTGATTCTGAGTCCTCTTCTCGATTTTGTTTGAGAAGCAGAGTGTCGTATGCTTCAGGTTCACAGGCAGTGAGATGTAGTCGATGAAGCTCTTCAAAAATTCTATTGTATGCACACCACTCTTCTTGAGTAGGCTTGATTGTATGTTTGATTCTGTCTTGCTTGGTTCTTCTTGTATGCACAGAGCTCTTCTCGAGTATGTCGTATGCTTCCTTGTCTCTGTGTGTGTTGTCTCTCACTTCTTCGCTACTCTATTCTTTTCAGCAGAGTCTTCTTGTATTTATATCACGTGCTCCGTAGGACATAAAAGGTTTCCTTTTCGCAGGTACGAGGTACGGTTTCCTGACATCCGACAACCTTTATTAATTAATTGTCAGTGTATTAAAATATAACTAATATGACCGTTGGTTAGAATAAATAAAGATAAAGATAAAGAAATTCAAACAGTTGTTTATGACTGTTCAAGAGATCGGTAGGTCATCAGCATTAGAGTAAAGATCGGTGACTCAGATAGATCAGCATCGGTCTGTCATCTGATCGGTGAGTCATTTTGATCAGCATCGGTCTGTCATCTGATCGGTGAGTCATTTTGATCAGCATCGGTGAGTCCTTGGATCGGTGACTCATTTGCATCGGTGACTCATTTGCATCGGTGAGTCCTTGGATCGGTGACTCTGATGGATCGGTGACTCTGATGAATCGGTGAGTCTGATTGATCGGTGCGTCTGATGGAACGGTGACTCTGATGGATCGGTGAGTCTGATGGATCGGTGAGTCTGATGGATCGGTGAGTCTGATTGATCGGTGAGTCTGATGGATCGGTGAGTCTGATTGATCGGTGAGTCTGATTGATCGGTGAGTCTGATTGATCGGTGACTCTGATGGATCGGTGAGTCTGATTGATCGGTGAGTCTGATTGATCGGTTGAATCCAGAAGGCTTCCAACATACTTTGTAAGTTAATAAGCATAGTTAAAAAACATGATAACTGATTCATTCATAGATTGGAATTATGTTTATGAGACATCAAACCAGATTAAGCATCAATGAGTTGTGATGATTTGTGATTATTAAAACATCAGTTATAAACATGAAATCAGCAATCTTCCAGAGGGCTCAACAATCTCCCCCTTTTTGATAATCACAAATCTTCATATATATATAATAAAATAAAAAAAATCTCCCTCTTAAGATAACATTCCCATATATATAATATTCAGATTTCTCCCCCTGAGATATTGATCTCCCTCTTCATATATAGAGTACTCCCCCTTAGATATATATTTCCCCCATTATATATCTTCTTTCTCCCATTATATATAGCTTCTTTCTCCTTATATATATCTTTCTTTCTCCCATTATATATAGCTTCTTTCTCCTTATATATATCTTTCTTTGTCCCCCTTTGGGATAGTCAAAAAGGAGGGAAAACAGATAAGGGAAAAGAGAAGCAGGGTGCAGGCAGGATAGAACATAACACAAAGGAAAAACAAATTTTATAAAGTCACAGAAAAGGAGAAGCAATACATAGAGCACCCCATCAAAAAACAATACATGGCTATTTGTTGGGATACAAAGGGGCTTTCCCTTTATCCTTTGGATCAATGGTAGGTAAGGTAGAGGGCTTGGAGGCAGGCTGTGGTTCACGGAGCTGAAGTGGCGGAAGGACAACTCTGGCAGGTGCAGTTGGAGGTGTCACAGAAGGTTGTGGAGAAGGAGCAGGAGCTGGATGAGAAGCTTTCTGAGAGACTGGCCGCAACTGAGATAGAGCTTGGGCAACAGACAGCTGATTTGGAGCGACATCAGAGGCACTGAGAGGTTCAGAAGTAGGGAGGACAATTGCAGTGGCCTGTGCATCCAAGTAAGGCTTCAACAGATGAATGAAGTCCTGAATGACTTCTGTTCCATACTTCATAGATTTTTCAAAATCATCCTTGTTTTCCATGAACTGTGCTAAGGAAGGGACAAAATTTTGCAATTGGCGAACTTGAGTGTTGAAGGCCTGAGTGACTGGAGGTAATTTCAGATTCTCTGCCAAGACTTTGAAGTTTGCAGCCATCTCATGTTTTGTATAAATCTTGGAAAAGAAAGCATCAACTTTTTCCTTGATCTCTTGCAGGGCATTCTTAGCATCTGCTGAATATACTAAGGCCATCTTATGACTATTATCACAGAGCTCTTTCATCCTCTTCAGAGATTCTAAGTCAAGAATATTTCTAACAGCAGCTAGCTCTGTATGCACAACTTCTCTGAGAGCTTCTATCTCACGAGTAGTGATTTTGGTTACCTTGCCTGTACTGGCTTGGCCGACTATATGAGTTAGTTCAGCTTTTAACTTCCTCAGATCAGACTTGTTAAGATGTTCAATCAGATTTCTTAAAACTTCCATCATACCAGAGATGGTTGATCTGAACTCATTTGATAGAGAAAGTAAGCTAACTTGGAGATCCTTCAAAGTTTGATTCAAAGAGGCTATGTGCCTACCAACAAATTCACCCGTAGCAGTCAAGTCTGACTTGAGAACATCTGAGACTGCCGTTGAAAATGCTTTCAAGGAATTTTCAGAAACTTGTAGAGATACTTGATGAAGGGCATTGGAAAGTTCTTCTCTGACTATATCTCTCACAGTGGTTAGCAATTCAGTCTTAAACTTATCAAGATCAGCTCGAGAGATTTCAGAACCAGGTAAATTCACATTTACAGGATCATCAGTAGGAATAGACCTTACTTCTCTTGGAAGGTTCCTTTTCACAGCTGCAGCAGATTCTGGCAATTCGTCTTCTTCTTCAGAATATTCTAAGCCCAACACAGCATATCCAGGGTAGTCATCCCACACAGCAGCACACAGGGTGTAGTTGGGTTTCTCATAGCATGCTGTTCCACTGATTTTTGATGAGTCAGTCTTGCCACTGATATGGATTTCTGGTACTGACTGAGGTTGTTCTACTTGATCTTCAGCAAGACCATCCACCGGTCTGTTGATACCATCAACAGCAGCTTCAACATCATCAGCATCATCATCATCACCATCATGATTGTCTTCAGCATCACCTTGCTCATTATTACTCTGCTCAGAGGCTTCACTGTGATATTCCTCAGTATCAGAATCTTCTTCATCATCAAGAATAGGTTCTAACTCTGGTAGGGTTAAGGGTGGACTAGCAGGTCCAAATTCTATTCTTTTCTTGGGGCTAGCAGTGTCTGGATCACTCCTATCATCAGGAGAAGACACACTTCCTTCTTCAGTTGCAGCTTTTTCTTGCTCATCATCATCAGAAAAAAATGGTTCCTCATCTGGTTTTAATCCAGGATCTCTCACATCCTTTGGCCTCTTGCCATGATCTATGGGATTGTAGGATTCATACAACTTATCTTCATCTGCAACCCAGCACTTCTTCCATGGGTTCCAATTGATTTTCATCCTCTTGCAGATCTCTTTGTTGAGACAGAAGGAACGCTCTGTTTCAACAACTTCATCATCTTCATCAACACATTCCAGATTCTGGAGCATAGTAGATATCATTTTTGAATAAAACAATGCTGTGGCTTTCTTGGAAGGTTTCAGCATACTAGCTATGTGGACCATCACATATCTACACAGATTTATCTTTTCATGGGTTTTGAGCATAAACAATAGAAAAACATCTTGAAACTTAACAGCAGCAAAATCTCCTCTTCGAGGGCAAAGTTGGTGCTGAATAAACTTGAATAGGAGTCTGCTTTCACCATCTAATTCTGACGCTATGATTCTCCTTGATTCTCTGTTTCCAGTTAGAAGCTCTAGTGCTAGCTCATAAGAAAAATAGTCAGTGACTGGGGGTATATTGCCAGCATAGTCCTCATATCGACCTTCATGAGGTACGTTTAAACATTCAGCCCACTGCTTAGATGAGAAAGATATTTTCTTTCCTTTCACAACCGATGACATCCTAGCAGCTTCCACACCATCAAGCGTGATTTTCAGGTTCATGTAAAACTCATGTACTAGCTTTGGATAATCTATTTGGGCGTTGTCTGAAAACCAATCTATCCATCCTTGTGATTCAAGAACTTGTAGCAACAGGGACTTACTTGACAGAAGCCACGCCGAGTTTACTTCTTTTTCTGCAGCTACAATCCGAGTTTCCAGGTTCGGATTTACTGAACGTTGAGAGGTACTTCTCGACTCGCCTCGAGCACGCTTTGAAGGTACAGGGCTATCTGGTCCTTTGCTCGGTCTCTTTTGCTTAGCCATTCGAGGATTTGGAGAGGCAGGAGTTCGAAGGTTCGAAGGTTCGAAGCAGAGGGGAAGAGAGGTTGAGAGGTTCGGCGGGAAATGAAAGGTCAAAGGTTTAGGGAAGATAAATAGCCGCGTATCATTTACTTTATCATTTAGGGTTCCCATAAAAAGTAATTTACTAATTAATAAAAAGTAATTTAAAAAAAAAGGTTTGACAGAACAGTGTGACAGATCGGTTCCACAGATCGGTTCCACAGATCGGTTTCACAGATCAGTTTCATAGATCAGTTTCACAGATCAGTTTCACAGATCAGTTTCACAGATCAGTTTCACAGATCAATCATACACAATTCTTGTTTAATAAATTTCATTCTTTCAGAGCATAAGGGCTTTGTGAAGATGTCAGCTAATTGATTTTCAGAACTAACAAATTCTAGAGAAATATCACCCTTCTGGTAATGATCTCTTAGAAAGTGATGTCTGACATCAATGTGCTTAGTTCTAGAGTGAGACACAAGGTTCTTGGATAAGTTGATTGCACTAGTGTTGTCACAGTTAATTGAAACATGTTTAAGATCAAATCCATAATCCAATAGAGTGTGTTTCATCCACAAAATTTGTGCACAGCAACTACCAGCAGCTATGTATTCTGTCTCGGCAGTAGACAATGCAACTGAATTCTGTTTCTTACTACACCATGATACTAGGGATTTTCCAAGCAAATGACATGTTCCTGATGTGCTTTTTCTATCTAACTTACAACCAGCAAAGTCAGCATCTGAATAACTCATTAACTCAAAGGATTGTCCTTTTGGGTAAAACAAACCTAAATTTATAGTATACTTAAGATACTTAAAAATCCGTTTAACAGCTAATAAGTGTGATTCTTTAGGATTAGCTTGAAATCTAGCACACATACGTACACTAAACATAATATCTGGTCGACTAGCAGTAAGATAAAGTAAGCTTCCAATCATACCTCTGTAATTGGTTTGATCAACTGGTTTCCCAGTTTCATCAACATCCAATTTACAGGTAGTACTCATAGGTGTATTACTTTCCTTAATACTATCCAATCCAAAACGTTTTAAAAGATCCTTTGTATATTTACTTTGATTTAAAATAATACCATTTTTAGTTTGAAAGATTTGAAATCCAAGAAAATACTTATGCTCTCCCATTAAGCTCATTTCAAATTCATTTTGCATAACCTTTGAAAAATCAGTACATAAGGAGTTTTTAGAAGATCCAAAAATAATATCATCAATATATATTTGTACAACTAAAACATCTTTAGAAATTCTTTTAATGAAAAGAGTTGGATCAGCAATCCCTTTAGTAAAACCTTTTGAAATAAGGAAATTGCTAAGTCTATCATACCAAGCTCTTGGAGCTTGTTTCAAACCATATAAAGCTTTAGAAAGTTTAAAAACTTGATTTGGAAAATGGGGATTAGTAAATCCAGGTGGTTGTTCTACAAAAACATCTTCAATTATAAAACCATTTAGAAATGCACTTTTAACATCCATTTGATATAATTTGAAATCCAGATGTGCAGCATATGCAAGTAAGATCCTAATGGCTTCTAGTCTAGCTACAGGTGCAAAAGTTTCCTCATAGTCTATACCTTCTTCTTGACTATATCCTTGTGCAACTAGTCTAGCTTTGTTTCTAACTATATTTCCAGATTCATCTATTTTATTTCTAAACACCCATTTTGTGCCTATTGTCAAAGTGTCCTTAGGTCTGTCAACTAATTCCCAGACTTTGTTTCTTTCAAACTGATTTAATTCTTCTTGCATAGCCATTACCCAAAATTCATCATTGATAGCATCATTGATATTTTTAGGTTCTGACTGTGAAAGAAAAGCTTGATGTTCAACCTGGTTTCTTAGAGAAGCTCTAGTTTGTGTTCCTCTATCTAGATTTCCTACAACAGCATCTAAAGGATGGTTCTTTAGAGTCCTAGATGGTCTTGAAAAGATAGAGCTAGAAATTTCAGGTTCATCTAGAGATTGAGGTTCAACAGAAGCAGATTCTGGAGAATGTCCAGAACTGGATGCTTTTATAACAGGTTCTTTAGATTTATCATTAAGGTCCAGAATAGACAAATCTTCTTCAAGATTCCCAAGAGAGGTTTTAGGCTCATGTGGATCAGTTTCATCAAATTTGATGTGAATAGATTCTTCCACACATTTGGTTCTCTTATTGAAAACTCTATAGGCTTTACTAGAGATAGAGTAACCTAGGAAAATTCCTTCATCACTCTTGGATGCAAATTTATCCAGATTATCTTTAGTATTCAGAATAAAGACTTTGCAGCCAAAAACTTTGAAGTAGTTTACCTTAGGTTTCCTATGGTTCCACAACTCATAAGGGGTTTTCTTTAGAACAGGTCTGATCAAGACTCTATTAATGACATAAAAAGCTGTATTAACAGCTTCAGCCCAAAAGTAAATTGGCAGGTCATATTCATTGAGCATGGTTCTAGCAATTTCTTGCATGGTTCTGTTTCTTCTTTCTACTACACCATTCTGTTGGGGTGTCCTAGGGGCAGAAAAGTTATGAGAATAGCCATTGAGTGAGCAGTAAGATTCAAAATCTTGATTTTCAAACTCACGACCATGATCACTTCTTAGGGTCTTAATCTTGAGTCCACTAAGATTTTCTACAGACTTGGAGTATTTATCAAAGTAAGAACAAGCTTCACTTTTGTGAGCTAGAAAATATACCCAAGTATATCTAGAAAAGTCATCTACGAGAACATAGACATAGTGCTTCCCATTTAAACTAGAAACTCTTGATGGTCCAAACAAATCCATGTGAACCAATTCAAGTGGTTGAGAAGTTGAAACTTCTTTCTTTGATTTAAAAGAAACTTTGTGTTGTTTTCCCTTTTGACAGGGATTACAAACTTTGTCTGCTGGAAATTCAAGTTTGGGTAAGTCTCTAACCAAGTTCTTCCTAGAAAGTTTTCTAAGTGAGTGCACATTGCAGTGTCCTAATCTTCTGTGCCAAAGCCAAGACTCTTTATGAAAAGCATTTAAACAAGGAATGTTCTGTTTAGCTAAAGAATCTAAATCAACAGCATAAACATTTTCATTTCTTAAAGCAGAAAATACTAAAACATTTTTAGAGTTAAAAACATTGCAAGAATCATTTTCAAATTTAACATGAAAACCATCATCACATAACTGAGAAATGCTTAACAGGTTATATTTAAGTCCATCAACAAACAAAACTTTAGAAATCAAAATTGAATCAGTGTTACCAATCTGGCCTAGGCCGATGATTTTTCCTTTAGAGTTATCACCAAAGGTGACAAATCCTCCATCAACTTTTATTAAGCTCTTGAAGCAAGAATAATCTCCAGTCATGTGTCTTGAGCACCCACTGTCTAAATACCATATCTTCTTGTAACAGCTCTTCAAGCAGGTCTCCTACAAAACAGATTTAGATGGAAGATGATTTTGGTACCCAGATCTTCTTGGGTCCAGACAGGTTAGCCAATAACACTTTAGGTACCCATATTTGTCTAATGGGTCTCATATAATTTGTAGAAGTAACATTCTTTGAAAGATAAACCTTATTAGATTCATAACTATGAATATAACTGGTTGAGGCATAAGAAGTTCCAGAGTTAACTATCCTCTGTCCAGATTTATGAATGAATCTAGTTTTGGCAACTTTCCTTTGTCCAGGTTGGTATCCTATACCAGTAGTGTATCTAGGTGCAACTTGCTTTCCTAGCATTTGTGTTAGAGTATTTTTACCATTGGTGAACTTCTATAAGTCTTTCTTGAGTTGCTCATTAGACAATTTTAGTTCAGTATTCTCTTTAAGCAGCTGAGCATTCTTTTCTACTTCTATATCCAGATCAAATTTATGCTTAACACTTAAAGCATACTGTTTCTTTAGACCTTTATATTTATCTTTAAGCTCATTACATGTTTCTTCTAGCATGTCACAGTATTCAAACAATTCAGATTTTGACATGTTTTCTGAGTCAGAATCTTCTCCAGAATAGTATGAATTAAAAGCAGGAGTCTCTGATGTTACCTCAGAAGTGTTTGTCATGAAACACATGTTGGCCCGATTCTTTTCAGAGTCTGAAGATTCAGCTTCACTTGTGCTGTCTTCTGAAGCACTCCAAGTAGCCTTCATGGCCTTCTTGTACTTGTTATCCTTGTATTCATATTTCTTTTTATACTTCAGCTTTGGACAGTCGGCTTTAATGTGTCCTTTCCTCTTGCACTCATAGCAGACAACATCATCTGATTTGTCATTCTTCTTCCAATCCTTTTTCCATTTGCCTTGTTGGTCATACTTTCCCTTATAATTTGGTTTCCTAAAGAATTTCTTTTTCCTATAGAACTTTTTGAATCTCCTAGCTATTTGAGCCATCTCATCATCACTGTCAGAATCATTCTCACTTTCCTCACTGCTTGAACTTTCATTGATAGCTTGAAGCTTTTCCTTATCCTTATTCTTTGAGGTTGTAGTCTTGAAGGCAATAGACTTCCTTTTAGGTTCATCATCTTCTTCTTTATTTACTTTAAGCTCTTCCTCATACATCATCAGCTTACCAATTAATTCCTTGACAGGTAGAGCACCAATGTCACAGGATTCTCTAATGGAGACAGAGGTTCCTCTCCATCTTTCAGGTAGACATCTCAAAATTCTCATAATTTGTTCCTTTGCTGGAACATCCTTTCCCAGAGAGGTCATTGTGTTGACAATTTCATTGAACCTGAGATACATATCAGAAATGGGTTCATCAGGTTTCATCTTAAAATTATCATACTTAATAGTATAGGTATTCAATCTCATCTCCTTAACATTAGTTGTTCCTTCATGAGAAACAGCTAAGGTATCCCAAATTTCATATGCAGTTTTACATGCAGAAATTCTATTAAACTCTTCATCTCCTAGAGCACAGTACAGAGCATTCATAGCTTTACAATTGTTATTGTAAGCAGTATTTGTAGGTTCATCCCAAGTAGATCTAGCAGTAGTGGGAATTTTGTATTCAGATTCAATAGCAGTCCAAATATCAAAACCTATGCTTTCTAGATGAATTTTCATTTTCAGTTTCCACTGAGCATAATTAGTTCCATTAAAGAAAGGTGGCCGGTTAGTAGCAGCACCTTCAAGTCTATTATCCATGATATTACAAAAAGAATTTTAAAGAGATAAAAATTTAGAAATAACAGAAATTTTAAGAACTTTAAAATACAACTAAAATCACAGTTCAAAAGGCAGAGCACTTTTAGAAAGTATTTACTTCCTCTGATACCAAGTGTTGGTCGGAGTGGACACTCAAGAGGGGGGTGAATTGAGTTCCAATTAAAATTTTCTGTTAAAAACAATTTCTAATAAAATCCCCCAATTTCAAAAATAAATTAAACTGTAGTGAATTTATATAGAATATAAAGGTTCAATTAGCTTCTCAAAGATTGATTAATTCTCAGTTAACTTAATCTTATGATTAAGTTAACTTTTGAAACTAATTTACTGATTTATAATAAATATAAACACTTGCGAATTTAATTATCAAAGTAGCTTTGAAGATAGATTATGTTTCAAAGTAATAGCAGCGGAATATGAAATAAATATGTATAGTATGGATATAGAGTATAGATATAAACACAGAGAAGTAACCAAGAGGTTCAGTCTCAAGCCGAGACTTAGTCCTCTCAAAAGTTTATATAAAAGTGATCCACACCCTGGATCGGGGTTAACAACAGTGAGCACACTGTCCAGGTCACAAGACCTCTACCACAGTTCTACGTGGGAAAACAAACAACAGCAGCCAGCTGTCCAGGTCACAAGACCTCTACCACTATCCACAGTGGGAAGTGAAGTGTAAACGGTTTTCTGAGGATTTACAGATCCTCCAGTGAAAGTACAGGAGTCAGTGTGTGAGTTTAATACAGCAGATAACACACACTGCTCAAAATGTAGAATAAATAAATCACAGAGCAGAGATGTAGAGTTTAGGAATGGATCTGGTGATTTCAGTGTAGCACTGGACTCGTTTTGGAATTAATCAGAAGTGATTCTGAGTCCTCTTCTCGATTTTGTTTGAGAAGTAGAGTGTCGTATGCTTCAGGTTCACAGGCAGTGAGATGTAGTCGATGAAGCTCTTCAAAAATTCTATTGTATGCACACCACTCTTCTTGAGTAGGCTTGATTGTATGTTTGATTCTGTCTTGCTTGGTTCTTCTTGTATGCACAGAGCTCTTCTCGAGTATGTCGTATGCTTCCTTGTCTCTGTGTGTGTTGTCTCTCACTTCTTTGCTACTCTATTCTTTTCAGCAGAGTCTTCTTGTATTTATATCACGTGCTCCGTAGGACATAAAAGGTTTCCTTTTCGCAGGTACGAGGTACGGTTTCCTGACATCCGAAAACCTTTATTAATTAATTGTCAGTGTATTAAAATATAACTAATATGACCGTTGGTTAGAATAAATAAAGATAAAGATAAAGAAATTCAAACAGTTGTTTATGACTGTTCAAGAGATCGGTAGGTCATCAGCATTAGAGTAAAGATCGGTGACTCAGATAGATCAGCATCGGTCTGTCATCTGATCGGTGAGTCATTTTGATCAGCATCGGTCTGTCATCTGATCGGTGAGTCATTTTGATCAGCATCGGTGAGTCCTTGGATCGGTGACTCATTTGCATCGGTGACTCATTTGCATCGGTGACTCATTTGCATCAGTGAGTCCTTGGATCGGTGACTCATTTGCATCGGTGACTCATTTGCATCGGTGAGTCCTTGGATCGGTGACTCTGATGGATCGGTGACTCTGATGAATCGGTGAGTCTGATTGATCGGTGCGTCTGATGGAACGGTGACTCTGATGGATCAGTGAGTCTGATGGATCGGTGAGTCTGATGGATCGGTGAGTCTGATTGATCGGTGAGTCTGATGGATCGGTGAGTCTGATTGATCGGTGAGTCTGATTGATCGGTGACTCTGATGGATCGGTGAGTCTGATTGATCGGTGAGTCTGATTGATCGGTTGAATCCAGAAGGCTTCCAACATACTTTGTAAGTTAATAAGCATAGTTAAAAAACATGATAACTGATTCATTCATAGATTGGAATTATGTTTATGAGACATCAAACCAGATTAAGCATCAATGAGTTGTGATGATTTGTGATTATTAAAACATCAGTTATAAACATGAAATCAGCAATCTTCCAGAGGGCTCAACAAGATCTACCACTGGGCGACATGCAATCGAGTCTTTAGTGGTGGGAAATAGGTAGCTTACATGGGGAACAAAGTAGGTCAGATATTTCAAAGGATGACCCCAGGTCTCAAGGTTAGTAGTACAGGGCTCCCAGAGCAGAGGGAGTCATCAGAGATCCAGGCTATCCTTCACATGCGGCAGGTAGGGACACATGGATCATGCCTTCCTGACTTTCCACATAGACGACCAATAGAAAATTGATGGACCACCGAGGCAGAGACAATGGTTTGAGCATGAAGGTCTATAGGGTGGAATATGTGGAAGGGGAGTATGCTAAGCAGCAGGCGGTGGGTGAAGATTTGAGGTACTACCTCCACCACCCCCAGGTGGTCCACCACGACCTTTGGGAGCAAGGGGATAGGGGCGAGCTCAGCTTCTGGTAGTGGAGTCCTATGACCATGGTGCTTAAGAGATGATTAGAGATACAATCTATGTCCTCTCCACCTTATCTGAAATTATTAGAGACACTAGTTCAATCAATATTTTCTTTCCACATACCTCTTTTGAGGCTCATAGATTTCGATGGATCAGTTTGCTCGATCCTTACGATTAGAGACTACTATGAGAGGGGATTAGATGATTACACACTAGTGATAGCAGTGTGAGCTTACTATAGGAGGTGAGAGATTCAGCTGAGATTTCCTAGTAGCAACATTGAGACCTTATGATGTCATCTTGGGCATGGACTGGTTATCCACATTTCATGAATATGTCTTTCTTGAGGATGTTCCAGGACTACCTCCTCACAGGGAGGTAGACTTCGACATTGATATATACCCTAAGATGGCACTGATATCCCGAAAAATATATCGGATGGCTCCCATGGAGCTTTGTGAATTGAGGGTACAATTGGAGGCCTTACAGGAGAAGGGCTTTATGAGGCCCAACTTTTCACCATGGGCAGCCCCAGTGTTGTTTTCCAAGAAGGTAGATGGGAGATTGAGGCTATGTGTGGACTTCCGACACTTGAAACAGGTGACTATAAATAGAAAGTATCCACTTCTAAGGATTGCTGACCTTTTTGATCAGCTGAAGGGAGCAGGGTGGTTCTCAAAGATAGACCTCAGATTAGTCTATCATCAGCTTTGGGTACAGGATGACGATGTACTGGAGATAGCCTTTAAATGTCGGTATGAAAAATATGAGTTTTTGGTGATGCCTTTTGATGTGACCAATTCTCTAGCAGTGTTCATGGGACTCATGAATAGGATCCTACAGCCTTACCTTGATCGTTTCTTGGTGGTCTTCATTGACAACATCTTCGTGTACTCGGCCTCAGAATAAAAGCACGCTACACACCTATAGATAGTCATGGATACACTTTGAGAGCAACAACTTTATGGGAAGCTCTAAAAGTACCAATTCTAGATTCAGAAGGTCCACTTTCTAGGGCACGTCATCTCGAAGGCTAGAGTGTGTAGTGGATCCAGCAAAGATAGAGGTAGTGCTAGCTTGGGAGCCACCCAGGGTCATGACTGAGGTGCATAGTTTCTTGGGGTTGGCTGGATACTAATAGAGGTTCGTGCCAGAATTTTACAAAGTAGAAACACCTTTATCATCCTTAACATGGAAGGGACAACCCTTCTTGTGGACGGAGAAGTGCCAAAAGAGTTTACAGGAGCTGAGGCGGAGATTGAAGAGTGCCCATATCTTGAGACTATTTTAGGAGGGCGTTGGGTATATACTTTTATACGATGCACCAGGGACCTGATTGGGTTGTGTCTTGATGCAGGAGCGAGTGGTGATCACCTAAGACTCATGACAGTTGAGGCAGTATGAATAGAACTACGTGACCCATGACCTGGAGTTAGCAGTAGTGGTATTTTCTTTGAATATGTGGAGACACTACTTGATGGGTGAATGATTTACTATCTACTACAACCACAAGAGTCTCAGGTATATCTTATCATAAAAGGAACTGAACTTGAGATATCAGTGATGTATATAGTTCCTCCGGGACTATGAATTTGAGATAGTATATACTCCTGGGAAGGGAAACATGGTGGCAGACGTGCTTAGCAGAAGGTCTGGTTTATAGCTGCTGAGTGAGGCGACAAAGCAGTTATCCGCGATGCAGACATCCTTCATGGATAATGATGGAGTAGCCTACCTTCAGTCAATGACTATCACTCCCCCAATCTTATAGAGATTTAGGGAGGAACAACTTGTTGATATTGACTACAAGGCCTAACATGCCCAATTATCCTTAGGACAATCTCCTGATGGATTTTCAATAGGTGGGGATCACACCATCCTTTTCAGAGGGCGCATAGTGGTACCAGTGACGTTGTAGGATGAGGTGTCGAGGGAGTTCCATACATCCCATTTGGTGGTACATCCTAGCGTGGAAAAGATGTATCAAGACCTCTGAAATCAATACTTGTGGCTAGGGATGAATAAAGTAGTGGCAGAGTTCATTTCATGACGCCTCACTTGTTAGCAAGTGAAGGTTGAGCATTAGGTTCCAGCAAGCTTGGCCCAACCACTTGAGCTACCAGAGTTGAAATGGGATGGTAGCTCGATGGATTTCTTGATGAGGTTACCACACATGTCCAAGGGCCACAATTCTATCTGGGTGATCGTTGACCGACTCACTAAGTTGGATCACTTCCTACCCATATGGGAGCAGAGACTGGTAGAGGGATTAGGGTGCCTCTATGTATAGAAGATAGTGTGGATTCATAGGGTGCCTTAGATGATCATATCAGACCATGATGCACGCTTTACATCCCAGTTGTGGAAGGGATTGCAGGAGGTGTTTTGAACACATCTGTGCTTGAGCACAAACTTTCACCCACAGACGAATGATCAGATGGAGTGGACCATACAAAACTTAGAGGACATGATTCGTGCTTCCATTCTAGATTTTGGTCATAGTTGGGAGGACCACCTATCACTGGTGGAGTTTTTATAAAAAAACAGCTATCACTCCACCATTAGCATGAAACCATTTTAGGCCTTGTACAGGCAGCATTGCATATCACTTCTATATTGGAAAAACCTAGGGGAGTCCACACTCATGGGTCCAGAGTTGGTGCAGACTACCACTGAGAAGGTGCAGATCATCCAAGAGTAGATGAGGACTACACAGAGTAGGTATAAATAATATGTGGATAGGAGATGAAGTCCCTTAGAGTCCAAGGAGGGAGACTATGTGTTCTTCTGGGTCTCACCTCGAGGGGGTTTGCAGTGATTTATCTGGGGTGGAAAGTTATATTCAAGGTTTATTAGAGCTTTCCATATTCTTAGAAGAGTTAGTAAGTTGGTGTACCTCCTAGATCTTCCCTAAAAAATGCATATAGTGCAAAATGTTTTTCACCTGTTGCAGTTGAGAAGGTATGTGCATGATTCATCGAATGTAATTTATTGGGGCGATCCGGATATTGATGATGGAGTGACGTTTGCAGAGTTCCTGACAGAGATAGAGGATTGACAGGAGTGAGTCCTTCATGGATGGTTGATTCATCTAGTGTGCGTTCAGTGAAAGCACATGTATATCCAAGAGAGCACATGTAAGTGGGAGGCTCAGATTCATGCTCAGTAACCCCATTTATTTGTTTATCCATGTTTTGGATTACGGGGACGTGAATCCCAAAAATGGGGGAGTAATGTAATGTCTCGGAAATTATGTGTATTTTTTTTTCAAATTATATGTAATTATTTCACAACCATACGCTCTAATAACACCTGATTCTGAGTCCTGGTGAGCCCAAAATAGGATTTTGAACTTTATTTTAGTTCATTTAAATAAATGTGCAAGCATGTTTTTCTAACTTTTAAACCAGTACTTGTATCAAATATCTAAGGGAACGGTTGAACTCAGAATGACATAATTCACTTAGAATAGACCTAACTTCAACCGCTAAGGGTTGACTGGAAAACTTAATTTTCAGAATTTTTGGAAAAAAATAAAATAACTTAAAAATTATTTTATTTGTTTTTCTAACCATTGAGTGGTGACACAGTGACGCTGCGATACAACGACGAAGCAACGATGAGTCACATTAAATGAAGTGTAACAGATACACTATTTTATAAACGAAAGAGCATAACAATGCGACAATGCAGCGTAATAGAAATGTTACAACATGTTTTCTTTTTTATGGAATAACACATTGTAGAAACGAAATCAAATTGTGGATTTTCTCTGACAAACCTATGACAAGATTTATCTCCAACGATGAACAATGAACATTGGAAGATTGCTAATGATGTCAAAACATCTTGAATAACAGAACCAGAAAGTGGCGAACGCCGATGGAAATTGAATCCTTGTGGGCGGAGCGCTTCAATGATGAACTCAATCGAGGTAGGGGTTTATTTTGTCTCAAGTTTCCCCACCCTTTATTCTAAAACTACGAATGCAGATCAACCCACAAACAGGTTGATCTGGGGATTTCTCGTTCTTATGGGAGGGTGTTTTTCTTTGGTTTTCTTTACCAAAATTAATTATTTGTTGATAGAACCTCAATTACAAACCTCCCAATATTTAAAACTCTAACAAAGAGGGTGCGGGCTGACAAAAACAAGGCCCGAGCCCTTCCGCCTTGTGTGTTCTTAGTGTCTGAACCTTCGAATTTGCAGCAAGAAGGTTTCGAGGCCTTGGGAAGGAAGGCATCACCCCACGAAGGTCGAAGGAACAGATGATGAAAATAAAAAACCACCGAAGCTAACCCAGTGGTCTGCAAAATAACCCATCAGTACACTGGCGGCAGTAGCAGCAGCCACAGGTGGGTGGCCGCGCACCACGACGGTGCGCTGCAGGCAGCAACCATAGCCGGCTCGGGCCGACAGCTGGCGGAGGGACGTGGTCCCTCACCTTCATTAGTGGAGAGGTATGCACCCATAGGTTGTGACTTCACATGGAACACGGTCCCCTGACCGCATACAGAACCTGAGTGGTTGGGTTTGATTGACCACGTGACAACTCCCCGGCTGCGCTACGCATCTGGGCTAAAGAAAGCGGGTCTGCCAGAGGCGGACCGGGTAGGGCGTGACCTGTTCCCAATGGACCGGACCCTCACCCGATGGGCCAGACCTATCCATAGTGGGCTGGACCCACTCCTTATAGGCTAAACCCGCCCCATCAGGCCAGGCCAGATGATACCGGGTAGCCGGGTAACCCAGCGGGCTGGACCCCTGGCCGAACCGGGTTGGGTCCAGTGAGGCCCAATTGGACTGGCCCACTGGCCAGGCTAGACTGGGCCGACCTAGACTCAAGATGGGTTGGGTCAAGTCAGTTGAACTAAACCAGGGTATGTGGGGCCCCTGGTCCAGGTTGGTTGGGTCGGTCTGACTGGGCCTAGACGCAACCATCCCGTGTTTACTAAAATTCTAATAACTTACAAACTGGGTATCCGATTGACAAGAAGTTTGTGGCTCCCTCATGATGAGGAGGATATTTTCAAATAATATAATGAAATTTCATGGGAGTTGAAATATGAAAAATGTATTGGGGATCAGTTCTCCCATAATCAAGTGCATTACGTACAGAAACCCTACGGTTGGCTGAGACCTGAAGATTACTGACAAGCGACCCTGTGTAGATTAGCTATGATGGCCTAGTGGGAAGCAACTATATGTGACCCAGTAGGCCCACTATGGGGAGCAGATCCGTGTGACCCAACAGAACCATGACACTCTATGGGGAGGAGTACCTCAGTATGGCCAAGGTGGGAAGCGACTCTTTGTGACCCAGTAGGCCCACATTGGGGAGCGGCTCTATGTGACTCAGCATACCCATGGTACTCATTAGAGATGAGTACCATAGTAGCCAAAGGTTAGAGGGAAGCGACTGTGTGTGACCCGGTAGGCCCACTGTACTCATAGAGGATGAGTTCTCCAATAGCCCAAGGTGTTCAATGATATGACTGATGGTCTTACTTTCCTACACTAGATTATAACTGGTGTGAGTTGTCTTACTTCATGATCATGCTTCATGATCATAATTATTGGTTTTCCTATGGATTTATTTGTGGCATTTCCTTGTTTGTTTGGTGACCCTACTGAGTATTTTGTTACTCACCCCTGTATGAGATCTGCCTGTACGTGTTGTGTATGGTGCAGATGACCGATGAATTAGAGGAGGACTTGGTTGCCTAGGACCAGGTGGTACCCAATGAGATCAGGCAGGCATGACATGCTTCTACGGATTCCAAAATCTTCTCTACACTTACCCATCAGATGGGGTTTTCAGCAGACAACTTTCAGGGTTTCCTTGTACTTTCCTATTTTCAGTTTGTATTTTTTTGGGTTTCTATTCTAGACCATTTGACCTACAGTTTCTACTTTTAATCAGTGGTTGTTTAGTGGCATAAATGTTTACCTTTCCAGCTTTAGGACTTGGTTTTGTGTGCATGCATACAAGTACTCAAGATAATTCCTTCCACTTGCAGGTTGACGACTTCAGTGCTAGTTTCCAACCCCTAGCCTTTGGGAGGCGGGCTTGGTGGATGTCACGGAATGGGCCCCGGGGGATGGGTCATGAAAATGTAAAGAGAGTTTACTGATGATAGGTTACTTCTAAGAGATGTGGTAACCATTCAGTTGGGTGACTCTATTATAAGGGTTATTATAAGAGTAAATTTAAAGATAATGTCCCAAGGTACATACATGACAGGCTTGCAATGTTTTTTGAAAATAAATCCTTTTATTTCAAAATGTACTTAAATGAGTTTATGGTTTTAAGGAAAGTTATGATATTTTTAAATGTGAAAGGATTATTTTTCAAGGAAAATCATTCATGAGTTTTTATATTTTGGAAGAAACCCTCATGATTATCTTTTTTAATTTATGATTTCATAATTTTTTTATGAAATCTATTGAGAATTTAAGCTGTTTTCATGGAAAAGTAAATGGGTGTTTGAGCTCAAAGTTTATAATAAAAAGGAAAATTTTCTTATATTTATTTTTATGGATTAAAAATGAAATAATGGGTTTTTTTATTTTATATACCTTAATAATATTTTTCCTCATCCCATGGTTTTAAATGGTTTTCATAGTGCCTAAGTATGATTAAGAAATATTATGAATTCCATATACGAATAAAGGAAAATGGCCTTGAATGAAGCCGATGTGTCATGAATGAAAGAAGGATATGAACTTAATAATCCTATTTTTATTGAAAATAAAGGAAACTATATGTAAGTGTTTTCTAAAGAATGTAATGGTTTTCCTAATTCTCAAAAAATATGAACCTAAAATATCATGGCTATTAAATAAAATTCAATCCTTTATATTAAACTCATAATTATGGGTTGAATAAGGTATGGGGCTATTATAGTTGGTATCAGAGGAAAGATTTAGTTAAATTTAGAGGCTATGATGATTTATATAAAGATAGTTTAATATTTTTATATACAATCATGGGTTAATAAGTCTATGGTTGATTATAAGTTTAAAATCATAGATACCCATTTTGAGGTTTTATGTGATGGCGGTACTTTGGGAGATATTTATTGAGTTTTGATAAATGTTCAAGGCATATGTAGCCCTTAAATTTAATGTGTGTTGCAGTGAAAAAGGTTATTTGAGGAATAATTATTTTATACTTTATGGATATAAGTTAAAAGGTATTGATAACCATTAGGGTTGATATGATCCTTTATGTTGATGTAATTATGGTAAATTGGGATAAAATGGTTATTACATTTTGGGAACATTTAATTTATCACATAAATAACCATGAGATTGAAAATTGATTTGGTTACTAAGAAATTATAGTTATTTTTAAATAAGTTTTCTTTATAGGGAACATTATATTATTAATATTAAATATAAATATCTTTTTCACTGATATGAGAGATTATTTTAGGAATAAAGGGTGAATTATCTTTTGGAAGCATATACGATTTTATTATAGATTTGTGGTGATTCAGGTTATTTATAGAAAATATTAACATATTTATGAGATTTTATGATTAAGTCATGTACATTTTTAGTATGTAAATTTATGATCGATTGATATTATTTAGATATAATTATGAAGTTGATGATGGAAGAATATTTTATCAAATCATTCTAATCAATTTTGGTCTGATATATTTTGAAGAATATTAAGGTTAGCTATTTATGAAATGATTTAAGTTGAACACTGATATTATTACTAAGATTTTTGATATTGATGTATGAAGGTTTATTCAAATGGAATATTATCTTATATTGTGCTAACCATTTTGGTTTTAGTTAATATCTAAATACATTAGTAATAACTTGTTATCATTTTATAGATCTTGTGATATGTTAAAAGTTAATTTTAGTGTTTTAAATATGAAAAAATTCATCTTTAATTTTCATTTCTTTGATTAAGAGATGAGATTTAAGTGGAAATTGATTGAACCATAAATAAAGAATGAAATTAAGATCATGAAATGGAAATAAATCAAGTAAGTATATTTTCTCTTATTATTTATCATGATAGTAGAAGAATCCCTCAAATCTAAGAAAAGGATATTGGAATAAAAATGGTATACTTTTAACTTTATTTTTGATTAATTGATGGTCTTTTTTATCCCCTAATGATGTATGGTTTTTTGATTGTTAACTTTCTCATGATCATATTCACTATCACTGTTTATTATTCCACGGATGTTATTTTTCTCATCCCTATCTATATTTTCACTTCCTACCAATGATATCCTTATTTGTGAACCTGATTATGTGTTATTATAGTTGAAATTCATATTTAAATTTATTATTTTCAAAAGGATGTTCTAATATCCCTTTTTACAATGTTGGTTCTCAACTAAGATTTTTAAAAAAAATATAAACAATGGTTTCCTTTCATGATCATATCTCTTATCTTACACTCCTTGGAATTGATGTTAAAAAACATTTTAAAACCATTTTACTAGAGATGAGATAAAATTGTGAGGATTTAATTTCTTTAAAGGGGATATAATGAAACAAAACAAGATTTTAGAATTTATTTTATTTTAATAATATATTCCATAGCATATGAAATACATAAAACTAAGCTTAAATGAACTATGATATACTACAAAAATATTATTATTTAAATATATCCATTATGACCTAGCTGTTGGTTTGATAGGTATGAATATGAATAAAAATATTAAAAATATATTTTATTTTTTTTCTTAATAAAAATAATAATAAATAGGTTGTAAATGAAGATAAAATATTTTGAATTTAATATAGATATTTTTTTTATAATTTTCTTTTCATGTACGCAACCATTTTTTATCTTAATAGATTAAATTAATCACCATTGATAAATGATCATAGTGAAAAAATTATATTGTGTATATATATAATTAAATTAATTAATATCAATTTAGTTATTTTTTTAGCAAAGGAATTATAATAAATTCATTTTAGGTTTTAAAAAAACATTTTCTTCAAAAATGTTTTTATTGCATTTTGTGTGAAAATTTTATAATTATTTTATTCCAGTTTTAGAAATTTTATTTTAAAAAATGGTAATAATTTTTTAAATCTTTATTTAATAATTTTATTCGGATATATTTTTGGTAGTTTTTACAAAATATTGATTTTTTGAATGAATAGTAAAAAATACTGTTTTTTGCAAAACCACCATTTCTTTTCTTTAAATTGAGTAATTTAAAAGTCACATTCTATTTTAGATTTTCTTTTAAATTAAGAAGGATCCATTTGATTAAAAATAATCTAATTAATTCTATAGGAATTAATATTATACTTGATTTTGTTATATATTCATTTTTGTGCTTAAAAATATATTTTTCTAAAAACTATTTTTATTACATTTTACACATTTATATTAAAATTTAGTTATAAAAATTATAGTAATAAATATTGAAAAATGGATTCAATATTTTCAATTATTAGTTTTATAATTGGTAAGTATTTCCCCTTTATTTTGGTCATTATGAATATAAACCATGGAAAACATTTGTCACCTTAGTAAGAGTAAAATAGGAAAAACATGGTTTAAAATATGGGGTAAGGCTTTAAAATCTACCAAAGACTAGAATTTATCTTATTTAACGAGTTTATTTTTACTAAATCCATTATATATAAAAAAATATAGAAATTTATCTATTCTTTCCTTTGATTATATGATTTATATTATTTTAAGAAAATGATAAATACCAAATGTCACTCTCTTTGTTTTAAATTTATCTTATATGTTTTCATAGGGAAAAAAAGAAGTTATGAATGAATATAAATGGTTATTTTGAAAATAAAATATTTTTTTTTCTAATGG
Source organism: Viscum album (assembly GCA_963277665.1). Taxonomy (NCBI): domain Eukaryota; kingdom Viridiplantae; phylum Streptophyta; class Magnoliopsida; order Santalales; family Viscaceae; genus Viscum; species Viscum album. The sequence goes on from OY728145.1 coordinate 1,160,618,549, forward strand.
TATTTTATTTTCATTTATTTTCAATGCTAAAATTACCTTAAATTCTTACGTAATGTTGACTCAGTGCTTGTGAAAATAATAGAACAAATCTAGTAAATGATTTTAAAAACATTAAAAGAAATATTTTTTGGATTAATTATTCTGTTAAAAGAATTTTATAGTTAATTATATTATATAAGTTATGTTAAAAGAATTTATATTCTAAATCCATTATTATCTTGATGACTTTAAAGTCAAATTAAATGAGAAACCCCAAAAACAAATTTAATGATATTTTATGTTAAATAATATTTTATTAAATAAATTTATAATAAAAAAATATTAGAAGAGAACATTTGGAATAATAAATGGTCTAAAATGTAATCCATTCACTATTTATGATCCAATTTTCACTTAAGAAGTAAATTTATAACCCTTAAAATAAAAAACACGTGTTACCACAATTAAGGTTAAAAAGGGTTAACAAATGGGTTAAACAAACACATAAGGTTAAAAATAACAATGAAACCTATATAAATTTATTGGATGATGATATTTATACCTTATCCTATTTTTATTCAAATCCATTTCTATTCGAAACATTTTACTTGAGAAATGCATTAATTATATTAAAATCTTTAAGTAATTCCATGTGTGTCCTCACTTCACTAATAAAAGAGAAACTCCTTTTCATCATTATTACTAAATTTTAAAAATTATATATCAAGAAATACCTTCCATAATGCATTAATATATTCCATAACTTCATCATGGAGCTTTCAGTATTCCCCTAAGACCATTTTAAGAAGGTTTAAGGTGTAAGCCAAAGGAGGTCTCCCAAAGAAGAGGTAACAATCTTAACTGAATACTTTAATGTTTATTTCCTTTTATAAATCCTATTAATATGCAGTATCCATATCAAATTAATGAATCAAGTATATTAAATATACTTAAAAGTTATTATTATGATGGAATAACCATTTTTATCTCATTTTCCATCTTATGGGAAATGAAAATGTCACTCGTGCATACGTGTGGACTACCACATCCACAAAGTGATGCGTTTAATTTTTCATCACCAAATCATATGGATGGTTAAAATGAGGGATAAAATTGATATATATAATATTAATGAAATATTTTTGATTTTGTAAAGAAAATACATTACATACCTTCTTACTCTTCTATCTGTTGAAAAAATGATAATGTCTCTCATGCATACGTGTAGACTACCACCTCCACACAGCGATGTGTTTCATTTTTCATATCCTAATTTCATGGATGATTACAAAATTGTATTTAATGTATAAATATGATAAATATTTCATGACTAATATTATTTATATTTTGTAACAATGACCCCTTTGACCTTAGCCAACCTACCAAAGTTGTTTCTGGATTATGAACCAAACATCTTAAAAACATCCGACATGAACTTAATAAATTTAATAAATATATAATACATGGTAATAAATGGATTAAATGGGATTATTATAAGGTAATAAACCTAAACAAATTTCTTATGTAAGTATAAAATAAATATGATTTTATTATACAGGTAATAAATCACATACGAAACAAGTCGGGACTCGAGGTAAAGGATTTGAATTTAAAATGTTATTTAAAATGTTTTAAAATCCATCTACTCTATATCCATTATTATTATTATTTTTAAAATAATGTTATTATTTATACTTAAAATTCTATTAAATTTTATTTTCAACTAACTTTTTAATTTTTTATAATGTTTTTATAAGTGTGTTTTAATGTTTTTATACAGGTCACATTTGACTCTTTTTACTAAAGTAAAAAAGAATATTTTTTAACATATATGACATGAGTTACTTTTCCACTTCCATGACCATTATTAGTTAATAATGTTCCTCTAAAATTTTTCATATTTTTAAAATAAAATATCATTTACCATTCATTTGGGAAATTTTTTATTTTAATATTTTTAAAGAAAATGGATATTTAAACTTGTTTTTTTTGTGAATCCCAATAGTGCTTCTAAATATGTGTTAAAAAGGATAATTTATGAGTTTTTATAATGGAAAAATAATATTTTTTTGTTTTTACGATGGCTTCTCCCGCTTATGCTCCCGTCCCTTTGCCGACGCCCTTCCTTGAGCCGGCCCTGGCTTCCGCTCCCGTTCAACCTTCTGAGAAGGCTTCCTACAAGTCGGTTTTGTGCGGCTCTCCCCCGTCGGTTGTTGCTTCTGGCCCTTTCTCTTCAGCCTCGGAGATCCTTCCTCACTTGGCTCCTGTCCAGGTGGAGTCACGACCCCTCCGACTGGTGGAGGGTTGCCCGGTGGTGGACCTTTCTACTCAGGAACTACAGGAAGCGGCCTCCCTCCTTGACCTCTCTTTAGTAGCTCGCTTCGGTCGCAACAAACCCTCTCTGAAGTTTTTTCGGGATGTGGTGAACTCTTGGGGCCTCTCGTGCCCTCCGGTAGTCTCCGAGCTTTCCAGTGCGGCCTTCAGTATTCACTTTGGTTCCAGACCTGACTTTGTGAGGGCATGGTCCAGTGCTAGTAGAAAGTGTGGCGCCTGGCATTTATCCCTTTCTCGTTGGTCCTGGGATTGTCATTTTGGCCAAGAGTCCTCCTCGGATGCAGTTTGGGTTTCCTTCCCAGGACTCCCGCTGCCTTTCTAGAATCCTTCCATTCTTCAGTCTCTGGGAAACTCTTTGGGATCCTTTCTCTGCATGGACGTGTCTACTCTGTCCCTCCTATCCACGGGCTCCCCCCGCATCTGTGTGGAACTCAACCTGGCTAAGTGTCCGCCCTCCTCGGTTATCTTACAGGCCAACGACGGTTTATCTTGGAGACAAAGGGTCTGGTTTCATCATTCTTTAAAGTTCTGTGTGCATTGCGGACTACATGGGCACTGGGTTGCGGACTGTAGGAGGTTGAATGGTGGTGCGAGCTCGTCCCGTCAACCGCCTCCGGCGAGACCGGGTTAGGGTTCGCCCGTCTGTAGACTCGAGGGGTCCCCGGTTCGGCTCGCTTCCTTTTCAAATTTGAATTCTCCTTTGTGTGACGGGGCACCAGAAGAGGTTTGCATGGGGGTGCGGTCTCCGGTGTTAGAACGGTTGTCGGCCCTCTCGGAGCCTCTTGATCTGATCACCCGGTCACCCTATACTGGGGCCGAGATCCCTCCCCGACAGGATCGAAGGGTAGGGTTTGAGCGTGGCTTTGTTCTGGATCTTCTGGGGAGCCCGCCCAGGCTTCTCTCTCCTCTGTCCTCGTCTTTTCAGGTCTCCTCCCTTCTCTCTCCAGAGATCATCCAGAAGACTCTTGCGAGTAGTCTCATTCTGGATGTGGAGGGGTTGGCTAAGGAGGATCACCCCCCTCCTAGGACGGCGAAAGAGCTGGTGCTCCCGCAACTCTCTCCTCATCGTCGTCCTTTCTCCCCCTCTATCCAGAGAGAGGCGGGCTGGTTCTCTGTCGGTGATGCTAATGTTAAAGGGAAAGATCCGGTGGAAGAGGAGGTCTTCTCGTTCAAGAAGGTGGTCCTTACTCCCAAACCGGCGTCCCCCAGAGCAGTGGTTTCTGGCCCTGTCACCCATTCCAGATCCAAAGTCTTTGGGCGTTTTGAGCCGGCCCCCTCTTCCTTGTCCTCACCTGCTTGTGCCCAGAAGGGCCTGCTGCGATGATCCCTGTTCTTATCTGGAATGCTCAGGGCTTGGGGGCTCCAGCAAAGCGTACCTTGCTGGCTGCTGAGGCGAGGTCTTATCTGGTTCAAGTTATTGTTATTTTGCAACCCAAGCAGGTATCCAGCAAAGGTCTTTCTCTTTTCAGGAAAATAGGCTTCCCCAACTTCTTCCAGGGCGGTGTTGAGAACCCTCATATTTGGATTGGCTGGAAAATTAATGTTTCTGTTGATATCTTGAGTTTCTCGTCTCAATGCATCAACTCCAAGATCACCACTTCAAATCATGTCTTGATGTTTTCTTTTGTCTATGCGGCCACTGAGGTTTCCAAGAGGAGGGAACTTTGGCATCTCCTGGGGAACCTATAGACGGGCTCTCTCCCCTGGTTTGTTGGTGGTGACTTCAACGTCATTGCGGACATCTCTGAGAAAAAGGGGGGTGTTGGTTTTAAATTTAGTGGCATAATGGAATTCAATGAATTCATGAGGAGTGCAGGGCTCTTGGACTTGGGTTTCTCTGGGCATAAGTTCACCTGGTGCAACCAACTTAAGGGAGCAGAGCGCATTTGGTGCCGGCTGGACCGTTGTTTATCCAACCTTCATGGGTTGGACTTATTTCCAAAGACATCAGTTTCTCATCTTCAATGGGTGCTCTCTGATCACAATCCTATTTTAATCAATATAAAGAGGGAGGAGGCTGTGAGGGCTTTCTTCGCCTACTCGTCTGCATGGTATGGGGACGATGGTTTTTTAGATATTATCAAGACGTCTTGGGCCAAAGGTGATGATACTAGATCGTGGGGTGGCCTGGTGAATCGCCTCAGATGTCTTAGATTGGACTTGCAAAGCTGGGTGAGCTCGAGACCTGATGTTTCCCAAGGTATTGATAATCTCAGGATCGAAGTCGACAAATTGGAAGATTCTCTTCAAAACTGTTGGGATGAGAATGCGTTCATTGTTCTGTGTGATAAAAAGAATCTCTTGGGCGAGAGGCTTATTTCTTTAGAGAGGGATTTCAAACAAAGGTCTCGGATCCGATGGCTTAAGGAAGGGGATCGAAATAGTGCTTTCTTCCATGCTTGTATTAAAGAGGGGAGAAGTTCAAAGATTAACCTAAGAATGGAAAACAGGGACTACACTTCAGATGTGAACTCTACGGGGATGATTGCTCTGGATCACTTTGAGAAGATCTTGGCAGGGGAGTCTGTGGCTTCCTTCGTGAGGGGGTTTCATGCTTCGGAGGACTTTTTCAGCCTTATTACCTCAACGGTTAGCCAGGAGGACAATTCTACTCTCTCCTCCATTCTTTCGGCTGAGGAGATCCGAATGGTTGTCAAGAAAATGCCCCAGGACAGCGCACCTAGTCCTGATAGTTTCCCAGCCAGCCTTTTCAGTTTCGCCTGGGAGATTGTTGGTCAGCTTGTTGTGGAGTCGATCCAGGACTTTTTCAAGGGTGGTTCACTCACTAGGGGCATTTCTGCATCTAGACTGGTTCTTATTCCAAAAATTAAGGATCCTACTCTCATTAGCCAATACATGCCTATCTGTCTTTGCAATGTTTCTTATAAAATTCTTGTCTCTGTTATTGTTAGTAGGCTGGATAAGGTTCTCCCGCGTCTAGTCTCAATGGAACAACATGGCTTCATCAAGGGCAGGAACATTCAGGGTGCGGTGGGCATTGCTAATGAATTGGTTTAGGAAATCAACAGGAAATCGGTTGGTCATAATGTCATCTTCCAAGTTGATATGAAAAAGGTGTATGACACGCCGGAGTAGAGCTTCATCATACGGTTCATGCGGAACTTTGGGTTCAGTGAGGTTTTTTGTGATATTTGCTTTAGATGTTACTCTTCCCCGTGGATTTCCATTGCTTTGATGGGCAAGACCTTTGGTTTCTTCAAGACTGTACGCGGTGTTCGTCAAGGGGATCCCTTGTCCCCGCTTCTTTTTGTTATCGCCCAGGATGCACTCTCAAGAAACTTGAAGCATGGGATGGACACAGGTCTCATGATTCCCTTCCGGAGGAGGAATTGTGTTGTCGTTTCTCATCTTATGTTTGCGGATGATATTCTGATTTTTATCAATGGCAGGAAGAGATCGTTGAAGTCTATCATGGACTCCCTATCTTCTTACGGAAAATGGAGCGGGAGTGCGTCAACCCCGCTAAAAGTCATTTCTTCACCTCTGATAAATGCCCAGCTTCAAGCTTAAAGGAATTCCAGAAAAATCTGGGTTGTTGTAGGCGGCCATTTCCCATATTATATCTTGGGGTTCCTATCTTCTGTTTCCACGTTAAGAAGATTCATTTCTCTATGATACTTGATCGTATACTCGAAAAAATCTACAATTGGAAAAATAAGCTCCTCTCCTTTGGCAGACGGATTACGTTGATTAACAGTGTACTCACGTCCATTCCCATGCACGTGTTTTCGGTGATCCACCCTCCTAAGGGTACGGTGGAGAGGATGGAAATCATCCTCAACTCCTTCCTGTGGGATGCCAAGGAGGAGGGAAGGTTTCACTGGGCCTCTTGGAGACGTCTATCCAGATCAGTGGAGGCAGGAGGTGTTGGCTTACGTGATATACAGGGTACACTCCAAAGTTTGCAGGCATGTCTCGCTTGGGATATTATCGTCGGGGATTCGCTGTGGGCGAAATTATTTAAAACACGTTACCCGGGGCTTGAAGTAAGGGGTCTTTACAGCTCCACGAGGCTGGCAAGATGTATGTTTTCCCTCATCGACACTTTGTCAGGTCATGCGAGGTGGGTCATCGGTGTTGGAAATATCAATTTTTGGGATACAAACTGGTCGGGGGAACCCTTGCGTTACCCCAGCTGTCCTTCCCTAGATATTAACTTCAGTAATGCATGCGAGGATTTCGACTTGATAAATACCTCTTTGAACGCTAATCAGATGTCTGTGTTCGAGAATATTGTCATGAGTGATAAACCCGACAAATGATGCTTCTCGGCATCTAGCTCAGGGAGGTTTTCCTCACAAGGTTTCGGGAGTATCGTCCAGGCAAGTAGCAGCACCAATGCTTGGGCTCCAGCACTCTGGTGCAAAGATATTCCCATTAGAATGAATTTCTTACTCTAGAGGATCAGAAATAGAGCGTTACCTACGGAGGACAGCGTTCAACTCCGGGGTGTTACTTTGGCCTCGAGGTGCTTCTGTTGCACCAATCACATGTGTGAAACGGCAAAACATATGTTCTTTCAGAGTCAATGGGCACTTCATATTTGGTCCCTGTTCACGTATAATCCATGCAGAGGCCTTGGAGAATACTCGTTACAGGATTATGTGGAGTGCTGGTTTTCTGGTGCGGGGGCTTCTGAATAGGAACGGCTGGTTAGAACAATCATCCTTGTGGCTCTGTGTTGGGTTCTTTGGGAGGCACGTAATCAGGTTTGGAGAGGTGAGAGTCGGACCCTGCTGTTTCTATAGGTTAGCCTCAAGTCCCTCATTTTTGAGATTGCTTCTCAGATAAGAGGCGGAGTGACGTCTACTGCGATTAACAACCTTCTTCATCGCCCCTGTTTTCGGAAAAAAGGGAGTGGTCAGTGGGTTAAATGGCATCCACCGGTTGAGGGACTTAAGCTTAACGTCGATGGGTCATGCATGGGAGGGATCATGAGGGGGGGGGGAGGCATGCTACGGGATTCCTCTGGATCAGTTCTCATCGCCTTCAGTGCATTTTATGGGCCTGGCAACTCCTTGTGTGCGGAAGTTCAGGCTTTGGTCTCGGGTCTGTTGGTGTGTAGAAGGCAGAAGATGGTCGTGTCCGAAATAGAAACGGACTCGGATACCCTCGTGAAGATTATGAAAGGGTGTTGTGGGGTTCCGTGGGAACTCACGTACTTTATCAGAAGGTGCAGAATGAGAATCTCACTTGGAGTTCGTTTGTCTCACAACTGGAGGGAGGCTAATTTCGCAGCAGATTTCCTTGCCCGCTTGGGTAGACTTGATGACCCTCTCATCCTCTATAACTCTCCCCTCTCTCTCCCTACAGAATGTGCCTCCTTTGTGTTGGGGGATGCGCTCGGGCTTCACCATTTCCGTCCCCCTTGAGGGGTCTTGCTTCCTTTCATTATTTCTTTTTGAATAAAAAATGAACTACTACTACTACCATACTATGGTTCTTGTGTATTTTATATAAATAATGGGTGAGACTAATATAGAAAATAATGTCAGGTTAGCCAGATATAGCTCTTCAATGCATTGGGTAAATGACAAAGATTACCAGTGATAGGATACAATTAAGAGATGTGGGAATTATCTAGTTAGGTGTTTACAATTTAAGGATTTTTATAAGGATGAATTTAAGGATAATTTACCAAGGTTCCTACCTGATATACTTATAATATTTTTTAATTTAAATACTTTTATTTAAAAATGTATGAAAATGAGTTTACATTTTTAAGGAAAGTTATAACCTTTTTAAAGGTGAAAAGATTGTTTTTAGAGGAAAAATATTCAGGATTTTTCATGTTTCCCAAGAAACCCCCATGATTATGATTTTTTACTCTATGATCTCATATGATTTTTTTTATGAAATATACTGATCCATTAAGATTTTTTCACAAAAAATTAAACAGATATTTGAACTCAAATTTTATAATGAAATGAAAAATTTTCTTATGTTTATTTTTTAGGATTATAAATGGACTATTGGGTTCTTTTGTTTTATGTCCTTCATTGATATTTTTTTAATAATCCCACATTTCTAAGTTTTTTTATAGAGACTAAGGATTACTATGAACTATTATTAATTCTAGCTCTAAATAAAGGTAAATGGACCTGAAAAAAGCAAGTGTGTCATGAATGAAACAAGAACGCGAACATAAAAATCATATTTTTGTTGAAAAAATAGACACTATATTCCAGTTTTTTCTATGTAATGTAATGAATTACCTAATTATCTAATATTCTAAACATAAAATATCATGATAATTTAAGAAATTTTAATCATTATTATTAAACTCATATTTTTGGTTTGAATAAGGAAAATGGATATTATAATAGGAGGGTGGGAACTTAATGTTTCTAAAATCTATTTGGATCCAACCATGGTGGAGGCTCTTGTTTTTGGGAAATATTGGATATAATTATGTACTATTTTGAAAAATTATGAAGAATTTTTTTGAGGAAATTTAATAGATAAAGAGATGCATGATATTTTTTTAAATTTATATTTATTAAAACTTTACATTTCATAAATGTGTATGTTTCTTATATATAGTAAATTATATTTCATAAATATGATTTTATATCGGGAGATAAATAATTTTATTCTTGTCTAGTTTTAGAAGAATGTTTTTATAATACAAATGGAAATACTTCAATGGATCCATCAATATATGCAATTAATATTAATGATTGAGGAAATATAATTTTTTAGGGGTTGTTTTCAATTCTAATATGATTAATTATTTCCTTAATATTGGTTGATATTATTAACGACTTCTATTTTTTATTTTATTTTTTAGGTTGTAAATGTCTCTGATTAATGACCTCAGTTGGGAATTTTTTCTTATGATGTATTATGTGCTAGGGGTAGTGAGAATGGTTCGACATTTTTTGTAAAGTATCCAATAATTTTTTATTTAGTTATTACCTAGTCAATTTAATTGATATATTTTTCAAGTTTTTTCAATTTAATAATGTAGTAAAAAATTCAAATTTTTTTTATGGACTTTTATTCAAATCCAAAATACATGTTATATTGAATTGAATCTAAATTATTATTTAAATATTATTTATTATGTTATTCATTATTGTATATATTTTGTTTTTTGAATTACTATATTATGTGTTTTAAGTGAATCAATATTTTTATTCAAAATTTGATTTAACATGATTTATAGGCTCATAATTTATCATTAATTATATGTTTATAGTAATTTTTTATATGATGTTATAGGGAAATCCTCAAGAAATCCCATAAGAGTAGTAATGACTATACTAAATGGTTCACCACTTGGAAACAACCCAAGCGTGTGAGTCTTTAACTAATTTAGTTAGGAGAGCTCCTCTATTTTCGTACTACTTGTTCTCTTGATTTTTCCTCCATGAGCCTCTAATTAAATACACTCAAATGAACTATAACATAATGCCCCTCCTCATTGGATTGAGAAGTATTAAGGACATTACATGGCCTTAAGAAACGTCCCTAAGGCTAGAAATAAATGCCAAGGGCTTCAATATAATTGGGGGATGATTTTACCTTTGAGAATAAAACACGCCAACCAAACATGCCATAATAAAAGAAATACTACATGATGCATGATAAAAATGTAAAACAACTCAAAGTAATACCATTAATATACAAAAAAAACTCCAATAGAGCACCAAAGTGGAAGACTACCAATATCAAAGTACATAATGAAAGAGAAAACTAAATAAAATTAAAGACTCCAAATACACCAGCTCCAAGATCCAACTCCAAATCCATGCCAAGTATTATGAAGTACCACTAAATAAGTGTGGTGATTTACCTTTACCTATATCCTGATAAACAACATCTTAAAAAGCACCAAAGTTCCAAAGAAAGGGTGAGTAGTGAAACTCAGTAGGATTTCCCCAAATGAATTACCTACCCATACCACTAGTATAAAACATGTTATCACATTTATGTAAACCAATTTATATAAAAAAATTGAAAACAATTTATAAAACAGTTTCCATAGTATTTTTTTTCTCAAACAACACCAAGTTCCAAGGAAAGCAACCAAACATGTCATTTAAACCATTTCATGATTTCAATTGGTATTGCCCATTCTATATCACACAGCCACACACACCCGCTCACACCCATACACACAAGCTTGGTGTTACCATTGATGGTGGAACTTCACATCCATACTCTGTCTCCTTGATAGTGGTACTTCACGACCAATATCCATTTCCTTCAACTCATAATTAACAAATTAATCCAACCAAATTCTAATACAACCTTTACCAAAATAGTTCAACCATTTCAATAAAACTAAACCTTTATTTAAAAAAATTCCAATAATCCATTTTAATAAAACCAACCCTTATTGAAAACCATTACAACAAACTATTTTAGAAAAAACAACCTCATTATTGAAAATAATTTCCCATGCATCAAAACCGAATTACCATTTTAAAATCATCATTTTAAAATAATGTTACCATTTTAACTTTCCACCAAAACATCTGATTTTTACAATTCCATAAATTGTCACAAAAGTGGGTTTCCATCAATCATTTCATAATAATTTCACAATAAAATTCACAAAAAAAATATTAATTTGAAATTAATCCTTTGATTTCTAATAATAAGAGTCAATAGTGAAGCCACTTACTTCAAAATTTATGGAGAAAATAAATAACGACACTAAAAAGGAAATGAAACCGTGTTGAATATACAAAAACCCACCTTAGATATCTTCCCTTAACATAAAAAAATATGAATATTACCATGATTGGAATAAAAAATATCAGATCTATCCACACTAAAATAAATATTGGATTTCGATGGAGGGAAGGGAAGTATATCTAAGGAAAACCACAAAACCACCTTAAAAAAGACTTACCATGGGAACCAGGCTTCGATGAACCAAAAAAACTTTAAAACTAGCTTCAGATTGATGGGGAAATATTCTATACCCTTTGGGAGGAAAGAATCTAGAGTCAGAGTCTATTTAGAGAAAAAACAATCGGATTAGAAGTGAAAACGTGTTAGATCCACAATTTAAGGATCTAATTTTTAAACCATGCATGATTAGTCATACGGTTAGGAAAACCATGCCCTAACCATGTCCCTGCCTCTTCCTTAAGGGGGACCTCACACAGTTGTTCTGTACGGTTAGAAAAACCGTACACCAACCATGAAAATCTCTCTATCCTACATTGCATGGTTTCTCCTGGGTGGTCACACAGTTTGGAAAATTCATGCACCTAACCATGTGCCTACCTAGAAGCCCTTATTTCACCTTTCATGGTTTCCTATAGGAGTTTCACAACTTTCACTAACTGCACACCAACCGCGAACCTTTAGAAAATCCCCAAAACATTCCAAAAGTATTCTAAACCCTCCTAAACTTCACCCAAACACTTTATATACTTAAAAAGAATAAATAAAGGGTTACTTGAAGTCTATAGTGATACATTCTCCCCACAATCGGACTTTCCGTACTCATAAAGTAGAAAACCAGAATTTCCCAAAAAGAGTTTGGGCCATTGCTTGATCATTTCTTTCTCCCGTTCCCAAGTCTCTTCCTGAATCTGACCATGTTTCCACAAAAAACACACTAGACCGATGATTTTCCCACTCAAGACTTTCTCTTGCTTAACTGAAATCTATATCGGCCCATGTACCAATAAAGAATCCAGATCTAGGTCAACATGATCCCATCAAATCACATAGTCAGGACCAGGTTGATATTTTTTCTATTGAGATACATGAAACACATTATGAACTGAACTGAATCGTGCTGACAATAAAAACTAATGTGGCACATCAACAAACCATTAAAGTATCTCCAAATGGGTTATCAATACTAGAAAACTGGCATTTAACAATATAGGTATTTATCAGTGCTATAAAAATCATTGATAAATAGAATCTTTATCAGCTCTAAAGAAAGCACTGTTAAATTTAACTATTTATTAGTGCTTTTTTAGCACTCATAAATTGAACCTTTATCAGTGCTTTATTTCTAGTACTCATAAATGGTACCCTTTATCAGTGCTTTATTTTTAGTACGGTTAAAGATATATTTTATCAGTTCTTTTTTAGCACTAATAAAGGTCTGAATAAATAAAATGAAATAATTAAATAAATAAAAAACAATAAATGTGTTTATTTAAAAAAAATTAAAAATTTGATTAATTACATAATTATTTATAAAAATGAATAAATTGATTATACATTATTAAATATTAAACATTTTATTAATTAGATAATTATGAAAAATAATATTAATAAATCATATATATTAAATATATAGATATATATTAATGTATATAATTATGATTTATATATTAAAATATATTTATGTACTTTACATTAAATAGTCATATATTTAGTGAATAATGGTTTATAAATAAAAATTAATATGAATTAAAAATACTGACTAATTGTATAGTGTAATGGATATATAATTGAATGCGTTGTTTGGAATTTCAATTTAACATAGATCAAATGTGTGTTATATTGATTTCACATATACTTAATTAATGCATTTTTATATACAATTCACACACACAAAACTTATCCATTTTTTCAATATTGATAAAGTTTATTATTTTAAATCTATTCAATTTCACTCATTTTTAACATATAATCATATGCATGCACTAAAAATTAGATATATATATTATTTTTCAAAAATATTTCTATAATCATAAATAAATAATTATAAAATTATAATAAATATATTTAAAAAGTAATATATTTACTATATTTATATTTATATATATTTATTAAGTATATATATTTAAATTATTTTTATAATTATAATTATAAATCCTTTATCAGTGCTTAAGTAATAAAAGATGATAAAGTTAGGTCTTTATCAATGATTTTTTCCATACTGATAAATATTAAACTTTCAACTCCAAAAAATCATTGATAAAGACCTAAATTTATCAGATTTATTTTTCTAAGAACTGATAAAAGTGTCCCAATCTATTTAAAGAATCCTAACCATTTGCAAACCCGTCAAGATATTAGAACCTTTCCACAAAAACCACCCTCTACCAGTACTCCTCCTCAGTTAATCGAAGCTCAAATCACACCACTCAACCACCTCCAGTTTCTCAAACATCATAAAAAATCCAGTGTTCAGTTGTAGTTAGTGTTTCCAAAGTGAATTTTCTTCAACCTAGAGAGGTAGGACTTGAGATTTTCTTTGTGTATTTTTTGTTTCATTTTTGATTTCTTGTTTGATGATGTCATGAGTTATTTGTGGTCTGGTCCTTGTATACTATTTTAATTTTAGATTATGAATAAAATTATTTGTTTTTATATTGAATACCAATTTGGATATCCTGTTTTGGTCTTTTTAAATTGTTGTTTTGAATCAATTTTCTTTGTTTTCTACATCTGTACCTTAGCTTACTCTACAAGATTAATTCCTAGTTTTTAATTTATATTGATCATTGGTTGATAATAGTTCCAATTATTCATTATCTATTTCTATATAGCGATATTGGTCATTGATCCCTATTTAAGATTTCATCTTCTTAATACAAAAGGTTTTATAATTTCAGTTCCATTGTGAGTTAATATGTTCCATGTTCATTCCATGAATGTTTTAGGTATGGTTTCCCAACACAGAATCTATAACATGCTTATTTTAGTAATTTTTGAAAAACATAAGGTGGTTTATTAATAATGGGTTAAATTATCATGTTACCTCTATAGAACTATAAAAAATTACTTTCATTATAAATAAAAAATAAAAAATTAATTATATTTTCATAACAATGCTTGTTATCATTTTTATCATCCTTCATGTTGGTGGTTAAATAAACCCCAAAAAATAACATTTAATAATAAATGGATGAGAATTAACATGATGTTAATTTTATTGAAATATATTTATTATAGAAGTATAATTATTTTATTTTGATTTTATTAAAGTGGTAAATTAGTATTAGGAATAGGTAGTTGAAGAAGCTAAATGGAAAATAAATATAAGAAATTTTTAATTACATAAATGAAATCATATATTCTATTGAAATATTTCTTCATATTGAATAATTTGGGGCATCCTATTGAGACAAAGTCCTCTAAAAAGTGTAATGGACTAAAATTATAAAGATTATTTGAAGATTATATTGAGGGATTATAATTTTAGTTGTTGTTCTGAAAGGGTGGTGGAGGGGTTACTATATAATTTAGGAGTGTCATTTTCTCAAATAACTATTCCTTAATGTGTGCTAAATAAAAATATACATCTTATGTGGATCCAATTTAAAGAAATAATAGATATGTTTTATAGATTACCTATAAATATTAAGGGTGGGTATGAAACATGGAAAATGAAATGATGATGAGTTGTCTATAACTTTAAACTTTGAATAAATTCATAGGATAACACCTGCCATAGTGGATTATTTCTTTTATTAAATCCAATAACTCATTTTTGTCAAAATATTGAAATTATTTGAAATAATAAAATGTCGATTTTCCCTTATTATAATTGTCTATAACTTTCACCTTTGATAATAAATATATTATGCATATTTATTTATATATTATACAAAATTAATCTTTTATAAACCCAATAGAATGTATATGAATAAAAAATGGATGAAAACTAATCAATTGACAAATGAGTATGAAGATGGAGTTAAAGAGTTCATCAAGTTTTAAAGATATCATGCAGACAACCCTTCTAAAATCCCTAGTCTGTGTTTATGTTGTTATTATTCAAGACAAATTTGTCTAGAAGAGTTGGAAGAACATTTTATTTGTCATAGAATAGATCAAAGCTATAAATTATGGACTAAGAATGAGGAAAAAATGAACGTGGATACCAATTTGGATGATACTGAAGTTTATGAATCATTTGATATGAATAAATTTATAAATGATGATGTAGATTACATGGAAGAAATGAAAAATTTCAATTAAAGATGACCTTTGTGATTTTCCAAAATTGATTGAGGTGTTAAATAGTTATTCTAAGAAACCATTGTATACCAGTTGTACTAAATACACAACATTGTTATTTGCATTGAAGTTATATAATTTGAAATTTGGTAGCAGATGGAGTGACACTGAATTTATAAAACTACTTGGTCTCCTGAATGATATGCTACCAGAAGAAAATAAACTAACATACCAAATATATGATGCTAAATGAAGGTTACGTTCAATGGGAATGATCTCTAAAAAATACATACTTGTCTAAATGATTGCATATTATTTCTTGAGGACCATAAATCGCTCATAAAATTCCATAAGGGTGGCATAGATCAATACAAGAAAAATGAATAAAGGCCTTCGAAATCTGTATAGTACTTTCCTATTATTCTACACTTTATAAGACTACATGGATTTCAGGAAAGTGAAAGACAATTAAAATGGCATGCAGATACAAGAATTAAAGATGGGAACCTATGTTATCCAATAGATTCTCCTCAGTGGAAGAAAATTTATTACGAGTTTCCTGAATTTGGAAATGAGCCAAGAAAATTGCATATTTCATTATCTACAATCGAAATAAATCCTTTTGGTTTATAGAGTAGTACTCACAATACTTGGACCATCATGTTGGTAAATTATAACTTGCTGCCATGGTTATGCATGAAGTGAAAATACATTATGTTGTATCTACTTATATTTGAACCAAAGAAACCTAGTAATGATATTGATGTCTATTTGGCTTCATTAATTGAAGATCTGAAATTGATATAGGATATAGATGTTACAATGTATAATTCTCATAGAAGTGAAAAATTTACATTGAGTTCCATATTTTATGGAATGATAAATTACTTCCTTGCTTATGGAAATTTATCAGGCTATAACATTAAAGGAATATTGGGGTGTCACATTTTTGAAAAACGAATATACTTAGTTCGGTCAAAAGATTCCTTGAAGATTGTGTTTTTTGGACATCAAATATTTTTACCTCAATGAGATAAATACCAATCCTGGATGATATCATTCAATGGGAATATCAAACAAGGTACAACATCATCTATAGTAACATGTGATCAACTATACAATAAATTAAAAAATATTAACACTATTTTCAATAATACATTTTTGAAATACCTTACCAAATCAGGTCGGAAGAAGAGATCAATTTTCATTGAATTAACATATTGTAATTGTTTTTAAGTCATACATTTTCTTGATGCCATTCATGTAGAAAAAAATGTATTTGATAGTGTTATTTCCACATTACTAAATGTTCTTGAAAAAATGAAAGATGAAATCAAGGCTAGGTTGGACTTGATTGAAATAGGGATAAGGCAATAGTTGACATCGGTGAAGGGTAAAAGGTAGAATTTTCTTCCTCCAGTAGCTTACACTCTATATAAAAAATAAATATTGCAATTTTTCCTTTTCCTTACTATTGTAAAAGTTATAAAAGGGTATTCATCAAATAAAAAGAATTTCTTTTCAATGACTAATTTGAGGTTACAAGGAATAAAATCACTTGAATATCATATTTTAATGAAAGATTTAATTCCTGTTTCTTTCTATTGCATTCTGTCTTAAAATTTACAACATACAATAACCAGAATCTACTTCTTTTTAAAATCTATATGTAGTAAAGTTGTAGACCCGATGAAGTTTTCCACCATGAATAAGGATATTGAAGTCATATTATGTGAATTAAAGATGTTCTTACCACCATCATTCTTTGATATAATGGTCCACCTGATGGTTCACTTGGTTAGAGAGGTTCAAATATGTGGTCCTATCCATTATAGATGGATGTACACCATTGAATGGTATATAAATATTTTTAAAGGGTATGTTAAGAATTGAAGTCATCCAGAAGGTTGTATTGCAGAACAATATATTGTCGAAGAAGTTATTGAATTCTGTATCGATTACTTATCAGATGTTGAAATCATCAGTCTCCCAAAGTCTCTTAATTGTGAATTCCTTCTAGGTTAAGGGGTTTACAAAAGATATGTTTTTACAATTACCTTGATAGAGTGGGAGTAAGAACACCTTTACATATTACATAATAGTAAATATGTTGATCCATATATTAAATTCCAAAAATAAATTCTTAGATATTTAAATCCATAAAAGGATGAAGGATGTATATCAAATACACATAATCAATAGTTTATAGGATGGTTTAGATATTAAATTTATAAGGAGTTATGTAAAAAAATGAATTTAATTACCGAAAAAATTCAATGGATAACCAAAGGAATGAATGAAAATTTTATATCTTACACTGGTTTTGTAGTCAATGGTTATATGTTCTATAAAAATTAACATAATAAATTTAGTACGATGCAAAATAGTGGTGCTATTATTATGGCTGAAGTGGTGCACATATCTGTTTCCAAGGATATAAATTTAATTTATGAAAATATGTCATATTTTGGAATTATTGAACTAATATATGAGTTGGATTATACAACATTTCATTTGTCATTTTTTATTGAAAATGGGTTGACAATATCAATGGAGTTAAATTTGATGAAATGGGTTTTGTAAAGGTGAATTTTAGTGTGGAAGGGGAAAATGATGATCTATTAATAATGGAATCAGAAGTAGTTCAAGTATTTTATGTCTTTGATCTAAGAAATTTTTTTTGTCAATTTTTCTGCGAGATACTAAAACAAATGTCGAGTTAGATAAAAATTAAATTTAGGATGACCCTTTCATTGAGACATAAAAATCAGTTCATCCTGGTCCTAATGTAGAAAATTTATTGTATGTTAGAGGGTACCACAAAGAGAGGATTTAGATTCTCGATAGAGAAACCAAATACTTGAAACCTTTAAAAAAAGAAAGAGAGTTCAATGAGAAGGTAAAAGTGTTTTTTAATATATTATGTTTTTTATCACAATATTATATGTTATCTACTATATTAACATAATCTAAATTAAAAGTTTGACTTCTCATGCATACAATGTCTTCTACACACGATGATGTTACCAATACCTTGGAAGAAAAAACTATAATGAAATAAACCCTTTGGAAAGATGGAAAGGTAATGTTATGATATACTTTCTCTATTTTACCAAAAAACTATATAACGAAACATTGATTTAATTTTCATTATTACTTGAAGATTTCATTTATTTTGGAATATTTTTGTCCGCATGTCATGCCTTTGTAAGAAGAGAAATGATGTTGTCTTTTCTCAATAATAGAGTTAATCTTGATATTTGCATAGTAAAATCATTATGCATAGAATTAATATATTATTTTATATTTATGTTTAATTTATTTATTTTTAGTATTAATCACATAATACTTTTTTTCTTATATAGATGAATTATTTTGTTTGAGTTGGGGTGGTATATCCATATTTTATGCCTTTATACACAAAAAATTCCACAAACTTCTCCCTCAAAACCTTTTCACACCTACAATGTTTCATTTATAACTTTGTTTCAAGTTCTATCCACTACCTTTGTAGGAAGAGAAATGATGATACCTCTTCTCAATTATAAAGGTAATCTTGATGTTTTCATAGTAAAATAATTGTCCATAGAATTAATGTATTGTTTCATATTTATGTTTAATTTATTTCTTTTTAGTATTAATCTCATAATAATTTTTTTTCATATATAAGTGGATTCTTTTGTTTGAGTTGGGATGCTATATCTATATTTCATGCCTTTATACACCAAAAAATCTATAGACTTATCCTCCCTCAAAACCTTTCTCCCTTATAGTGTTGACATTTATCAATTTCCTTCAAGTTCCCTCCACCGCTTAATCACAGAGGCAATCTTCATATTTGCATAGTAAAATCACTGTCCATATAATTAATGTATTATTTCATATTTATGTTTAATTTATTTATTTTTAGTATTACTCATAATAATTTTTTTTCTTATACATATGGATTTTTTTTCAAGTTAATATGGTTTGTTCGAAGATACTCATGCAGTGTTGGAAGTTTGAAAAATAAAGTCAATAGAAATCATGGTAACATTGAAAGTTAGGATTTTTTGAGACTTTGGAATGCGTAGGAACCAACCATACCTCAAACTGACACACGATGTGATTGGTATGACTCTAAGTACTTCTTTCTATTTAAAATTGAAATTAATTTTAGTAAAAAAGACAACTAACACATTAAAAACTAAGAAAACATATTCATATTGTTTTGATACTTTAAGACAACAATCTATAAGTCATTTGTGAAATTTAATAATCATCCACACCTCAATATGATACAATATGTGCCTGATATGACTCAATGTGTTATTTATCAGTTTAAAATCAAAATTTTACTTTAAAAAGCGTTACTCACTGAAAACTGAGAAAATGAACTTGGATTTTCTTGATAATTTAGGGCATTAATTCATAAATAATTTGTGACATGTATAAATATGTCTCACATAAAACTGATACATGATGTGATTTGTATGAGTCAAAGTGCGTGTTTCAAGTTTAAAATAACATTTTAGTAAAAAATATAAGTGACATACTCAAAATTGAGAAAAAAATTAATATTGTTTTTTATAAAAACAATCCATATTTTATTTGTAATGTATAGGAATCATCTACACCTCAATCCAATGTACGGTGTGATCGGTATGACTCTAAGTACATCTTTATTTAAAATTGACATCAATTTTTTTAAAAAACAAACTAACCAACTCAAACCCAAACAAACACATTCATATTGTTTTTATACTTTAAGAAAATGACCCATAAGTGATTTGAGATGTTCATGAATCATCCTCACCTCATTCTGACGCACAGTGTGTCCGATATGACTCCAAGTGCGTGTTTTTATTTAAAATTGACATCAATTTTAGTAAAAAGGAAAACTAACCTACTCAAAACTGAGAAAATGAATTCAAATTATTTAAATACTTTAGTAAAATGATATATAAGTCATTTTTTATGTGTAGGAATCAAACACACCTCAATCTGATACACAATGTGATCGGTGCGAGTCAAAGTGCGTGATTCAATTTTAAAATGACACTTTAGTAAAAAAAAGTGATATACCCAAAACTAATCAAACACATTTATATTATTTTGATAATTTAGGAAAAAAATACATAATTCATTTGGGATGTGTTGGAATCAGCCACACCTCAATACGATTCACAGTGTGACCGGTATGACTCAAAGTGCCTCTTTTTATTTATAATTGTCATGAATTTTACTAAAATGGACAATTGTCCTACTCAAAACTGAGAAAAAACATTCATATTTTTTTGATAATTTATAAAAATTATCCATATTAAATTTTTTACATGTAGGAATCAGCCGCACCTCAATCCGATACACAATGTTCCCGGTATGACTTAAAGTGTCTGTTATCAGTTTAAAATTGATATTTTAGTTCAAAAAGTGCAACTCACTAAAAACCGATCAAACATGATTTTATTTTCTTTATAATTTAGGAAAAAGATTCATAAGTTAGTTTTGATTTGTAGGAATTTTTTACATCAAATTGATACATGATGTGATTAGAATGAGTCAAAAATTTGTGTTTTTAGTTTAAAATGACATTTTAGTAAAAAAGAGAAGATACTTACTCAAAACCAAGAAAAAAATAATATTGTTTTTATACCTTAGGTAAATGATCCATAAGTCATTTGGGATGTGTAGGAATCTTCAGCACCTCAATCCGATGCACGGTGTGACCGGTATGACTCAACGTGTGTCTTTTTATTTTAAATTGGCATCAATTTTAGTTAAATAGAAAACTGTCCTACTCAAAACCGAGAAAAAACACTCAAATCGTTTTGATAATTTATGAAAAACAATAAATAAGTCATTTTTGATGTGTATAAATTATCCGCACCTCAATCTGATACACAATGTTCCCGGTATGACTCAAAGTGTCCGTTATGAGTTTAAAATTGATATTTTAGTTCAAAATATGCCACTCACTGAAAACCAATCAAACACACTCAGATTTTATTGATAATTTTAGAAAATTATTCATAATTCAATTTTGATGTGTAGGAATCCATTTCATATAAAAAATATACCCAATGTGATTGGAATGAGTCAAAAGTGTGTGTTTTGAGTTTAAAATGACATTTTAGTAAAAAGAAAAGTAACCTAATAAAAATTAAGAAAACACATTCATATTGTTATGATACTTTAGTAAAATTATCCATAAGTCATTTGGGACATGTAGGAATTATCCACACCTCAATCTGACACACGGTGTGACCGGTATGACTCAAAGTACGTCATTTTATTTAAAATTATCATCAATTTTAGTAAAATGTGAAACAGTCCTACTCAAAACCAAGACAAAACTTTTGTATTGTTTTTATAATTTATGATAATTATCCATAAGTCATTTTTGATGTTTAGGAATCATATGACCTCAATTAGATACACTATGTACCCGGTATGACTCAAAGTGTCCGTTATCAGTCTAAAATCGACATTTTAGTTCAAAAAGTGTCACTAACTGAAAACAGATCAAACACGCTAAGATTTTATTAATAATTTAGGAAAATAATTCATAAGTAATTTGTGACATGTAGGAATCTATTTAATATCAAATTAATACACGATGTGATTGTAATGAGTCAGAAGTGTGTGTTTCCAGTTTAAAATGACATTTTAGTAAAAAAGAAAACCGACGTGCTCAAAACCAAGAAAAAAATTTTAGATTGTTTTTATACATTAGGAAAACAATCCATAAGTAATTTGGGATGTGATGAATCAAAATAACCTCAATCAAATGCATGGTGTGACTGGTATGACTCAAAATGCATATTTTTATTTAATATTGTCATCAATTTTAGTAAAATGGACAACTGTCCTACTCAAAACCATGTAAACACATTCAGATTGTTTTGATAATTTATGAAAAAGATACATAAGTCATTTCTAATGTATAGGAATTATACACACCTCAATCTAGTACACAATGTTCCCGGTATGACTCAAAGTGTCTGTTATCAGTTTTAAATCAACATTTTAGTTCAAAAAGTGTCACTCACTGAAAACTGATCAAACATGCTTGGATTTTCTTGATAATTTAGGAAAATGATTTATAAGTCATTTTTGATATGTAGGAATCAGTTTCACATCAAAGTGATCATGATGTGATTAGAATGAGTCAAAAAATGAATGCTTCCATTTTAAAATGACATTTTAGTAAAAAAGACAACTGACGTACTCAAAACCAAGGAAACACATTCAGATTATTTTGATAATTTAGGAAAAGAATCCACAAGTCATTTGAGATGTGTTGGAATCAGACACATCTCAATCCGATGCACAGTGTGATTGGTATGATTCTAAGTGCATCTTTTTATTTAAAATTGATATCAATTTTAGAAAAATTAACAGTTTATGTTAATCTATTTCTTTATATTATTACCAACATAATAATTTTTTTCTTATATAAGTGTGTTATTTTTCTCGAGCATGGTTGGTTTGTTTGGAAATAACATGAGTTAGGTTAGGATTAAAGGACAAAGGAACATTTATTTTTTTGAATGTATGTAATAATTTATATTTATGTAATTGTATAAACCAATGTTTTAAATGTCTATAATATAGTGTTTTTTTCTTGTTTGTTATTGTAAATTTTATTTCATTTATATACTGTATTGGGAATTTTTTTTGTTGATATTTGGTGTGTTTTTGGTGTTGCAGTGTGCTGTTCTAGCACGTTGGAGTGGTGCTGCAATGTGATGTTACAACACATTGCAGTATGGTCCTTTATCAGTGCTTCTATGAGTAATGATAAAAGGTCATTTATTAGTGATTTTATAATCACTGATAAAGGAATACTTTATCAGTACATCTATAAGCACTGATAAATGGTTCCTTTACCAGAGATTTTAAAAGTGATGATAAAGGAACCATTTATCATCACTTTTTTTAGCATTGATAAAGGACCCTTTTATCAGTGCTTTTTTAGCACTGATAAAGGACCCCTTTATCAACGGGTTTTCGATGCTGATAAATGACTAGGACTTTTAACCTTTCTCATGTAGTTTTCATTTTTCTATAACTGATTAAGGCCATTTCTAGTGTTGTTAAAGGCCTATTTTTTTGTAGTGTATGTATCATCAAGATAACTTTCCCTACTTCCCAAAATGATGATCCCCAAGACTTGGAGAAACCCTCAAGAACACATGATCACTCATCAAAAATTACAATGGTCATCAATGATGATATGCATATGAATTATGAAAACTCTATTTCATATCCATCTATTTCCTGATCAATTTAATATTTTCTATTGTTTCTTATACAAGGCTCGGTCCAACTAGTGAAGGCTCACCTATTTCAACCCAACATAGTGTATAACAATAAGGAAGCCCATACAATGCTTCAAAAGGATCTATATATATCAAGGTATGATCACTATTTTTATATGAGAACACCACTAACAATACGTACTCCTCCCATGAGCTAAAAAAATCCATTACAAAAGCCCGTAACATGTCTTCTGATGTTTGTATCGTCCTTTCAGATTTCCCGCCTATATGAGGATGATACACTGTACTAATAATCAACTGAGTACTAAGGAATTTATGTAGGTATTTATAGAAATGATATGTAAACCATGGATCCCTATCTGACACTATCAAAACTGGTACACCATGCTATTTACCACTTTTTGGATATAAATTTTTGATAAGTACTCTA
The DNA here is from genome assembly GCA_963277665.1 of Viscum album. Lineage (NCBI taxonomy): Eukaryota > Viridiplantae > Streptophyta > Magnoliopsida > Santalales > Viscaceae > Viscum > Viscum album. The sequence continues at coordinate 1,160,642,468 of OY728145.1, forward strand.
CCATATGAGATTCATGAATAGGGATTAAATGGGTTGAATTTGTGAGATGATCTAATATCACCCATATGGAATCATGTTTTTGAACTGTTCTTGGGATATTTTTTATAAAATCTATAGCAATTTTTTCTCATTTTCAAACAGGGATAGGTAAAGACTACAACATACTTGCTAGTTACTGATGCTCTATCTTAACTTGCTGGAAAATTCTGTATCTTGAAACAAACTCATCCACTTTATTTTTAAAACCGATCTACCAAAACTATAATTTAAATAGCTTATACATATTTTTTATTCTAGGATGAACAAACCATCTTGAATGGTGGAAAGCATGAAGAAGCTATTCCTGATGAGCCATAGGTATGACCATTTTGTTTCTGAACCACAACACTGAACTCCCATCCAGCTTCCATCCCTCAATGGTCTTCCCACCATTGAGTTTTGACCTCATAAAACACATTCTAACTTGGATTTATGTTCCTATTTAACTATAGAAACCAAATAAAGAATGAATGAAACTAGGAAGATAACTACAACATCACCTTAGTCTTAACATTACAAGTGCATGTCTTCTATCACTAACATCAACTTCCACTAATCTGAAGCTTCTTTTTCCAATTGAGTATATAATTTTTTTGTTTAATTCATCTACCACCGTATTGACTTTACCTGGTGTACACATCAAGTCAAATTCAAACATTTATAGATACTCCATCCATATTCTTTTTATTAGATTCAATTCTCTCTATAAGAAAATATTCTTCAAGCACTTATGATCTGTAAACACTGTAAATTTCTCACTAAAGAGGTAATGACACCAAGTCTTCAAAGCATGGACTATGGTAGCTAACTCAAAATTTTGTGTTGGGTAGTTCTTCTCATGAAACTGTAACTATCTTGAGACATAAGAAATAACATGATATTTTTACATGATAACACATCCCAACCTAGACCCTGAAGCATCACAATACACCACGTACACTTGTCCTAATTCTTTAAAGATCAAGATTGGTGCTAATGTAAGGGGGACTTTAATCTCTTTAAAATACTTTTGAAATTTCTCGATCCAATGAAATGAAACATTATTCCTTATCCAATCTATCATAGGTGAGGCCAATTGTAAAAAATCACAAACAAAAAATCAGTAATAACCAGTTAGTTAAAGGAAAATATGTATCTCCAATATGTTCTTTGGTGGTTTCCAAGATATAATAGCCTATATATTTTCTCGATCCATAGATTCACCTATTTCAGAGATTACATGGCCAAGGAAATGTACCTATTGTATCCAAAAATCACAATTTTATATTTTGGCATAAAATTGATGACCCCTCATTATTCCCAACACTGTTTCCAAGTGTTTCTCATGCTTAGCCCTTATCCTTGAATACACCAATATGTCATCCAAAAACAACACCATAAAAAAATCCAGATATATTTGAAATATTTGATTCATTAATGACATAAAGAACAATAGTGAATTCATAAGACCAAAAGGAATTACTAAATATTCATAATGTTCATATCTACTTCTGAAATCTATTTTCAGAATATCCTCTTTCTGAACCCGCAATTAGTGATATCCTGATCACAAGTCAATTTTAGAGAACCACTGAGCTCCCTTCAATTGATCAAAAATATCATAAATGTATGGAAGTAGATATTTTTTCTTTATCATAACTTGGTTAAGGTTACTATAATACACACATAACTTAGAGTTCCATCCGTATTTTTCAAAAAAAAAAGACCGGTGTTTCCCATATAGATGTGCTCAGGTGAATGAAACCTTTACTTTCTAGATCTTATAACTACACTTTCATCTCCCTTAACTCAGTTGGTTCCATCTGGTAAGATGGAAGGGAAATAGGACGGGTCCCTAGAAGAAGATCAATTATAAACTCCACTTCTCTTATGGGTGGAAACCCAGAGAAATTTTTAGGAATGAAATCTTGAAACTGGCCAACTACCACTAAAAAATTGCTATTCTTGATACTTTACATAAATTCCAAAGTCAATGATTCTAACTGTTATGATATTATTCCAACTGATGGTTCCAACAAGCCCATTGTACCTACCTTTACCTTCCTTTCACCTCTAAATAGATGCTCAACACCATTTTCAGTTGTAAAGCTGACCCTTCATTTATAACAGTTGATGTGATCCTTGAATGTTGTCAACCAATCCATACCCAGTATTATATCATATAAATATATCTCAAACATAGATAAATACCTTATAAACTCATCTCCATCAACAGTTATAGAACATGCTCTACACATAAAGGCTCCACATTCTATTTGGCCAAGAGGAGTTTGAAGTTTTAACACAGAGGGAATCATCTCAACATTTAAACCCAAAAAATCAATAACACAAGAAGAAATAAAGTAATAAGATGAACCTATATCAAACAAAGCTTGCATAATGGTATAATTTAGAATAATTGAACCTCATACCATCAATGGTACAGATTGATCATCCACAATCACCTGCCCAACTCCATATAACTGCTTTCTCACAACACATTATTATTTATTGCCTTGTTGAGATTTCCCTTCCTGAGGAGTCATAGTATTCCTAGAATCACCATGGATAGATCTATTATTCCAATGAGAGGTATTATGATTCCTTCATCCCATCATAGTATACGATGTTTGTGACACCAGAGAAGTATCCTGAACACACAACCTTAGAGAACTACAATAATAGAACTAAAGATGGCCAATCTAATTATAATTTTGGAATGCTCTAGGTGGTTCCATACACTCTCACTTCATGTGACTAAGTGAACGATATTGTAAACATCCCATAATTCTCTTGGGTCTTGGAGAAATATTTACCAATACAATCATTTGATTATGATTCATACTTCCACCTTGGAAATAGGTGTCCCTATTCCACCTATTCCCAACATTAGAGTTCCTAGTATTTCCCATAGGTATAAACATACTTCCTACACCCATATCTCCTAAGATGTCCCTTTCTACCATATTCACTATGTTAACCACCTATTTATAATCCTTTATGCAGAGCACAATAATCTTTGAGTGAATCCCCTCTCTTAGTCCCAATTCATAGATGTGTGCCTCTAAGGATGTAATAACAACAAATTCGGCTGTAAAATGGAATAAATTCATAAATTTATCTGTGTACTCTATCACTGTGAGGATTAATTGATTTAATTTGAATAATTCTACCATTCTTGAAATTCTGAACGTATGAGGATAAAATTTTTTATCAAACAATTCTTAAACATCCTCCATAGTAAGGCCTTAGTCAAATTTAGTCTGAACTAATAAATTCCACCACTGGTGTGAAAGATCATCCAATATATATGTTTCTAACTTAAATTTTATCTCTTTTGGTGTGCTAAGGAAAAAAAAGATATGATTCATCATATTCTCCCACACCTCTTCTTTATATGGTTCTGAATCACCCCAAAAGATGGGTGGATTCTGCTTCTCGAACTGAACGAAATGATCCACTTGCTTTGGATCATCCCTTATATTCTATATATCCACAACTTGAAATGCATGGAATATACTTTGAAGTATATGTTGGTTCACCTATAGATCAGGTGAAACTACATTCTCAACAGCTTCCTCCAGTTGGTTCCTACAATGCCTACTAGGTAGCATTTTATAGAAACAAAACAAACATCATAAGTTTCACTCTCTAGCAACTGAAGGCTTAATAATTTTAATTTCTACCACATCATACTATCACAAAATTTCTTTCCAAAATTCAACCTTTTCATATTTAACCATTTTTGAAAATTTCACCATACTTTTAAAAATCATACCATTTTCAAAATAACCATTTCATGCCTTTTTAAAATCTCACATGTGAAAACTTTAACAATTTTCAAAAATTAACACTTTTCACCAACTTATAAATCAACAATTGAAATGAAATATGCACTCCTAGTGGGAATTCATTTATATAATTCTTGTCATGCTCATCTCATTGGATAAAACCATAATAATTATATTTCAATTCCTATAATTACCTCCCAAACAATTATGTACCTAACACCCTGGTAACTTGAAGTTAAAAATAAAAAGTTTATCTACATCTTTTTATACTCTACCAATATCAAAGTACACATTAAAAGACAAAAAAAAAAAAAAATAAACTCAAAGACTCTAAAGACACCAACTCCAAGCTCCAACTCCAACTCCATGCCAAGTATCATGAAGTACCACTAAAGAAGTGCGATGCTTTACCTTTACCTGTATCCTGATAAAAAACATCTACAAAATCACTAAAGTTCCAAAATGGGGGTGATTAATGAAACTCAGTAGGATTTCTCCAAATTACTTCCCTATTCATGCCACTAGGATAGAAAATGTTAACACATTTATATAAAACAATTTATATAAAAAATTGGAAACAGTTTATAAAATAATTGCCATAGTAAAATAATTTTCTCAAACAACACCATGTTCAAAGGAAAGAAACCAAACAAGTCATTTCAACCATTTCATGAGTTCAATTGGCATTACCCATTCCATATCACACAACTACACACACCCACAAACACCCATAAAAAAGCTTGGTGTTACCATTGATGGTTGAACTTTACATCTATACTACATCCCTTTGATGGTGCTAGTTAACAACCAATATACATTCACTTAAACTCATGATTAAACAATTAAGCCAAAAAAATTCCAATACAACCTTCACCAAACCAATTCACCTATTTCAAAAAAAACTGAAATTTATTGAAAACCATACCGATAAACCACTTTTATAAAACCAACCCTTGTTGAAAATATTTCAAAGAAACCATTTCAATAAAACCAAACTCTTTATTTAAAACACTTTTCCATGCATTAAAACCAAATAACCATTTTAAAATAATTATTTTAAATTCAAGTTACCATTTTCACTTTCCACCAAAACACCTAATTTTCACAAGTCCATAAACCATCATGAAAGAGGGTTTACATAAATAATTGCACAACAAATTTTCAATAAATTTCACACAAAATAATCAATTTTAAATTAAACCTTCAAGTTCTAATAATAGGAATTGAGAGTGAAGCCACCTACCTCCGAATTTATGGATAAAATGAAGAATAACACTAAAACTCTAATGAAACCAGATTGAATCTCCAAAAACCCATGTTAGATCTATTAACTTAACATCAAAATAGAAAAATCTAACCACTATTGGAACCAAAAATAGTATATCTATCCAAAAAATAATAGATCTAGGATTTTGAGGGAGGTAAGGGAAGTATATCTAAGAAAAACCACCAAAAACCACCATAAACAATGAATTACCACAAGAATCAAGCTTCAATGCACCAAAAAACACCTTCTAATGAGTCCAAATCGATGTTTAAAGCTTTAATAGACTTTAGAATGAAGGAATATTGAGTTAGGGTTGATTTGAAGCAATACCGAGTGGATTAGAGGTGAAAATGTGTTAGATCTACAATTTAAGAATCTAATTTTTAAACCACACATGATTATTCACCTAGTTAGGAAAACCATGCTCTAATCATGAAATAGCCTATGAATTTAGGGGGACCTCATATAGTTTTCCCACATAGTTAGAAAAACCATTCCCTAACCATGAAAAATCTCTCTATCCCACTTTGCATGGTTTCTTCTGGGTGGCCGCACAATTTGGCCAAATCATTTTCTTGACTTTGTGCCTACCCAGAATCCTCTATTTCACATTTCACAGTTTATTGTAGGATTTTTATAGTTTTCACTAACTATGCACAAATCACGAACCTTTAAAAAATCCCAAGAAACATTCCAAAATTCTTCCAAAACCTCCCAACCTTTATCCAAACACATTACATACTTAAAAATCATAAAGAAATAGTTACTTACTTGAAACTAGGGGTGATACATAAACTCTAAAATAATTTTTAATCATCCCACCTTAAATACCAATACAACACTAAAAATTTCAGTATTAAATTAGAATTCATACTCCATTTCCCAGCCAACTCGGTCCAATAGTTCAAAATCTAGACACCATCTCAATCCTAAACTAGTCTTGAGCACTCGTAGCCCATGAAATAGTATCCCACTTTTCACACCCATATTGTCTAAAAGAATAAATAAGAATAAAGTAGAGAATAAAAAAAAACTAAATTCATTTGTTGAACAACTTCAAATTAAAATCAAATAAATTTTATGAATTTGTTTTTATATCCTTTATTTTATTTATTTATTTTTTGTTTTTTTATATTTTCAAGTTTTGGGTCATAAATATTTTTTCATATATTTATTGAATTTAATCTCAAATATTTTTTCATATTATGCATTATTTTAGTTCATATTATAATTTTATTTCCTATTTTGTAATGATGCTATATAATTTGTTTTTTTGTTAGTGATATACTAAAAGTTACTTCTATATTTTATAGGAATTTGTTTATCCTTTTGATTGAAAATTTTAGGGATTCATTTGGTGATTCATGTCTAATTTCTATTTTGGAGGTTATGGAACTGCACTTATTTATTACTTCCCATTACTCTGATTTAGAGGAAGTAGTGATGATTTGGAAATTAGAAGCAATAAATGTTGGAGATTGTGGAACTACTTGGCCTAATGGATGGTACTAATTGTCTTGATGGATGGTATTTATTTATGGTGTTTTGATTTGGTGGTTTTATTATTCTAGTGCCTTCATGCCTTCATACCTTTAATAAATTTTATTTTTAATGTTTGGATTTCAAATTATTTTTTGGATTTATTTTTTTTCTCTTGGTTTATGACTATTGTAATTAAATTTTAATGATTATGGAAAAATAATGTTTAAATTACTAGACAATAATTATAAAATATCCCTGATATGTTATTTTAAAAATGTAGATCAATCGACAATTTAAACCGAACTAGAAAAAAAATATTAATTTCCTCTTACTCTATTGTTTCCATGTGATCACCACTAAAAAACATCTACAATATCCACATTATTTATTGTATAAAAATATTCCATAAAAATAAAAACTTCTTAAATAAATAATTAATTAAATAAATAAATTTACACCATCACTCAATATTTATGGAAATTCCAACCACCTTATAAAATTAAAAAATTACAACCTAAGGGTAAAAATCATGTCATAAATCTAACAGTTCACTCAAAATTTCATTATGAGATCTATTATATCACTATTTTACCATTCTTATCCAAAAATATGTAAAATTTCATAATTCAAAAATTCAAATTTCTAGATCTCTACACATCAGCTCATGTGTAACTAGTGTAAAAAATTCCTTTTCATGTTCTTTTTATTTTTCAAATCAGTTAGTACACAACGTTGTAATAGGAGACATTTTAATTTTTTTTAACATTTTTTAATAAAAATAGACATTGAAAATAAATAATGTGGGAGTTTTCATGTTGGTTATTTAATAACTGATGTGAAAAAATCTTTTATAACATCGGTTTTTTGAAAAAACTAATGTGAAAAATAGTTTTTCATGTTGGTTATTTCATAATAGATGTGAAAAATTCCCATATTATTTATTTTCACATCGATTATAGGATAAAAAACATTAAAAATAAATAATCATAGGGTTTTTCATATTCATTTGTTTAAAAAACTAACATGGTAAAATATAATGCCCCAACCTTAAACATTACTTAATCATGAGATAATTCAATAATTTGAATTTAATTCACATCTAGTATATTTTCAGGTTTAGATCTTTAGATAATTAAGTCACAACTTATATATAACATCTTAAATAATACAAGTAGACACTTCTACTCACTATCCATTTTTTTATAAAACAAAAAATCTTTAAAAAGAAACATGTTTCGTTTCATGTTTTAAACAACATGACTTTTACTTGATCCCACCCTCAACTCTAGTCTTGTTTATTTCATGTGAAAAATATTTCAAAACATGGGATGAGCATAAAAAGATTAGTAAGGGATACATAAATAAAGAAAACTGTTAGTCTTGGGATAACATGAAAGCCATGAATACTTTATTATAAAGTAATACTTTTCAGCTTTAAAAAGTGGTAAATATACTTCATTGAATATAAGCTCATTTATTACCCTTTTTGAAACCAAAATATTACCAAAATCACATAGAAAGAAACATATAACATATAAAGGTAACTTGGAACATAAATATACTTAAATAAAATAACTATATGGTTGACTTCCACACATATCACTAAATGGAATAGCCAAACATCTGACTTCCATACCCAATGCATTGGAGGTTATAACGTAACCAACCATCCTTGGTTTATCACAGAACCACCTGTAATTTGGTTTATCATGTAACCACCTGTCATTGGTTTATCACATAGCCACCCGTTAAATGTCAAAGTACTATTATATAATTATAACATAAAAAATATAGTAAATATCAACATTTCACTAATAACATTTCATTTGAAATAAAAAGAAATTATTTCAAGATATTGAAACATTCAATCCATTTAAAAAATCATTTTAAATACCAAAATACATAAAAAGGGTATATGGTATTTATTTTCCTTTTAAAACCATTTCAGTTTGTTAAGGAAGCCAGATATCAAATAATGCTCATAGCGGTAGAAAGGTTGTTTTCACCGCATACATTAAAAAAATTCCTTTTTTTTTGTTTCGTAAAAGAATTCATAGAAAAAATATTACCTTTAAATTAAATTAAAATTAAAAGGGATTTATACAACTTATAAAATAAAGTCACGTATAAATCAAAATATGTCTCAATGAATAGAGATTGAGACGAAGTCCGTTACCTTGTGTCTGACTTGTCTTGTTCGTTATTTATCTCCATGAATAATAAAATTAAGTTAATTTATAGTTTCTTCAGAACATTTTTAAAGTTTATTATTACTATTATATCACTTATTATCTTGCTATAATAATCATATATTTATTCAAGTTTATATTAGTCATTTTGTCGATGTTCGGTACTTGAGTCAAAAATGAAATTGTTATAATTACAAATTGTCCATTTGGTCAAAATTCCATTATCTATAGAATCATATTCATGATTTAAATATCATAAATATCTATTATATATGTATTTATAATAGTCCATAACATTTGGATATAAGAAATTAAATGCACCATTCATGGAGAGGTAAGCTGTATGAACGCATGAACGCTACTTCCAATTATTTTTCATATTTAAAGGAATGAAAAGTAAATGATACATAGGTATATTATAATTCCAATATAATATAATATTTTAGATACATTACATAATTTACTTAACTCCATCTTTTATACGTTCCATGAATGAAATGAATGAGACATATCACTTTGAGAGGGTGGTAGTCCGCACTTCCTCAAATGAAATTATCGTATTTACACATTATGGAAAGCATAAAGGAATGATGTAAATGAAAATTATAGAAGAATAGAGAAAATATAAATATAATATATATCATATATAAATATAGTGCCATCATAATGGCCACCATGGTAGGTGGTAAGGGAAAATTGAACAATCATAATTTCATGAGGTATTAGTTCGCCGTACATAGAAACAATATGTTCGTATCCATTAGATGGAGGTGTGTGTAAGTTTAGTTCAAATAATTCTTATAAAAACATCCTAGTATATTTATGATATTGGTGTTTTTATGTAATCAAATAATAATAATAGAATATGGAGTGGAGAAGGAAAATAAAAGAATAGAACTTGAGGGAAGACGTTACCTCTAAATCAGGTAACTCCCTTTGATTTGATAAAAAAAGGCTTTATCGAATTGCCTTATTCCCAATGTAAGGATTATAGGAGGAAGGTAGGGATATTTGGATCTTATTTGGGCAGAGGTTATATGATCCAATAGGCTTGATAGGTGTGAGTAAATGAGTAGAGGTGATGTCCTTTTATAAGAGTGAGGAAGGTCACTTTAGGAAGGTATTGAAATATTATTTTATTATAAAATTATTTTCGGTTTCAAATAGTCCCAAATTAATTTATTTATAATATAATATGTTTTTGGATCGAAACACTCTCAACCAATATGTTTTAGACAAGTCTATGTCACAAATTTAACCTTATATTTTAGATTTAACCCTTAGTTAACTAATTTAACTCTTACCATGTGTTCTTGTATATTCATTCTATATGGTTAATATATTTACTATAATATGAAAATAAAAACTCAAGGGGTTAATTAATGACATTTTAAACATTATATAAGTTATTTTGATGAATATTATATTTTTATAACTATAATATAATTTAATAAAATAGTATTTTTTTTAAAAACTCATTTATTTCAATTTTTATACTATTCATATCATGAATTTTTAAAAAACCATAAAAAATTTATTATTTCAAAAAAAAAATCATTAATTAAAATATAAAAAGTCATACTAATCCCTAAAATTCATTTATGGGATAAAAAGTTTCAAAATAAATTTATTTTAATTTTTATAATATCATTTATTTAAATCATTCGTTAATACGATAATCAATATATCATCATTATGCCATAAATATATTTATTTATTTGATGTCTAAAAATTATAAATAAAATAAAATTATTTAGGAAATATTTTTATATTTATAACTAATATTTATAATAAAAAATATCACTTATATAATCCCACATAAAAATTATTTTAGTAAAAGATACAAGTTTATGTCATATTTCTCTTTACTTTAATTAATTAATATAACCTGTCATTATCACTCCCAAGTGGATATATGAGGTCCCAAAATCTACCCAAGGATTCCCATGGGTGTAAAAATCTCATAAAATATGAGTAGGAAATGTGTTAGGGTAGTTTAATATTATTATAATATTATTTTTTAAACCTTATTTACTAGATTTACCCTTTTACCATGGTATATAAAATAATTACTGAAGTTACTATTCATAATGTCCAAAAATAAAAGGAAACTATTTAAAAAATTTAGAACTCCTGATTATATATATGGAATCCATTTTTACAAATTCAAAACACAGAAGTTGCAGTAATTAATTTAAAATTAATTTCGGTTGTCAAAACCAAAAAGCGAGTTTTTAAGAAGTAATAACTATCAAAAGATTGACATGCGTTTAGGTCTAATATCAAAGATAAATTAATTACAATGACTAAACTTGAATTAAATTATAAAAAATTAATCAAATTATTCTTTGAAAACAATTTAAAGGACAATATAACTATATAATGAAATTATATGAACAAATAGTTTGGAATTAAAATGCTGTATTTTTTCTCTATTCATTAAAAAATGAACTTTATCAGAAAAATACCAAAATTTCATGTAATGTAAATTTTGATGTACCGATTCTATAAAAGAAGTTTAATTTTTCAAATATAACACATAGAAGGGACAAAAACTATATTTAAAAAGGGTTCCCCATCAAAAGGTGGAAAAACTGCATTTTTAGAAAAATGCTTCTTTTATCCAAAAAATTGAATTTGTAATTATATCATATCTAGAAAATATATAAGATGAATTTCAAAAATTACATTGAATATATATTGTATATTTTTCATTAAATAAAAATCCATAAAGAGTGATATGGAAACACAATTATTCTCTTTTAAATAGGTTTTCATAAAAATGTAGCCTTTATATTCAATTGGTTTTTATTTCCATTTCTAATAAATTTGGTAATAAATGAATCATTATTTAAACATGTGTGAACCATATTTCAAAATCCAGTCAATTTTATTCATTCCCTCCATTCCAAAGACTAACCGTTAACTAATATTTAAAAAATTAATATTATTATTGTATTATTTTTTATTATATCTCAATGTTGTGTGCAACGTAAGATTTTAGAGAAACCCCTTGTTGTGTGTCGAGTACACTATCGAAAAAAGAATCCCCTTTAACGTAAAATTAACATCTTATTCATAATTATTAATAGAAATAAAAAAGTATTATTCTATAAATACCTAGGTCGTTACATCCTTCCCCCATTTTGGAAATTGCATCCTCGAAATTTTGAATTTGGGCTTGGAAACTCATTAAAAGTCCCACATTAGAAAAAGAGTTAATAAAAATATCACTTTAAAAGAAAGAAAGAGATGTACAAAGGTCACCCAAGATAACACATACTAGGATTCCATGTAGGAAAACATGGATATGTAATAGAAACTAAGTGTTAAGTTATGATGGAGAGTGATAGAAAACATGACCAGGAGAAAGTTAACTACCAGAAAACCATAAACTTGTGATGGGTTAAAATGTATTTGATTCCCTAGTAGGAAAAGTGAATAGATTTTTTTTGTTTTAAGTTAATTTTCAAAAATTTGAGGAATTAATTTATGATATTTACTAATAATATAAGGAAATATACTTACCTTTCAATTATAGTTTCATCCTTTAATAAATTTCTACCACAAACTCATATTTTCTCCAAATGTTGAGTATTCATGATGACATGGTCACACCTGAAGCGATAAAATCAACTTCTAGAGAATCACATAATCCAAAAAATATGAACTATATATTTCCCCTATCTTTAGACATTAACCAAAACCAAAATGGTTATAATGAGATTAGATAATCCCCAAAAGGATAATCCATTATAAAAATAAATACTATTCTTAATCTCCAAAATTCAACAAACAGTACCCAAATTTCAACAAAGACCATTCAATACACAGTTGTCATTAAAATTCTTCAATATAATCCAAACTAATATTGAAACCCGAAACTTAGAAGAATTTTATCACATAGTCTTCCATGATAAAATTTAACATTTATCTCCAAATAACTTCGACTATTCTTAAAATATCATACTTAAAAGTAATTAACCTAATTACATATTTTCAAAGATAGTTTAATCATTTCAATAAATGACCCAAATAGATATAAGTACACAATAAAAACATAGATTCTTATAAAATAAAATTCAACCATTACTCATGCAATTAAATACCATAGTATTCTATTTTCCTTAGGTATATAGTTACCCAAAATAGAAAACGTCTTCCAAAATAACCTTTATCACTTATCACTAAATCATTTTTCTATACTAAGGATATCTATTTGAAAAATATAAGTTCCAAAAATCAACTTATTCTTGATCCAAAAAATCATTTTACTAAACAAAAAAAGTCTTACTTACCAGGGACTTCATATAGGCCAGTGGTAGGTAATGAACCCTTGGCACCCTTCTATTGTGGGTTCAATTCATGCGGCCTTACTGGAGGCAAAGGTTTGTAACCCATATTACAGGTTATCCTTTTTATAAAACTCAAAAATAACCCTAATATGTTTGAACCTCAAAGGTTGTATTATACCTATCATTTTCATCCCAACTCATTAAGACCTCAACATCTTAATTCATAAAATCTTATATATATTGTCCTTTTTTTCCACATCCATATGATAAAATAAAACTATTCATAATAGAAAGAACATTATACCTTGATCATGGTGTCCACATGGTTTCATTGTCTTCTTCTTCACGTACGTAGAAGGTCCATGAATTTCAACAATGATTTAGTGATCCTTCAAAATCATTTTCTTCCTTCATCCCAATACACCTTGTACAACTTGGGTCATATGGGTGTTCACAGAAAAATAGTTTTGGAAAATAATCATGTATGCCATATAATTTCAAAACATATGATAAAAATTGATTTTTATAAAATAGTCAGACCAAGTTTGAGTTAAAAATTTCAATCAATGGTCCTTTTAAAATACCATAAGTATATGCTGAGAGAATATATTTTAAGAGGAAATATAATTAGGTTGAGCAAGTGTCTTTTTCTTCAGTACCTTTTTCAAAATCATAATATGCTTCAAAATCTTGTGATAAGGTAAAATATTTGAAAATGCCTTGACAATATTTACCTTTCTTGAAAATATGAGAATATTGAGAAAATAAGATTTGATTAAATAAAAAACATGATCCACAATGGTATCAAGGTACATTGGAGGTGTTTGATATCTCAAAAAACCACTTTAAAGTGAGTTGTATGCAAGAAAAAGTTTCACAATAATAAGAACATGACTTTGCAATAATTATTGCAAGCATGTCATCGATAAGGGATAAGAATGATGTTTGAGATCATCCTCCTTCAATTTTTAACCAAATTTCCTTGATATGAGAAAGTTATAAAACAAGGATTTAACTGATATAATAGACATTGTTCCTAACCATGTGTCTAACTAAAACTACTAATCCCTAAAGTTCTCTAAACATTTCCTCTCATACCAACTGTAAGGCCCCAACCTTAAATATTACTTAATCTTGAGATAATTCAATAATTTGACTTTAGTTAACATCGAGGATCTTTTCAGGTTTATATATTTAGATAATTAGGTTATAAATTATACATAAAATCTTTAATATTACAAGAAGACACTTCTATTCATTATCTATTTTTTATAAAACAAAAAATATTTAAAAAGAAACATGTTTCATTTCATGTTTTAAACAACATAACTTTTCCTTAATCCCATCCTTGACTTTATTCTTCTTAATGTCCTATGAAAAATATTTCAAAACTTAGGATGAGCATAAAAATCTCTCTAAGGGATACATAAAGAAAGAAAACTTTAATTATTGGGATAACATTAAAACCATTAATAATTTATTATAAAGTAATACTTTTCACCTTTGAGAAGTGGTAAATATACTTCACTGAATATAAGATCATTTCTTACCTTTTATATAACCAAAAAATTACCACAATCCCATAGAAAGAAACATATAACATATAAAGGTAACTTAGAACATAAACATACTTAAATAGAATAACCATACGGTCAACTTCCACACATATTACTAAATGGAAGAGCCATATGGCTGACTTCCATACCCAATGCATTGGAGGTTATAATGTAACCACCAATCCTTGGTTTATCATAGAACCACCTTTCATTTGGTTTATCATATAACCACCCATCATTGGTTTATCACGTAACCACCCATAAAATATCCAAGTACCATTATATAATCATAACACAAAAAATATAGAAAATATCAATATTTCACTAATAAAATTTCATTTACAATCAAAAGAAATAATTTCAAGATATTGATATACTCAATCCATTTTAAAAATAATTTTCAATACCAAAATATATAAAGAGGGTATATGGTATTTATTCTCCTTTAAAAATATTATGGCTTGTTAAGGAAGCCAAATATCAAATAATGCTCATGGCAGCGGAAATGTCATTTTCACCGAATATATTAAAAACATTCCTTTTTTTTAGTAAAACACTTCATAGAAAAAAGATTCCCTTTTAATGAAATTAAAATCTAAATGGGTTTATACATATTATAAAATAAAGTCATGTATAAATCAAAATATGCCTCAATGAATAGAGATTGAGATGAAGTCCCTTACCCTGTGTCCGACTTGTTTTGTTCATTCTTGATCTCCCTAAATAATAAACTTAGGTTAATTTATACTTTATTCATAACCCTTTTCAAGTTTATTATTACTTTTATATCACTTATTACCTTTAAATAAAAATCCTTTAATTATTCAAGTTCATGTCGGTCGTTTTTTTGATGTTCGGTACTTGAGTCAAAAATGAACTTGTTATAATTACAAATTGTCCATGTGGTCAAAAGTCCATTATGTCCAGAATAATATTCCTGATATAAATATAATATATACCCGTTACATATGTATTTATAATATTCCATAACATTTGGATATAAGAAATGAAATGCACTATTCACGGAGACGGTAAGCCGTTCGTATGCATGAATGCTACTTCTATTTCTTTTTCATATTTAAATTAATGAAAAATAAATGATAGATATGTATATTATAATTAAATTATAATATAAAATTTTATATATGTTATATAAGTTCATTAACTCCATCCTTTATACATTCCATGTATGGAATGAACGAGACATATCACTTTGAGGGGGCGATAGTCTGCACTTCCTCAAATTAAATTATCATATTTACACATTATGGAAAGAATAAAGGTATGATATAAATGAAAAATACATAAGAATAGAGAAAATATAAATATAATATATATCATATATAAATAAAGTGCCATCATAATGGCCACCATGATAGGTTGTAGGGGAAAATTGAACAATCATCGTTTTGTGAGGCAGTAGTTCGCCGTACACAAAAATAGTTTGTTCGTATCCATTAGATAGAGGTGTGTGTAAGTGTAGTTAGAATCATTCTCATAAAAAAATCCTAGTATATTTAGGATACTGGTTTTTTATGTAATCAAATAATAATATAATAGGGAGTGGATAAGGAAAATAAAATAAAATAACTTGAGAGAAGACATTACCTCTAAATCGGGCAACTCCCTTTGATTTGAGCCAAAAGGATTTATTGAATTGCCTTATGCCCAAGGTAAGGATTCTAGGAGGAAGGGAGATATATTTAAAGCTTATTTAATGAGAGTTTGGACAATCCAAGTGGATTGAGAGGTGTGAGTAAGTGGGTAGAGTTGATGACATTTTATAAGAGGGAGGAGGGGCACTTTAGGAAAGTATTGAAATATTATTTTATTATAAAATCATTTTCGGTTTCAAATGGTCCCAAATTCATTTATTTCAAAAATAATATGTTTTTGGGTTAAAAAGTGCTCAACTAATAGGTTTTAGAGAGGTCTAGGTCACAAATTTAATCTTATCTTTTAGCTTTAACCCTTAGTTAACTAATTTCACTCTTACGATGTCTTCTTGTATATTCATACTATATGGTTAATATAGTTACTATAAAATTCCAATAAAACCTCAAGTAGTTCATTAAATACTTTTAAACCATTATCTAAGTCATTTGGAGGATTCTTATATTTTTTGAACTATAATATAATTTAATAAAATAGTATTTTTTTAAAAACTCATTTATACCAATTTTTATACTATTCATATAATGGATTTTTAAAAATTAATAAAAACTTTATTATTTAGAAAAACCTTAATTAATTCAAAGATAAAAAGTCATAATCATCCAAAAAATTCGTTTATGGCATAAAAAGTTTCAGAATAAATTTATTTTAATTTTTATAATCTCATTTATTTAAATCCTTCATTAATACGATAATCACTATATCGTCATTGTGTCATAGATATATATATTTATTTGATGTCTAAAAATTATAAATAAAATAATATGATGTATGAAATAGTTTTATATTTTTGATTAAGTTGAAAATATCACTTATTTAACCTCACATAAAAATTGTTTTAGCAAAAGATACAAGTTGATGTCATATTTCTCTTCACTTTAATTAATTAATATATCAGGTCATTATCACTCTCAAGTGGATCCATGGGGTCCCAAAATCAACCCAAGGATGAACATGGCCAGAAATATCTCATCCAATAGGATTAAGACATGTGTTAGGTTATTTTAATATTATTATAATATTATTTTGTTACCCTTATTTTCCAAATTTACCCTTTTACCATGGTAAATAAAATAATTACTGAAGTAATTATTCATAATGTAAAAAAATAAAAGGTTCCTATTTAAAAAATTTGGACCTCCTAATTCAAAAATATTTAATCCATTTTTAAAAATTCAAAATACAGAATTTGCAGTAATTAATTTTAAATTAATTTCCATTGTCAAAACCAAAAAGGGGGTTTTTAAGAAGTAATAACTATCAAAAGATTGACATGTTTTTATATCTAATTTCAAAGTTAAATTACTTACAATGACCAAAATTGAATTAAATGATAAAAAAATAATACAACTATACATTAAAACCAATTAAAAGGAAAATATAACTATATAAATAAATTAGATAAAAAGATAGTTTTGAATTAAAATTCAGTATTGTTTCACTATTCATTAAAAAAATGAACTTTATCAGAAAAATACCAAAATTTCATCTGATGTAAATTTTGATGTCTCGCTTATATAAAATAAGTTTATTTTGTCAAATAGAACATATATAAAGGAAAAAAATATATTTAAAAATGGTTCACCATCAAAAGGCGGTAAAACTGCATTTTTAGAAAAATACTTATTTTATCCAAAAAACTGAATTTGTACTTATATTATATCTAGAAAATATATAAGATGAATTTAAAATTTTACATTGAATATATATATCATATATTTTTCCATTAAATAAAAATCCATAAAGAGTGATATGAAAACACAATTATTCTCTTTTAAATAGGTTTTCATAAAAATGCATATTTTATATTCAATTGGTTTTTATTTCCATTTCTAATAAATTTAGTAACAAATGAATCATTATTTAAACATGTGTGAACCATATTTCAAAATCCAGTTGATATTATTCATTACCTCTATTCCAATAGCTAGGTTTTAACTACCATTTAAAATAATAATACTATTACTATATTATTTTTTAGTATATCTCAATGTTGTGTGCAACGAATGATTTCAGAGAAACCCCCTTGCTGCGTGTCGAGTACGCTATCGAAAAAAGTGTCCCCTTTAACATAAAATTAATATATTATTCATAATTATTAATTGAAATAAAAAAGTATTATTCTATAAATACCTGGGTCGTTACATCCTTCCCCCCTTTTGTAAATTGCATCCTCGCAATTTTGAAATTGGGCTAAGAAACTCATTGAAAGTCCCACATGAGAAAAAGAGTCAATAAAAATATCACTTTAAAATAATGAAAGAGAAGTATAAAGGTCACCCGAGATAACACATAATAGGATTACATGTAGGAAAACATGGATATGTAAGATAAACTAAGTGTTAAGTTATGCTGGAGAGTGATAGAAAACATGACTAGGAGAAAGTTAACTACCAGAAAACCATAAACTTATGATGGGTTAAATAGTATTTGATTCCCTAGTAGGAAAAGTGAACAGAAATATGTTTTATTTTAAGTTAATTTTCATAAAGTTGAGGAATTTATTTATGATATTTACTAAGAACATAAGGAAATATACTTACCTTTCAAGTATAGTTTCATCCTTTAATAAATTTCTACCACAAACTTATTCTTTTCTCCAAATGTTGAGTATTCATGATGACATGGTCACACCTGAAGCGATAAAATCAACTTATAGAGAATCACATAATCTACAAAAGATGAACTATATATTTCCCCTGTCTTTAGACATTAACCAAAACCAAAATGGTTATTATGAGGTTAGATAATCCCCAAAAAGGATAATGCTTTATAAAAAGAAATACTACTCTTAATCTCAAAA
The DNA here is from genome assembly GCA_963277665.1 of Viscum album. Lineage (NCBI taxonomy): Eukaryota > Viridiplantae > Streptophyta > Magnoliopsida > Santalales > Viscaceae > Viscum > Viscum album. Next base: position 1,160,661,543 of record OY728145.1, read on the forward strand.
ATTCAACAAACAGTACCCAAATTTCAACAAAGATCATTCAATACACAATTGTTCTTAAAATTATTCAATATAATCCAAACTAATATTGAAACCCAAAACTCAAAAGAATTTGATCACATAGTATTCCATGATAAATATAAACATTTATCTCCAAATAACATCGACTATTATTAAAGTATCATACATAAAAGTAATTAACCTAATTAAATATTCTCAAAGATAGGTTAATCATTTCCATAAATAACTCAAATAGCTATAAGTCCACAATAAAAACATAGATTCTTTCAAAATAAAATTCAACAATTACTCCTACAATGAAATCCCATAGTATTATATTTTCCTTAGGCATATAGTTTCCCAAAAGAGGAAATTTCTTCCAAAATAACCTTTATCACTTATCACTAAGTCATTTTACTATACTAAGGATATCCATTTGATAAAACATAAGTTCCAAAAATCAACTTATTCTTGATCCATAAAATCATTTACATAAAAAGAATAAGTCTTACTTACTAGGGACTTCATGTAGGCTAGTGGTAGGCAATGAAACCTTGTTTTCCTTCAGTTGTGGGTTCGATTCCTGTGGCCTTACCAGATGCAACAGTTTTTCACCCATCTTACGGGTCATCCTTTTTATAAAACTCAAAAACAACTCTAACATGTTTGAACCTCAAAGGTTGTCTTATACCTATAATTTTCATCCCAACTCATTAAGACCTCAACATATTAATTCATGACGTCTTATATATATTTTCCTTTTTTTCACCTCCATATGTTAAAATAAAACTATTCCCAATAAAAAAATATTATACCTTGATCATGGTGTCAACATGGTTTCATTGTCATCTTGTTCACGTAGGTAGAGGGTTCATGCATTGCAAAAATGATTTAGTGATCCTTCAAAATCATTTTATTCCTTCATCCAAATATACCTTTTACAAATTGGGTCATATGGGTGTTTGGAAAAAAATAGTTTCATAAAATAATCATGTATGATATATAATTTCAAAACATCTGATAAAACTTGATTTTTATAAAATAGTCAGTCTGCATTTGAGTTAAAAATTTCAATCAATGGTCCTTTTAAAATACCATAAGTATGTGCTGAGAGACTATATTTTAAAAGAAAATATAAATAGGTTGTTCAAGGGTCTCCTTCTTCAACAAATTTTTCAAAATCATAATATTCTTCAAAATCTTGTGATAAGGTAAAATATTTGAAAATTACTCGATAATATTTACCTTTCTTGAAAATATCAAAATATTGAGAAAATAGAATTTGATTAAATACAAGACATGATCCACGATGGTATCAAGGTATAGTGGAGGTGTTTGATATCTCAAACAACTGCTTGCAAGTGATTTGTATGCTAGAAAAAGTTTCCCAATCATCTGAACATGACTTTGCAATAATTATTGAAAGCATGTCATTAGGAAGAGATAAGAATGATTATTGAGATCCTCCTCCTTCAATTTCTAACCAACTTTGCTTGATCTGAGAAAGTTATAAAACAAGGATTTAACTGAAAGAGTAGACATAGGGACTAACAATGTGTTTAACAAAAACTCATAATCCCTAAAGTTCTCTAAACCTTTCCTGTGATACCAACTATAAGGCCCTAACCATAAACATTACTTAATCTTGAGATAAGTCAATAATTTTAATTTAATTAACATTGAGGATATTTTCAGGTTTAGATCATTAGGTAATTAGGTCATAACTTATACATAACATCTTTAATATTACAAGTATACACTTCTACTCACTATCCATTTTTTTTATAAAACAAAAAATCATTAAAAATAAACATGTTTCGTTTCATGTTTTAAACAAAATGACTTTTCCTTAATCACATCCTTGACTTTATTCTTCTTAATGTCCTATGAAAAACATTTCAAAACTTGGTATGAGCATAAAAAGTTCAGTAAGGGATACATAAAGAAAGAAAACTGTTAGTCTTGGGATAACATGAAAACCATGAATACTTTATTATAAAGTAATACTTTTCACCTTTAAGAAGTTGTAAATATACTTCACTGAATATAAGCTCATTTCTTACCCATTTTGTAACCAAAAGATTACCACAAGCCCATAGAAAGAAACATATAACATTTAAAGGTAATTTGGAGCATAAACATACTTAAAATAGAATAACCATACGGTCGACTTCCACACATATTACTAAATGGAATAGCCATACGGCTGACTTTCATACCCAATGCCTTAGAGGATATAATGTAAACATCCATCCTTAGTTTATCATAGAACCACCTTTCATTTGGTTTATCACATAACCACCCATCTTTGGTTTATCACGTAACCACCCGTCAAATATCCAAGTACCATTATATAATCATAACACATAAAATATAGTAAATATCAACATTTCACTAATAACATTTCATTTGAAATAACAAGAAATAATTTCAAGATATTTAAATACTCAATCCATTTCAAAAATAATTTTCAATACCAAAATACATAAAAAGGGTATATGGTATTTATTCTCTTTTAAAAATATTATGGCTTGTTAAGGAAACCAAATATAAAATAATGCTCATGACGGTGGAAAGGTTGTTTTCATCACATATATTAAAAAAATTACTTTTGTTGTTTAGAAAAATTCTTCATAGAAAAAATATTCCCTTTGAATGAAATTAGAAGTCAAATGGGTTTATACACCATATAAAATAATGTCATGTATAAATCAAAATATGCCTCAATGAATGGAGATTGAGACGAAGTCCCTTACCCTGTGTCCGAATTGTCTTGTTCATTCTTGATCTCCCTAAATAATAAACTTAAGTTAATTTATAATTTATTCAGGACCATTTTCAAGTTTATTATTCCTTTTATATCACTTATTACCTTTCTATAACAATCATATAATTATTCAAGTTCATATCGGTCTTTTTTTCGATGTTCGGTACTTGAGTCAAAAATAAACTTGTTATAATTACAAATTGTCCATGTGGTCAAAAGTAAATTATCTAAATAATCATATTCATGATTTAAATATCATATATATCCAGTACATATGTATTTATAATATTCCATAACATTTTGATATAAGAAATGAAAATCACCATTCATGGAGATGGTAAGCCGTATGTATGCATGAATGTTACTTCTATTTCTTTTTCATATTGAAATAAATGAAAACTAAATGATACATAGGTATATTATAATTCAAGTATAATATCAAATTTTATATATGTTATATAAGTTCATTAACTCCATCCTTTATAAATTCCATGTATGGCATGAATGAGTCATATCACTTTGAGGGGGCGATAGTCGGCGTTTTCTCAAATGAAATTATCATATTTACACATTATGGAAAGCATAAAGGTATGATTTAAATGAAAAATACAGAAGAATATAGAAAATATAAATATAATATATATCATATATAAATAAAATTCCATTATAATTTCCACCATGATAGGTGGTAGGGGAAAATCGAACAATCATCGTTTCGTGAGGCAATAGTTCACCGTACATAGAAACAATATGTTCGTATCCATTAGATGGAGGTGTTTGTAAGTGTAGTTCGAATACTTCTCATAAAAATATTCTAGTATATTGAGGATACTGGTTTTTTATGTAATCAAATAATAATATAATTGGGAGTGGATAAGGAAAATAAAATAAAATAACTTGAGAGAAGACATTACCTCTAAATCGGGCAACTCCCTTTGATTTGAGCCAAAAGGCTTTATTGAATTGCCTTATGCCCAAGGTAAGACTTATAAAAGGAAGGAAGGAATATTGTGAGATTATTTGAGGAGAGTTTGGACGAGTTAAAAGGATTCATATGTGCAAGTAAATGGGTAGAGGTGATGGCGTTTTATAAGAGGGAGGAGGGTCACTTTAGGAAAGTATTGAAATATTATTTTATTATAAAATAATTTTCGATTTCAAATGGTCCCAAAGTTATTTATTTAAAATATAATATGTTTTTTTTGTCGAAAAACTCTCCCCCAATAGGTTTTAGACAGGTCTAGGTCACAAATTTAACCATATCTTTTAGCTTTAACCGTTAGTTAACTAATTTCACTCTTACCATGTCTTCTTGTATATTCATACTATATGGTTAATTTAGTTGCTATAAAATTCCAATAAAACCTCAAGTGTTTCATTAATGACATTTACAACATTATCTAAGTCATTTGGACAAATCCTATATTTTTAGGACTGTAATATAATTTAATAAAATAGTATTTGTTTTAAAAACTCATTTACATCAATTTTTATACTAATCATATAATGAATTTTTAAAAATCCATTACAACTTGATTCTTTCAAAAAAACATAATTAATTTAAATATAAAAATTCATTCTCATCTATAAAATTCATGTATGGCATAAAAAAGTTTCAAAATAAATTTATCTTAATTTTTATAATCTCATTTATTTAAATCATTCATTAATACAGTAATCATTATATCGTCATTGTATCAGAAATATATATATTTATTTGATGTATAAAAATTATAAATAAAATACCATGATGTAGGAAATATTTTTATATTTCTAATTAAGTTGAATGGATCACTTATATAACCTCAAATAAAAATTTTCTTTGCAAAAGACACAAGTTTATGTTGTATTTCTATTTACCTTAATCAATTAATATATCATGTCATTATCACTCCCAAGTGGATCTATGAGTTCCCAAAATCGATCCAAGGATGTCCATGGTCAGAAATATCTCAGACAATAGGATTAGAACATGTGTTAGGGTATTTTAATATTATTATAATATTATTTTGTTACCCTTATTTTCCAGATTTACCCTTTTACCATGGTAAATAAAATAATTACTTAAGTATATATTCATAATGTCCAAAAATAAAAGTTACCTATTTAAAAAATTTGTACCTCTTGATTGAAAATATGGAATCCATTTTTATAAATTAGAAACATAGAATTTTCAGTAATTAATTTTATATTAATTCCCATTGTCAAAACCAAAAAGCAGGTTTTTAAGAATTTATAACTATCAAAAGATTGACATGTGTTTATGTCTAATTTCAAAGTGAAATTACTTACAATGACCAAAATTGAATTAAATTATAAAAACATAATCCAATTATACTTTAAAACCAATTAAAAGAAAATATAAATATATAAATAAATTAGTTGAAAAGGCAATTTTGAATTAAAATGCAGTATTTTATCACTATTCATTAAAAAAATGAACTTTATCAGAAAAATACCAAAATTTCATCCAATGTAAATTTTGATTTCCTGATTATATAAAATAAGTTTATTTTTTTAAATTAAATATATAAAAGAGACAAAAACTATACTTAAAAAGGGTTGGCTATCAAAAGGTAGTAAAACTGCATTTTTAGAAAAATACTTCTTTTATCCTAAAAAATGAATTTGTTCTTATATCATATCTAGAAAACATATAAGATGAATTTAAAACATTACATTGAATATATATCATATATTTTTCATTAAATAAAAATCCATAAAGAGTGATATTAAAACACAATTATTCTCTTTTAAATAGGTTTTCATAAAGACACACCCTTTATATTCAATTGGTTTTTATTTCCATTTCTAATAAATTTGGTAACCAACGAATCATTATTTAAACATGCGTGAACCATATTTCAAAATTTAGTTGATATATTCATTCCCACTATTCCAATGCCTAGGCATTAACTATCATTTAAAATAATAATATTATTACTGTATTATTTTTCAGTATATCTCAATGTTGTGTGCAACATAACATTTCAGAGAAACCCCTTATTGCGTGTCTAGTATGCTATCAGAAAAAGAATCCCCTTTAACATAAAATTAATATCTTATTCATAAGTATTAATAGAAATCAAAAAGTATTATTCTATAAATATCTGGGTCCTTACATCCTTCCCCCCTTTTGGAAATTGCGTCCTCGCAATTTTAAAATTGGGATCAGAAACTTCATTGAAAGTCCCACATCATAAAAAGTTTCAATTAAAATACCACTTTAAATGAAAGAAAGAGAAGTAAAAAGGTCACCCAAGATAATACATATTATGATTACATGTAGGAAAACATGGATATATAAGAGAAACTAAGTGTCAAGTTCTGATGGATAGTGATAGAAATCGTGATTAAGAGAAAGTTAACTACCAGAAAACAATAAAATTCTGATGGGTTAAATGGTCTTTGATTCCCCAATAGGAAAAGTGAATAGACAATGTTTTTGTTTTAAGTTACTTTTCATAAAGTTGAGTAATTTATTTATGATATTGACTATGAACATAAGTAAATATACTTACCTTTCAAGTAGAGTTTCATCCTTTAATAAATTTCTACCAAAAACTCATCTTTTCTCTAAACTTTGAGTATTCATGATGACATGGTCACACCTAAAGCGATAGAACCAACTTCTAGAGAATCACATAATCCACAAAAGATGAACTATATATTTCCCCTTTCTTTAGATATTAAGCAAAATGAAAATTTTTTGTATGAGATTATATAATCCCCAAAAGGATAATCCTTTATAAATAGAAATATTACTCTTAATCTCCAAAATTCAACAAACAGTACCCAAATTTCAACAAAGACCATTCAATACACAATTTCTCTTAAAATTCTTCAATATAAACCAAACTAAGACTGAAACCCAAAACTCAGAAGAATTTGATCACATAGTCTTCCATGATAAATCTTAACATTTATCTCCAAATAACATAGACTAATCTTAAAGTATCATACTTAAAAGTAATTAACCTAATTACATATTCTCAAATATAGGTTAATCATTTCCATAAATAACCTGAATCACTATAAGTCCACAATAAAAACATAAATTCTTCCAAAGTAAAATTCAAACATTACTCCTCCAATGAAATCCCATAGTATTCTATTTTCCTTAGGAATATAGTTTCCCAAAAGAGAAAACGTCTTCCAAAATAACCTTTATTACTTAATTAAGAAATTATTTTCCAATACTAGGGATATAAATTAGATAAAACATAAGTTCCAAAAATCAACTTATTCTTGATCCATAAAATCCTTTAACTAAAAATAATAAGTCATACTAACCAGGGAATTCATGTAGGCCAGTGGTAGCCGATGAGCCCTTGTCACCCTTAAGGCATGGGTTCTATTCTTGCGGCCTTACTAGACACAATGGTTTGTTACCCATCTTACGAGTTGTACTTTTTATTAAACTCAAAAATAACCATAATATGTTTGAACCTAAAAGGTTGTCTTATACCTATCATTTTCATCCCAACTCATTAAGACCTCAATATCTCAATTCAAGAAGTCTTATATATATATATTGTCCCTTTTTTCACCTCCATATGATAAAATAAAACTATTCCCAATAGAAAGAATAATATACCTTGATCATGGTGTCCACATGGTTTCATCGTCATCTTGTTCATGTAGGTAGAAGGTCCATGCATTACAATAATGATTTAGAGATACTTTAAAATCATTTTCCTCCTTCATACAAATACACCTTATACAACTTGGGTCATATGGGTGTTCACAGAAAAATAGTTTTGAAAAATAATCAAGTATGACATATAATTTCAAAACATCTGACAAAACATGATTTTTATAAAATAGTCGGATTGAGTTTGAGTTAAAACTTTCAATCAATAGTCCTTTTAAAATACCATAAGTATGTGATGAGAGACTATATTTTAAAAGAAAGTATAAATAGGTTTCACAAGGGTCTTCTTCTTTATCACCTCTTTCAAAATCATAATATGATTAAAAATCTTGTAAGAAGGTAAAATATTTGAAAATGACTTGATAATATTTACCTTTCTTGAAAATATGAGAATATTGAAAAAATAGAATTTGATTAAATACAACCCATGATCCACGATAGTATCGAGGTATAGATGTGGTATTTGATATCTCAAACAAATACTTGATGGTGATTTGTATGTTATAAAAAGTTTCACTAACAAAAAAACATGACTTTGCAGTAATTATTGCATGCATGTCCTCAGGAAGAGATAAGAATGATGTTTGAGATCCTCCTCTTTTCATTTGTAACCAACTTTCCTTGATATTAAAAAGTTATAAAATAAGGATTTAACTAAAAGAATAGACATAGAGACTAACCATGTGTTTAACAAAAACTCATAATCCCTAAAGTTGTATAAAACTTTCCTCTAATACCAACTGTAAGAGCCTAGCCTTAAACATCACTTAATCTTGAGATAAGTAAATAATTTGAATTTAATTCACATCAAGGATCTTTTAAGGTTTAGAGATTTATATAATTAGGCCATAACTTATACATAAAATCTTAAATATTACAGGTAGACACATCTACTCACTATCCATTTTTTAATAAAACAAAAACTCTTTAAAAAGAAACATGTTTCATTTCATGTTTTAAATAACATGAATTTTACTTGATCCCATCCTTGACTCTATTCTTATTTATGTCCTATGAAAAATATTTCAAAACTTGGGATGAGCATAAAAATCTTAGTAAAGGATACATAAATAAAGAAAACTTTTAGTCTTGGGATAACATGAAAACCATGAATAATTTATTATAAAGTAATACTTTTCACCTTTAAGAGGTGGTAAATATAATTCACTAAATATAAGATCATTTATTACCCTTTATATAACCAAAATATTTCCAAAATACTATATAAAGTAACATATAACATATAAAGGTAACTTGGAACATAAACATACTTAAATGGAATAACCATGCGGTCAACTTCCACACATACAACTAAATGGAATAGCCATACGACTGAATTACATAGCCAATGCATTGTAGGTTATAACATAACCACCCATACTTGGTTTATCATGGAACCGCCTATAATTTGGTTTATCACGTAACCACCCTTCATTGGTTTATCACGTAACCAACCATCAAATGTCTAAGTACCATTATATAATCATAACACATAAAATATAGAAAATATTAACATTTCACTAATAACATTTCATTTGTGATCACAAGAAATCATTTCAAGATATTGAAATACTCAATCCATTTAAAAAATTATTTTAAATAACAAAATACATAAAAATGGTATATGGTATTTATTTTCCTTTTAAAAATATTACGGCTTGTTAAGGAAGCCGAATATCAAATAATGCTCATGGTGACAGATAGGTTGTTTTCACCGCATTTGTTAAAAAAATTCCTTTTTTTGTTTAGTAAATTCTTCATAGAAAAAATATTCCCTTTTAATGAAGTTAAAATTCAACGGGGTTTATGCACTATATAAAATAAAGTCATGTATAAATCAAAATATGCCTCAATGAATAAATATTGAGACAAAGTCCCTTACCTTGTGTCCGACTTGTCATGTTCATTCTTTATCTCCATGAATAATAAACATAAGTTAATATATAATTGATTAAGAACCCTTTTCAAATTTAATATTACTTTTATATCACTTATTACCTTGCCATAACAATCATATAATTATTTAAGTTAATATCGGTCGTTTTGTCGATGTTCGGTACTTGAGTTAAGAATGAACTTATTATAATTACAAATTATCCATGTGGTAAAAAGTCCATTATCTCCAAAATCCTATTCATGATTTAAATATCATATATATCTAGTATATATCTATTTATAATAGTCCATAACATTTTGATATAATAAATTTAATACACCGTTCATGGAGATGGTAAGCCATACGTATGCATGAACACTACCAATATTTCTTTTTCATATTTAAAGGAATGAAAAATAAATGATACATAGGTATATTATAATTCTAGTATAATATCATATTTTATATAAATTACATAATTTCATTAACACCATATTTTATACGTTCCATGTATGGCATGAATGAGTCATATCACTTTGAGGGGGTGGTAGTTCGCACTTCGTCAAATGAAATTATCATATTTACACATTATGGAAAGCATAAAGGTATACTGTAAATGAAAAATACAGAAGCATAGAGATAATATAAATATAATATATATCATATATAAATAAAGTTTCATAATAATGGCTACCATGACATGTGGTAGGGGAAAATTGAACAATCATCGTTTCGTGAGGCAGTGGTTCGTCATACACAGAAACAGTATGTTCATATCCATTAGATGGAGGTGTGTGTAATTTTAGTTAAAATAATTCTCATAAAAACATCATAGTATATTGAGGATACTGGTGTTGTTATATAATCAAATAATAATAATAGAATAGATAGTGGAGAAGGAAAATAAAAGAAAGGAACTTGAGAGAAGATGTTACCTCTAAATAAGGCAAATCCCTTTGATTTGAGCCAAAAGGCTTTATTGAATTGTCTTATTCCTAAGGTAATGATTCTATGAAGAAGGTAGGGATATTATGAGCTTATTTTAGTAGAAGTTGGATGATACAAGAGGATTTAGAGGGGTGATTAAATGGGTAGAGGTTATGGACTTTTATACGAGGGAGGAAGGTATTGAAATATTATTTTATTATAAAATGATTTTCAGTTTCAAATATTCCCAAAGTAATTTATTTCAAATATAAGATGTTTTTGGGTCGACAAAATCTCAAGCAATAGGTTTTAGACAAGTCTAGGTTAGAAATTTAACCATATATTTTAGCTTTAACCCTAAGTTAACTAATTTATCTCTTACCATGTCTTGGGGTGATCATTATTGGGTGGACCCGTTTCCTAATTGGCTTTGTAGGCCTGGTTTGCTTGATCAGTAATATATCTTATCTTTTATAAAAAAAATACTATATGGTTAATAAAGTTACTATAAAATGACAATATAACCTAAATTGGTTCCTTAATGACATTTTAAACATTATCTAAATCATTTGGTCGAATATTATATTTTTAGGACTATAATATAATTTAATAAAGTAGTATTTGTTTTAAAAACTCATTAATGTCAATTTTTATACTATTCATATAATGACTTTTTAAGAATCCATAACAAATTTATTCTTTCCAAATAACTTCATTAATTCTAAGATAAAAAGTCGTACTTTTCCCTAAAATTCGTGGATAACATAAAAAGTTTCAAAATAAATTTATTTTAATTTTTATAATCTCATTTATTTAAATCATCCATTAATATGATAATCACAACATCATTACTATGTCAATTGTATATTTATTTATATGATATCTAAAAATTATAAATAAAATAGCATGATGTAAGAACTTTTTTTAGATTTATAATGAGTATTTATAGTTGAAATGATTTCTTATATAACCACACATAATTTTTTTAGTAAAAGATACAAGTTTATGTCATATTTCTCATTACTTTAATTAATTAATATACATGTCATTATCACTCCCAAGTGGATCCATGAGGTCCTAAAATCGACCCAAGGATGCCAATGGTTAGAAATATCTCATACAATAGGATTGGTACATGTGTTAGGGTAGTTTAATATTATTATAATATTATTTTGTTACCCTTATTTTCCAGATTTACCCTTTTACCATGGTAAATAAAATAATTTCTGAAGTTACTATTAAAAATGTCCAAAAATAAAAGGTAACTATTTAAAATATTTGGACCTCTGTATTCCAAATATGGAATCAATTTTTACAAATTCACAACACATAATTTAAAGCAATTAATTTAAAACTAATTCTTGTTGTCAAAACCAAAAAGCGGGTTTTTAAGAAGTAATAACTATCAAAATATTGATATGTGTTTATGTCTAATTTCAAGGTGGAATTACATAAAATGACCAAAATTTAATTAAATGATAAAAATAACGTAATTATACTTTAAAACCAATTAAAAAGATAATCTAACTATATAAATAAATTATATGGAAAGACAGTTTTGAATTAAAATGCAGTATTTTTTCACTATTCATTAAAAAATGAACTTTATTAGAAAAATACCAAAATTTAATCCAATGTAAATTTTGATGTCTATTTTATATAAAAGAAGTTTATTTTTTCAAATATAACATATACAAGGGATAAAAACTATATTTAAAAAGGGTTTTCCATTAAAAGGTGGTAAAAAACATTTTTAGAAAAATACTTATTTTATCCGAAAAATTGAATGTTTTCTTATATCATATCTAGAAAAAATATAAGATGAATTTAAAACATTACATTGAATATATATCATATATTTTTTATTAAATAAAAATCCATAAAGAGTGAAATTAAAACACAATTATTCTCATTTAAATAGGTTTTCATAAAAACAAATCCTTTATATTCAATTGGTTTTTATTTCCATTTCTAATAAATTTGGTAACCAATGAATAATTATTTAAACATGTGAACCATATTTAAAAATTCAGTTGACATTATTCATTCCCTATATTAGAATGACTAGGAATTAAATACCATTTAAAATAATAATATTATTACTGTATTATTTTTCCGTATATCTCAATGTTGTGTGCAATGTAAGATTTCAGAGAAACCACTTGTTTCATGTTGAGTACACTATCAGAAAAAGCTTCCCCTTTAACATAAAATTAATATATTATTCATAAGTATTAATAAAAATTAAAAAGTATTATTCTATAAATACCAGGGTCGTTACATAAAATCTTTTTCATGTTGTTTATTTCATAACTGACATGAAAAACAAATAATCATGGGTTTATGACATCGGTTATGAAATAAGAGATGTGAAAAATATTATATTTTTAAATTAATTTCATATAATTATTCCCCTACTAAGTAAAATCATGCATAAAATAGGTATAATAATAGTATAACACCAGTAGAAAATTAGTATAACAAACAATTATAATTTGAAATTTCAAATTTACAATATACATTATAAGAAAACTAAAATCCAATAAAACCTATTAAATTATTCACCCATTCAATTTTTAAGTGTATCACCTCATATCCACTATAAGTATTAGGGTCATGAAAAAGATAAAAATTAAAAAGAAATATTTTAACATGTTTTCTTAATAAAAAATGAAATATTAAGGAAAATTTTATAATAAAATATAACCTTCTAAAACTTCATAACTTTCTCAGTTGAAATTATTTCATACATAAATATTAAAAAATAGTATCAAAATTTATTTACTTCTTGTTGATTAAAATACTATTTTAAAGAATTAATCAATTCAAAATAACATTTTTAAGCCATATATCTAAAATTTAGTAATTGTAAATGAAAATTCACCTTGGATTTTACATATTTAATCTTGGAGACCTTCTTTCTTATAGTCCCTATAAATAAATTCTATGCCTTGTTTGAAAATAATATGAATAAAATAAATTTAGAAGTCATTATAATATAAAAAAGTATCATAATATTTAAATTTAGTTGTTCAATACATTCATAAAATTTTCTCATACTTCACAATGTATAAAGAATACACAGTATAGTGTCTTCTCCCTTGGAGAGAAAACACACAACATCCAATGGTTACTGATATATAAGAAAATTTAATGTGACTGATTATTATTTTTATAGATATATAGTACTTTTTGAGATATATGTTTCATAATCTTACAGATAATAAAATATATAAAAATGGATAATTGCATTATTTTGAAATCTTTTAGAAATATAAACTGTTGTTTCTTCTTTAGTCATTTCCATTTCTATAGGTGAAATAAACTGTGGGTCCAAAATCTATATACTTCTTTCCTGTCATGATGAGTATGAATTAAATAAAGATACCTAATGCAAAACAAACATAAGTATAAATTTTCAATTAATTAAATGAATGAAATTTTTTTGTTAATCAACTTACATGGAAAAAACTTCCATCATATTGATTCCCAACTACTCTTCAGTTACAATCTCTATGATATCATTTTTTAAAATCATCATAGTAATTTGACACCCACAAATACTAGATTCCATTGGAGTCTCATTAAAATCCAACAAAAAATCTGAATAAATTGACAATCTATCAAGACTAGTATAAATTGTATATGTAGTCATAACACTTAGTACTCATTTTTTTCTTTATATAATTTCTTTACATTTAAATTATTCCAATAAAAAATAGGTATATATATAAAATTTTAAATTTTAAAGAAATTTTAATCACAAAATGAAATAAATGATAAAATATACACATACCTCTTTAGTAATATGTCAAACAATTCTAGATGGAAAAAATAAAAAATGGAAAATACTTTGTCCAACTATACCCACCTCATCTGTAGAAAATGGAATTCTGATTGATCTATCTATAGTGTCCTGTACAATGACCCTAGGAAGCTCTTTCTCTATCTATTGATGATTAATGGTTTTATAAATATAAAATATCATTCCATATGAAATAATATGATGATGGGAATCATCAACATATAACTCAAAATAATTAGGAAGATATGGAGGAGGGGATGTAGGAGTATAATAAGAAGGAGTGGGGTCTACAGGCGGAGGTGTATGAGTAGGATAAGTAGGAGTGATATCTACAAACAGAGGTATAGGAGTGGGAGTAGGAGTCTAAAAATATCTTTTCATGTCTGCAAACTTTGAATGTAACGAAGATCTAATCCTATTATCTATCATCACATGAATATCCTAACTTCAACTCTTAAAGATTCTATTTTTTTATATACATCCTCTATCGAAGAAGCTTTAGAATGTGGGAACACTTTTTTATCAATACACCTACCATGTATCTTCATACATGACCTAGGTGTTTAGGCTTTCCCAATTTTATATCGAAAATATCCTTCCTAACCTTAACTATAAAGACCCCCTGTGTGATCTTCTCCTCAAGATAATCTTGTACAAAATATTTGAAAAAATTCTTAATGAATCATAATATATAAATAATTGATTTAAATTTAATAAATAAACAAAGTAAACATATTACAATCCTCTGCTACAACCCTCGATACTTCTAAAAGATATTTTCCATTTTTTCTCATCTGACCCCTCTTTCATTTTTCATGTCTAGCGGGGGGGGGGGGGGGGGGTCAACCTCTCTAAAGCCTGAATACTCATATCTCAGTTTTTGAAAATTTTTAGCTATCATTTATTCTTATAATAATATATAACATCCCTGAGACAAATTAAAAGGTTATACATTTATAGATTGGATATCTTGATGAGATCTCCTAGAATATTGTAAATTAAGAATAAATAAATCATTGATATGATCATTAATAGAAAAAGATTATCAAAGGTAACATTTTAATTACTAAAAATACTTCTATTAATCTACTTTCAAAAAATTTATTCCATATATCTTCATCTATAAATGAATACATATCACATGGATTATGATGTTTTCTATGCCAAAAATCAAAATATGACGTGAGGGTTGATTTAAAATCCATATATCTCTTAACATCCTATGATAAACATTTTTTATAGACTTCTATAGTATTAGGTATATCATATGTCATCTAATAAGAAGGCAATAAAAATATATTACTATAAAAATTTCAAGATAAGTAAAATAATAACAAATGAGCTTAACAAAATGGTCTCCCATAAGAGAGATATTGTTAATTTATCAATACTTCTCCAATCATGAATCAAAATACTAACATTTCTTTTTAGCCAACACTTATATAAAATTATTAAATTGTTTTGAATTTAGATCATTTTTAATATAATTATCATCAAAGTATGCTAGTATCCTATGGTCTTAGCTATGAGTAACTGATAATTTTGGTAAACATGTGTTGCCACGTTTACCAACCCTCGAACTATTTTTTACCCTAGTGGAAGTAGATGTCTCTTGTAAAGAAGGATGAAGAGTCTCATCAAAAGGATAATGTACATGTTCTTCCCCTAAGGTATGAGTATGATTATATCCATAAGTATGTGGCAGATCAAATGATTAATATATCATTATCCTACAAATCAAATCAACAAAAAATTAGTGCACAAATATAGAAATCCAACTATTATATACAAATGTAAATAAAAAATGAAAAATTATCAAACAAAATGTAAACTAAAATAAACTTAACTCATTTTTATTCATCTTTTTTTATAGTTAACTAAAATTATAACAACATTAATGATAGATGACATTACAAAAACGAATCAAAACAAATCCAAAAATAGTGTTTGAATAGTAAAAATTCTCAAAACTAATAAATCATTTTTTACACCGAAAAGAATATTTTTTAAATATACTCTTCTATAATATTTTTTTAACACATTAGATTTATAATAATTAATTTTTAACAAAATCAATCAATGGATAAGTTATGTAAATCTAAACATGGTAAAATAAAAAAAACTAAACTAATATAAACAAAAAATTTAACTTATTAGTTATAGTATGTGTTTTATTAAATAAAATAAAAATAAAAAATTTATTTTTTATGAAATTTAAAAAAGTAAACTGGAAATAAACATATGTTACCTATAATATCAAGAATTTACTAAAGGTGTTTTTCCCAAATTCCTTTATCATGATAATTATGTATGAAACAAACCATGTCTATGATGTTCTCATAAATATTATATGTTAGTCTTTCCATAGAAGTAGGGATATCACATAAATTATCATATTCATCAGGTTTATCATTACCAACATAATGTTTTACTTTTAAAATAATAGCACACTACATATTGAATTGATCAAGAACATAGAAAATTTGTTTTTCATGTGTTTCTATGATAAAAGGATTAGCTGTGTTTTCCAATCTATTCAGATTAACTAGTGTCATTCCAAATTCATCATGTCTAACACTATTGTTATGGATAAACCATTTGTAGTTAAACAGTAGAACTTAAAATTTAATGTAATCAACCCCCCATTTTTCTTTAATGACTCCATAATATCCACTTGATGCATAGATTAGGTTTTTGTATTTCATACTTGAAAAATGCATTGCTTCTACAAACAACAATACACTACTATTTTTAACTGTACTTCTATTATCATGATATTTTATATGAAATGTATATCCATTAATTTCATACCCGAACCGTGTTATAAAATTTAAAATTAAACCACCCACTAACCATTTTAATGTTTTTGATGCATTTAATCTACCAAGAATGATCTCTTTAAACTATGGAATTTTTTTGTTATGATCATTAAAAATCCACATATCTTTCTTCTTTAGATAACATTGTTTCAACACATTCATATGAAATTTTATATATGAATGAGCATCATATATTCTATTCAAGATGTATAAATGTACCTTCTTTATATGTTCACCTATCAATGATTTTACTTTTAATCCACGGATCCCCTTTCCTCATAATTTACTTATTCATGGAGAGATGTAGGCAAACTGATGTGATCCACTGCAAATAAGTAGCTTGAAAAACTCTGCGACCTCCTCAAAAATATACTTATCAATAGTGAAGGATTCAGGTTGATATGTATTATTAACATACCCCTTTAATATATTTATATAAATTTCAAAAGGATACATCCAACACAGATATACAGGTCCACAAATCTTTATTTCTCACAGAAAATGAACTATTAAAAGTACCATGATATTAACAAAAGATAGAGGAAAATACATTTCCAATTATATAAGTATAAAAACTACTTCATTATCTAAATTATTCAAATCATTCAAATCAATAACCATATTAAAAATTGAATTGAAAAAATAACACACATTCATGTTATTCATTCTAAGACAGATGGAAAATATTCCATGCAATGAAAGTGGTAGGATATATTTTATAATGAAGTGATAATCATGAGATTTCATACCTATCAACTTCAAATACTTTAATGAAATAAAAGTTTTTACATTTGAATAATTACCCTATGAAACTTTGATATCATGAAGACATTTAAAAAAGATAATTTATCTCTCTTCGATAATGTATGGAAAGTTAAGGGTAGGTATTTTATCCTTCCATTATAAGTTTTATCCAACTCAATAAATATTACCATTGAGAGTAAGTTCAATTTTTCATTCAACACATGTTTAGTGTTTCTTATAATATCTAACAATTTTGTAATCAATACATCACAAATGTTCTTCTCCATGTGCATGAAATAAAGTTTATGTTTGACCTCATGATATTTTCAAAATGGCAGCTCAAAAAATATTGACCATTTCTTCCAAATATTTATATCATTACCAGGTTTATGTGTCTTTAAAAATGTCATATCAGTGCTTTTCACCCTTTCATAAATACTGATCTATGGAAAAATGTTTTGTATCAATATAAAATTATTGTGAGTAATTGAATTCCTTTTTTAATATTTGATAAGAGTTATGCATAAATAAAAACTTTTGAAGAACCATGTATAATATTTTTCTACGATGATGCAGTTGATAATATAAAGTCTGTTGTTTAAAAATTGGACAAGATTTACGCCCCTTAACACTGTATCCAGGAAAAATTTCATATGTTGGGAAGTCATTTATAGTGAACATTATAATTACATAAAATTTAAAATATTCCATTTTATAAAAAACATACACCCTAATTCCTTATTATTATAAAAGTTTCAAATCATCAATTAATGGTTACAAGAAAACATCAATATCATTTTTGGGATATTTTATTCCATATATCAATAATCTTAACATAAAATATTTTCCCTTCATTAAAAATTCAGGATATAAGTTGAAAATTACCAATAAAATAGGCGATGAACTATGTGCGCTACTAAGGCTTATATATGGATTCATTATATCTATACATAGTCTAAGTATGAGATTTTTAACTTTATTTTTGAATGTAGGAAATTGGTGATCAATTTTCTTCCATCGTGGAAAATCAGCTGGATGCTGTAATTTTCCATCACATATCCGATCATATTCATGCCATATTAACCTTTTTTGATCATGTGAATTTGAAAATAAACATTTAAAATGAGGAATTATTGGAATATATCAAAATTCATTGGTAGGTGTCTCTATAACTACTAAATTACACTATGATTTTTCTTTCAACTTATACCATGACATCCCACATTTAGAACAACCTGAAAGAAATTCATATTCATTCCTATTGAGCAGACAATCATTCGGGAGGCATGTATTTTATTATACCCTAATCTCATCAAGAATAATACTTTCTTCTCTTTATAATGTGAATTTGGAATATCATTTTCTTTAGGAAGAATGACTTTAAACAATTGTAGCAACTCTATAAAACTCTTGTCACTACATCCATGTTTCTACTTAAAGTTAATCAATCTTAACACCATTGATAAAACCATAAATTCCATAAAACCCAGATACAATGGGTTTTCAGTATCATAATGTGAAATCTCAATTTTTAGTTCTTTCTTAATTTCATCTACTTCAATATCATGAACCATTTATTCAATTTGATCAGACTTATGATCGTGAAAAACATCATAATTAATAGATCTAAAATTATATCTAGTTTCACCAAGCCAAATCCAAGGGCTATAACTTATATTAAAGCAATAAAAATTAAATTATCTTGATCTCTTTTATTTTCAACCTCTTCATATTTAAACATTTTAGGAATGAAAAGAAAAACATGTCATTGTTTGGAATATTTCATTTAGAAAATTCCAAAAAAACATCAATACCTTCCTCATATTCATCACTTATTCAAAGTGCAGTAATCCAACTTCATCTCATTATTATATATAAAAAATATAAAAAATAAATATCTTTTCAAAAGAATATAGTGGTGATAAAAGTGATTTAGAAGGGGAAATAATAGATTATTTCAATGATAATCAAGAAAACACACTTGTGGTATTATTAATTAGTAAAATATTCTAATTATTTTCAATGATAGTGAATATAATATTTATAAAGTTAATAACATTGGATATAAAATTTAATGTTAATTGGAATGATTATACAATAAAATAATAAATTTAAGGAAATAAATTTATATCACTAGAGTGTAAAAGTGAGTCTTACTTTAAAAAGAAAAAAAATAAATGAAAGCCTTAGAAGAAGGAATAAATATCTATAAATCTCTAGTATATAACTCATTGAATTGAAATTAAAAAAATTTAAATAATAATATAGGATCATTATTGACTAAAATTAATAATAGAATAAATATATAAGTTTCGTAAGAAGTAGTAGTTTCTATCAAAACAATATTGAGGTTGAAGTTAAGACACTCATTTAGAAACATTAAAGGGTGTTGACATAGATGAATATTAAATTATAATAACATTATAAAATTACATTTAAAAATAATAATATATTAAATTTATTTTTTATTAACCTTTATTAAAAATGGAGTAATTTATAAAATATTTAGAATATGAATGACATTAAAAAATCTAGAAAACAAAGAAGGGAAACATTATAAGGAAAATAGAAAATTTTGATGAGAAAATTCATTCACATTGAAGTAATTAAAAAATATATTCCTTTCAAAAATTTCTAAAGTAAAAATAAAAAGAATATAACTATATGAAATTATAAAAATATATAAAATGATATCTATAAAACAATATATATACGTGGAGGATAATGATTCTCATTTGAAAAAAATGAGATTAAGAAGGGTCAACATACACGAAACAATTAATTTGAGTTCTTAAACATGGGGATGCTAAATGTTAATATGAGATATAAAAATCAAAATGTAACAAACCAACCAAGAATACAATTTAAGATGGTATCCAAATTACGATTCATAGATAAAATTATTATGCTTTTTTAATGATTTCTAATTTAAATCATGGTTAAGTAGTGAGTGCGATCACAAAGAACAAGCATGTTAAATAGAGAAAAAATTAACTCATTGTAAAAAAATAATAACTCCCAAAGAAAATATTATTATTTAAATAGGGATAACATCAAAAATGATGATATTTGTTTCACATGTGGCAAGAAAGGTTACTGGAAGAAAAAATACATTGAATTAAACTATAATCATGAAGAATCATCAACTTCATGGATATTAATCATTGTATAAAATATTTTTATTTTGAATTTGGGTATTAGATACTTTTTGTGTGACTTTCATTAGTATACAAACAATCTAACCATGTATGTTCAGAAACATTAGAAAAAGTAAGGTTTACTCTCTCCGTAGTTGAATAAAAGTGATTCTTATATTAGTAGTGAGAAGAATATAATGCCATTTTTTCCATGTTGATTGATTCTAGTTGAACTAATGTTTACTCTTAAGTAGTATCAAAAAATTATTCTCAGGTTTTTTTGGACACAATGAGTCATTATTTCATTTTAGAATGAATATTATTTATTATGTATCATACTAAACTAGTAGTTTAGTAATCCTTGAATTAGTGATAATAAAGGATTAATATAAAATATAAGAATCGATAATAATTAGTTGTGTAAATTTAATTCAGGTTCAAGTAAATCTCTAACACCCTAAGGATTTATAAATAAAATTTAATATAGAATGAAATTCATAAAACATTGAGTCTTGACATAATGACACTTTGTTTTAAGTATATATTTATAACCAATCCATTAAAATATTTTTTTGCTTCTATATTTTGTATTTCAAAAAATAGACATACACAATTGTGATCAGTAAGATATTTAGAGTTTGATAGAATCAACTTAATTTTGGATGAATAGTAACTTGACCCTTATGAATAGTAATATGACCCTTATGAATAGTAAATCATCTAAATAAATAGTAACCTCACCCATGAATGTATAAATAAAATTTAGGCATCTTATATGCGATAATATAACTATAGTATAAGTGTTGGTATTTTTGTAAGTCATAAATATATAATTACAATTTTATGATTAATTTAATAATTAAAATAAAAAATCATTTTCATAAAATTTAATAATAAATTATTATTTTATTTTATTATAATTATAACATAATTTTACGAGACCTTGATTAATTTTTCAAGGTGTTATAAAATCAGTTATAGATTTAAAATTATTATTTTTTGAATAAATTATGATTATATATATATATATATATATATATAAAATAAATTTCTCATATATCGAAAATTATTTTCAAAAAATGGAGTTTATTTTTTAATTCTACAAATAAAAAAATGGTTAGGGTGATTTTTTGGATTTTTTCTGAAATACTTGAATTTTTGGTGAATTGTAAAGACCTAGAAATTGCACATACATATTTTTAATTATTTTGGATTATTACGAGTCTGCAAAAATTGACAGCGCTTGATTCTGAGGCTTGGTGTGCCCGGAACAGAATTTTGAACTTTTTTTAGGTACGTTCAGTAAACGTGCGAGTGATAATTTCTATCTTTTGAACCGGTGCTCAGAATTTAAATCTGAGGGCACCATTGAACTTGCAGTGCCCGGATTTTCTTAAGGGAGGTTTAACATCGACCGCAGTAGGTTGGAAGAAAAAGATAGTTTTACAGACTTTTTGAAAGAATAATAAAATAACATAAAAATGTTATTTTATTTTTCTACCACCTCTTGAGCAATAGTGGCAGGGACCACGGAGGTGGTGAGGCATTTAAAAAGGGATATTAAATGCTCAGTTACACATAGGTTGTGAAACCACCATTCATATATTTAATAAGATTCATTAAATACACTAATTGATGAACCATTAATTTTAAGGAGAGTTAAACTCTTAACTCCTCCTTTTAATTATTTCCAACATTGGCAAAAAGTAGGATTGGTTGATCATGGGAGAATCCATGATGGAGAATCGAAGAACAAACTTCCTCCCAATGAAGAACAGAGGCTTGAACGATGTCGTTTGATGAATCAATCTGGGATCAATGAATACCGATGGCTTCAACCAACATAGATTCTCCTTCCACAACTGTGAAATCTCCTCTGAATCTAAGGTATGGGTTTTTTATGTTTAAATTCAAGAGATTTTTTTTTTCTTTTCCTCATTCTTGAAAAACATGGAGAACATTGATTAACTAAAACGAGTTGATCCCCAATTCGTATGAAACTGTGCGTGGTTGTTGCAGGAAAAGATTTAATGAGGTTAATATTTATTTATGTGATGATTTATTTACTACCCACTTTATATGATGTTAACACGGAGGGAATGAACCAAACGAAAAAGGCCCAGACCCTCCGCCACTTCAGTCTTTGTTGCGTTCTTTGGGGGTGGATTTTCAACTCAATGGAATCTTGAATCCGGGAGTCACGCAGTGACGACAACATCCCGGAATGCCCATAGGCATGATCATAAGGAAAACGGACCACAAGATCTCACCCAGTGGCCCATGGAAGCCCCTCCATCATGGCACTGGTGGGCGACGACGACGGCTGGCTATCACCGACCGTGGGGAAAGGCGGCGCCTAAAGGCACTGTGACGGGCAGTAGGGGCGACCGACCCCCGGGCGGTCACATTGGAAGAAGGTGGCACACCATGGAAGAGGGGACATGTGCCCCATAGGTCCCACTGATAGGGGGTGTGCCTCCGGTTGAAGAACCAGAATGGATTTGCCGTTCAGAAAGGAGGGCGGTCCACCCAGCTGGCGGACCGCGCCAGCCACCGGGCCAAGTTGCCCAATGGGTCGCGCCCAACCAAGGCAGGCCGGGCTAGGATAGTCCGCGACCCAGTGGGCCAATCCAACCATGTAACAAACCACTCGGGCTATCCCATCCCACTTGGTATGGCCCATCTGGTTTGGGTTGGGTTGGTTCGGGTTGGCCCGACTGGTTCGGACCGGACCCTGACCCTTTTTCAGCCCAGAGATGCTTAAAAGACCGTATCTCACAAACCAGATGTCCGTTTGAAGAACCATATATGGTGATGGAATAATTGTAATGGGGAAGTCCTTTTGAGATAATCCACTTAAATTTTGGAGAATGTTGGAGTATGTCCAGGATGGATGAAACCTGAATCCAACTGGGCCCTCAGTACTAAAACTCTTTTAACTCATAGATCGAGAGTCTGATTGACGTACCGTCTGTCGCGTTGGGACCCTTACGACATATAAGTACTTTGTGTTAATATTTTGTGTAACTTCTTGGAAGTTGAGGCATGAACTATATCTTGAGGATTAGATTCTATGGAACTTAAGCGCACTGAGTGTAGGAAATCCTGAGGCGGGTTGTCAATTGAATAGTGACTCTGTGTGGATCATCATCATAAAACCCTATGTGGATCATAATCATAAATACTCTGTGTGGATCAAAATCATATAGAACCTATGTGGATCACCATCATAGCTACCCTATGTGGATCAACATCATAACAACCCTCTGTGGATCAGTATCATAGTGACCCTGTGTGGATCAACATTCTAGAGACCCTATGTGAATCAGCAGTGCGCAAACCGACAAGGACCAGTCTTAGAGTGTCCTGCTATGGATCAATGACACATGAACTTGTGTGGATCGATAATGGAATAAATTCTTCATAGTTTAGTTGTGGAAACTTCCTAACATAATAAAATGATATAGCTTAAGACTAATCATCTTTATTCTTGATCTTTGAGTTGTATACCTTATTTGAGCTAAGTCCTTTTCTTTATGCTTGTGATTGAGATAATGCTTTGTGGTTTTTACTTTTTGGAATTCTGAGAGAACTTTGGGGTTCTTGGGGTCCCTACTGGGTATTGTTATACTCACCCCTGCATGGGCTTTTCCCGCACCTTGTTGTGTCTTGTGCAGACGACGAACAGCTTGGCTGAGACTTTAGGGAGCCAGAACCAGGCGGTACATGGAGGTGATTGGATGACATGGAGAGCTACGGAGACGATATGTACCTACCCTTCAGGTAGGATCCTTGGTGGATGATCCCATGATCTGTTTTCTATTGTAGTTGTATCTTTTAAGTTGGGCTTGTATTCCAACCCCTTTACTTTTAGTACACACTTTTACTACTGCAGTTTTACTACATGGTTTGTATCTTGTCGTGTTCTTGGTCTATGTGTTTTCAAGTTTAAAGGAAATTCCTTCCCACTTTCAAGGATATGATTTTCCAGTGCTAGTCACCAAACCCTATTGTATGGTAGGTAGGCTTGGGATAGTCACGACATGGGCACCGAGGGACGGGTCGTGATAAAGTGGTATCAGAGGAGTTGGTTCTGCCGAAGATCTAGGACTCTGATCTTTCCAATTGATTAATAGTGTTATGTGTTTCGAGTGTGGTTTTCAGTTCGAGTAGTCCAGTGTGGGTGAGGTGGCCGATGTATCCATACACCAGGACCCAAAATTTTGATATCTGACTCGGTGCACGAAAACACCGATTGTGTGTGTTTTGGAAATGTTTTACTTTTGATCTCTTTTGAGTCAGATTACTAGGTATAACTTATTGACTGTGGAACACCTGTTTTTTTAGGATACATACACATAGACAGAAATCTAGGATTCCAGAGAGAGTTCACGATGACGGCCCACCGAGCGACGAGGCTTTGGTGAAGGGACTCTTATAGCGATAACACCTTTAGGTGGTGCACCAACAGCACCATTACCCATTGG
Source organism: Viscum album (assembly GCA_963277665.1). NCBI lineage: Eukaryota > Viridiplantae > Streptophyta > Magnoliopsida > Santalales > Viscaceae > Viscum > Viscum album. The sequence continues at coordinate 1,160,686,756 of OY728145.1, forward strand.
GCAGAAGTTTCCACCAGCCCTACTAGAGGAAGGTGCACATTGACTAAGTGCATTGCATGAGTTCTAGTGGTAGAGGCCTCAGAGGTTTCTAGGTGAGACAGATCCCCAAGCAGTTGAGGACTGGATGGAGGCTGTGGCTAGAGTTTTCCGCTTAGTTGGGACACTATCATAACATATGGTGATCCTAGCTGCTAGCCTCTTCCAGAGCACAATAGGGAGATGGTGGAGCCTAACACTCCAGTTACATGATGAGGTGACCCTCACCTAGACAAACTTTGAGAGCCTCTTCAGGGTAGAGTTCATTCTAGAGACACTACACTCTATGCGTATTCAGGATCTCCTACACTTACATCAGGGCAGCCTGACAGTAGCCCAGTACTTGGAGAGATTCACTAACCTCTCGTGCTACTCCAAAAACATGGTATGAGACCCTTTATTCAGGGCCCAGACCTTTGATTAGGGTCTCTGGTGGGAGATCAGAGTGTCTATGATATCGATCAATATCTCGATGCCGGTTGGAGTAATTTAGCTAGCATTATTAGTGGAGAACTTCTTAGTTGAGCAGGCACCGATGGTGAGAGACACCACTAGTGAGATCCACCACCGGAAGATAGGTAGTAGAGTCATATGTAGCAGGTAGTAGGTAGATGATGCAGAGGTCCAAGTGGGACAAACCTTCCAGAGGACGAACCCAAGATGTAGTGTCGGAGGTGTGACACTCATGAGGGAGAGCATGCCAACAGAGGAGAAGAATGTGCTTCACGTGCAGCAGGTAGGGTCACATGGCTCGTGACTACCCGAACCGCCGTACCGATGATCAGTAGACGGTCGAGGGACCACCAAGGTAGAGACAGAGATTCGAGTGAGGAGGTTCATAGAGTGGTGGATGTGGCAGAGGAGAAGGTCGTGCAGTAGGTGGTGGATGAGAATTTAAGGTTCTACCGCCATTACCTCCAGGTGGTCCACCCCTACCACATGGAGTGGGTGGATAGGGATGATCTCAGCTTCAGGCAGCTGAGGCCTAGGATCACGGAGCTCTAGAGTTGATATGAGGTTTGTTTTGTGTCTATTACACCCTAGCTATAGTTTTCATAGACACAGGTGCTACTCACTTTTTCATTTCCATGACTCTCATTCAGAGCTCGGAGATTCTAGTGGATCCATTGGATCAATCCTTATGATTATAGACTCCTATAGGAGAGGATTAAATGATTACACACTGGTTCCGATGGTGTGAGCTTACTCTAGGAGGCAACATCTTTGGCTTTGATTTATTAGTAGCAGCATCGAGGCCTTACAATGTCATCTTGGGTATGGACTAGTTATCCATGGTCCATGCTCAGATTGAATATTTTAGGTGCAAAGTGTGGTGTGTCTATGAGGATGGAACCAAGTTTTCCTTTACAAGAAAGAAGGGAGCCTTTGCAACTCAGGATGGACTTACTCGAAGGAGGGTGCAACCGATCACTCATTAGTTGGTTAGCCTTACCCATGGATTAATTGACACGAGGAGACTGAGTTATTCTGTAGTGATGGACCAGTATGCTAATGTCTTTCCTGATGATGTTCTAGGAATACCTCCTCATAGAGAGGTAGACTTCTACATCGACCTGTACCTTGGGAAGACACCGATATTTACTCTAGTATATCAGATGGCTCCCACGGATCTTTGTGAGTTGTGGGTACAACTGGAGGACTTGTAGAGGAAGGGGTTCATAAGGCCCAATGTTTCTCCATGGGCATCCCCGATTTTGTTTTCCAAGAAGGCAGACAGGAGTTTGAGACTTTTCATGGACTATTGATGCCTGAACCAGGTGACCGTGAAGAACAAGTATACACTCCCGAGGATTGATGATCTCTTTGAATAACTGAAGGGAGATCAATGGTTTTCAAAGATAGACCTCAGACTAGGATATCATTAGCATAGGGTATAAGATGAGGATGTACCGAAGATGACCTTCAGATGTCGATATGGTCACTATGAGTTCTTAGTGATGCCCTTCGGCGTGACGAACACCCCAAAAGAGTTCATGGGGATCATGAACATGATCTTCCAGCCTTACCTCGATCACTTCATGGTAGTCTTAATTGATGAAATCTTGGTGTACTCAGCATCAGAGGAGGAGCATGCCACACACCTACATATAGTTCTGGATACACTATGAGAGCACCAGCTTTATAGCAAGCTCTCGAAGTGCTAGTTCTGGATATAGAAATTCCACTTTCTGGGATACATTATCTCAGAGGCTGGAGTCGTAGTGGATCTGATGAGATAGAAGCATTACTTTCTTGTGAGCCACCCAAGAGTTTGACTGAGGTGTGGAGTTTCCTAGGATGGGCTGGTTACTACCAGAGATTCGTACTTGACTTCTCTAGGGTAGTGTCACCCTTGTCAGCCTTGAAGAAGAAGGGGAAGCCTTTCTTGTGGATAGAGAAATGCCATAAGAGTTTCCAGGAGCTGAGCCAGATACTGAAGAGTGACCCCATCTTTAGACTACCAGAGGAGGGTGTTGGGTATGTAGTTTACTACGACGCATCAGGAACTGGACTAGGATGTGTCCTGATACAGGAGCGAGCAGTGATCTCTTATATCTCATGGAAGTTGAGATAGCACAAGAAGAACTGTGCTACCCATGACCTGGAGTTACCATCAGTGGTCTTTTCACTGAAGATGTGGCGTCACTACTTGATGTGTGAATAGTTTACTACTTACTCCAATCACAAGTGTCACAGGTATATCTTCTCACAGAAGGACCTGAACCTAAGATAATGACGGTGTATAGAGTTCCTCCATGACTATGAATTTGAGATAGTCTACATTCCTGGGAAGGGGAACATAGTAGTAGATGCAATTAGTAGAATGTCTGGTCTACATTTTGTGAGTGAGGTGACAGAGCAGCTAGCCGTGTTGTAGATATCCTTCGTGGATAATAATGGAGAAGCTTACTTCCAGTCTATGATAGTGACTCCCCTGATCCTTAGCGAGTCAGGGAGGCACAACTTGGGGATATAGACTGCGAGGCCCAACGTGCTCAGATATCCTCAGGACAGGCTCCTGATGTATTTTCTAAAGGTGGGGAGCATGTCATATTCTTCAGAGGATGCACTATGGTACAAGAAAAACTACAGGAGGAGGTGTTTAGGGAGTTCCATACATCACCTTTAGCGGTACATCTTGGTGTGGTGAAGATATATCAGGACCTCAACGTTAGTACTAGTGGCCAAGGATGAAGAAAGCTGTGGCGGAGTTCATTTCATGATCCTCACTTGTCAGCAAGTGAAGGATGAGCATCTGGTTTGAGCAGGCTTAGCGCAACCACTTGAGGTACCAGAGTGGAAGTGGGATGGTATCTCCATGGACTTCGTGACATGGCTACCACATAGTTCTAGGGGACATGATTCCATCTAGGTGATCATTGAATGACTCACCAAGTTGGCCCATTTCTTACCAATCTGAGAGCAGAGATTAGTAGAGGGATTGTGATGTCTCTACATACAAGAGATAGTATGACTTCACGGAGTGCCATCGAAGATAATATCAGATTGTGACACTTGTTTTACATCCTAATTTTGGAAGGTTTTTTAGGAGGCGTTCGGGACACAGCTACATTTGAGCACTGCCTTTCATACTCAGACAGATGGTCAGAAGGAAAGGACCATACATACGCTTGAAGACATGCTTCATGCTTGCATACAAGATTTTGGTTGTAGTTGGGAGGATCAATTTCCCTTGGTGAAGTTCACATACAACAAAAGTTATCACTCCACCATTGACATGGATCTATTTGAGGCCCTGTTCGGGCAACCATGTAGATCACCTCTATACTGGACAGACCTAAGGGAGCCATCACTTATGGATCCAGAGTTGGTACAGGCTACCACTAAGAAGGTGTAGATCATCCAGGAGCAGATGAAGACTACATAGAGTAGGTAGAAGTCATATGATAATAGGAGATAAAGACCCTTGGAGTTCGATGAGGGATACCATGTCTTCCTTTGGGTCTCACCTCGATGAGGATTATAGAGGTTTGGATAGGGCGGAAAGCTATCTCCAAGGTCAATCTCATGTACATAGTGTTTTTCATGTTTTGATGTTGAGAAAGTATATTATAGATTCATATAATGTTTTTAGCCCAGATATAGTTTAGTCATAAGAGAACATTTCTTATAAATAGAAACCTTTTCAGATTCTTGATCGAAGAGAGCAAGTATTGTAGAATAAGGTAATCCACCAGGTTACGGTTTTGTGGAGAAACCACATGGTTGAAGAAGAAACAAGAGAATCTTAAAATGATATGAGGGAAAGATACCCTCACTTGTTTAATAAGTAAATAAAAATTACAAGGACAAAATTTCCAGAAGGTGGGGAGAATGTAGCACCCCAAGGATTTACAAATAAATTTTAATATAGAATGAAATCCATGAAACATTAATTCTCTACATAATAACACTTTGTTTTAAGAAGATAGTTATGACCTATCTGTTAAACTAAATTTTTATGCTTCAATATTTTGTATTTTGAAAAACAGATAGACATAGTTACAATCAGTAAGATATTTAGATTCTTATAGGATCAACTTAATTTTTTGTGAATAGTAACTTGAGCCTTATGAATAGTAATATGACCCTTATGAATAATAAATCATCCAAAGAAATAGTAACCGCACCCATGAATGTATAAATAAAATCTAGGCATCTTATAAGTGAAAATATGATAATAGTATAATTGTTGGTATTTTTGTAAGTCATAAATATTTAATTAAAATTGTATGATTAATTTAATAATTTAAATGAAAATTTATTTTCATAAAATGTAATTATAAATTATTATTTTATTGTCTTATGGTTATAATATAATTTTATAAGACCTTGATTAGTTTTTTAAGGTGTTATAAAATTAGTTATAGTTTTAAAATTGTTATTTTTTGAATAAATTATGATTTTATTTAAAAATTAAATTTCTAATATTTAGAAAATTATTTTCAAAAAAAGGAGTTAATTTTTGAATTATATACATTGAAAAATGGTTAGAGTGATTTTTTTTATTTTTTTAAATATTTAAATTTTTGGTGAATAACAAAATATGATAATTTACAAGATAAACTAAATACATGAATTATTGAGTCATGGATGATGTTATGATGAGTTGAAAACCCTTGGTTCGGACTCACATGAACTAATTACTATTTTTTGTCATAAGAAAAAATATTATTTCTTTTGTAAAGAAAAATAATAAAATAATGATTAAAATAATGGAAAAACCCTTCTATCCTCCTCTATAAATACTACCCCTCACCCCCTCATTATTTAACAATTAAAATAAAATGGAAATATAATGTAATATCTATGAACTACACATGTCCAAAACTTATTGGATGGGTGGATTTAGAACCCTTATAACCTTATCCACTAATTATATCAATGTGGGACCTTTTAAAACCGAAACACATTTTAAAATAAAGTAATATTTCCTTACTTTCCAAAAGTGCCCCTCCTCTCCTCTTATAAAAGGCCCCCACCTCTACCTATTTTCACACACTCATCAAGCCTTTGGCTCGGCCAACCCCTACCCATTTACTCTCTCCACATCCCTCTCCTCATCCTAGAGGATTCCCTTTGGGCAGAATCCTTTCAAAGGAAGCCTTTAGGCTCAAATCAAAAGGAGTTACACTTTTAAAGGTAATTCATTCTCTCATGTTGATTTGTTTTATTTTGCTTCTCCAACCCCCTAAACTCTTTTTATTTACTTCTTTTTTAACAAAACCAGTATCTTCAATATACTAGGATGTTGTTATATGATTTATTCGAGCTACACTCTCACACAACTACATCAAATGGTTAAAGAACATACGGTTTCTGTGGATGGAGAAATTATGCCTCCCGAAACGATGATTGTTCAATACTCTTTTAACACCTTCAAAGGTGGCCATTATGATGTCACTATTTTTATATATGATATATAATATGTTTATGTTTTACTTATGCTTCTTTATTTTTCATTTGTGTCTTACCTTGATGGCTTCCATTATGGGTATACGCGATATCTTCATTTTAAGGAAGTGCGGACTACCGCCCCCTCAAAGTGATTTGATTCGTTATATACCATATGTGGGACGTATAAAGGATGGAACTATGATATTATATATGATATTATACTGGAATTATAATATACCTTTATATCAGTATTATTCCATTCTATAAAATATGAAATAGAAATGAAAGTAGCGTTCATGCGTACGTACGACTTACCGTCTCCATGAACGGTGCATTTCATTTCTTACCTCTAAATGATTATGTAATGTAATAAATGCATGCATGTACTGGATATATATGACATATATGATATATACATCATGAATACAATTCTGGATATAATAAACTTTTGGCCACACGAACAACATGTAATTGTAAGAAGTCCACTTTCGACTTAAGAACCAAATACCGACAAAATGAACATTATTAACTTGAATGATTACATAATGTTTATAACATGTCAATAATTGATATAAAAGGAATAATGAACATAGAAAAGGTTCTTAAGGAAGTATAAATTAACTCAAGTTTATTATTCAGGAGATTAAAGAACGATCGAGTCAAGTCGGACCCGAGGTAAGGGATCCTACTCCTCTCTTTCTTTTTTTAAGTATACACTTTTATGTCATTCCTTTTAAAGCTCATCATTCTTGTTATTGGGATGATATTTTATATTAAATTTACTGTAATTTTTATGTTCATGTGATGAGAGACCCTATTCTCTCTCATCAATCAATTTTGGGAGTATTGAGTGGTGCCGTTAGGCTGCCGAACTTTCGTAAGAGATATAACCTCTCTCTTTCTTTTTAAGTACTCTCCTTTGTGTCACTTCTTCTAAGCTCCTATTTGTTATGTTGGGGGATTTTCTTTTATATTCCTCTTGTTGTAAATTCTATTTTAATATGATGGGATAATCTATTTGATCTCATCAATCCATATTCGGAAGTTTTATGTGGCGCCGTTAGGCTGCCGAGTTTTCGTGAGGGATTTTTCATCTCACTTTTATTCCCGTGAGATTTATGCTACATTTGCCACAAATTCCATTGAGTGGTGTATGTACTGCCCATTATTCTACTCTTTGTGTAATATACTTTCTTTTACGAGTATTTACATCAATGACCTATTGTCCTTCTTTCATGGGGTGTATGTTTTGAAAGGTACCCAAGTCGGTAAGGGAACCTTTCACCCTCCTCTTTTTTAAAAGACTTCTTTTATTGGGTCTTTTAATTTGCATATTTTTATGTTGGGATATATTCTCATACATCCTTATTGATGTAAATTTTATGTACAAGTGATGAGATACACTTTTTATCTCTCATCAATTCATTTTGATGTGATGCCGTTAGGCTGTCAAGGGAACTTTTTAACCCAATTTCGATTTCTTTGGGTTCAACATGTAGTCATTGAATATGTCATCCATTGAATATGTGTGAATGAACTTTTATTGTTTTACACTTAATATCCACTTATATTGGCTGTATTTATATTTTTCACACATATTTTTGAGATTGATTTGTCCTTAATTTAAGGATACCTTCTTTATAAGGGATTTCATCACATTTGACATTTCTATTGAGGGTTCATTGTTGTTATGCACCAATTCACTCTTATATGGTGTATATACTGTCCTTTGGAGTATTATATCATGAATCCTTTTATTCTCATGATATTATAAAATTCTGACTAAATGTTATTCCTTGATTATTGTATTCAAGTGTCTCTAATTTTGGTAAAACCCCTTTAACCAAAATATCGTTTTAAATGTTTTAATAATTTATTCTTATTAATATCCATGTTTTCAAAATGGTTTTAAGGATTTATTTATATGGATATTAATGGTTTAAAATTTTAAGCTTCAAGGTGGTATGGGACACTTTGATTCAAAAATCTCTTTATTAAATGTTTTAAATGGTTTTGGAAATGGTTTCTTTTTGAATGGATTCATTATTTCAATATCCTAAAATGTTATATTGTGATTGAAATGTGGAAATGTTATGTTTCCTTTATTCATGTTTATGTGATACGATTATGTTATGGTTCTTGGGCATTGTTATGAAGAACGGGTGGTTCCGTGATAAACTAAGGGCGGGTGAGCCCGATATAGCTCTCCAATGCATTGGGTAACGCGAAGGAGTGAAACGTTAGGTTTCTCCGAAGAGATTTAGGGAATATACTGTGATGGGTATTCCAAACGTAACCAAGAGGGTTACTCCCTACGTAAGAATGTTATGAATGCCTCAAGTTACCTTTATGTCTTATGTTTTCTATGATTTATTCATGATTTGATATGCCTATGTTTTATGGGTAAAGTGTGATTTCATTCTAATGTATATATGAACTCATGTTTCCTTTCCATATTTTTATAACTCTTACTGAGCTTTTTATGCTCATCCCAAGTTTTTGAAATGTTTTTCACAGGTCAAGGGAAAGGTACATGATGTGATGATAGTGTCAAGGATGTGTCAAGAAAGAACCCATGTTTTATTTTAAATATGTTTCCGTTGATGGGAAGAATGAATACTGTCTTTTATGTAGCCACTTTGCATAAATATGGAATGTAATGCAAGTTTCATGATCTAATTCTCTAAAACTCTAAACCTGAAAAGATCCTCAATGTGTAATCTTGTAATAACTCAAGATTAAGTAAGGTTTAAGGCTGGGGCCTTATAGTTGGTATCAAAGGTCGGTTTAGACAACTTTAGGGATTAGGAGTTTTTGTGAGGCACATGATCAGTCCCTATAACTATTATTTCAGTTAAATCCCTGTTTTAAATTTTTTTTTTCAGGTCAAGTAAAGTCGGTTACGAATGGAAGGAGGAGGATCTCAAATGACATTCCTATCTCTTCCTGATGACATGCTTGCAATAATTATTGCAAAGTCATCTTCGGATGATTGTGAAACTTTTTCTAGCATACAACTCACTTGCAAGCATTTGTTTGAGATATCAAACACCTCCGCTATACCTCGTTATCATCGTGGATCATGGGTTGTTTTTAGAAAAATACTATTTTCACAATATTCTCATGTTTTCAAGAGAGGTAAATATTATCAAGGTATTTTCAAATATTTTACCTTATCACAAGAATTTGAAGCATATTATGATTTTCAAAATGGTGCTAAGGAAGGAGACCCTTACGCAACCTATTTATATTTGCTTTTAAAATATAGTCTCACATCACATACTTATGGTATTTTAAAAGGACCAATGATAGAAAGTTTCAACTCAATTTCGGTCTGACTATTTTTTAGAAATCATGTTTTATCAGATGTTTTGGAATTATATGTCATACATGATTATTTTCCAAAACTGTTTTTCTGTGAACACCCATATGACCCATGTTGCACGAGGTGTATTTGGATGGAGGAAGCAAATGATTTTGAAGGATCTCTAAATCATTGTTGTAATGCATGGGACTTCTACCTACGTGAGCAAGATGACGATGAGACCGAATGGACGCCATGATCAAGGTATGATGTTATTCATTTTGGGAATTGTTTTATTTTATCTTATGGTGGTGAAATAAGACTTCAAGAATTAAGGTGTTGAGATCATAATGAATTTGGATGAAAAATTAAAGGTATAAGGAAACTATTGAGTTTAAAACATGTTGGGGTTATTTTTGGAGTTTTATAAAAAGGACAACACGCAGACCGTGTGACAACCCGTCGCGTCGGACAAAGCTGCGGGAATCGAACCCACAAAAAAAAAAGTGCAACTGGTATTTATCGCCTACCACTGGACTACGTGAAGTCCCTGGTTAGTTTGACTAATTCATTCTAGTTATATGATTTTATGAATTAAGAGTAAGTTGATTTTGGGTTATTTGTGAAAATGATTATCCTATCATGGAGGATATGTGATTAGGTTAATTACTTTTCAATACGAGACTTTAGGAGCAACTGATTTTGTTTGGAGATTAATGTTACGATTTAACTTGGAAGACTATGTGACTAAATCCTTCAAATATTTGGGTTTCAATCTTATATTGGTTTACTTTGAAGAATTTTATGGAAAAATTATTTATCGGATGGTCCTCGTTGAACTTTGGGTTTTGTTGGACAAATTTTGGAGATTAAGAATAGATTTTCTTTTTATAAGGGGTTATCCTTTTCTGGATTATCTGATCTTGTACTAGCCTTTTTGGTTTTTGTTTTGGTTAATGTCTAAATACATGGGATGTATATAGTTCTCTTTTGTGGATTATGTGATTCTCTAGAAGTTGATTATAGTACTCTTAATGTGAACAAGTCTTCTTAAATACTCGTCTTTTGGAGAAAATACGAGTTTGTGTAAAAGTTGAAAGTCAACATGATAAGCGATTATGTTTCCTTATGAATAAATTACTCAATAAAAAGTAACTTAAAACAAAAATGTTGTCTATTAACTTTTCTTACTGGGGAATCGAATACCGTTTAACCCATCAAAAGTTTGTGATTTTCTCATTGTTAACTTTCTCCTAAACATGTTTTCTATCACTCTCCATCAGAACATGACCCTATGTTTTCTCCTCTATGTCCATGTTTTCATACTTGGAATCCTAGTATGGGTTAACTCGGGTGACCTCTGTGCTTATCTTTCTTTATTTTAAAGTGATTGTTTTACCGACTCTTGTTCCGATGTGGGACTTTCAAGGATGTTTCCAAGCTCAATTTTAAAAATTGCGAGGACGCAATTACCAAAAGGGGGGAAGGATGTAACACCCCAGGTAAATAAAGAATATGACATTTTCATATTTATCCATATTTGTGAATAAAATATTGATATGACTTTAAAGGGGACGCTATGCTCGATGGCGTACCCAACACGCAACAACGAGTTTCTTCGGAATCTTACGTTGCACTCTAATAATAAATTTCAAATGTTAGTTAACATGTAGCCGTTGTAATGGCGGGAATGGATATAAATAACTAAAATATGATTATATATGTTTTTAAATGTTTATACATTTATCCAATAAAATATAATGGCTTAAAATACGGAAAGAATTCAATTTTAGGCGTATATGCCCTAGTTTTCGCTAAAGGTTCACTTATCACCTTTTGATGGCGAACCGTCATTAAATATAGTTTTGATCACTCTTATACATTCTATTGGACCAAATAAAACTCTTCTTGAGAATCGGGACATCAAAATTTACTTTGTGTAAATTTTTGGTATCTTTCTGATAAAGTTCATTTTTTTAATGAATAGTGTAAAATGTTGTATTTTAAATTCAAAACCTCTTTTTAATCTAATTTATTTATATGATTAGATTATCTTTTGAATTGGTATTAATGTGTAATCTGAATATATTTTTACCATTTAATCCAATGGTGGTCATTGGAATCAATTTCACTTTGAAATTAGACTTAAACTGGTGCCAATCTTTTGATACTTATTGTTTTATAAAAACACGCTATTTGCACTGACAGCGGGAATTAATTATTAAATTAATTAATGTGACTGATATGTTTTGAATTTTGTAAAACGGACTTCATTTTTGAATTCGGAATATCAAATATAGCTTAGGGTGAATTTTTGGTAATTTTCTGAAAAACTTCAATTTTTGATGAATAGTGAAACCACTAAGTGGTACTTATAAAGACTGATTTTCCGTTTAAATGAGATTTTGCCATCATTGTGTTTTGATTTTCAAAAATCCGACATACATGGTTGTCATTAAGAAGTAAAATGTGGTTCAATGAGATTATAATAATTTTTTGGTGAATAGTAACTTATTAAGTTCTTAATCGTGATTAGTGGTAATTAGTGTAGTTTAAGGTAAAAATGATATTATAAGGATGTGAAAACACCATGAAACTTGTCTTACACCTATTGGGTGAGTCATGGCCGACCAAGAAAAGCCATGGGCCAACTTGGTGACCCCATGGAGCCACTTTAGATGGAAAATGACAATAATAACTTTTTATTTAATGTAAAAGTAAAAATGACACAAACATAATATGTTTTACGAAAACAATTTTTACATGGGGTTACAAAGATCAGATTTTTTATTATAAATAGTCATTGGAAAGCTAAAAAGATTTCCTACATCATAGTATTTTTTTTATAATTTTTAGACATTAAATAAATTAAATTATTTATGACATAATAATGATGCAGTGATGACATCATTATTTAACAATTAAAATAAAATGGAAATATAATGTAATATCTATGAACTACACATGTCCAAAACTTATTGGATGGGTGGATTTATAACCCTTATAACCTTATCCACTAATTATATCAATGTGGGACCTTTTAAAACCGAAACACATTTTAAAATAAAGTAATATTTCCTTACTTTCCAAAAGTGCCCCTCCTCTCCTCTTATAAAAGGCCCCCACCTCTACCTATTTTCACACACTCATCAAGCCTTTGGCTCGGCCAACCCCTGCCCATTTACTCTCTCCACATCCCTCTCCTCATCCTAGAGGATTCCCTTTGGGAAGAATCCTTTCAAAGGAAGCCTTTAGGCTCAAATCAAAAGGAGTTACACTTTTAAAGGTAATTCATTCTCTCATGTTCATTTGTTTTATTTTGCTTCTCCAACCCCCTAAACTCTTTTTATTTACTTCTTTTTTAACAAAACCAGTATCTTCAATATACTAGGATGTTGTTATATGATTTATTCGAGCTACACTCTCACACAACTACATCAAATGGTTAAAGAACATACGGTTTCCGTGGATGGAGAAATTATGCCTCCCGAAACGATGATTGTTCAATACTCTTTTAACACCTTCAAAGGTGGCCATTATGATGTCACTATTTTTATATATGATATATAATATGTTTATGTTTTACTTATGCTTCTTTATTTTTCATTTTTGTCTTACCTTGATGGCTTCCATTATGGGTATACGCGATATCTTCATTTTAAGGAAGTGCGGACTACCGCCCCCTCAAAGTGATTTGATTCGTTATATACCATATGTGGGACGTATAAAGGATGGAACTATGATATTATATATGATATTATACTGGAATTATAATATACCTTTATATCAGTATTATTCCATTCTATAAAATATGAAATAGAAATGAAAGTAGCGTTCATGCGTACGTACGGCTTACCGTCTCCATGAACGGTGCATTTCATTTCTTACCTCTAAATGATTATGTAATGTAATAAATGCATGCATGTACTGGATATATATGACATATATGATATATACATCATGAATAAAATTCTGGATATAATAAACTTTTGGCCACACGAACAACATGTAATTGTAAGAAGTCCACTTTCGACTTAAGAACCAAATACCGACAAAATGAACATTATTAACTTGAATGATTACATAATGTTTATAACATGTCAATAATTGATATAAAAGGAATAATGAACATAGAAAAGGTTCTTAAGGAAGTAGAAATTAACTCAAGTTTATTATTCAGGAGATTAAAGAACGATCGAGTCAAGTCGGACCCGAGGTAAGGGATCCTACTCCTCTCTTTCTTTTTTTAAGTATACAATTTTATGTCATTCCTTTTAAAGCTCATCATTATTGTTATTGGGATGATATTTTATATTAAATTTACTGTAATTTTTATGTTCATGTGATGAGAGACCCTATTCTCTCTCATCAATCCATTTTGGGAGTTTTGAGTGGCGCCGTTAGGCTGCCGAACTTTCGTAAGAGATCTAACCTCTCTCTTTCTTTTTAAGTACTCTCCTTTGTGTCACTTCTTCTAAGCTCCTATTTGTTATGTTGGGGGATTTTCTTTTATATTCCTCTTGCTGTAAATTCTATTTTAATATGATGGGATACTCTATTTGATCTCATCAATCCATATTCGGAAGTTTTATGTGGCGCCGTTAGGCTGCCGAGTTTTCGTGAGGGATTTTTCATCTCACTTTTATTCCCGTGAGATTTATGCTACATTTGCCACAAATTCCATTTAGTGGTGTATGTACTTCCAATTATTCTACTCTTTGTGTAATATACTTTCTTTTACGAGTATTTACATCAATGACCTATTGTCCTTCTTTCATGGGGTGTATGTTTTGAAAGATACCCAAGTCGGTAAGGGAACCTTTCACCCTCCTCTTTTTTAAAAGACTTCTTTTATTGGGTCTTTTAATTTACATATTTTTATGTTGGGATATATTCTCATACATCCTTATTGATGTAAATTTTATGTCCAAGTGATGAGATACACTTTTTATCTCTCATCAACTCATTTTGATGTGATGCCGTTAGGCTGTCAAGGGAACTTTTTAACCCAATTTCGATTTCTTTGGGTTCAACATGTAGTCATTGAATATGTCATCCATTGAATATGTGTGAATGACCTTTTATTGTTTTACACTTAATATCCACTTATATTGGCTGTATTTATATTTTTCACACATATTTTTGAGATTGATTTGTCCTTAATTTAAGGATACCTTCTTTATAAGGGATTTCATCACATTTGACATTTCTATTGAGGGTTCATTGTTGTTATGCACCAATTCACTCTTATATGGTGTATATACTGTCCTTTGGAGTATTATATCATGAATCCTTTTATTCTCATGATATTATAAAATTCTGACTAAATGTTATTCCTTGATTATTGTATTCAAGTGTCTCTAATTTTTGTAAAACCCCTTTAACCAAAATATTGTTTTAAATGTTTTAATAATTTATTCTTATTAATATCCATGTTTTTAAAATGGTTTTAAGGATTTATTTATATGGATATTAATGGTTTAAAATTTTAAGCTTCAAGGTGGTATGGGACACTTTGATTCAAAAATCTCTTTATTAAATGTTTTAAATGGTTTTGGGAATGGTTTCTTTTTGAATGGATTCATTATTTCAATATCCTAAAATGTTATATTGTGATTGAAATGTGGAAATGTTATTTTTCCTTTATTCATGTTTATGTGATACGATTATGTTATGGTTCTTGGGCATTGTTATGAAGAACGGGTGGTTCCGTGATAAACTAAGGGCGGGTGAGCCCGATATAGCTCTCCAATGCATTGGGTAACGCGAAGGAGTGAAACGTTAGGTTTCTCCGAAGAGATTTAGGGAATATACTGTGATGGGTATTCCAAACATAACCAAGAGGGTTACTCCCTACGTAAGAATGTTATGAATGCCTCAAGTTACCTTTATGTCTTATGTTTTCTATGATTTATTCATGATTTGATATGCCTATGTTTTATGGGTAAAGTGTGATTTCATTCTAATGTATATATGAACTCATGTTTCCTTTCCATATTTTTATAACTCTTACTGAGCTTTTTATGCTCATCCCAAGTTTTTGAAATGTTTTTCACAGGTCAAGGGAAAGGTACATGATGTGATGATAGTGTCAAGGATGTGTCAAGAAAGAACCCATGTTTTATTTTAAATATGTTTCCGTTGATGGGAAGAATGAATACTATCTTTTATGTAGCCACTTTGCATAAATATGGAACGTAATGCAAGTTTCATGATCTAATTCTATAAAACTCTAAACCTGAAAAGATCCTCAATGTGTAATCTTGTAATAACTCAAGATTAAGTAAGGTTTAAGGCTGGGGCCTTATAGTAAGTCCACCACACTTGTTGTGACAAATGGAAATTCACAATAATAAGGAACCAAAATATAGACATAGAAACTAACTTACCAAAACGGTGGATGCAAAAGCCTGGTCAAGTTCCCCATACCTTTTTAGATTTCCTGACTTCATGAAAAGCATCACTCTGAGGCCTATGGCTGGAGCCCTAAATCATGTAGCATCTGCTGCCCCACAGTCAGGTGCTAAGTATCAAAACACTCAAAAAAAAAACTCACTTTCTCAAAAAAATAATTTCATAAAAATAGGAACTCATAGATACATATCAAAATTCTATCTCACTCAAAATGGGTAGCATAATGAACAAAAAATACGGTGAAAAGCATCAACATTAATGAACACAACTGCTATGTCCATGAGAATTATCACGAACTGGAAGCACTTTAAATTGATCCCAAAAATCTCTCTATTTAAACTGATGGAATGAGGAATTATTTTAGGAAGTGTATATAGCTTTTGAAACATGATAAATAGTCCTTAGGTTTATCAATTGGAAAACTTGAAAACATAGAACTATCTATGGCCACATCACAACATCCAACACATCTTTAGAAACCCACTGAACATTACTCCAAAACCGAGCCACCAACAAGATCCCATCTCAAGATGCAACAAGAGTATTAATTATAGATCATAAAAAATCATAATGAATAGAAAACACTTCTAATACATAGGATAAACCATCCACATAACTGTCATTTCAAAACAAACACCACAATTTTTTAGCTAAAAACACTTTTGAAAAAAAAACTAACTTGGTGGATTTTCACATTCAGCAATGGTGTTTCATCAAGTCTCAGTCACATGAACATTTACGTGCCACCCTAGGCACTCAAAAAACATTCCATATAAGCGATCCTTATAGATATCAATACAACCATGCATGTGAGAACCCATGAAAATACCAAAGGCTAAAACAAAACAACATCATTCCAAAAATCATGTCTTGTCAAAAGGAACACCAACCACTAAGTCAAAAATTCTTTTCATATTCCAAAAAACAAACCACGCTTCATCAAGAACTATTTTATTAAAAAAAATCAATTTCGTTTAATATAACTTACAAAAAAAACCATTCTATTCCAAATATCCCTTTCCCATTTTTAAAAAAAATCAGCAAGGTCTCCTTTCATAATCTGACAACCACAAAGGCCAAAAACCCTTTCCAAAAAAACACCAGCCGCAAAAAACTGAATTTCCAAAACCTATTCATCAGATTCAAACACTTTTAAATAGCCCAAAACACCCAATTTAAAACAAAGTTTCAGAATTAATTTAAAATTATCCACACTTTCAAAACATTTTATTTCAACAAACCACAAGTTTAGATTAGGGAAAATCCAATCCCATTAAATCATTTCCACTTCCTCCCCAATTTTTTTTAAAAAAACACAACCTTACCAAAAACATTGTTATATTTAATTTTTTAAAACCCCTTTTCTACTTTTAAAAATCCAATCCTTCCTTTAAAACCCACTTCTATAATTCTCACACAAGGATTTTCAAAACAAAAATTCAGGATTTATGAAAGGTCCAAGAAACCCACAAAAGGGAACTAGTGTCATTGTGTGACTTGACCATATGGTTGGAGACCATATGGAAAACACAAAACCAATACAGAGAGACTTATTAGGACTATGACCTATCTCCACATGGCTTTCTAGGCCCTGCGAGCTCACAGATTCCATTAGTCAGACTCCCCTTGTCATATTTTAACACCAAACAGTCAGTAAAAACAAAGGACCCTAATAAAACTAGACTTCCCATGGAAACCCGAGGATCAGAATGAGAAAGAGTCCGCAACGCTCTTCCCACACTCACCTATCAATTCAAAACAATCCTACCCCATTTACCTTGACATCCCCAAATAACAAGGGCACTCTAAAAATAATGGTCTTCTAAGAGCCGACCTCCTTCGATACCATTTTTGTCATGAACCAGCCTGAGTCGACCCTGAACCGGTCACAAGGGCCAACCCTCAACAAGTCCTGAGAGGCATTCCCGATCCTCCCTGGATGGCGACAAGCACCAAGAGAATAAATATAGTACACAAGGGAAAAATTTCTCCCATATATAAACAATAAAACAAATAGCAGAAAGAAATGGACAACCTAAAATACATTTATATAAAAACTGAACTGAACATTATTTGTACAAGAAACTGAAAGTACAACTAAACCAACAAATTATCTGAGCAAACCTGATAACCAAATAACTTCATGTGACCCTTCTGGTCACTATAAAAAATAATGATCACATGTCTCCCAAGGAAATCGAACTCAAACTAAAACATGCACAAGGGATAAAAACAGAAGAAGACTATAAGCATGAGTATTAAAAATCAATAGATTAGGCCGATATTATATTCCCAATTCACATCCTTTAAAATAAAAGAAACATAAATTTTAAGTTTTAAATAAAAAAATATAAAGGTATGTTTTCCAAATAATGTCCCATAATATATAAAACAAATTACAAGAAATTTTTTTTCATGTTTTATAAACAAGAATGCTAGTAACAATTTTCAATGAGGTGCAACTTCAAAATGAAAATAGTTTTCAAGAGGGATTCTTTAAAGAATTTAAACTTTTAAATAAATCACACACACTAATGAATTTACCAACCATACACAAAAAATGCTGATGGTGAGTAAAAAATATCCAATGAGCATAAGTCACGGGAACACCCCTAGGCACTAGTTAGTTGTAAGCCCCTGGTACCTCGTATCTCGGTGAAAGTAACCATAATAAATATATGTTCTCGTGCACACGAGATACTAGTAGGGAGAATACCCATAAAATAGTAGTCCCCAAACATCATCATCATCATAGTTTAGTTAGTTTGTCATCATCAAACTTGCTATGTGAAACAGGGGCCAAACCCCACAGGATCACTAGCATACTAGTACACATCCGCCCACCTAGATACCCGAGATTCCCTTTAGTGCTTAATCAAGTTACACATATTATCAAATACCCATTTAACGTACACATTAAATTCACAAACCATAAACACACAAATAGACCACAAACATTCTTCACATTTCTTTAATGAATCAATAAATGACTGAAATGTTTTGTAAAACAATTTCAAGAAGTGTATTGAGGCTTTGCACATAAAACTCATTAAACAAACTCTTTTAATTATAAACACACAACAAAACCATACCCAACCATTTTTGGTATCCCTAAAAACATTTAATAAAATCATTTCATGGACCATAAAACAATCCCAATTGACACAACATGGTATATACAAGTAAAACACTCATTCTTCATTTTTAGGAAAGGCCAAACAAGCCTTTAAACATTTTCTCAAAACTATCATTTGAAAAAGTTATGAATTTTAATTTTATTAAGTATGTGTATACACAAAATTTAAAGCATAAAAAAACATTCACAAATCTCTTAAAACACTCAGGTTACATATTCAAAACACAACCATTTTCATAAGAATGTGAAACATGCCATTTTCCGGCAACTCAGGCCAAAACATGTTGTAAACCAAAAAACATTTTTTGTAAAACCAAATCCAAATAGGAAATCCATAAAAGGATCCAAAAATAATTTTTTACATGCTTCCAATTTATTTATAAATCCAAATAAATCATTTTAAATTGCACTAGACACATAAAATCCAACCGAGCAATTTACCAAACACATGGCATGCACTCTTTAACAAAACGACTTATTTTAAGCACATAAAAAGGGATAAAATACCATTTTAATTCCATAAAGTTATTCTATCTACCGAAAAATATTCAAAATACCATAAACCATGTGCGAAATCTCATGGAATAATTTATCAAACAAGAGGAGTGTACTTTTATACCAAAAAAATATATTTTATCAAAATAAGTCATAAAACATAATTTTCACACAAATACTTTAAAACCAAGGTTTCACAGCAGAACATATCATATAAATAAGGTTAAAAAATAATGATAAAGATTAATCTTAAATGATAAAGGCTTGTGCAAGGGGATATCCTACCTCAAATCTTGGCGTAATGGAAACGCACACCCAAAATCACCATCCGAGTGTTTACAAACCCTAAACCTATGATGACCAGCCCCAAACGAACAAAAAACTCATAAAAAATCATGGTATAACATAAAACTAGGTCTATAATGACTAGGAGAGATTATAAAACCGAAAAATAACGAAAGTAGGAAGAAGAGGGAGGATAAAGGAGAAGGAATCTCACCTTTCAATTAGAAAACTCTTCGCATTCCATTAGATCTGCACCATTAGATACAAGGAAATGGCCTACAAATTCTTGGAGAGAATACTAAGATCTTGAAGAACCAAGGAAAACATATTTGTGGAAAAAATAGTACGAATTTAATTATTTATGAATGATACAATTTTCCTTGTCAATTTTGGATGATTTGAGAGGCCTTGAGAATGTTTCCCACTCTGCGACTATTATGAGATCCAAAGAGGGAAAATAGATAATGGGGGTGAGGATTGGAATATTATATTTTTCTGGGAGGTGGAATCACCGAGAAATATTAAACATTGAATTAGATATAAAAGAAACACTTTATTTTTTTTTAAATTGGAAATGGGCCCATGGGCTGGCCCAATACCTAAATAATTAACCCAAATTCACCATGATTATGAATTATTAAGTGGTCCAAAAGGATATGGAAGTTTTAATATGTCAGTATATGACAATTGTAAAGTAGAATGGGTGAAAAATTATGAAAAACAAAGGATTTATAAAAGAAACAAATTCGTTTTTTTTAAATTTTAAATGGGCTCACGGTTGGCCAAAATCATGAAGTAACCACCCTTTCTTCAAAAACTCCTAAACAAGCAATGTGAAACCCAAATTAGGGTGATTATACATATATGAAACTTCGAAAATAAACATTCATCTCACCAAATACCCATGAAAAGGATCAGGATTTCCAATGGACCATATTGAAAAAAAGACATGAAAAGCTGGGTGTGACAATTCCCCACATTTTTTTGTTTTAGAGATTTAATTAGAAATTTCACTCCCACATTTGAATTATTGCTTGAATTGACTTATCTAGGAGACATGAGTTTATTATAAATCATGTGATTACATGTTTTATATTTCAATTTTCATGATATTGAATAAGTAAAATGGAGAATTTAATGATTTAAATGAAATATAGATATTAAAATGATGACTCAAGATTTTAGGGAATTAGTTGATTTATGTAAATGAAATTTTCCTACCATTTTTCATGATTTTAATTTCTGAAATTCATGTGAATTGATTTGTTATTATAAATCATGCCTTGAGTGATTGTCCAATATCATATGTATCATTCTTGAGAGGATTTCTAGACCAAGTAATTCCTATTTATTCTTAAGCATATTTCTTGAGTGATCTTAGGACATGTCACTAGCCAAAAATTTCATTTGAACTTGTCAATGATATGACTGTACAAAAACACATTTTTAATTAGTGAGGCATCTTTTGAAAATCCATTATCCTTAAATACCACATTTATATTAATCCTTATTTATCCCATATAATCCATGAATGACCTTAATATGAATGATCCACATTTTAATCCATTTTTATCCATTCTTACCCCACTCTTGGTTTTTTCATGATATTTTAAAGTTAAAGTGTGGGGGTGAAGGGAATTATGGTGGAAGGGATAATTTATATTGAAAGGAAGAAGTGTGGGGGGTGCTTATTTTGGGAATAAATAAAGGTTTTTTATTCATTAATTATACTATTTATTTCTTTTCCCATCTTGAATGAAATAACAAAAAAGGGAAAAAATAAGAAAAAAGAGAAAAAATGTGTTGTGATTTGGGAAAACCAAAAATCACCATTTTAAAGACCAACAATCTTCTGATTGTATGTGGTTAGGTTATGGATGTGAGGTTTTATCCGATCATAACTTTTGAAAAAAGAAAAAAAGTACAAAAGTAAAAAAATAAAATATTCAAGAGGGTGCACAAATCATTCATTGTGATTATTGGATCATAACCTTTACTTTGAGTTTTAGGGAAGTGGATGCTGATTTGAAGGGGATAATTTCATTAAACTTTTTGATATCATGAATTATATTTAATAGATAAACCTCCTCCTTAAATATTAATTTTTAAACCATCAAATCCTACCAACCTTAATCCTCAGAGTCATTTAAACCTTTATCGCAAGTCCTAATGATTTTATTTGTGTTTTGGATTTAAAAAGTGGTGAAAGTAGTTCATTTAAAATTCTATAGATAAGGATCATATTCTAATGATATGAGAAAAACTCTACTTTAATTGTATCTTGAGATATATGAGAAAATATTAAAAAGTGAGGTAAATCATGACTTGGCATGTTTGATAATAATGAATCGAGAAGCTTGAATGAATGAAAAAAAGAAGTTCCATCATTTTTCAAAGGGTAAAATTAAAATACATGAATTAATTATTTCTTTAAAAATTCTGAAATTAAATTGATATTTTATATGTATTTTTAAAAATTAGATTTGACATTGAAAATTGTTTGATTTTATTACTTTGGAATTTGAATATTGGTAACATTGGTTCCCTTTGAAATTTAATGTTGATATTTTATGCTTGAGGGAAAACATGGTTTAAGTTTGGGGGAATTGATAGAGATAATATTTTACATGTTTTTATATGAATTTTAATTGTTTTATCCCTCCAAATTTATCAATTTGAACTTATATGGATTAATTTTTTATTTATGATGTATTTTGAGAAAAATTGTGAAAAGTGCTTAATTCTGGATTTTTAACAGATTTTTACCACAAGGGTATTTTGATCATTTATTTGACAATATAATTCCAAATTGAGTGATTTATTTTTTAAATACTTGATTTATTTCCTCAAACTTTTTGTTCTAGACTAGGGGTTGATTTAAGCATCCAGAGTCATGAAATTTTAATTGATGTTGGGAAATTTTCCTGGTAGACAACATGGACCCCACCACAGTAACGGAAGCACATCTCATTCTACACACCTCCAATTGAGGTACGTCAACCTTGTATGTAATAATGAATCATATAAACATTTTTAAAATAAACTTTATAGAGTTATGATCTCATAAACGTGGCCTTTGAATGAACTATTTTGAAGGAAACTGTCTAGAATCTTCATCCAGAGAAAGTAGTAGTTAATAAAAAATTCATAACTCCTACATAATGTGGCCAATTAAGCTAAAATTTTTAGGATGGATGAAAAATAGGTTTTAGAACAACTTTTATGAAGTATGAACCATGTGATTATGTATTTAATTGGGGAAAAGATGTGCAATATTTTAGATTAAAAATTCTACCTATAAAAGGAGGGGAGCTCTAACCTCCCAAAGCATCCCATTTTCTATCCCATTCAATTACATCCTCACACCCTCCAATCAATAGGAGAGGGAATAATTGGAAGAAAACCTTATATAAATTTATTTATTTTTCTTTTATTGTAATGTATCCCCTCTCCCACATCATCTCAACTTCTCCATCCATGGAGGGGTAGTTTTATTGAGTGACCAAGAAGGGGGGAGGCTGGACCAACATGCTATCTTGAGTTTTTATACTTCAATTTAATAATATACCTTATTATTTATGCATATAGTTTAAATCATAAATTTTGTTTTCAATTATGAATGTCGTTGTATTAGGTTTTAATTCTGTTAATTTATATTATATTGGTTGATGATAACGTATCCCTCTACCCAATTCTAATATATATATATATATATATATATATATATATGGTGGAACAGATTATGGTTGGGTGTTGAGTGTTCGATGGTAGTCAGCACATGTGTACAATTTCATGTAGAATATTGGTTTATTAGGGAACAAAATTTTTTGGTTTAGGTATTTCTCTAATTAATCAAGAAAACCATCTATAATCCTATACAAATTGGAAAGAGGATATGCTAATCTAAGGTTTGGGATAAGAAATATTCTCATCATAGCCATTTGTCCAAGGGAGAGAGGAGAATTGGTAGAAGAATTTCTCTCTTAACAATTAAGGGATGAAAATGGGATTTTTTTTGGAAACCGTGATAGAACATCACTAGGTCTAGCCAAACCCGCTTCGATCACCATCATTATCATATGTTTGAAAATGAATCACTTCAAGCTATTAATTTCTCTCACATCAATTCAAATTAATTACAACCAATTGTTTTCATAAAGCCTACAAAAAATAACAACCTTATTTTGTGCGCACTTCTATTTGGGAGACTAACTAGGATCAATATCTATATTATACTTAGGTAATTAAAATATTTTTTTACCATTCCCCATGATAAGCGTGTGTCATCAATCTACATACACACAAAATCTCAAATTAACCACATGTGTTATTATGGATCTATCACACATTTAATATTGACCACACAAAGGCTACAGATCAGCTAAGAATTATTTTATATCTACAAAACCAAAATATTTTAAATTAACACTATTTTTGGTAGTGTATGAAATACGCAATACCGAGCTTAAATGAACCACAAAATATTATTATTTAAATGTGATAGTTATAACTTAGATATTGAATTAGTGGGTATGAATAATATTAACTAAATTATGATATATATGTATATAAGACCTTTTAAATACTAATTCATTGATTTATTCTTATAAAATAAATACTCATTTGTTAGGAAAGTTATTTTATGCTTCAGAAGTATTTTTTCTTAAAAAATGTTTTTTATTGTTTTTTGTGAGAAAATATTATAATTAATTTATAGAATTTAAAAAAATTATATTTTATAATAATAATATTTTGTTTAAATAATCCTATAAAAATTATCTTATGTTGAAATTTTCACATTTTTCTGAAAAGATTGATTTTTTTCAGTGAATAGTGAAAAATACCTATTTTTATTGAAAAATGTATTTTTGTTTCAAAAATTGAAAAAGTTTCATTTTATTTTAAAATGGTTTAAATATAAAATTAGTTTTATTATATTATTAATAATCTAATTATATTATTTTTAATAAATTTTATACTTGAGTTTAGTATAAAAATATTTTGGCACTTAAAAATGGAATTTTTCTAAAAAATTGTTTTTCAATGCATTTTAAAAGTTTTATTTTAAAACAAGTTATGAAACTTATATGAATTGAATTTTTAAAAATAGATTCTATATTTTAATTCAGTGGACCCAAATTTGGTAAATATTTCCCTTTTATTTTTAGTCATTATGAATAGTAACCTTAATAATATTTGTTACCACGATAAAAGGCAAATCGGGTAATTAAGGTTAAAAATAAAATGACAAGGACTCAAAAATGACCCAAACACTTGAATTAATTTAATTTTATCATTATATCTCATCTATAATCATCCAAAAATTTAATATATGTCCTTTTTTTCATTTTCCATAATTTTGACCTTTATATTATTTTATTTAAATGAAATTAAAAAATGTTATTCTCTTTATTTTATTATATTTAAATTTTTTACATAAGGATAAATAGAGGATAAGTTAAATTATATATATTAATTTTAAATGTAAAATATTTTTTTCATGGTAGTTTATTTTTAATTTTTAATTTTTAAATAACTACGTTAAATGCTTGCACAACAGCGATACAACATTTATTTGAATAATAGAAAATTAAAATAAATGATTTTAAAAATACTAAAACTAATATAATTTGAATGAATTAATATGTATCATGAATTTTAAATATCTATATGAGATTTTATATAAATTTTAATGGTTTTTATTTTAATTCTGTATATATCTTGATGCATTTATATTCTCATTAAGTGAATAGTTTCAAAAATGACACTAATGATATTTTATAATAAATAATATTTTATTAAATGATTTAAAATTCATAAAAAAATTATATTTTCCCAAAATAGTGGGATATGGTTGAAACAAATAAACCATGTTCCATTTGTGTCTTGTTTTTCATTTTATACTTGCATTGTTAATCCTTAAGGGGTAAAAACTTTAGTATTACAGTAATTATCAAAATGGTTAACAAAGGGTTAAAACTAAAAGATAATGGAGAGAACATACCGAGATTTTTTCAAAATTTTGTTATATGATATGATTTATAATTATACTCATATTATATTCTAATTATATCAATTTTTAGCCATTTCAATATGACAAATAATTTATATTAATTTAAAAAATTCCAAGAATGACCCACCCCTCAATTATGAAAGGACACCCATTCTCTCAATCATTTATAGAATTTTGATCCAAATAGATCAACCAAAACCTAACAATTTCTCTAATAATAACCATTAAACAATTTATATAGGTTTTGTTTCTTCCAAAATTTATACACTGGGTCCCTTAAAAAGAGATCAAAAAGAATTCTAGTGAAGAAGAGGTAATTGTATTTACTAAGTCCTTCAAATTTATTTATTCTTATACTTCCTATTAAAGTGTTGTACCAATAATAGGAAAAAAATTATAAAATCATAAATATAAATATATGTTATTATTATTATGGGAAAACCATATTACATCTCTTTTCGATCCTTTAGAAAGCAAAAACATCACTCGTGTGTACATACGAATTACCATCTCCATTTAGCAATTTATTTCATTTTTCATAACCATTTCATTTGGATGGTTATAAAGATTTAAATAATGATTATATATTTGATATTTATGACATAAATATGATTTTTGAACTATAATATCATATATAAATTCTTACCTTCAAATCCATTGGAAAATGACAATGTCACTCGTGAGTACGTATGGACTACCACCTCCCCAAAACGATGTGATATGTTTTTCATTTTTGATTTTCATGGATGGTAAGGATGGATTTAATAAATATAAATGATATATATTATATAACAATTATTCTTAGAATATTAATTATTATTCAAATTTATTTCATTCCATCCGTCGAAAAGTGAAAACAATGTTCATGCGTACGTATGACCCACTGTCTCAATGAATGATGTAAATATTTTTTCTACCTATATCTTTTATAGATGAATATAAATATAAATAAATATTATATATATATATATATATATATATGATATTTTTTCCATGAATATAATTTTTAATATTATTTAAGCACAATAAAATTACAAGGACTGAGACTATCAAATCAAAACATAATCAAAAAACAAAATAGTTAACACCCAACATAATAATAAAATTCTATTAACAAACTGGTGATAAAATGTTATAAATGGTTCTTTTTTGTAAGTATAATAAATTTAAATTTATTAAATAGGAGGTTATATCACCTATGAGGCAAGTCAATCTTGAGGTAAGGCGATTATATCTCAATTTCCTTTCATTATGGTATATTTTAATATTATGCACATAATTTCTTTCATATGGTGCACATACTACCCCTTTGATGTATTTATGATCATTATTAAATAGAAATAACATTTCCATTATATATCCATATTATTTTAACATGGATATTATTATTTCTTAAATTGTATACCATTAATACATATAATGTTTTTATTTGAAAGTTATTTGATTGATAGGGAAAGTATTGATATTTTATACAATTTACTCAATACATATATTTTTTGATAAGAAATATTTTTCTTTAATTAAATATATCATTCTATATATGAGTAATTCATAGGATATTCAGTGATGGGTGAGACCTAAAATTATACATCCCCTCAATGCATTGATAGGTCTCATGAGAAAAATAAGTAAGCTAACATTAAATGGGCCTTTACCCATAGTTTTAAAATATATTGGGGAATGGTATTAACAGTAGATATATTATGATGTATGAGATCATGAAATCTAATAATATTCATTTCTTTAATTGAGATTAATTCATTAATATTATCTATAGATTCATTTTGTGCTAAAGTTATTGATTAAATGGAATTTGTTTTTGTAAGTACCCATCCTTAAACATTACATTTATATATTTGATCTTGATAAATGTGAACCAATTTTTACCAACCGAAACTTATCATTTTAAAAGGAAATATTGGATCACTTACATACCCAATAACCTTTTAGGTTTATAGTTTTAGAGAAATTTGAAAAACTCTTACATAAAAAACACTCATGAATTTATGGGAGTACTTTTCCCAATATACCTAACTTTTCATATTCCATATTAAGTCTCTAATATCTCCCAGAAATTTCTTCACATATGAAACCTTTCTAGACTCAAAACATTTATCATTATTCTTCACAATCTGGGGTAAAGTAAATATTATAAGGGTGATCTCAAATGCTCAGTAAGGTTAAATATAAACATTAACAATTGAATGTAATCAATAAGAATAATTTGAGCATAAGGGTATTCTAACATAATAAAGTTCATGATAATTATATAATAGAACTCATACCCATTAAACCTATATAAATATACATGTATCATGTAATAAATCTTTAAAAAAGGTAATAATTATGGGAATCAATAATCATGAGCCATGTTATGTCAATCTTGATCAAAAGAAACATTTAAAACCCATAAAAATCATAATGAAAACATGTTGGTACCTTAGGTTATCATCATAATAAAAACCTTACAGAATACTTATAATTGGAATAACCATATATCCATATTCTAGTACAATTTTTTGGACAACATAATAATTACCCAATGCATTAAAGTGCTATCTGGAAACACCCATGATATAAGAAATATCAGGCCAACTCGACACTACCTGGGTGCACCCATCATATAAGATATATCAGAATCATTCGTAATATATAATGGGGATCAACCCTTCATATAAAAAATTTCCAAAAACCATAAAATTAATAAAGTAAATAGAACTTGCATCATATCATAAAACTCATAAAAAATAAATTATTACTTTCATAACCTGATTAACCCTTGGAAAAGAAACGGGTTCCTTGAAAATATCTTTGAAACATGATTAATCCTTGAAAAATAAATTACTTCCTTCATAATATCTTTTAAACAATCATAATATATCCATAGAAAGAATTAGGTAGCATCATTAAAAAATATACCCAATGGAGCATAAGTAACTTTAAGGTTTATTGTTGTCGATGAATGAAAATATCATTAAAATAACATTAAAAAAATTATTGAGGAAAATAACCTTTTTACATAGATTAACATCTAAGGCTATCATCTCCGAAGTAAAATTATTTTAAGGATCATTAGAAACATTTCTTGAGTAAAATATCCTTTCCATTTGAAAAAAAATAATTTTTTTAAATAAGATGTGCAATTATAAAGGAAAATATTTTCTTTGAAAATAACCATGGGAACTTGTAAAGGAAGATTCAAGTCATTTAAGTGTCATGATGGTGGGAAAATCTATTCATGTTATAAATGTTAAAAATAAACATTCTTTTCAAATAATGTTTAAAATGAAGACTAAGTGACCCATTTGGAAAACATTAAGAAATTTCCTTTTTAAGGACCATTTTAAAATAAGGTCAAAGATCATTTAAAATAATGTTGAGAAATAATTTATTATTATAAAATAACATTTTTGAAAACATTTTTGAAAACATGGATATAGAAGAGAAATATTCCCGATCTTAGAAGAAGATATAATATCAGTATCACTTACAAAGGAATTTCTTGATGTTTCATTAATCGATAACAGAGGAAATAGAAGTTAAAAATATAAACCACATTAAAAAAATATGATAATAAAACATATGTGGTTTAGTAAAAATGGAATATTAATTCCCCCAAAGCAACCTTGAACATAAATAATCATAAAAAGAAAGGACACTACAAAACAAATCATTTTCCTCCCTAGTAACACTTCAATTATAAGATACATGAAAGAATAACTTCAAATGAAACTTTAAATGTCATTAAAATAAGGATATTAATTATATAACCCATCAAAGGGGAAATATGGACATCTCATAATAGAAAATATGTGTATATCATAAGCATTTTTCCCAAGGAAAAGGAATTTGAGATGAATAACCCTTACAAAGATTATATCATTGAATTGAAAATTAATCAATGGATAGATTATGTACAACACATGTAAATCCATAAAAAAAGTGGACATAAAGAATAAAATGATTTATAAATTAATTCACACGTAATCATGGAATAATAAATTCAATTAAAAAAAGTTATAACCCAATAAAAGGAAAACTGAGTTAAGAATCCTTTTACCAATTAGTAAAATACAATTCAAATCCATTTGGATAAAATAATTTAATTTTAAACTTAAAGTATCATGAATTATGTAGTATTCATGATATAACATATAAAAGTGGAAGTATATACACTATATAAAATGAGTTGGTGCTTTAAAATATGCCTCAATGAAATGAAACTGAGACATAATCCCTTACCTCGAGTCCATACTTACTGTATATGTCCTTTATCACCTATATAATAAACTGTTATAAATTATTTTATTTCTTAATAAAATTCTACATGATTAATCTCTTATACTTAATCCATTTATTTCATTTATTTTACTAACATATTTCATTACTTAATTAATTAAGTTCATATTGGATATTTCAAGGATGTTTGGTATATAATTTCTAAACAACATCGGTGTCTTGACCATGGTCAAAGGGATCATTATTCCATAAAATCTATAATAACAATAATGAAAAATTATCAATTTAATAAATCAACTATACTTTTAAATCTAACCATTAAATATAGTTATGAAAAATGAACCTTGTTACAATCATGGAGACGGTAGACCGTATGTACACATGAGTAACAGTTATATTTTTCAATGATCATTATGGAAAGAAGGAAATTATAATCTTACTTTTACAAAATTATAATCATATAATAAATATATTACTATTTATTTAATTATACTTATATATATCATTCCTGTGACGTGATGATAAAAAATGAATCACGTCGCTTTGTAAAGGTGTTAGTCAACACGTACACACAAACAAAGTTATAATTTTTCATTGAATGAGATGGTAAGAAGGTAAATGATACATTAAATTTTTATAATGATAAAATTTTCATTAATATCATATATAAAAATTAATTCTATAATTATAACTATTCTTGAGATGCAGTGATGAAAAACAAATTACATCACTTCATGAGGTGGTAGTTCTCCATACACACGAATAATGAATTACTCTCACATTTTATGGAGGATGGATATGGATATATATTATTATATTAACATAATAAAATCATATTATATTTATTTAATGGACCAGTCCAACCCACGATCATGATATTTTTTCTTTGGGCCTAGCCCACACGATTTTGCTTTCCCTGGGCTTTGGCCCTTAGGTATCCCCCACGAAAAGGCCTCATAATGGGATATGTATCCAAGCAAATTTATAAAGGGGGGATTTATAATCCTCCTCATTTGATGTGGGATAGCCATAACAAACCCCCCTAGAATGGCCCAACATCCTCGCTGGCACATAAAATGGACACTCCTATAATACCACTTTGTGATGTCCAAACCCGGGTGCCACTAAATGATGCCCCAAGACAGTTGGCCACATGCCCTCAAGAGAAAATACCCATATTCGAGAGGTTTCCGAATAGTATTGAGGGTTTGGTAAATTATTCTTGGGGACACTATACCCTCTTTTATTAGAAATAAACACCAATAGAAGAAAATAATAATAACCAAGTGCAGAAGTATATAAATAACCAAAACAAATCCGTGTCATATGATAACCAAAACATGAAAATACAATACTCAACTAAAAGGTAAAACATGATATGAATATGAAAATGTCAAGTGTCTATAATGAAATTGAAAGTTAAGAAACAACAATTCCCAAGCGGGTCCCGAACCTCGTCTGGTTCCCTCTCCTATGATCCAATCCCAAACTGCAACATATCCCAGGCCCTTTGCCTAATCCTATCCTACAACAATAAAGTTTACTTAGGTGCTGATCAGGAATCCCGAATAGGGTGTGAGTAAAAAGTAGTAGGCCACCACCAACAATGTCTAAAATGAGTCCAGTCAAAAGATAGTGCATGTAGTTTTATAAAGCAATAAATACAATGGATGATTTAAACAGTTATCACATTGTCATTTAATATTTAATCATCATATTAATCCTAGTTTCAATTCATGTTTATCATTTGAATCATCATTAATTATTATCATTAATTTAGTTTTGAATGTCCTGTTAAGCACCGTAATCTCATTTGAATCATCATTCATTATTATCATTCATTTGGTGTAGGTTGTTATGCCTAGCACCCCAAATCTCATTAAGTGTAGGACACCGTGCCTATAACTCCATATCTCATTTCGTGTAGGTCTTCATGCCTATCACCCCATAATCTCAAGCTTGGATATCTATTGGGGGAGAACAACATGTCCAAGTACCAACTTATAATTGGTCTAGAACGCCACGTCTAACACCAAAAAAATCTTATCCATTTAATAATTATTTGATTTAAAATAATTTTCCACATTATTGCATTACTAATACAATTATTAGTTAAACATTTCAAAGGACATTATTTAATTAAAAAATTAACCAAACACATGACCTATTAATTAATTCATCAATTAGTTAATCAATCAACACAATTCTCTTTCCATAATTAATTCTTCAAAATTAATTATCCATATCAAATATCAACCTTTCTTAATTAATTTTTACAATTAATTATCTTTGATCAACATAATTCCACATAATTAATTTTCAAAATTAATTATCTTACATTGCAAAAGTAATTTCATAATTAATTCCCCCAATTAATTATCTTATCATAACCAATTCAATATCTCAATTAGAATATCTCAACCCATAAAAAATCTACAAAATATCTATTTTGTAAACCCCCCTTCATTTGTTCTAGGATTTAATTATCAATTTATCACCAAGGTAATCACAATCCAATTACACATTCCTAATTACTCCAATTTAGGAAATCTACCATAAAGGGAATCTAGAAAATCATAAACTCACATTCCCATATCATAAATAAATACTATGGGATTTATATTTAGATCCCCTAACTCAGTTTATTAATGGAAGTTATCCCAATGGGAATCCCCAAAATCTGTGTGGCACAATGTCATCGATCAAGCTTCATATCTAAATCCCTAAACCTAAATTAAGATCAAAGGAATCAAGATCTTTCAAATCTAGATATAGATCTCAAATCATATGTTTACATCCATGAAAATAGTAGAGATATTCCATGAAAAGATCTAGGAAAGATAAGAGAAAAGAACGAGAGAAGCAACGAGATGAGATCCACTTATCGAGAAGAGAGTAGATCTTCAATCCGAGATTCCGATCTTGAAGAAAGATGTTTAAATCACATTGTAATCCCTTTGAAAGGCTAGGAGATGCCCCAGAAATTGTCAAGCCCGAGAATAGGTCAAATTAGAGAGGTTTGGGGGGGGGGGTTCAAGTGGTTTTAAAACCAATTTTTGGATTAAACTGCTCCACTTACACGGTTTCACCAAGGAAACCGAACAGTTAGTCCAAACTGTGTGCCAGCGGTGCAGTCTTCCACTTCCTGTACAGTTCGATGGCTCACAATTAGGCAAACCTTGCACCAACTATGCTAACCTCTACTATTTTCATAGTTAGCTGGCACACAGTTTAGCCAAACTATGCGCAACCTACGCACTACTCTATGTCTTCCCAAGTTCCTTAAAAACTTCACCCAAATACACCCCAGGTCATACCTCAACCCAAAGGTACTCAATAACAACAAAAATCACCTGAAAACATGCTTGATATTGCTCCATAAAAGGTTGGTATCTTACAATTTATGATACTAGTGTTATTATTTTATCATGGTTGAAGAATATTTGAAGGATATTGAAGATGAAACAAAACTAAAACATGTGGTTAAAGACTATATATCTTCCTTTCTAAGTCTCCATTTATTAAAACATTATGCTCTATAAGGTTAGTATTATGCCTAAAAATGACATAAAAAATTATGAGAGGGATTTTAGGACGGTATTTGAGTAGGTAATGGATGAATCAAATGGGGTTTGAAGTGTGAAGAAATGAAAAGAAGTGGTTCTCTTTTATAAGAGAGGAGAGGGGAACTCTTAGAATTCCCCAAAATATTAAATTAATATAAATTATTTTTTAGTTTCAAATGGATCCAAAATGATTTATTTAAAATATAGGATTAGGATGTATCTAAATCCTCTAATATAATCACAAATTAGAAATTTTTTTTATCACAATTTAACCCTTATCTTTTTGTTTTAATCCCTTTCACACTTACTGTGACAACAAGTATTTTTACTCTTAGAGGGTCAATATAGTTACTATAAATGGGAAAAGAACCATAAATAGAAAATTATTGATATAATAAATCTTATCATAATAAATTGTCATAATATATTTTTTCAGTAAATTTATATCATTTAATAAAATATTATTTAGTACAATATATCATTAATGTCATTTTTTATAATTGTTAATTAAGTTTATTTTAATAATATTAATACACCAAGTAAAATTTTTAAAAAATATTTTAATAAATCTATAAAATGTAATTTTCATCTATGAAATTCATGGGTAACGTTAATTACCTCATATTATATAAATTTTAATATTTTTAATATAATTTAATTCATTTTTTCATTAATTGAATAATTACTGCATCAACACAGTATAAATTTTTAAGGTAATAATTTTTTCACTAAAAATTAAAAATAAATTAAAATGATGAATAAAAATAATTTATATTTTAAAATAATATTTATAACCGAACATATCCACTATTTAATATTATCTTAAAAATATTATAATTAATAGAAACAAGAGTGTGACATTTTTTTACTTTTATTTAAATATAATATTATAAAAGTCATAATCTCATTCAAGTATTCAAAAAATACCATATAAAAAAATATTAGATGTTTATAGATTAAATGGACTCATACAATAAAATTTATACAAGTTTTAGGGTCATTTTATAGTTCTTATCATTTTATTTTAAACTTTATTTACCTGATTTACCCTTTACAATGGTAACAAAAAGTATTTTTACAATTCATATTGATTTAAAATAAAAGGGAAATATTTACAAAATTTAGACCCATGGATTCAAAATATGAAATAATATTTTTAAACTTTAAAAAATATAATTGGTATAATTTAATTTAAAATTAAACTGGCAAGACACAATGAAAAACTGTTTTTCAGAAAAATATCCAACTAAAATATAAAATATTTTTATACTAAATTCAAGTATAAAATTAATTTCAAAAAAAATAATTAGATAATTTTAAATAAAAAGGGGAAAATTAATTTTTAATACTAATCTAAAATATAATTTATATTTAAAAATAATTTAAAAAAAATATAGGTTTCTATTAAAAATTAGTATTTCCACTATTCATTGAAAAATCAATCTTTTCATAAAATTCACAGAAAATAATCCTAAGATAATTTTGAAATTATTAATTCAAACATGAATTTTATTTTATTAGATAAATATTTTAATATTTCAAAAAAAATTATAATATTTACTCATAAAAAGAAAGAAATCATATTTTTGAAGAAAACATATTTTTGATGAATAATTTTTTTTTACTAAAAATCAAGTTCTTATTTACAAAGAATTACTCAATAAATTAGAAATGACTAGGACCATTATATATTTCCTAATTTAGTTAATACAATTAATTCCTTTTAATTTATGGTTAGGCTATAATGATCACAATTAAATAATAATTCATTGTTCGTTTAAGATCGGTGTTACGTATCATGTATGGTATAGAACATGGTATTTATTTTTTAAATTATTAGGTTATTACCTTTTCCCTATTTAAGAAATTTCATCCTAATAATTTGAACTCAGGATCGAAAACCATGGGTTTGAATTTTCAAAATATCTTTGTTGAAATCCCACATCATAAATAGGGCCAATAAAACTTCTTATTGAAATGAGAAAAAGGGAAGTATGAAGGTCATCTGAAATAACACATAGTAGGTTTCCAAGTAAGATAACCTAAGTGGGATGTAACAACATAAATATGGAAGAAAAACCTAAATCCCATGGGCTGATAGATAGTGATATAGAACATTGTCATGAGAAAGTTAACCATCACAAAACCATAAATCTATGATGGGTTAAAAGGCTATTGGTTTCTCAATAAGAAAAGTAAATGGATATTTTTTTATTTCAATATATTTTTTTTCTGAATTTCTTTATCATCTATAATAAAATCATAAGTAAATATACTTACTTAACAAGTAGAGTTTCATCCTTTAATCAATTTCCACGTCCATCTCATCTATTTCTCCAAACGATGAGTATTCCAGATTATTTTTTCACGCCTAAAGCACTAGAATCAACTTATATAGATAAAAAAATAAAAAAAGGTTAACAAGATATTCCTCCCATATTTATATATTAACCAAAACCAAAATGGTTAGGATAAGATAAGATAATTCCCCAAAATGAATAAACCTTTATATGAATAAAAACTACTTTATTTTCCAAAATTAAATAGTAATATCCAAAGTTCAACTTGTATCATTCAATAAATAACCATAGATAAAATTCCTCTAAATATTCCAGACTAATATTGGAAACCAAAAATCAAAATGATTTGATCACATAGACTTCCAAGATAAATTTAGTATTTTTCTCTAAATAACATCAACCACTCTTAATGTATCACTCCAAAAAGCATATTCCCTAATCATATAATTTAAATGATGTGCTAATAATTTGTATAAATAACCTTAAACAATATAAATCCAAATTTAAATTATATATTATTCCAAAAGATAATTCAACCTTTATCCCTAAAATAAAATCCTATTATATTCTATTACCATAATCATGTAATGTTCCCAAAATAGTGAACTTTTTCCAAAATATCATAATAAAAAAATCACTTACAATATAATAGTTATCTATACAATAAAACATATATTACAAAAAATGAAGTTAAATTTTATTTGTAAAATAATTTAAATTAATAAAAATAATGTCATACTAACAAGGACATCATATAGGATAGTGATAGGTAATTCCCCCTTATTTCACTTCGATTGCGTGTTCATGCCTCATAGTATTTCCAGACGCGGCGAGTTGTCACCTGGCATGAAGTTATCATTTTTATAAAATAATATTAATATAATTCTTATAACATTACTAGAAATGTGATAAAAATCCTAAAAAATAGCATTAATATATTCAACATTAATGAAATGTTTTAATCTCAAAGGTTATCTCATAGATTTAATTTTAAATCTAAAAAATGTAACAACCCATAATTACCTAAAAATAAAAGATCTTATAAACCATAAAGGTTATCCATACATTTCATATATCATTTTTAGTTTCCTAAACTTTAACATTAATGGAATTAGTTATTTCAAAATATATATTTGTATAGTATTTCTAATCCCATTAACGATCCTTCTCCCCTAGGACATCAATTTTCATAATAAACATACTCCATAAATTTAAAACATTCAATTGACAACTTAAAAATAATTTTTACTACTTCATGGAGTTAACTAAACAATTATTTTTTCCTTGAAATATTATTTATTTATTACATCCTTTACCATATATAAAACATCTTCTAATTATTTTAATATATTTTCCTTGGAGTTTCTTCCAACATTATTAAGACACAGTCCAGTGAATATATTTACCTTTATGACCATTATCACCTGAAATTCCTTAGGTATTTATTTCTATTATATTTGATTCATTAGTAAACTCACTTAGGTTCAAGTTTTTAATCATTACTCATGATATCTGGTTAAGAATAACCACTAGAGTTCTCACAATAGATCCCATTCCATTCAGCTTCTTATTCAGACAACTATCACATTTTACTTCATATCCATTGTTACTTTAGTTCATGATGGATCTAACCATTTACTAAAACTGGAAGGTTATTGTGAGCATTTAAATAAAATTATAATATATCATCTTATGAAGAGAATAAATACTAAGATATCCTTATACATGTTATCTGAAACTCTTTCAATTTATCCAAAATAACTATGATTCTCCCTCACATACTAAACAATGTGGTTATAGAGGACCATTAACTATTTCTAAAATAACATCCAATATTATAAATTTATCTAAACCTTTATGTGATACCAACTCTAAGGGCCTATCCTTAAACATTAAATTTATCGATTTGATAATGATAGATGTGACATAATTTTAACTAACCAAAACTTAAAATGTCAAAAGGAAATATTAGATCACTTACATACCCAAGGAAATTTTAGGTTTAGAGTTTTAGAGAATTAGGAAAAACTCTTACATAAACAACACTAATGAATTCATGGGATTTTTTTCTCTATATACTTACCTTTTCATATTCCATATTAATTTTTCAACATCTCCCACAAATTTCTTCACATATAAAACATTTATAGACTCAAAACATTTATCATCATTATTCATAACCTAAAGGAAATGAAACATAATAAGGGTGAGATCAAATGCTTAGTAAGGGTAAATATAAACATTAAAATTGAATTTCAACAATGAGAATAAGATGAATCAAGATTTTAGGGAATTAGTTGATTTATGTAAATGAAATTTTCCTACCATTTTTCATGATTTTAATTTTTTTAATTCATGTGAATTGATTTGTTATTATAAATCATGCCTTGAGTGATTGTCCAATATCATATGAATCATTCTTGAGAGGATTTCTAGACCAAGTAATTCCTATTTATTCTTAAGCATATTTCTTGAGTGATCTTAGGACATGTCACTATCCAAAAATTTCATTTGAACTTGTCAATGCTATGACTGTACAAAAACACATTTAAAATTAGTGAGGCATCTTTTGAAAATCCATTATCCTTAAATACCACATTTACATTAATCCTTATTTATCCCATATAATCCATGAATGACCTTAATATGAATGATCCACATTTCAATCCATTTTTAACCATTCTTACCCCACTCTTGGTATTTTCATGATATTTTAAAGTTAAAGTGTGGGGGTGAAGGGAATTATGGTGGAAGGGATAATTTATATTGAAAGGAAGAAGTGTGGGGGGTGCTTATTGTGGGAATAAATAAAGGTTTTTTATTCATTAATTATACTATTTATTTCTTTTCCCATCTTGAATGAAATAATAAAAAAGAGAAAAAATAAGAAAAAAGAGAAAAAATGTGTTGTGATTTGGGAAAACCAAAAATCACCATTTTAAAGACCAACAATCTTTTGATTGTATGTGGTTAGGTTATAGATGTGAGGTTTTATCCGATCATAACTTTTGAAAAAAGAAAAAAAGTACAAAAGTAAAAAAATAAAATATTCAAGAGGGTGCACAAATCATTCATTGTGCTTATTGGATCATAACCTTTACTTTGAGTTTTAGGGAAGTAGATGCTGCTTTGAAGGGGAGAATTTCATTAAACTTTTTGATATCATGAATTATAATTAATAGATAAACCTCATCCTTAAATATTAATTTTTAAACCATCAAATCCTACCAACCTTAATCCTCAGAGTCATTTGAACCTTTATTGCAAGTCCTCATGATTTTATTTGTGTTTTGGCTTTAGAAAGTGGTGAAAGTAGTTCATTTAAAATTCTATAGATAAGGATCATATTCTCATGATATGAGAAAAACTCTACTTTAATTGTATCTTGAGATATCTGAGAAAATATTAAAAAGTGAGGTAAATCATGACTTGGCATGTTTGATAATAATGAATCGAGAAGCTTGAATGAATGAAAAAAAGAAGTTCCATCATTTTTCAAAGGGTAAAATTAAAATACACGAATTAATTGTTTCTTCAAAAATTGGGAAATTAAATTGATATTTTATATGTATTTTTAAAAATTATATTTGACATTGAAAATTGTTTGATTTTATTACTTTGGAATTTGAATATTGGTAACATTGGTTCCCTTTGAAATTTAATGTTGATATTTTATGCTTGAGGGAAAACATGGTTTAAGTGTGGGGGAATTGATAGAGATGATATTTTACATGTTTTTATATGAATTTCAATTGTTTTATCCCTCCAAATTTATCAATTTGAACTTATATGGATTAATTTTTGATTTTTGATTTATTTTGAGCAAAATTGTGAAAAGTGCTTAATTCTGGATTTTTAACAGATTTTTACCACAAGGGTATTTTGATCATTTATTTGAAAATATAATTTCAAATCGAGTGATTTCTTTTTTAAATACTTGATTTATTTCCTCAAACTTTTTGTTCTAGACTAGGGGTTGATTTAAGCATCAAGAGTCATGAAATTTTAATTGATGTTGGGAAATTTTCCTGGTAGACAACATGGACCCCACCACAGTAACGGAAGCACATCTCATTATACACACCTCCAATTGTGGTATTTCAACCTTGGATGTAACAATAATTCATATACACATTTGTAAAATAAATTTTATAGAGTTATGATCTCATAAACGTTGCCTTTGAATGAACTATTTTGAAGGAAACTATCTAAAATCTTCATCCAGAGAAAGTAGTAGTCAATAAAAAATTCATAACTCCTACATAATGTGGCCAATTCAGCCAAAATATTTAGGGTGGATGAAAAATAGGTTTTGGAACAACTTTTACGAAGTATGATCCATGTGATTATGTCTTTAATTGGGGAAAAGATGTGAAATATTTTAGAGTAAAAATTCTACCTATAAAAGGAGGGGAGCTCTAACCTCCCAAAGCATCCCATTTTCTATCCCATTCAATTACATCCTCAAACCCTCCAATCAATAGGAGAGGGAATAATTGGAAGAAAACCTTATATAAATTTATTTATTTTTCTTTTATTGTAATGTATCCCCTCTCCCACATCATCTCAACTTCTCCATCCATGGAGGGGTAGTTTTATTGAGTGACCAGGAAGGGGGGAGGCTGGACCAACATGCTTGCTTGAGTTTTTATACTTCAATTTAATAATATACCTTATTATTTTTGCATATAGTTTAAATCATAAATTTTATTTTCAATTATGAATGTCGTTGTATTTGGTTTTAATTCTGTTAATTTATATTGTATTGGTTGATGATAACGTATCCCTCTACCCAATTCTAATATATATATATACGGTGGAACAGATTAGGGTTGGGTGTTGAGTGCTCGATGGTTGTCAGCACATGTGTACAATTTCATGTAGAATATTGGTTTATTAGGGAACAAATTTTTTTGTTTAGGTATTTCTCTAATTAATCAAGAAAACCATCTATAATCCTATACACATTGGAAAGAGGATACACCAATCTATGGTTTGGGATAAGGAATATTCTCATCATAGCCATTTGTCTAAGGGAGAGAGGAGAATTGGTAGAAGAATTTCTCTCTTAACAATTAAGGGATGAAAATGGGATTTTTTTGGAAACCATGATAGAACATCACTAGGTCTAGCCAAACCCGCTTCGATCACCATCATTATCATATGTTTGAAAATGAATCATTTCAATCTATTTATTTCTCTCACATCAATTCAAATTAATTACAACCAATTGTTTTCATAAAGCCTACAAAAAATAACAACCTTATTTTGTGCGCACTTCTATTTGGGAGACTAATTAGGATCAATTTCTATATTATACTTAGGTAATTAAAATATTTTTTTACCATGCCCCATGATAAGCGTGTTTCATCAATCTATATACACACAAAATCTCAAATTAACCACATGTGTTATTATGGATCTATCACACATTTAATATTGACCACACAAAGGCTAAAAATCATCTAAGAATTATTTTATATCTACAAAACCCAAATATTTTAAATTAACACTATTTTTGGTTGTGTATGAAATATGCAATACCGAGCTTAAATGAACCACAAAATATTATTATTTAAATATGATAGTTATAACTTAGATATTGAATTAGTGGGTATGAATAATATTAACTAAATAATGATATATATGTATATAAGAACTTTTTAATACTAATTCATTGATTTATTCTTATAAAATAAATACTCATTTTTTAGAAAAGTTATTTTATGCTTCAGAAGCATTTTTTCTTAAAAAATGTTTTTTATTGTTTTTTGTGAGAAAATATTATAATTAATTTATAGAATTTAAATAAATTATATTTTATAATAATAATATTTTGTTTAAATAATCCTATAAAAATTATCTTACGTTGAAATTTTCACATTTTTCTGAAAAGATTGATTTTTTTTAGTGAATAGTGAAAAATACCTATTTTTATTGAAAACTGTATTTTTGTTTCAAAAATTGAAAAAGTTTCATTTTATTTTAAAATGGTTTAAATATAAAATTAGTTTTATTATATTATTAATAATATAATTATATTATTTTTAATAAATTTTATACTTGAGTTTAGTATAAAAATATTTTGGTACTTAAAAAGGGAATTTTTCTAAAAAATTGTTTTTCAACGCATTTTAAAAGTTTTATTTTAAAACAAGTTATGAAACTTATATGAATTGAATTTTTAAAAATAGATTCTATATTTTAATTCAGTGGACCCAAATTTGGTAAATATTTCCCTTTTATTTTTAGTCATTATGAATAGTAACCTTTATAATATTTGTTACCACGATAAAAGGTAAATCGGGTAATTAAGGTTAAAAATAAAATGACAAGGACTCAAAAATGACCCAAACACTTGAATTAATTTAATTTTGTCATTATATCTCATCTATAATCATCCAAAAATTTAATATATGTCATTTTTTTCATTTTCCATGATTTTGACCTTTATATTATTTTATTTAAATAAAATTAAAAAATGTTATTCTCTTTATTTTCTTATATTTAAATTTTTTACATAAGGATAAATAGAGGATAAGTAAAATTATATATATTAATTTTAAATGTAAAATATTTTTTTCATGGTAGTTTATTTTTAATTTTTAATTTTTAAATAACTACGTTAAATGCTTGCACAACAGCGATACAACATTTATTTGAATAATAGAAAATTAAAATAAATGATTTTAAAAATACTAAAACTAATATATTTTGAATCAATTAATATGTATCATGAATTTTAAATATCTATATGAGATTTTATATAAATTTTAATGGTTTTTATTTTAATTCTGTATTTATCTTGATGCATTTATATTCTCATTAAGTGAATAGTTTCAAAAATGACAGTAATGATATTTTATAATAAATAATATTTTATTTAATGATTTAAAATTCATAAAAAAATTATATTTTCCCAAAATAGTGGGATATGGTTGAAACAAATAAACCATGTTCCATTTGTGTCTTGTTTTTCATTTTATAGTTGCATTGTTAATCCTTAAGGGGTAAAAACTTTAGTATTACAGTAATTATAAAAATGGTTAACAAAGGGTTAAAATGAAAAGATAATGGAGAGAACATACTGAGATTTTTTCAAAATTTTGTTATATGATATTATTTAGAATTATACTTATATTATATTCGAATTATATCAATTTTTATCCATTTCAATATGACAAATAATTTATATTAATTTAAAAAATTCCAAGAATGACCCACCCCTCAATTATGAAAGGACACCCATTATCTCAATCATTTATAGAATTTTGATCCAAATAGATCAACCAAAACCTAAAAATTTCTCTAATAATAACCATTAAAAAAATTTATATAGGTTCTGTTTCTTCCAAAATTTATACCCTGGGTCCCTTAAGAAGAGATCAAAAAGAATTCTAGCGAAGAAGAGGTAATTGTATTTACTAAGTCCTTCAAGTTTATTTATTATTATACTTCCTATTAAAGTGTTGTACCAATAATAGGAAAAAAATTATAAAATCATAAATATAAATATATGTTATTATTATTATGGGAAAACCATATTACATCTCTTTTCCATCCTTTAGAAAGCAAAAACATCACTCGTGTGTACATACGAATTACCATCTCCATTTAGCAATTTAATTCATTTTTCATAACCATTTCATTTGGATGGTTATAAATATTTTAATAATGATTATATATTTGATATTTATGACATAAATATGATTTTTAAACTATAATATCATATATAAATTCTTACCTTCAAATCCATTGGAAAATGACAATGTCACTCATGAGTACGTGTGGACTACCACCTCCCCAAAGCGATGTGATATGTTTTTCATTTATGATTTTCATGGATGGTAAGGATGGATTTAATAAATATAAATGATATATATTATATAACAATTATTCTTAGAATATTAATTATTATTCAAATTTATTTCATTCCATCCGTCGAAAAGTGAAATCAATGTTCATGCGTACGTATGACCCACTGTCTCAATGAATGATGTAAATATTTTTTCTACCTCTATCTTTTATAGATGAATATAAATATAAATAAATATATATATATATATATATATATATATATATATGATATTTTTTCCACAAATATAATTTTTAATATTATTTAAGCATAATAAAATTACAAGGACTGAGACTATCTAATCAAAACATAATCAAAAAACAAAATAGTTAACAGCCAACATAATAATAAAATACTATTAACAAACTGGTGATAAAATGTTATAAATGGTTATTTTTTGTAAGTATAATAAATTTAAATTTATTAAATAGGAGGTTATATCACCTATGAGGCAAGTCAATCTTGAGGTAAGTGGATTATATCTCAATTTCCTTTCATTATGGTATATTTTAATATTATGCACCTAATTTCTTTCATATGGTGAACATACTACCCCTTTGATGTATTTATGATCATTATTAAATAGAAATAACATTTCCATTATATATCCATATTATTTTAACATGGATATTATTATTTCTTAAATTGTATACCATTAATACATATAATGTTTTTATTTGAAAGTTATTTGATTGATAGGGAAAATATTGATATTTTATATAAAATTACTCAATACATATATTTTTTGATAAGAAATAGTTTTCTTTAATTAAATATATCATTATATATATGAGTAATTCATAGGATATTCAGTGATGGGTGAGACCTAAAATTATATATCTCCTCGATGCATTGATAGGTCTCATGAGAAAAATAAGTAAGCTAACATTAAATGGGCCTTTACCCATAGTTTTAAAATATATCGGGGAAAGGTCTTAACAGTAGATATATCATGATGTATGAGATCATGAAATATAATAATATTCATTTGTTTCATTGAGATTAATTCATTAATATTATCTATAGATTCATTTTGTGCTAAAGTTATTGATTAAATGGAATTTGTTTTTGTAAGTACCCATCCTTAAACATTACATTTATATATTTGATCCTGATAAATGTAAACCAATTTTTACCAACCGAAACTTATTATTTTAAAAGGAAATATTGGATCACTTATATACCCAATAACCTTTTAGGTTTATAGTTTTAGAGAAATTTGAAAAACTCTTAAATAAAAAACACTCATGAATTTATGGGAGTACTTTT
Source organism: Viscum album (assembly GCA_963277665.1). Taxonomy (NCBI): domain Eukaryota; kingdom Viridiplantae; phylum Streptophyta; class Magnoliopsida; order Santalales; family Viscaceae; genus Viscum; species Viscum album. Next base: position 1,160,731,566 of record OY728145.1, read on the forward strand.
CCCAATATACCTAACTTTTCATATTCCATATTAAGTCTCTAATATCTCCCACAAATTTCTTCACATATGAAACCTTTCTAGACTCAAAATATTTTTCATTATTCTTCACAATCTGGGGTAAAGTAAATATTATAAGGGTGATCTCAAATGCTCAGTAAGGTTAAATATAAACATTAACAATTGAATGTAATCAATAAGAATAATTTGAGCATAAGGGTATTCTGACATAATAAAATTCATGATAATTATATAATAGAACTCATACCCATTAAAACTATATAAATATACATGTATCATGTAATAAATATTTAAAAAAGGTAATAATTATGGGAATCAATAATCATGAGCCATGTTATGTCAATCTTGATCAAAAGAAACATTTAAAACCCATAAAAATCATAATGAAAACATGTTGGTACCTTAGGTTATCATCATAATAAAAACCTTACAGAATCCTTATAATTGGAATAACCATATATCCATATTCTAATACATTTTTTTGGACAGCATAATAATTACCCAATGCATTAAAGTGCAATCTGGACACACCCATGATATAAGAAATATTAGGCCAACTCGACACTACCTGGGTGCACCCATCATATAAGATATATCAGAATCATCAGTAATATATAATGGGGATCAACCCTTCATATAAAAAATTTCCAAAAACCATAACATGAATAAAGTAAATAGAACTTTCATCATATCATAAAACTCATAAAAAATCCATTATTACTTTCATAACCTGATTAACCCTTGGAAAAGAAACGGGTTCCTTGAAAATATCTTTGAAACATGATTAATCCTTGAAAAATAAATTAATTCCTTCATAATCTCTTTTAAAAAATCATAATCTATCCATAGAAAGAATTAGGTAGCATCATTACAAAATATACCCAATGGAGCATAAGTAACTTTAAGGGTTATTGATGTCGATGAATGAAAATACCATTAAAATAACATTAAAAAAATTATTGATGAAAATAACCTTTTTACATAGATTAAAATCTAAGGCTATCATCTCAGAAGTAAAATTATTTGAAGGATCATTAGAAACATTTCTTGAGTAAAATATCCTTTCTATTTGAAAAAAAAATAATTTTTTTGAAAAAGATGTGCAATTATAAAGGAAAATATTTTCTTTAAAAATAACCATGGGAACTTGTAAAGGAAGATTCAGGTCATTTAAGTGTCATGATGGTGGGAAAATCTATTCATGTTATAAATGTTGAAAATAAACATTCTTTTCAAATAATGTTTAAAATGGAGACTAAGTGACCCATTTGGAAAACATTAAGAAATTTCCTTTTTAAGGACCATTTTAAAATAAGGTCAAAGATCATGTAAAATAATGTTGAGAAATAATTTATTATTATAAAATAACATTTTTGAAAACATGGATATAGAAGAGAAATATTCCTGATCTTAGAAGAAGATATAATATCAGTATCACTTACAAAGGAATTTCTTGATGTTTCATTAATCGATAACAGAGGAAATAGAAGTTAAAAATATAAACCACATTAAAAAAATATGATAATAAAACATATGTGGTTTAGTGAAAATGGAATATTAATTCCCCTAAAGGAACCTTGAACATAAATAATCCTAAAAAGAAAGGACACTACAAAACAAATCATTTTCCTCCCTATTAACACTTCAATTATAAGCTACATGAAAGAATAACTTCAAATGAAACTTTAAATGTCATTAAAATAAGGATATTAATTATATAACCCATCAAAGGGGAAATATGGACATCTCATAATAGAAAATATGTGTATATCATAAGCATTTGTCCCAAGGAAAAGGAATTTGAGATGAATAACCCTTAAAAAGATTATATCATTGAATTGAAAATTAATCAATGGATAGATTATGTGTAACACATGTAAATCCATAAAAAAAGTGGAAATAAGGAATAAAATAATTTATAAATTAATTCACACATAATCATGGAATAATAAATTCAATTAAAAAAAGTTATAACCCAATACAAGGAAAACTGAGTTAAGAATCCTTTTACCAATTAGTAAAATACAATTCAAATCCATTTGGATAAAATAATTTAATTTTAAACTTAAAGTATCATGAATTATGTAGTATTAATGATATAACATATAAAAGTGGAAGTATATACACTATATAAAATGAGTTGGTGCATTAAAATATGCCTCAATGAAATGAAACTGAGACATAATCCCTTACCTCGAGTCCATACTTACTGGATATGTCCTTTATCACCTATATAATAAACTCTTATAAATTATTTTATTTCTTAATAAAATTCTACATGATTAATATCTTATACTTAATCCATTTATTTCATTTATTTTACTAACATATTTCATTACTTAATTAATTAAGTTCATATTGGATGTTTCAGGGATGTTTGGTATATAATTTCTAAACAACTTCGGTGTCTTGAACATGGTCAAAGGGGTCATTATTCCATAAAATATATAATAAAAATAATGAAAAATTATCAATTTAATAAATCAACTATACTTTTAAATCTAACCATTAAATATAGTTATGAAAAATGAACCTTGTTACAATTATGGAGACGGTAGACCGTATGTACACATGAGTAACAGTTATATTTTTCAATGATCATTATGGAAATAAGGTAATTATAGTTTTACTTTTACAAAATTATAATTATATAATAAATATATTACTATTTATTTAATTATACTTATATATTTCATTCCTATGACGTGATGATAAAAAATGAATCACATCGCTTTGTAAAGGTGGTAGTCAACACGTACACACAAACAACGTTATAATTTTTCATTGAATGAGATGGTAAGAAGGTAAATGATACATTAAATTTTTATAATGAAAAATTTCTCATTAATATCATATATAAAAATTAATTCCATAATTATAACTATTCTTGAGATGCAGTGATGAAAAACAAATTACATCACTTCATGAGGTGGTAGTTCTCCATACACACGAATGATGAATTACTCTCACATTTTATGGAGGATGGATATGGATATAGATTATTATATTAACATAATAAAATCATATTATATTTATTTAATGGACCAGTCCAACCCACGATCATGATATTTTTTCTTTGGGCTTAGCCCACATGATTTTGCTTTCCCTGGGCTTTGGCCCTTAGGTATCCCCCAAGAAAAGGCCTCATAATGGGAGATGTATCCAAGCCAATTTATAAAGGGGGGCTTCATAATCCTCCTCATTTGATGTGGGATAGCCATAATAAACCCCCCTAGAATGGACCAACGTCCTCGCTGGCACATAAAATGGACACTCCTATAATACCACTTTGTGATGTCCAAACCCGGGTGCCACTAAATGATGCCCCAAGCCAGTTGGCCACATGCCCTCAAGAGAAAATACCCATATGCCAGAGGTTTCCGAATAGTAGTGAGGGTTTGGTAAATTATTCTTGGGGAGACTATACCCTCTTTTATTAGAAATAAACACCAATAGAAGAAAATAATAATAACCAAGTGCAGAAGTATATAAATAACCAAAACAAATCCATGTCATATGATAACCAAAACATGAAAATACAATACTCAACTAAAAGGTAAAACATGATATGAATATGAAAATGTCAAGTGTCTATAATGAAATTGAAAGTTAAGAAACAACAATTCCCAAGCGGGTCCCGTACCTCGTCTGGTTCCCTCTCCTATGATCCAATCCCAAACTGCAACATATCCCAGGGCCTTTCCCTTATCCTATCCTACAACAACAAAGTTTACTTAGGTGCTGATCAGGAATCCCGAATAGGGTGTGAGTAAAACGTAGTATGCCACCACCAACAATGTCTAAAATGAGTCCAGTCAAAAGATAGTGCATATAGTTTTATAAAGAAATAAATACAATGGATGATTTAAACAGTTATCACATTGTCATTTAATATTTAATTATCATATTAATCCCAGTTTCAATTCATGTTTATCAATTGAATCATCATTAATTATTATCATTCATTTAGTGTTGAATGTCCTGTTAAGCACCACAATCTCATTTGAATCATCATTCATTATTATCATTCATTTGGTGTAGGTTGTTATGCCTAGTACCCCAAATCTCATTAAGTGTAGGACACCATGCCTATAACTCCATATCTCATTTGGTGTAGGTCTTCATGCCTATCACCCCATAATCTCAAGCTTGGATACCTATTGGGGGAGAACGACATGTCCATGTAACAACTTCTTATTGGTCTAGAACGCCACGTCTAACACCAAAAAAATCTTATCCATTTAATAATTATTTGATTTAAAATAATTTTCCACATTATTGCATTACTAATACAATTATTAGTTAAACATTTCAAAGGCCATTATTTAATTAAAAATTAACCAAACACATGACCTATTAATTAATTCATCAATTAATTAATCAATCAACAAAATTCTCTTTCCATAATTAATTCTTTACAATTAATTATCCATATAAAATCTCAACCTTTCTTAATTAATTTTCACAATTAATTATATTTGATTAACATAATTCCATATAATTAATTCTCAAAATTAATTATCTTACATTTCCAAAATAATTTCATAATTAATTCCCCCAATTAATTATCTTATCATAACCAATTCAATATCTCAATTACAATATCTCAACCCATAAAAAATCTACAAAATATCTATTTTGTAAACCCCCCTTCATTTGTTCTATGATTCAATTATCAATTTATCACCAAGGTAATCACAAGCCAATTCCACATTCCTAATTACTCCAATTTAGGAAATCAACCATAAAGGGAATCTAGAAAATCATAAACTCACATTCACATATCATAAATAAATACTATGGGATTTATATTTAGATCCCCTAACTTAGTTTATTAATGGAAGTTATCCCAATGGGAATCCCCAAAATCTATGTGGCAAAATGTCATTGATCAAGCTTCATATCGAAATCCCTAAACCTAAATTAAGATCAAAGGAATCAAGATCTTTCAAATCTAGATATAGATCTCAAATCATAGGTTTACATCCATGAAAATAGTAGAGATATTCCATGAAAAGATCTAGGAAAGATAATAGAAAATAACAGGAGAAGCAAAGATATGAGATCCACTTATCGAGAAGAGAGAAGATCTTCAATCCGAGCTTCCGATCTTGAAGAACGATGTTTAAATCACCTTGGAATCCCTTTGAAAGGCTATGAGATCCCCCAGAAATTTTCAAGCCCAAGAATAGGTCAGATTAGAGAGGTTTGGGGGGGGGGGTTCAAGTGGTTTTAAAACCAATTTTTGGATTAAACTGCTCCACGTGCACGGTTTCACCTAGGAAACCGCACGGTTAGTCCAAACTGTGTGCCAGCCGTTCAGTCTTCCACTTACTGTACAGTTCGATGGCTCACAATTAGGCAAACCTTGCACCAACTATGCTAACCTATACTATTTTCATAGTTAACTGGCACACAGTTTAGCCAAACTATGCGCAACCTACACACTACTCCATGTCTTCCCAAGTTCCTTAAAAACTTCACCCAAATACACCCCAGGTCATACCTCAAACCAAAGGTACTCAATAACAACAAAAATTACCTGATAACATGCTCGATATTGCTCCATAAAAGGTTGGTATCGTACAATTTATGATACTAGTGTTATTATTTTATCATGGTTGAAGAATATTTGAAGGATATTGAAGAAGAAACAAAATTAAAACATGTGGTTAAAGACTATATATCTTCCTTGGTAAGTCTCCATTTATTAAAACATTATGCTCTATAAGGTTAGTATTATGACTAAAAATGACATAAAAAATTATGGGAGGGATTTTAGGAAGGTATTTGAGTAGGTAATGGATGAATCAAATGGGGTTTGAAGTGTGAAGAAATGCAAAGAAGTGGTTCTATTTTATAAGAGAGGAGAGGGGAACTCTTAGAATTCCCCAAAATATTAAATTAATATAAATTATTTTTTAGTTTCAAATGGATCCAAAATTATTTATTTAAAATATAGGATTAGGATGTATCTAAATACTCTAATATAATAACAAATTAGAAATTTTTTTATCACAATTTAACCCTTATCTTTTTGTTTTAACCCCTTTCACACTTACCATGACAACAAGTATTTTTACTCTTAGAGGGTCAATATAGTTACTATAAATGGGAAGAGAACCATAAATAGAAAATTATTGATATAATAAATCTTATCATAATCAATTGTCATAATATATTTTTTCAGTAAATTTATATCATTTAATAAAATATTATTTAGTACAATATATCATTAATGTCATTTTTTTATAATTGTTAATTAATTTTATTTTAATAATATTAATACACCAAGTAAAATTTTTAAAAAATATTTTAATAAATAAATAAACTATAATTTTCATCTATGAAATTCATGGGTAACATTAATTATCTCATATTATATAAATTTTAATATTTTTAATATCAATTAATTCATTTTTTCATTAATTGAATAATTACTGCATCAACACAGTATAAATTTTTAAGGTAATAATTTTTTCACTAAAAATTAAAAATAAATTAACATGATGAATAAAAATAATTTATATTTTAAAATAAAATTTATAACCGAACATATCCACTATTTAATATTATCTTAAAAATATTATAATTAATAGAAACAACAGTGTGACATTTTTTTACTTTTATTTAAATATAATATTATAAAAGTCATAATCTCATTCAAGTATTCAAAAATTACCATATAAAAAAATATTAGATGTTTATAGATTAAATGGACTCATACAATAAAATTTATACAAGTTTTAGGGTCATTTTATAGTTCATATCATTTTATTTTAAACTTTATTTACCTGATTTACCCTTTACAATGGTAACAAAAATTATTTTTACAATTCATATTGATTTAAAATAAAAGGGAAATATTTAAAAAATTTATACCCATGGATTCAAAATATGAAATAATATTTTTAAACTTTAAAAAATAGAATTGGTATAATTTAATTTAAAATTAAACTGGCAAGACACAATGAAAAACTGTTTTTCAGAAAAATATCCAACTAAAATATAAAATATTTTTATACTAAATTCAAGTATAAAATTAATTTCAAAAATAATAATTAGATAATTTTAAATAAAAAGGGGAAAATTAAATTTTAAGACTAATCTAAAATATAATTTATATTTAAAAATACTTTAAAAAAATATAGGTTTCTATTAAAAATTAGTATTTCCACTATTCATTGAAAAATCAATCTTTTCATAAAATTCACAGAAAATAATCCTAAGATAATTTTGAAATTATTAATTCAAACATGAATTTCATTTTATCAGATAAATTTTTTAATATTTCAAAAAAAATTATAATATTTACTCATAAAAAGAAAGAAATCCTATTTTTGAAGAAAACATATTTTTGATGAATAATTTTTTTTACTAAAAATAATGTTCTTATTTACAAAGAATTACTTAATAAGTTAGAAATGACTAGGACCATTATATATTTCCTAATTTAGTTAATACAATTAATTCCTTTTAAATTTATGGTTAGGCTATAATGATCACAATTAAATAATAATTCATTGTTCGTTTAAGATCGGTGTTACGTATCATGTATGGTATAGAACATGGTCTTTATTTTTTAAATTATTAGGTTATTACCTTTTCCCTATTTAATAAATTTCATCCTAATAATTTGAACTCAGGATCGAAAACCATGGGTTTGAATTTTCAAAATATCTTTGTTGAAATCCCACATCATAAATAGGGCAAATAAGAGTTCTTATTGAAATGAGAAAAAGGGAAGTATGAAGGTCATCTGAAATAACACATAGTAGGTTTCCAAGTAAGATAACCTATGTGGAATGTAACAACATAAATATATAAGAAAAACCTAAATCCCATGGACTGATAGATAGTGATAGAGAACATGGTCATGATAAAGTTAACCATCACAAAACCAATAATCTATGATGGGTTAAAAGGCTATTGGTTTCTCAATAAGAAAAGTAAATGGATATTTTTTTATTTCAATATATTTTTTTTTCTGAATTTCTTTATCATCCATAATAAAATCATAAGTAAATATACTTACTTAACAAGTAGAGTTTCATCCTTTAATCAATTTCCACATCCATCTCATCTATTTCTCCAAACGATGAGTATTCAAGATGATTTTTTCATGCCTAAAGCACTAGAATCAACTTATATAGATAAAAAAATAAAAAAAGGTTAAAAAGATATTACTCCCATATTTATATATTAACCAAAACCAAAATGGTTAGGATAAGATAAGATAATTACCCAAAATGAATAAACCTTTATATGAATAAAAACTAATTTAATTTCCAAAATAAAATAGTAATATCCAAAGTTCAACTTGTATCATTCAATAAATAACCATCGATAAAATTCCTCTAAATATTCCAGACTAATATTGGAAACCAAAAATCAAAATGATTTGATCACATAGACTTCCAAGATAAATTTAGTATTTATCTCTAAATAACATCAACCACTCTTAATGTATCACTCCAAAAAGCATATTCCATAATCATATAATTTACATGATGTGCTAATAATTTTTATAAATAACCTTAAACACTATAAATCCACATTTAAATTATTTATTATTCCAAAAGATAATTCAACCTTTATCCCTAAAACAAAATCCTATTATATTCTATTACCATAATCATGTAATGTTCCCAAAATAGTGAACTTTTTCCAAAATATCATAATCAAAAAATCACTTACAATATCATAGTTATCTATACAATAAAACATATATTACAAAAAATGAAGTTAAATTTTATCTGTAAAATAATTTAAATTAATAAAAATAATGTCATACTAACAAGGACATCATATAGGCTAGTGATATGTGATTCCCCCTTATTTCCCTTCGATTGTGTGTTCATGCCTCATAGTATTTCCAGACACGACGAGTTGTCACCTGGCATGAAGTTATCATTTTTTATAAAACAATATTAATATAATTCTTATAACATTACTAGAAATGTGATAAAAATCCTAAAAAATAGTGTTAATATATTCAACATTAATGAAATGTTTTAATCTCAAAGGTTATCTCATAGCTTTAATTTTACATTTAAAAAATGTAACAACCCATAATTACCTAAAAATAAAAGATCTTATAAACCATAAAGGTTATCCATACATTTCATATATCATATTTAGTTTTCTAAACTTTAACATTAATGGAATTAGTTATTTCAAAATATATATTTGTATAGTATTTCTAATCCCATTAACGATCCTTCTCCCCTAGGACATCAATTTTCATAATAAACATACTCCATAAATTTAAAACATTCAATTGAAAACTTAAAAATAATTTTTACTACTTCATGGAGTTAACTAAACTCTTATTTTTTCCTTGAAATATTATTTATTTATTACATCCTTTACCACATAAAAAACATCTTCTAATTATTTTATTATATTTTCCTTGGAGTTTCTTCCAACATTATTAAGACACAGTCCAGTGAATATATTTACCTTTATGACCATTATCACCTGAAATTCCTTAGGTATTTATTTCTATTATATTTGATTCATTAGTAAACTCACTCAGTTTCAAGTTTTTAATCATTACTCATGATATCTGGTTAATAATAACCACTAGAGTTCTCACAATAGATCCCATTCCATTCAGCTTCTTATTCAGACAACTATCACATTTTACTTCATATCCATTGTTACTTTAGTTCATGCTGGATCTAACCATTTACTAAAACTGGACGGTTATTGTGAGCATTTAAATAAAATTATAATATATCATCTTATGAAGAGGATAAATACTAAGATACTCTTATACATGTTATCTGAAACTCTTTCAATTTATCCAAAATAACTATGATTCTCCCTCACATAGTAACCAATGTGGTTATAGAGGACCATTAACTATTTCTAAAATAACATCCAATATTATAAAGTTATATAAACCTTTATGTGATAACAAATGTAAGGGCCCATCCTTAAACATTAAATTTATGGATTTTATAATGATAGATGTGACATAATTTTTACTAACCAAAACTTAAAATGTCAAAAGTAAATATTAGATCACTTACATACCCAAGGAAATTTTAGGTTTAGAGTTTTAGAGAATTAGGAAAAACTCTTACATAAACAACACTAATGAATTCATGGGATTTTTTTCTCTATATACTTACCTTTTCATATTCCATATTAATTCGTCAACATCTCCCACAAATTTCTTCACATATAAAACATTTATAGACTCAAAGAATTTATCATAATTATTCATAACCTAAAGTAAATGAAACATAAGAAGGGTGAGATCAAATGCTTAGTAAGGGTAAATATAAACATTAAAATTGAATTTCAACAATGAGAATAAGATGAGCATAAGGGTATGATGACATAATCAAAGTGTATGAGCATAACATAAGATAACTCATACCCATTAAACCTAGATCAATAAAAACATTGCATGGAATAAAGCTTTAAAAATGCAATAGTTATGGGAATCAACAATCATGAGCCATGTTATATTTATCTTGATCAAAGGAAACATTTAAAAACTAAAAAAATAATAAAGAAAATGTGCTAGTACCTTGGGAAACCTTTATCCTATAACCCTTATAGAACCCTTATGATTGGAATTACCATATGAATAACTTAGAATATAGTTATATAGAGAAAATAATCATTACTCAATGCATTGGATCACTATATGGGAACATCCATCATATAATCTATATTAGGATAACCTAATGATATATGGGTGAAACCATCATATAAGCTATATCATGCTCACCCATGAGCTATAATGGGGCTCAACCCTTTTTATAAACAATATCCAAGGACCATATCTTGAATAAAGTACATAGAATTTACATCACATCATAAAAATGATTAAAAAATACATTATTCCTTTCATAACTTATTTAACCCATGGAAAAAAAATGGGTTCCATGAAAATATCGTTGAAACATGATTAACCTATGGAAAATAAACGGGTTCCTTGACAATCTATTTAAAACAATCATAATCTATCTAGGGAAAGAATGGGGATGATATCATTACCAAATATCCCTAGTGGAGCATAAGTAACATCAAGGGTTTTTGATGTTGGTGAATAAAAATACCATTAAAATACCATTAAAAACATTATTTATTAAAATAACCTTTTCTCCTTGATTAACATCACAGGATGTCATCTTATTAAGAAAATGATTTTGAAAGATCACTTGGAATATTTCTTGAGGAAAATATCCTTTACATTTTGAAAACACTTCATATTTTATAAAAATATATGCAATTATAAAGGGAAAAAAATTCTTTGAAAACAACCATGATGAACTATTAATAATTATTCCGGGCCATGAGGCATCATGATGATATGAAAATTAATTCATTTTGTGAATGCTAAAAATAAACATTCTTTTCAAATATTTTTTAAAAGAGAGTCTAAGTGACATATTTGGAAAACCTTAAGAAATTTTATTTTTTAAAACACTTTTAAAATAAGGCAAAATATCATCTAAAATAACTTTATTAAATAATTTATGTTTAAAGAAGAATATTTTTGAAAACATTTTTGAAAACATGGATATGTAAGAGAAAGATCCCCAATCTTAAAAGAAGATACAAGATTTGTATCACTTACAAATTACTTTCTTATTTTTTCATCAATCAATAATGGAGGAAATGTAAATCAAACATACAAAACAAATTCATAACAAGAGGATAACAAAATAAATTTGGTTTAATAAAAAAGGCATATTATTTCTCCTAAATTAACCTTGAACATAAAAAATCTTGAAAAGAAATGAGATTATATCATAAATCTTTTTCCACTTTGGTAACACTTCAATCATAAGTCCCTTGAAATAATAACTTATAATGAAAATTTTAATATCATAAACTTAATGATAATATTATATAACCTATCCAAGGGTTAGTATATACACCTCATAATATATAATAGGTGAAAAGCATAAACATATGTCCCAAGGAAATGAAATTTGGGATGAATAACCCTTACAAAGATCATATCATATCATTGAAATTTAATCAATGAAGTGACTATGTGTTGAAAATTTAAATAAAAAAAACTTTATATATTAAATAAAAAAATTTAGAGATCAATTCTCACATAATCATGGTATAATAAAGTCAATTAAGAAGAGTTATAACCCAATGAAAGGAAATTGAGTTAAGAATCCGTTTACCACTTAGTAACTTACAAGTAAAATCCCTTTGGTTAAAATAATTAAATTTGAAACTTAAAATATCATTAAGTTTGTAGGATTCATGATATAAATCAGAAATTGGTGGTATATATACCATATAAAAGAAATTAGTGCACTAAAATATGCCTCAATGAAAGGAAATTGAGACAGAATCCCCTACCTTGATTTCAGACTTGCTATATATATACCTTAAAAAATGTATAATAAAATATTATCAATTATTTTATTTATTAATAAAATTATACCAGATTAATATCTTATTCTTAATCGATTTATTTTATTTATTTTAATTACATATTTAATTACTTAATAAATTAAGTTCATGTTGGGTGTTTTGAGGAAGTTTGGTTTATAATTTCAAAAACAACTTTGGTGTGTTGACCATGGTCAGAGGGATAATTATTACATAATATGAATAATAATAATCATGAAATAATTAACACTTTAATAATTCAATTATAATTTTAATTCCAACCATTAAATATGGTTATGAAAAATGAACTATGATACAATCATCATGATGGTAGGCCATACGTACACATGAGTAACCGTTCCGTTTTTCAATGTTCATTATAAAAAGAAGGTAAATATAATTTTAAATTTATATATTGATAATAATATAATAAATATAATATTATTTATTTAATTATACTTATATATATTATTCATGTGACGTGGTGATAAAAAATGAATCAGATCGCTTCGTGGAGGTGGTAGTCCACACGTACGTACAAATGACATTATCATTTTTCAATGAATAGAATGGTAAGAAGGTAAATGATATATTAACTTTTTATAATGAAAAATATGTCATTAATATCATATATAAACATTAATTTCATCATTATAACTTTTATTTAGATATGGTGATGGAAAACTAATTACATCAGTTCGTGAGGCGGTAGTCTGTCGTACAAATGAATAATAGATTCCTATCCCATTTGATCGAGGATAAAGATAGATATAGATTATTGAATTAGAATTAAAATATATCAGGATATGTTGGATACTGATGTTATTATTTTAACATGTTTTAATAATATGTTAAGGTGTTATAAGAAGAAAAAACTAAAACATATGGTTAAAAACCATACCTCTTCTTTAGAAAGTCTCCTTTAATTAACACCTTAAGATCTATAAGGTTGTTATTATACCTAATAAAAATAAATATATAATTAGGGGATTGATTCTAGTAATTTATTTAGGCAGGTATTTTCTGAACTAAATGGGTTTCTAAGTGTGAAGAAATGAGAAGAAGTGGTTCCCTTTTATAAGATAGAGGAGGGGCACTCTTGGAATTCCTTAAAATATATAATTAATATAGATTATTGTTTAATTAAAAATGGCCCCAAAATGATTTATTTAAAATATAAGATTTTTATGGATTTAAATTATCTCATAAAAAAAAATTATAAAAGTTTTTATCACATTGTTACCATTATATTTTTGTTTCAGGCCCTTGTTAACCCCTTTCACACTTACTGTGATAACAAGGGTTTTTACTCTCTGAGGGTCAATATTATTACTATAAATGAAAAAAGGCTCATTAATGGATCATAGTTTATTTCATAAACTATATCCTAATCACTTGTCTGAATCTAATATTTTTATAAATTTTATATCATTTAACAAAATATTTTTTATTATAATATATCATTAATGTCAATTTTTAGAACTATTCATTACTTTGATTTTAATAATATAAAAAAACATAAATTTAGAAAAAAATATTTTAATATATACCTAAAATTTCATGTTAATATATAATCTTAAATTATATTACTTTTAATATTTTTAATATCATTTATTTGATTTATTTTTTTATTGAATAATTACTGCATTGACGTTGCGTAGATTAATAAGGTAATTATTTATTTACTAAAAATTTACAACAAATTTATATGGGGAATATAATCCATTTATATTTAAAAATAATATTTATAACGAAACATATCCTATAGTTAACCATTTGTTAAAAATACAATAGTTAATAAAAACAAGAGTGTAACATTTTTTATTTTTCTTTAAATATAATATTATAAAAGTAACAATCTCATCTAAATGGTAAAAAAATACCAAATAACTAAATATTTGATGATTATGGACAAAATTTACTCATAAAATAATATTTTGGAAATTTTTAGGGTCATTTTATTATCCTTATCATTTTATATTTCACTTTAATTACCTGATTTACCCTTTACCATGGTAAAAAAAATTATTAAGGTTACTATACATATTGAAAAACATAAAAGGGATCTATTTAAAAAACTTGGAACCAATAATTCCAAATATGGAATCTATTATTCAAAATTAAAAACAGATAAGTGGCATAATTTAATTTAAAATTAAACTAGAAAGAAGTAATGAAAATGGTTTTTAGAAAAATATCCTTTTAAAATATAAAATGTTTTCGTAATAAATTCAAGTGTAAAATTATTTTAAAAAACCTTAATTTAATAATTATAAATAAATAGAAAAAAAATATAATTTTAAAAATAATCCAAAATATAATTTTACTTAATAAATACTTTAAATAAAAATACAGGTTTCAATTAAAAATCAATATTTTTACTATTCATTGAAAAATGAATATTTTCATAAAATTATAAAAAATTAAACATAAGATAAATTTGAAAAATTGAATTTAAAAATTAAATTAATTTTTTAAAACAATTTTTCAAAACTTTTAAAAAATTAATTATAATATTCACTCATAAAAATAAAGAAAACCCATTTTTAAAGAAAATGTATTTTTGAAGAACAAAATGTCATTACTAAAAATCGAGTACTTATTTACAAAGAAATAATTAATACATTATAAATGAGTAGGACCATTATATATTTCATAATATGGTTAATACAATTCATTCCTTCCAATTTAATGGCTAAGTTATAACAACCACATTTAAATAATAATTCATTTTTCATTTAAGCTTGGTGTTGTGTATCTTGTACAATATCAAACATGGTATTTATTTTTTAAAATATCAATATATTATAGTTTTATGTTATTTACCTTTACATATTGATTATTCATTATTTAATTATGATATCTTCCACTGTACATAACCCTTACTAACTATAAGATTGAAATAATGAATGAAGATACTGTATGTAATATCTAATGATGCTCAATATATAGGGGGGGGGGATTTTATACTTTAAAAATTATTTGGAACTTTTAAATATGGAGTTTTTCAATAAGGTTAAACAAAGTAATTCACAAAAACTCTAGTTCTACACACTTTCTTGATTCCAAAAATATGATTTCGAGAATACAATTCTAGAAAAGTGGTTTTGGAAAAGAAACTTAAAAAAAGTTTACAATGATAAAGATTCTACCTTAAAGCGTATAAAATCTTAATAAATCAGATTATACAAGTATAAGGAAGTATAAGATAGTTATACTTTCCTCAACAACTGAAATACCGTGGAAAACTTGAAACAAACAAGTAATAATTAGTAAGTCTTTTAACCCAAAGAGAAGGGTATCCAACAACCTTGGATAAAGGTCCCTTGATTTATAATTTCAAGAAAGTATATCTTACCCACACTAGGGTAAGCCCTCGATATGAAGATCGGAGTCTGTATTTCTATCCCTGAAAGACCTCAACTTCAAGGTATTCGACACCTCTGTCTTCCTCAGCAAGGAAGTCCTCAAACTTTAAGGTAGTCGACACCTCTGTCTTACTATCCCTGGAAGCCCTCGAGTGTACTCAGCAACATTCGGAGTCGCACGAAGCAATTATGAACAAGGTGTTCAGTACACACAAAGCATGAAAGTCTCTCTCTCTAGAAAGCACTTCATCAGCATGTAATCTCTAGATTGATCAACTTGTTGTTAAAAAGTTGGGAGCTCTTTCAAATGAGATCCTATTTATAGGAACATCTCCAATGGTTGGATCCCTCCTACAATGGTCATATTTTTCCTTGAATTTCAGAGGGGACCTGTACATGTGTAATTAAAACAATGGTTAGTTAGTAACTGAATGCATGACATCGTTTTATAACCAAAATATGAGTAAGAAAAAATATAGTTACTTCACCAAATTCATTTTTCGTAGTGTAAGGAAAAAAATGAAAGTTTTGGAGTCTAACTAAAAAATTAATTCAATGTTCATAATACAAGGATATTCAGATTCTATCTTCAGAAGAATTCGGTACCTGAATTCTAGAGAATTATAGAGTCGAAATTCATAAGAGTTCAAAGTTTGAACTTACACAAGTTTGGAGTCTAAATTCAGAGAACTCAGAGTCAGAAATCATAAGATTTCAGAGTATGATTTCAGAGAACTCGGATTAAGAACTCAGAAGAGTTCGTAGTCTGAATTCAGAGAACACGGAGTCAGAACTCAGAAGAGTTTGTAGTCTGAATTTGGAGAACTCAGAGTCAGAACTCAGAAGAGTTCAGAGTCTGAATTCAGAGAGTTCAGAACCTGAATTCGGATCCTAAAAACAGAATGATTTATATCTAAGTATATATATTATTTCTAGGTTTTGGATATGAAACTAAAGTTTATAATTAGACAAAATTAACAATTAAAATCATGGTAAGGAAAAATTTCCTTGGGGAAGGAAAATTTTCCTTATTAAAGTAAAATATTGGGTAAATGAAATTTTCCTTAAGATAAGGTGTTTGTGATTTGCAAAACATGAAGAAATGGGAATTTAATAAGGAAAACTTATTGATTTAACAATTTCCCCAATCATGAAGAAATGGAAAAGTCACAAGGAAACCTTATTGACTCAATAATCTCCCCCTTTTTAGAAATCACAAACATCCTTACAAAAAAGAATATAAGAACTAAAAAAACTTATCTCCCTTAACACACATGGGCAAGGATGAATATGACTAACTCCCCCCTAGGCTTTGAAACACTAAGGATCGTATTCTAGATTTCTGGAATGAGATTTTTCCTTATCTTGAATACAGAAATCTTTGTAATGAAAAACTCCCCCTTAGATGAACTCCCCCTTACTTAGGGACATTTCTTATTTACTATGTATTCTTTTTTCCTTTATCCCCCTTTGTGATTTTTAAAAAGGAATTTGAGGGAATGAAAAAGAAGTTATGGTACCTAAAATATTAGTATAACACATCCAAAAAAAACAAGCAACCAAACATTTCATTATGATGGAAAAATTTATACAAGGAGAATTCAACAAAAAATCGGATTGGGTCTATCATCCTTCCCTATCGTTGGGCATAAACTTTTTCACAATGCTTTTCAAATTTTTGAGCTCCTTATGATCTTCCTCTGCTCGCTTTAGAATCTGATCTTGATCCTTAGCTTTCTTCTTTAAAGCTTTGATTCTATCATCCTGAGCCTTCAGGACTTCTTCCTGGTTAACAAGCTTTTCTTCTATCTCAATCTGAATATCTCTTTCTCTCTTCCAGCTTTGAGCTACTGAATATAGTTTTCCATTCAGATCCTTCACTTATTTCATTCGAGTATTCTGCTCAACGTTCAGCTTTTCTTCAAAACTGCTCATGAGATCCTTGATCTTCCCATCTTAGGTGTCAAAATCATCATTGACACTCTCTTCGAACTCATCAATATTTCTTAAGTCCTCTATGTTTTTTCTAGACCAAGTGGTCATATTTATGCATGATCTTTTATGGGATTCATAGTTGATGAAAAAATTCTTGAGATCGTCCTCAATCTTGACACACCTATACATCACCATGGATACTGAATCCGATTACTAGTTCAAGGTGTGTTGAAGCATATGACATCTCGAGTCAATGCTTAGAAAAATCGGAATGGTCCCAACAAGCTTCGTCAATGACTGAACAACAAAATCATGTCCAAGGGATGATGATTCTGAATCTGAAACTTTTCTTGGTGAGGCTTCTATATCTAGTTCATCTTACTTCCTCTTTGATGAATAACCTACATATTTTTTCTTCTTTACAATAACTTTACCAGGTGTATCAACAAACACCTGTTTTCCCTTATCATTTCTCTGAATGGTTTCCTTATTCAGAGATTCATGTTCACTGTCAGACATTTGAATAATTTTATCTTCATCTATCTCTTCTTTATTAGATCTTTCCACAACATCCTTAGGGTGAATGAAGTCATGATTAGAAATTTCTTCATCAGAGAGCTTATTCACTTCATCTTCACCCTTCTTATCCCCTCCTTTCTCATCTTTCCCAGGTGTAGCCAACATTGAGGTTTCTGCTTCAGAAGTTTGGATTGACAGCTTCTCGAATAGACTTTCCTTCTCATGAAATTATTCTACTTGCTTAATCAAATATTTGGTATCACCGCTAATTTATTATTCTTCAACTTCTTTGACAACTTCTTTTTCTTCAAAGAGTTTTTATTGGACCTTCTCTGGAGTGAAAAACTTCTTTCCAGGGTTTTCAGGTAAGGGTTGTACCATGAAGGTTTTTGGTACTGGGATATTCTCCAACGATTTCTCAACAGCCTTCAAAAGAGATTGGATAATCTCTACATTATCCATATTCATCTTTTCCTTCTTTTCTTTAGCTTTCTTCTCAAGCTCATAAATAGTTTTTTCTTTCAAATATTTGTCTTCAGTAGGATCCAAACCAAAACTTGGCTCCCGCACTTTCTTATTTTTCTTGTCTTCCCTCTATTTTTATACTACTTCATCTGGATATAAATTTTTCTTCTTAGGATTTGGAGGTGAGGATTGTATTTATTTAGGCTCTGGGGTTTTTTATTCCTCTTCTACTTCCTTCAATTTCCTCTTCCTTCCAGCCTTTTTTGATGGTTCAGCCATTTCTTGTTTTTTCGGAACAACTTCTGCTTCTTCTTCTGGTAAGTCATAAAATTATCTAGAGTCTATATAGAAACCAATGTTCATCCTTGTTAGGGTATCATAACTGATTAGAATTACTTTGAAATTCCTTGGCTTCGAGCTACAAGGAATTTTAAAAGACTCCAAGCACCGAACAATTAACTTTGAAGGAATGGCTGGATACATGATTATCCAAGCCTTCAAGTTGCCATTATTAATATTCTCAATTGTAATGAGAATATGTTTAACCAAGTTGATCTTCCTTAGATTTACCAAGAAATCCAAGATATACATGTCACTCTTCTTCAATATGTCCTTGTCACCTTTTCTCGGAATTATGAAACCTTGAACCCATAATTTGAGAATCCAATAATTTGTACATAGATGGGAAATATTCAGAGTCTTTATATCAGAGAGTCCAAGACATGACATAGCCTTCTCTTTAACAAAACTTCCTTTGACATCTGGAAACTTATGGGAACAGAACTCAGCTTCCCCTTCGTATGGAATACTAACCAAACTAACTGTATTAGTATATGAAAGAGCATAAGTATTTCCATAGCTATTGAACAAAAAATTCACTCTGCATTCTCCCTTAAAGAAACTGATTGATTCATAAAATTCAACTAGGAAGTTCGAATATACTAAATATTGATCCCCTGGATTCGATATACAAACACTCTCCCATCCATTCAGCTTAATGTTCCTCGAGATAATTGAATCATACTTAGCGAAGAAGTCTGGATCAACCAACCTTTCTCTATAGACCTACCACTCCGAGATTGGTTTGACAGTAGACATGAATTTCTATGAATATTCTTTGACAGACATTTAAAATTGAGAAACCCTTGAAAATTTGGAATGATCTTATGTAGAAGGGAAGGAATTCAGCACTCGAGAGCTTGAGATTCGATGTGGGACAACCATCGGGGGTCCTTTATACAAGCATTTTATGTGACAGTTCAACTTCCAAACTCAATCCATTGGCTGAAAATCCTTCTGATCAGATCTGACAGTTGATATGATAGCTGCAAGAAAAACTTGGTAGAATCTGATCTTTTGAGGTTTTTAAGAAAAAAATTTGGATTTAAGGAAAAGAGAATCTGACAAATTTAAAAAAATGAAAATACCAACAAGTAAAAGATGATTACGAAAACTCAAGAAAGGAAACATACCTTTCAAATTGCTTGGAAGATTCGTATTGAGGAAAATTTTTCTTGAAGAACTTTAGATTTTGAAAATTTTGATTATGAAAAAAAATAAAAATGAAAATCTCTATTACGAAAATTTTATGTACAAAAATCTTCATTATGAAAATTTTAAGTACAAAAATCTTCATTATGAAAAATTTTAAGTACGAAAATCTTCATTATGAAAATTTTTTAGAATATGAAAAATTTTAGACTACGAAATTTTTTAGAATAACTATATATATATATATATATATAAATATAAAACTTCATTACGGAAAATTTAGAAAATCTTAATAATAAAATTTTCATTAAGAAAGATTTCAAAAATCTGACTACGAAAATTTTCATTACGAAAGATTTGAAAAATATGACTATGAAAATTTTTGTTATGTAAGATTTGAAAAATATGACTACGAAAATTTTCATTATGAAAGATTTGAAAAATATGACTACAAAAATTTTGAGTATGAAATATTTAAAAAATCTGGCTATGAAAATTTTCATTACAAAATATTTGAAAAATATAACTACGCAAATTTTTATTACGAAAGATTTTGATCTAACTAACAAGAAAATGTACCCCCCCCCCTATGAAAATAAGTTTATTACTGTAAGGATATTGGTTTCAACAGAAATTTAACAAGTAATATCACCTTATGTTTATCTTTCCTAACTTCTATTTAATGTATTTAAATCTATTTGAGGGTAATGGTTTTGTGAAAATATCAGTAAGTTGATCTTGTGTTCCGATAAATTGAAGAATGATATACACTTTTTGTGTGTGATCCCTAAGAAAGTAATTCCTAATATCTATATTTTTTTCACGGGAGTTGTGTGTAGGGTTTTTACTTAGGGAAATAAAACTAGTATTATCACAGAAAACTTGTGTTTTGGTAAAACTCATACCATAGTCTATGAGTGTGTGTTGTATCCACAACACTTGAGCACAACATCTTCTAGCTGCTACATATTCGACTTCAGCTTTGGAAAGTGCTACTAAGTGTTGCTTCTTGCATGACCAAGAAACTTATGAATCTTCTAAGAAATGACAAGTTCTGGATGTACTCTTTCTATCCATTCTACATCCACCAAAGTCAGCAACCAAAAAAATCTTTAAAACAAAATCACTTCTAAAAGTATAAAAGAGTCCTAGATCCATGGTTCCCTTTAAGTAGAAAAAAATTCTTTTCACCACCTTTAAATGAGATTCCTTAGGATTTTATTGATATCTTGCACATAAGAATACTGAAAACATTAAGTCTGGAAGACTAACTATCAAGTAAAGTAAACTTCCATTCATACCTCTAAAAGATGTTTGATCTACTGGTTTCTCAGCTTCATCAAGATCAAGTGTGTTTGAGGTACCAATGGGAGTACTAATACTCTTAGTGTTGTTATATCCATAATTTTTAAGAAGATCTTTAATATACTTATGTTGGTATATATAGATTCCTTCTGGTTTTTGAGAAATTTTAAAACCAAGGAAAAATGTTAACTCACCCATCATACTCATGTTAAACTCAGATTTCATTAGATCCACAAAGGAATCAGTTAAATATTGCTGAGTTGAACCAAATATAATGTCATCAACATAAATTTGAACAATAAAAACATTTTTCTTAACTTTCTTTATAAAAAAGGTTTGATATTCATTTCCCTTAACATAATTATTTTGAAGCAAAAATCCTGTAAGCCTATTATACCAAGATTGAGAGGCTTTCTTAAGTCCATACAAATATTTGGTAAGTTTATAAACATGTTCAAGATGTTTTGTATCTTTAAAACAAGGAGGTTGTTCAAAAAAAAACTTCCTCTTGTATGAAACCATTAAGGAAAGAACATTTCACATTCATTTGAAAAAGTTTGAAGTTGAAAAATGTTGCAAAGACAAGTTGAATACAAATAGATTCAAGTCTAGCTACTGGAGCACAGGCTTCTTAAAATTATATTCCTTCTTGTTAATTATTTCCTTTAGTAACCAATCTAGCTTTATTTATTACTATGATTCCATTTTCATTACATTTATTTCTGAAGAATCATTTTAATCCAATAACAGAAGTTTCCTTAGGTATTTCAACCAAGTTCCAGACTTTATTCCTTTCGAATTCATTTAGTTCATCTTGCATAGATTTTATCCAATCATTATCACCTAAAGCTTCATCAGTGCTTTTTGGTTCTAATTGGGAAAGGAATGATAGATGTTCTACTTAATTCCTTAAGGAACTTATAGTCCTTACAGGTTGATTTACATCACCAATGATAATATCATTGGGATGATTCTTAAGAAACAACTTTTATAGGTTTTTTAAAACCTGTTCATCAACATAGGGTAGAAAGTATTCTGGGGTAAATGTTTCAGAAACATCTTATTGGAAATTTTCCTTATTAGAAGGATATTTTAACAAAGGTTGATAATCAGTTTTTGAAAACACATATGAAGATATAGGTTGAGGTTGTTTAAAAACTAAGGGATCAGTTTCATTAAATTTGGCATGTACTGTCTCTTCAACAGTACAAGTGTTTTTATTAAAAACTCTATAAGCCTTAGAAGTTGTGGAGTAGCCTATGAAAATTCCTTCATCAGATTTTGGTACGAATTTCTAAATATTATCTTTAGTATTCAAAATGAATACCTTTCAATCAAAAACCTTGAAGTAGGAAAGTCTAGGTTTTCTACCATTCCATAACTCATAACGTGTTTTATTAAGAAACGGTCTAATCAAAACTCGATTTATAGTATAAAAAGTAGTACTTATAGCTTCAGCCCAAAAATGATTGGCTATAGAATATTCACTCAACATGGTTGTTGTTATCTCTTGAATAATTCTATTTATTCTTTCAACAACACCATTTTGTTGAGGTGTTCTAGGTGCTAAGAAGTTATGTTTAATTCCTTTTCTACTACAAAAAGTTTCAAAATATGAATTTTTAAATTCTCCTCCATGATCAATATGAATAGTTATCAAAGCAAGGTTTTTCTCATTTTTAACTTGGGCTCTAAAACTTTTGAAATAAGAAAAAACTTCAAATTTCTTTTCTAGATAATAGAGCCACGTAAATCTAGTGTAATCATCAACTAGAACAAATACATAATATTTTCCTCTAATGCTTCCAGTTTGTGTTGGACCAAAAAGATCCATATACACTAACTATATTGCCTCAGTGGTTGCAACATCACTGACTGATTTAAAACTTGATTTATCTTTCTTTCCATATTGATAAGGATCACAAACTCTTGAAGAATCAAATCTAAGCTCCGATATATCATTAACTAAACTTTTCTTAGAGAGTTTGCATAAGTTCCTAAGGTTATAGTGTCCTAACCTTCTATGCCACAACCAAGAGTGATCTTCCATTGCACTAAGGAAAGGTAGGTCTTGGATCCTAAATTCTTCTAAGTTTAGTGTATAAAAATTCTCTTGCCTATTGGAAGAAAGAATCAACTCTTCCTTGGAATTTTATGCTAAGCACTTGTCATTCCTAAAATTCACAAGGCAACCTTCATCTCATAATTGAATTATGCTAACGAGATTGTTCTTAAGACCCTTAACAAATAGAAAATTTGAAATCAAAGTTTTTCCAAGAAGAATGATGTTACCTATACCAATAATCTCTCCCTTAGCATTATATTTGAAAGTTACTTTTCCTCCTTTCGTCTTGATAATCATTTCAAAGAAGTTTTTGTTACCAGTAATATGCCGGGAACATCGACTATCAATATACCAAATATTGCTATTGGTACTTTTTTTATTTTCCTGAAAATAAGAATGTTAGACTTTCAGAACCCAAACTTTCTTGGATCCAGAAATTTCAAAAAGAAAAATATTAGGTACCCATATTTTCTTAGAAAAATAGGCTTTATGAAAACCTAAAGATTGGGTTTGGTTTAAGGAACACTTTTTTTCCCAATGTCCACCACACTGACACTTAGTGCAGAATGGAGCACTTTGAGGAACAAAATAATTGTTACTAAAAAACGGTTTATAACTAGTATAACCAAAACCAGAATTATTCCTTAGAGGTCAAATTTGGGAATAAATCTTATCAAAATTTTCCTTACCTAAGGTAAAGTTTGACAAACACTCCCTCAAGGAAAATATTTCTAACTTCAGTCTAATAACAAAATTATTATCTTCCAAAACATTAGCTTTAAAACTAGAGTTAGGCTTAGAAAGATTTTTCTTTGAAATTACATTTTCTAAATGCTTAGAAAGCTTATCCTTCTCAGAATTTACTTCCTGAAGGTTTTTTGAAATGCTTTCAAAATCAAGGATTTTCTTATCAAGATCTTTATAAAGATCTGATATTTCCTTAGTAAGAATAATATTTCTAGAATTTACCTTATCAAAATTTTTATTGAGTTTTGAATTCTCATTCTCAAGAAGCTTAGAAAACCTAGAAAATTCTTCATAGGTAGGTAAAGTATTATCCTCATCATAAGAAAGTTTTTCATCCAAAGATTCATAATATTTACTATCATTATAATTGGCATTTATGGATATATTGGCCATAGATTCAACATTGTGTACCTGAACCATTAAGAAATGGTTTTCAATAGGTAGTCTGGCTATTAGACCAAGATTCCTCTGTCCAGAAGATTTTTAATCTGATTATTCATCTGAAGAGTCACCAACACTGGCACTCCAAGTGTCATTATATTTCAAGACTTTCTTAGCTTTATCTTTGTAGTACTTATTTCTATTTCTCTCAGAATGCTTTTCCTTTCTTTCTTTTCTCTTAAGCAAAGGACAATCAGGTCTTATATGTCCAACTCTCTTGAATTCATAACACGTGACTTTTGAATCTTTCTTATCTTTCCTTTCTTTCTTCTTGTATCTGGATAGAAAATTATTCTAGCCAACAATCTTGTTCATCATTTGAGCAAGATTGGCTAGTTCATTTTTTGAAGATTCACTTCCACTAGATTCGGATTGTATAACAATATTCTTAGATTTAAATCTTGTAAATATCTTAGGGTTCTTGGATTTCATATGATTTGAAGTTATAGTAAAAGCAACACTACCATTTCCATTATTTTTCTTAATATTATCATCTTCTCTCTTCCTTCTAGTCTCATGTTGAAGATGAGTTCCAAAAAATTCATCAAGAGAAATATGAGTGACTTTTCTAGTCTCATCAATAGCAGTTATCTTGGATTCACACTCATTGGGAATGATATCTATGATTTTATTGACAAGAGATTCATCATATAATCCTTTCTCACCCATATATTTTAAACTGTTAACGATATTCATGAATCTCTATTTCACCTTACATATGGGTTCTCCATTAGGAAAGAAAAAACCATGATATTTAGCTCTGAGCATGGCTCTTCTAGTTTCAATAACTTTCGAAGTTCTAAAGTGTGTAACTTCAAACTTTTTCCAAATACAATTTCCTTCTTTACAAGATGAAGTTTGGATATATATATTTCTAGTCATAGAACAATGCATTGTATTGCATACCTTATAATTCAGTTGATATTCATGCTTTTCTTGATTGATGAAAGTACTAACTTCCTTGTCAGGTATTTTATATCCTCGAGTAATCATGAAAAAATTGTCTACTCCAGTATTAAGAATGAATGTCTTCATGCGATCTCTCTAATATTCGTAATCATTCCCATCAAAAATAGGTGGTCTAGTTGGATTTAGGTTGTCTATGGATCCAATACTGATTCCTACCATCTTAAAGAAAATCTTTCCACACAAACTTGTTAGTAGTAAAATTTTGTAAATAAGGAAAATATTCCTCAGTAAGGAAAATATAGAACAATGAAAAACTTGAGTAGAGAAAACTTATATGTGAATATAAGTATTTCAGAGACCTCCTATGATACCAATTGTAGGATCAAAATAATCAATGAAGATACTGTATGTAGTATCTAATGATGCTTAATATACAATAGGGGGGTGAATTGTATACTTTATAAATTATTTGGAACTTTTCAAGATGAAGATGTTTAACAACATTAAACAAAGTAATTCACCAAACCTCTAGTTATACACACTTTCTTGATTCCGAAAATATGATTCCGAGAATGCAATTCTAGAAAAGTAGTTTCGGAAAAAAAACTTAACAAAAGTTTACAAAGATAAATATTCTACCTTAAAGCATATAGAATCTTACTAAATTAGAGTATAAAAGTATAAGGAAGTATACGATAGTTATAATTTCCTCAATAATCAAAATATAGTAGAAAACTTGAAACAAACAAGTAACAAGTAGCAAGTCTTTTAACCCAAAGAGAAGGGTATCCAACAACCTTGGATAAAGGTTCCTTGATTTATACTTTTAAGAAAGTCTGTCTTACCCATACTAGGGTAAGCCCTCGATATGAAGATCGAAGTCTATCTTGTTATCCCTGCAAGCCCTCAACTTCAAGGTATTCGACACCTCTGTCTTCCTCAGTAAGGAATTCCTCAAACTTTAAGGTAGTCGGCACCTCTATCTTCATATCCCCGAAAGCCCTCAAATGTACTCAGCAACATTCGGAGTCACACAAAGAAATTATGAAAAAGGTGTTCAGTATGCACAAATCATGAAAGTCTCTCTCTCTAGAAATCACTTCAATAACATGTAATATCTAGTTTGATCAAATTGTTGTTCAAAAGTTGTGAGCTCTTTCAAATGAGCTCCTATTTATAGGTACAACTCCAACGGTCAGCTCCCTCCTCCAACGGTCATATTTTTCCTTGAATTTAGGAGGGACATGTACACGTGTCACTCAAAAAATGGTTAGTTATTAACAAAATGCATGACATCATTTTATAACCAAAACACGAGTAAGGAAAAATATGGTTACTTCACCAAATTCATTTTTCAGAGTGTAAGGAAAAAATAAAAGTTCGGAGTCTAACCAAAAAATTCATTTGGTGTTCATAATAAAAGAATATTCAGATTATACCTTCAGAAGAATTCATAACCTGAATTCTATAGAATTACAGAGTCTAAATTTCAAGGAAATTCAGAGTCTTGAATTCAGTAGAATTCGAAGTCTGAATTCACAAGAGTTCGGAGTCTAAAATTACAAAAGTTCAGAGTCTGAATTCAGATAACTTAGAGTCAAAACACATAAGAGTTCAGAGCCTGATTTTAGAGAACTCATAGTAAGAACTCAGAAGAGTTCGTAGTCTGAATTAAGAGAACTCTGAGTCAGAACTCAAAAGAGTTCGCAGTCTAAATTCAGAGAACTCGGAGTCAGAACTCAGAAGAGTTTAGAGTCTGAATTCAGAGAGTTCGGAACCTGAATTTGGATCTTGAAAATAGAATGCTTTATATTTAAGTATATATATGATTTCTAGGTTTTCGATATGAAACTAAAGTTTATACTTAGACAAAATGAACAATGAAAGACATGGTAAGGAAACATTTCCATGGGGAAGGAAAATTTTCCTTATGAAAGTAAAACATAGGGTAAATGAAATTTTCCTTAAGATAAGGTGTTTGTGATTTTAAAAACATGAATAAATGGTAAAGTCATGAGGAAAACTCATTGACTTAATAATCTCCCCAATCAGGAAGGAATGGAAAGGTCATAAGAAAACCTTATTGACTCAACACTAACTATTTGATCTCACCCTTATTTTGTTTCCTTTCCCCAGGTCATGGAAAAGAAATATTTGAATGAGTTTTTATAGATATGAAATGTTTATTTTTGTTTAAGTTTATATTTTATTCTTGACATGAAATGGATATCATGTATGTATATGGTTCTACAAGACTACTAAACTAATCGATATATTTGGATTGGACTCCTTGTATCAATGATAATGTAATAAAGTAGACACCGACTTTGGGTTACTGGTGTTAGGGATATTAGGGTTGGTATCAGAGAAAGTTTATTAGAAACATTAAGAACTAGATTTTAAATAAACATAACTAATATGGTAATTATTATAACCCCTTATATTATTTGAGAACTTTTACCATTAAATACATTTTATTTTATGGATCAATATTCCCGATGATTATGAGAAAACTCAGTGTGTGCCATTATTTAGTAATGGAACCAAAAGAAAGAAATGGAATCAACACCCATAGATAAAGTAGGGATTGAACCAATAAGAAAATAAATAAAAATTATGTTGGAACTGGGCATATCATGGTTATATTAGTGCTATTGACTCAGGTTATGAAAAATAACCTTGCCCGTATAGAACAACCCATTGTTCCATAGTGTGATTCCCCTAGGTTGGATCACTTAATGTGAAAAAAGACTCTATATTTTAGTGGGACATAAAATTCATTGGTAACAAAGAATTAGATTAAATCTATCAAAATATATTCCTATATTTGAGATGTAATGTTAGTGAAAAGGTTATTCTTTCAAATTATTGTTTGAAAGGAGATTCTGATCAATGATGGTTATTGGTCGAGAATACTAAAGGGGATGAAGAAGTAAAAATT
The DNA here is from genome assembly GCA_963277665.1 of Viscum album. Taxonomy (NCBI): domain Eukaryota; kingdom Viridiplantae; phylum Streptophyta; class Magnoliopsida; order Santalales; family Viscaceae; genus Viscum; species Viscum album. The sequence goes on from OY728145.1 coordinate 1,160,760,148, forward strand.
ATGGAATAAAGAAATTTTAAATTGATTTAATTTTAGAAAAACTTATATTGAGAAAAAATTTCTAAAATGGAGAGAAATTTCGACACTTTAATTCCTAAGGAAGAAGAAGGCATCATAGAGTATACGAATAACTTTACTATAATATCCAGGCATGCTTTGGAAAACATAAGTAATCTAGAAATCAACATTGAACATTTCTTTGATGGTTTTAAGCTGTGTCTCTGAATTGAACAAGTTTCTCAAATGTTTTAATCATATGATGATATGGTAAAAAGTTCCACTAGGATAGAGAAATAATTATCCAATTTGAATATTTTTAAATGAAATAAATAGAAGAAGAGTATTATTGAGCACCAAGGAATAATAAATGAGGTGAAGGAAAGTAAGGGAAGGATGTAACTTCCCATATGTGATAATTATGGAAATAAACACCTAGTACTTTCATAAATGGAATTGGATTTTTCTTCAAGAATGGAGAGAAAGGACATCAGGAATGTGAATGAAAGGGTAATAAATAAACCTCTAATGTTCAATATTAAAACTATAAAGAGAAAAGGGATTATTCAAACCAATGTCCTAAGAATAAAGGGAACTTACCACATAAGAATACAAGAGGAGAAGTCCAAGAATATGTTATTACTATAACCGAAGTTGAATGATTAATGTTATTATGTATTTGGATTCAATATTTATGTAGAATTATTTTATTAATTCTATTTTGGTTATAAGGATCATGAAATATATATAGATTGTGATATATTATTTCAGATTTATGGATTTGAAATTATATGTTAAATGGTACTATTTTTCAAGAAAACACATGATTAGGGGAAAAATAACCCTTAATATGTGCCTGATATTGAATTAATAATGTTTAGATTGGACAAAGATATGATTAACATTGATAAATTAAATTATATTGTATTAGTGACTTTGAAAATGTTTAGTGTTTTTATTAACAATGTAAATTATGATGAAGTTTACTACATTTTTTTGATTTAAGGGATATAAGCAATAAGTATAACATTATTTTTGAAGTGCATTGTGTTGCATTTGTTGTCAATGAGGCATGAAGTTGTCATGGAATGAATGGATGTCAAGGAATGTCAAGAAGTGAATGACAAAGGTTGTGATAGTGATGGTGATGAATGGAGAATGGCCATGGTACTAAGATGCATGTCACTTAGGAGATTCACTAAGTGGCATAGGAGATGTGGTTGAAACATTCTCTAGTAAAATCTGACGATTGTTGAACTGGTCCTTAAAGTTCCAAGAACTTGTATCAACTGGATACAATGTCACAACAAGCTCTAGAAGGCCATGCATTGTTAAGACAATGCATGAGGAAGTGAATGGGATCCATCCACAACTCCTAAGTGGATGAAGTGGATTAATGAAGTCCATGCACTATCACTTAGTGCATGTGAACATGAAAAAGTTCCAATTGATCTCTGATTAGATCAGTAAAGATCAATGAAGACGCGGTGGTGAAACCCGCGCGCCCGAGGTGCATAGTGGGCGCTAGGAGCGCGCCCGCAGAAGGCATGAGTGGGCGCAGAGCGCGCCCGCAGGGAGAACTCGGCGCGGGGCGGCACCGAGAGGGTTGGAAGTTCAATTGCGGGGTTGAGGGAGCGCTTGGGTAATAAACCGCGGCAAAACCGCTCCCCGTTTCGATGTGGGACGCGGAATTTTCACCCGGGAGCAGATCTGAGCCGTCCGTCTCATCGCGCGCTGGATCGCAGCCGCACATCTGATCCCGCGCGAGATCTTCAGATCCAGGCCGTCCGATGTATTTCAAACGCCCGATCCAACGGCCGGCGAGTTGTCTTCTTCCCCGCGCCATGCGAAGCCACCCGCGACATCCCCGCTGAACCAGAGGCCATCCGACCACCGGATTTTGAGATCCCGGCCACCATTTTCGAAGCTGAGGTGTCCCTCGTGATCGTCTCTCCACACCGAACCGAACCATGCTTAAAAATGGGCTTGCATGCAACGAGAGGAGAATTCGAAGTTCGGCCGAGGCAAGAGAATCTGCCGAGGCTATGAAGTGTTTATGCTTGCATGGGATAGAAGAGACAAAGGCCGTGCATGCGTTCTAAGTCGCATGCACATGAAGGAGAAAAATATGGAAAGAACCCGTGTGAAATAAAGAGAAATACAAGATTCACAGAATCTTGAAATACCCGAAAACTTCGGGGATTCAAAGATTGTATCCCGCAGATGTTTTGAGGATTCCTCTGCCTATAAAGAGAGGCCGAGCCCTCGAGAACGCTTGCTGAAGTTCTTGTTGAAGATTTGTGCCCCGCGAAGCCTCTGCCTCGCGAAGAAAGAAGCCACCGCGCAAAACCTTGCGCAGCTATTGTTCTCGATGCCACCCGAGGCCCGGAGGAGTTCCTTTCGCACACCCCTTGCGCGAAAGAGGTGAAGGGTAGGAGTTCCCTGCGCGCATCACTTGTGCGACAGGAAGAGCTCTCCCTGCCTGCATACTTGCGCGGCAGGAGAAGCTTGTGCGCCCAAGGTGCTCTCGCATTCTTGAGGCTTGCGCGGTCCGGGGCCGCTGCACCTTGCGCGGCAGTGTTGAAGAAGAAGTGGCCCTTGCCTCCTTGAGGTCTTGCGCGGCTGTTGAAGGCAGGTTGGTGTTCGGGTGTATGCAAGTAGAGGCCGAGACCACACCTTGTGTGTGTGCCAAATTGAAGAACACACTTTGTGTGTGCTAAGTACCCTACGGGCAGTGGGTGTGAGCAAGACAAGGCCATACTTTGTGTGTGCATTTGAAGAAGGAGGCCGTAGCCCTTGTGTTGGTATTCGGGTGTGTGCAAGAGGAGGCCGAGGCATAGCCTTGTGTGTGCACCAAGTGAAGACCACACCTTTTGTATGTGCAAAATAAGAAGAGGACCTACGGGTTAAGTGTGTGCAAGAAAAAGAGTGAAGACCACCACACTTTATGTGTGTGTGTATTTGAAAAGAAGGCCTAGGATAGCTTGGGTGTGTGCAAAAAGAGTGGAGGCCAAATATACACTCATTGTGTGTGTGCAAATCAAAGAACAAAGTTGTGTGTGCAAAACAACAAAGTGAAGTGGCCAAACCTATGTGTGTGCTCTAAGAGGAGTGGACACACTTAGAAGAAGAAGAAGACTCACACGAAGTATAACACACATTTAAGTGTGTAAACACATTGAACAAAGTGTGAAGTTCAAGTGAGGAGGTGTGTGCTATAGTTGACTACACCCTCTAAGGGTTTATTGCACCAAGAGGAGAAAGAGGAGAGTGCATGCATGCATGCATGCACGTGCACACGTGAACAGAGCCAAATCAGTGGTGTGCGATTGAGTTGTCCAAGACAGAGGATCTTGAAGAATTTGAGAGACCATGCAATCAGTGCATGAGGATGCAGAGTTGCCATGCACTCAGTGCATGAAGTTGTTTTAAGTGAGTGAGACTGGACCAGACTGAAGTTAAAGATATCAGTTGTCTAAGTATTCAGTAGTTGGAGAGAGGCCAGGTCATCCTGAGAAGAAGGAGATAAATCCTGAGCAAGACGAGAAGACCTGATCATCACAAGTGATCAGAGGTACAGAGCAAGGCCAGCAGCCTTTATCCCAGGCTGCTGAAGTTACTTGAAGAACTGAACAGAGAAGAAGAGCTACTCGTGTGACTCGAGGAGCCAGGAGAAGACCCTGTGGGACTCAGGGTGGAAGAATTCTTCAGTGGGATTCTGGAGCAGGCCAGTGGGACTCTGGTAACACTGTGGGACGCAGTATAAATACCCTCTTGTGGGACTCAGGAGAGATACAATGGGACTCTGTATCGACCATTGTAATACTAACAGATTATAATGGGAGAATCCATGCTGGGAGAGCATGGCAAGGATATAGGCCTTTGGTGCCGAACCTTGTAAATCCTTGTGTCCTGTGACTTTTCATTACTGCATTATCCAGGAAAGGTTGAGAGACATAAGAAGAGTGGATCGAGGCCTTAACAAGCCATAGAGGTTTAATTGATTAAGAATCAATTAGTAAAAAGTTTTAAAGGATCACTGATTCACCCCCTCCCCCTCTCAGTGATTCACACTGATCTGGGCACTTCAATTGGTATCAGAGGGAGGTTACCTCTAAAAGATCCAAGGGAGTCTTTACTCAGTGCAGATTTGAGGAAATGAGTGACCAGCCTCAAATGGAGATATCTGCCAAGACTCAGAAGAACAGAAAGAAGAAACAGGCCAAGAAGATGAAGAAGATGGTTGCTACAAACAGAGAAACACATTATATGGAAAGAAATGTGAAAGTCACATCAGATGACAATTCCTTTTATCATTCTTCTGATGAAGCCTGCTCTAGTTGTGATGAAGATGGAAGAAACAATGATCTTCTAAATGCACTCAAATATCTTCAGAAGAGAGTCCCCAAGGAAGTGTCAATGTGTATAGCTACAAGCATCCTTGATCTTCAAGAAGAAAAATTACAGCTAGAAGATGAAGCCAATTCACTGGAAGATCAATTGGCTAAAAGGGTTGGCATAACCAACACTCTCAGAAAGCTGGTGAAGGCTAAAGATGAAACCGTTTCTCTTTACAATGAAAGATATGAAGACACTGCTGAAGAATTGCAAAGGAGCCTTTCTGAGAAAGAATTCTTTATGATATTGGTCAAAGATGTTTTCCATGCACTGGAAAAGAGGCATAGAGTATCAATGATTGTTAAAGATGCTCAACTTGAAGACAAAGTAAAAAGGGTGAAGGAGCTTGACAACTCATTGCTTGAAATGAAAAAGGTGCATGAAGACCAGATAAAGCAGCTGGAAGAGAAATGGGAAGGAAGGCTAAGAACTATTGAGGATGAGAAGAACTCCTTCAATATGAAATGCTTAGAACTAGAGGTGATATTGAAAAATCTGCAATCACCCAAAGCTGAAGCCTCCCAGTCAGCTGAAAGTAGAAATGTTGCTACTCAAGTATGCATTGAGCAAGATGATTCTAAAAGAAGGACATCCTCTAATAAAAGGGCAACATCTTCTAAAAAGAAGGTACCATCCATCCCATATTGTACTGATGCTTCTAATTGTGTTTCCACAAAAAGTGCAGGATGGAAGAATGAATCCAAACAAGTATGGATGAAGACAGTGAAGAAGCAGAGCTCTCCTGAAACAACACAGCAGCTCCAGAAAAGTACCCTAAAATCAGAAGGACTGAAGAAGTCAAGATTTGTGGGTCAATGTTGGTGTTGTAATAAGTATGGGCACCGTGCAAAGGATTGTTGGTACAATCCACTAAATGTCAAAGCACAAAGCAAGCCCATGCCAAGGGGGAGCAAGCCAGAAGGAAATAAGCAACATCCACAGGTCCAGAGACATTTGTTTACTGCAAATAGATTTGGATTGCTTGACAACATCTGGGATGATTGCAAATGTGGTCAAAATGATACATTTCAATCTCCAACTGTATCCAAAGATGGAAAGAAGAAAAGATCACAGAACCTGGCTCAGAAAGAATCCTTGGGAAGCAAGAAGAAAGTTGAAGATGCTCCCAAGAAGATTATGAAAAAGGAAGAGAAGACCTTGGAGTATAAATCCAAGAAGGGTGATGCATCAAGAAGAGCCACCAAGAAGAAATGCTTCTACTATGGAAAGAAAGGTCATATCATGGATCTTTGTAAAGAAGCCATGAAATTCAATAGAGGCAGACTGAACTCAAACAGACAATCAATCCAGAAGAAGAAGAAGGGATTGATTGAAAATAAGTTTCCTAAGAAAGGTAGCTTAATAGCATCAAAAGAACCATGTGGAACTTCCAGAACTGAGGCCACACTTCCAAGTGACTTACTTGTCATATGGCCTAATCAGTTGCAACTTGCCAAAGATCTACAAAGAGCTGAAGATGAAGTTCTGGCAATTGCTAAGGCAAAAGGGAAGAAGAAGGTTTCACATGAAGATGTTTTGAGAACCACACCAGTACAATCATCATTGAAGATCAAATGTGCAAGTGTGAAGAATGGTGAAAATGGGACATCTCGGTTGAGAGAATCTTCTCAACCTTGTTGTTCACATTGATGAACCAAGGAGGTTCCATCTTATTCCCTTATACTATTGGTATTTACATGTGCTAACATTGCAGGGAATTGAAGATGATGATCATTCTCAAATGGAGGATGGTTTGGACAGAATGGAGTGCACCCCTTGAGGGGGAGCCAATCTGAAGAAGATGGGATTCTTAGATTAATACCATCTTGAGAAAAGTGAAGGTATTCCAATCATACTTTCATCCCTTGTTTCTTAATTGTATTCATCATGACAATTAAGGGGGAGTATTGATTGAAGTCAAAAGGATGAAAGGGGAAGCTTTATCTGTGCACCTGAACTTTCTAATGAGTTTTGTGAAGTTTGTGCAGGATTTAGAAAATTCATTGTTATATCTGAAAAATTTCAAACCCCTAAGCATGATCTCACATGTGTAGAGAATTATGGACAGCTTTGAATTCCTTGGTCATATCACTCTTGTTTTCTACACCGGGTTAGCCCAAGTAGACTTAGAGTTGATTTACTAAAGGTTCTTTGCTAAAGAGAACATGTGACATCATCCCTCTCCTAGTGTTTTTCAAGAAGATACTATTCAAAGGGAGGAAGTGATTTTTGAAAGAGAACCACACCACACCTTTGCATTTGATTGCCAATAAGGGGGAGAAAATATTGGCACACATATTGACCCATTCATATGTGCTGAAGTTGTGTATTGACAACAAATACAAAGGGGGAGATTGAAGTGCATTGTGTTGCATTTGTTGTCAATGAGGCATGAAGTTGTCATGGAATGAATGGATGTCAAGGAATGTCAAGAAGTGAATGACAAAGGTTGTGATAGTGATGGTGATGAATGGAGAATGGCCATGGTACTAAGATGCATGTCACTTAGGAGATTCACTAAGTGGCATAGGAGATGAGGTTGAAACATTCTCTAGTAAAATCTGACGATTGTTGAACTGGTCCTTAAAGTTCCAAGCACTTGTATCAACTGGATACAATGTCACAACAAGCTCTAGAAGGCCATGCATTGTTAAGACAATGCATGAGGAAGTGAATGGGATCCATCCACAACTCCTAAGTGGATGAAGTGGATTAATGAAGTCCATGCACTATCACTTAGTGCATGTGAACATGAAAAAGTTCCAATTGATCTCTGATTAGATCAGTAAAGATCAATGAAGACTATTGAAGAAATCTTTGATTCAGGAGTTCGGTTGAAGATGAAGACCCTTCGGGAATTCCATTCCAAAGTGATGAATAAATGTTGAAGAGAATTGGAGGAATTAGGATGAAGAAGAAATGGAAAGAATTGGAATTTTTCAGGGAGGACTTTGTTTTTGACAAAGTCTTATTCGTTACTTAGCCAAAAAATTGGCCAGCCCGTGGACACCTTGAGGGTTCAACCCCAAGGCACATGTGGGCCTAAGGCGCCACGCCCAAGGGGGAACCCGTGGGGCGAGCCCAGGGCGGCAGGACGCACCCAAGACATCGCATAGGTGCTGGGGCACGCCCGGAGGAGCGGCAGGGGGCCGTGTATAAGCCCCCGAGGACACGCGGTGGTGAAACCCGCGCGCCCGAGGTGCATAGTGGGCGCTAGGAGCGCGCCCGCAGAAGGCATGAGTGGGCGCAGAGCGCGCCCGCAGGGAGAACTCGGCGCGGGGCGGCACCGAGAGGGTTGGAAGTTCAATTGCGGGGTTGAGGGAGCGCTTGGGTAATAAACCGCGGCAAAACCGCTCCCCGTTTCGATGTGGGACACGGAATTTTCACCCGGGAGCAGATATGAGCCGTCCGTCTCATCGCGCGCTGGATCGCAGCCGCACATCTGATCCCGCGCGAGATCTTCAGATCCAGGCCGTCCGATGTATTTCAAACGCCCGATCCAACGGCCGGCGAGTTGTCTTCTTCCCCGCGCCATGCAAAGCCACCCGCGACGTCCCCGCTGAACCAGAGGCCATCCGACCACCGGATTTTGAGATCCCGGCCACCATTTTTGAAGTTGAGGTGTCCCTCGTGATCGTCTCTCCACACCGAACCGAACCATGCTTAAAAATGGGCTTGCATGAAACGAGAGGAGAATTCGAAGTTCGGCCGAGGCAAGAGAATCTGCTGAGGCTATGAAGTGTTTATGCTTGCATGGGATAGAAGAGACAAAGGCCGTGCATGCGTTCTAAGTCGCATGCACGTGAAGGAGAAAAATATGGAAAGAACCCGCGTGAAATAAAGAGAAATACAAGATTCACAGAATCTTGAAATACCCGAAAACTTCGGGGATTCAAAGATTGTATCCCGCGGATGTTTTGAGGATTCCTCTGCCTATAAAGAGAGGCCGAGCCCTCGAGAACGCTTGCTGAAGTTCTTGTTGAAGATTTGTGCCCCGCGAAGCCTCTGCCTCGCGAAGAAAGAAGCCACCGCGCAAAACCTTGCGCGGCTATTGTTCTCGGTGCCACCCGAGGCCCGAAGGAGTTCCTTTCGCACACCCCTTGCGCGAAAGAGGTGAAGGGTAGGAGTTCCCTGTGCGCATCACTTGTGCGACAGGAAGAGCTCTCCCTGCCCGCATACTTGCACGGCAGGAGAAGCTTGTGCGCCCAAGGTGCTCTCGCATTCTTGAGGCTTGCGCGGTCCGGGGCCGCTGCACCTTGCGCGGCAGTGTTGAAGAAGAAGTGGCCCTTGCCTCCTTGAGGTCTTGCGCGGCTGTTGAAGGCAGGTTGGTGTTCGGATGTATGCAAGTATAGGCCGAGACCACACCTTGTGTGTGTGCCAAATTGAAGAACACACTTTGTCTGTGCTAAGTACCCTACGGGCAGTGGGTGTGAGCAAGACAAGGCCATACTTTGTGTGTGCATTTGAAGAAGGAGGCCGTAGCCCTTGTGTTGGTATTCGGGTGTGTGCAAGAGGAGGCCGAGGCATAGCCTTGTGTGTGCACCAAGTGAAGACCACACCTTTTGTATGTGCAAAATAAGAAGAGGACCTATGGGTTAAGTGTGTGCAAGAAAAAGAGTGAAGACCACCACACTTTGTGTGTGTGTGTATTTGAAAAGAAGGCCGAGGATAGCTTGGGTGTGTGCAAAAAGAGTGGAGGCCAAATATACACTCATTGTGTGTGTGCAAATCAAAGAACAAAGTTGTGTGTGAAAAACAACAAAGTGAAGTGGCCAAACCTATGTGTGTGCTCTAAGAGGAGTGGACACACTTAGAAGAAGAAGAAGACTCACACGAAGTATAACACACATTTAAGTGTGTAAACACATTGAACAAAGTGTGAAGTTCAAGTGAGGAGGTGTGTGCTATAGTTGACTACACCCTCTAAGGGTTTATTGCACCAAGAGGAGAAAGAGGAGAGTGCATGCATGCATGCATGCACGTGCACACGTGAACAGAGCCAAATCAGTGGTGTGCGATTGAGTTGTCCAAGACAGAGGATCTTGAAGAATTTGAGAGACCATGCAATCAGTGCATGAGGAGCAGAGTTGCCATGAACTCAGTGCATGAAGTTGTTTTAAGTGAGTGAGACTGGACCAGACTGAAGTTAAAGATATCAGTTGTCTGAGTATTCAGTAGTTGGAGAGAGGCCAGGTCATCCTGAGAAGAAGGAGATAAATCCTGAGCAAGATGAGAAGACTTGATCATCACAAGTGATCAGAGGTACAGAGCAAGGCCAGCAGCCTTTATCCCAGGCTGCTGAAGTTACTTGAAGAACTGAACAGAGAAGAAGAGCTACTCGTGTGTCTCGAGGAGCCAGGAGAAGACCCTGTGGGACTCAGGGTGGAAGAAGTCTTCAGTGGGATTCTGGAGCAGGCCAGTGGGACTCTGGTAACACTGTGGGACGCAGTATAAATACCCTCCTGTGGGACTCAGGAGAGATACAGTGGGACTCTGTATCGACCATTGTAATACTAACAGATTATAATGGGAGAATCCATGCTGGGAGAGCATGGCAAGGATGTAGGCCTTTGGTGCCGAACCTTGTAAATCCTTGTGTCCTGTGCCTTTTCATTACTGCATTATCCGGGAAAGGTTGAGAGACATAAGAAGAGTGGATCGAGGCCTTAACAAGACATAAAGGTTTAATTGATTAAGAATCAATTAGTAAAAAGTTTTAAAGGATCACTGATTCACCCCCTCCCCCTCTCAGTGATTCACACTGATCTGGGCACTTCAATTTTCTTAGAATAAATCATGTTTTAATTAATATTTTATGGTGATTCATGTTATTAGTATGTTTTAAGAGAATACGGGATCAAGGTATTCACATGTTTGGAATGTAAAACCATGAGATACTTTATCTTGTTTGGTAATAAATGTTTGATGAAATATTTCAGTTTTTTGGGTTTTAAATTTGGTCATAAATATTTTGGAGGAGTCTTAAGGATAAATATTTGTAAAATGAGTTAATTTGAACTTTGGGAGTTTTTGTTGAGTTTTTAGAGATTAATGTATTATTATATAACTTATACTAACCATTTTGGATTTTGGATATATCTAGATGTAGGTGGTATGACTTTTCATTCTTTCATGGATCTTATGATCCATTAAAAGTTAATTTAAGTGTTTTAATCATAAAAAAATCATAAATAATACTCATCATTTGAAGAAAGGATAATATTTTAGTGTAAATTGATTAAAGGATAAATTTTAACTTTTCAAGTAAGTATATTTCCTTATGTTCTTAGTCTAAATAGTAAAATAATTCCTCAAATATAATAAGAGGATCTTGAAACAAAAATGTTATCTTATTATAATAATTTTTTATGAACTAATGGTCTTTTAATAAATCATAGATTTATGATTTTTTGGTCATTATAATGGACCTAACCTCTCTAGTTCACTACTTTGTGAAAATCTCATTTTAAGGTGTTTGGGGAGGTAACTGTGAATCATTTTAGGAGTTTTCCAAATTTATAATTTTTCGAATAGTAGGTTGAAACAATAACTCAAAATAGTGAATCACACCAATTCCTCATACCAGTAGCTCAGAGCAGTGAGTTAGGAAAGGTGATTCTGGAGTGGTGAGTTGGAACTATGACTCACTAAATGGTAGCTCACCAAATAGTGACTTGTCAAACAGTAACTCACCTAATAACGACTCACTAAATGGTAGATCACCTAATAGTGACTCACCAAATGGTATCTCACCCAATAGTGAATTTCCAAATGTTATCTCACCCAACAGTGACTCGTTGAATGGTAGCTCACCCAATGGTGACTCACCAAATGGTAGCTCACCCAACATTGACTCTCCAAATGGTAGCTCACCCAACAGTAACTTGCTAGGTGGTGCCCCAAATTGGCGAGTCACCAATGGTGCCTCGCACCAGTGACTCTCCAATGGTTCCTCACACTAGTGAATCTCCAATAGAGACTCACCTAACAGTGAGTCATTTCTAAAAGTTTTTCAAATTTCCTTGTTTTTCCACTTTTCTAGCTTCTTATAGTTTCTCACTTTTAACATTTTATTTGATGTAAAATGAATTTAAAGACATTTTTTAGGGTATTTAAGACCAATTAAAAGCCCATAAATCATATCCTTTACTTTTATAAAAATATATAGGCTTTTTAATGGTCTAAATTTGTGGTTTAATATGATCTTCTTTAATATAACTTTTAAGATGTTTCAAATCTCATGAGATCTAAATCTAATCCTTTAAAGCAGTAGACCTTACCTTAGTTCATTACTTCTCCTTTTATTTATATGGATGGTTCCTAATTCTTATTCTCATAAGAGTCTTGGAATGAGGTTCTGAAATTTGTTTGAGTCCCCCCACTAAAGCAGTTTCTTCTTTTACGCACCCCCTGTTTTTGTGCAGGAACTCTGGGAAAAAATATTTTCCTTAAAGGTAGGTTTTCTTCATCTATTTCAATTGTGTATCTTGCAGGGTGGGTGTATGAATGTATCCTTTGTGAAGATATTATAATAATAAATTAATAAAGACAATTGAATCAGATTAAGATCATCATGAGGGTTTGGGAAAAGTGATGTATGTTTTACTTTGTTATTTGTTGATATTGTTATTGTACGGGTTGTATTACTACTAAAAATATTGGCCATTGGGTGTCCTTGGTTGTATAAAAATGTCTATGAATGCATGTTTGTTTACTTTTGGTTAATAAAATGCATGGAATCTTTTAAACACATATATTAAAATAAAAAAAATGGATGCCTCAAGATTATATGGTTTCTATGATAAAACCCTAAATTAAGTGTAATTAAATTAGGGATGCCCTACTAAATCTGGAAGCATGTCTTGATCTATTATGTGTTGTAACTTATTTTTGCACATGATTTTGTGATGTGGGTTGGATTCGGTGATATGGTGAAGGGAATATGATTATGTTGTGATATGTGGGGGTAATGGATGAGATGTTTTATGAAGTGGGGATATGATTGTTGTAATGTTACATATGGTTGTATAGAGGGGATACGATGGGTATGGTTATATATTGGGGCTGTATGATGGTTATGGTGTTGATGTGCAGTAAGGATGCAAAAATGGGATGTGGATGTAAATTGGCAGTGATGTAGGATTGTTGGAAAGAAATAAATGGTTTGTTGTGTGGTGTTTATTTCTTTGTGTTAGTTACTATACTGAGTGAATTAATAATTTTTTTTTCTGGGAAGTGTGGAACTAAAATGGTATAGCTATTTTGGGGAGGAATATGGAAAAAATATTTATTTGAAATGGAATGTGGAATGTGAATGGATAAAGAATGAATGATAACAAGATATAATTTAATAAAAAAATTCATTGTTAATATGGGATTATTCAATATTTTTTGAAAACTGTTAAGCAGATAAATGTGGAATAAAAGTGTAATGTGACTTACGGCTTGTGTTCTACTTGTATGGTGTTGTGATTATGCTATATGGTTAGTTTTTTTTAAATCTAGTCAAGTATTAATGGATTTAATACTGCATGTTAATGAATTCAAATGGATATGTTTACTGAATAAATTTATGATGGGTTGTAGTTTAACTTGTTAATGTTTAAGTATAAAAAAACTGGTTTGAAACATGAAATTGGTTTTGTGACTTATTTTTTAGTGTTGTGAATTTATAGGTGGCAGAAAAGGTTATGGCTTGTGAGTTGTTTTTTTATATTTAGAAACCCATAGGTTGGGATGAGTGTTTGGTATCTATATATATATATACATGTATTTACTTTGTGATTTCTATACACACCACACCATAGTTGAGCAATATGTGACGAACACCCCCATTGTCATGGGGGAGGGTGTTTTTCCCTACATCATGGTTGAAGGATGGATAGATGGTTATTGGCTCTTCCCTGATCCCTCTTCTATGCATTGGTAGCCTAAGAATCTTTGGGAAGGTTGTGGTTGTAAGGCCCAGGTGTCTATGGGTGATGTGTGCTTTCCCAAGTATTTACCGGATGAGATATAGTGTGACTTCCTCAGTGTATTCGGGATGAGGTATGGTTGTGGCCCAGGTGTCTACGGTCGGGATGTAGTGAGCTTCATTTTCCTAGGTTGAGGGACTAGCTCTGAGTCCCACGTGTGTGTGGGTGGGTTGTGACATGGGGTTTGTGGAAGAGTGTGGAAGCACTAGGACATTTTTCATTAGGGTATGAGTAGTTAACTAGTAAGAAGTGGTGAGGTGTACCTAAACATAGATGTGATTATTATATTACTTTACTTAACTTGAGTTATTTAGTGAAAATGCCTTGGTGAGGTTGGGATGGCTAGTATTCATTGTTAGGTGTTATTGGTTTCTGCTATTTTCTCAAAGGTGTATTAGTATGATTCTCCCACTTGTGTACAAGAGACCTTGGTTTTTCATAGTAAATATACTTGTATGATCACACTATGTATATAAAACCATTTTTAGGTTTCCAAGAGGATTATGTAGACCGTGATGGACCTTACTAACTCAAACATGGGGACAATTTCTATATCTCTACTTAGTTTTGTTCTTTTGGTACTTACATTGGAGTTTTACTGTATTTGTAGTAGTTTTGTTTTGAGCATGAATGTGGGATGGTTTTTTGATTTCTTATATATATATATATGTCTTGGAGTTGTTTTGAGGTTGATACATATTATCTCCCAATATTGATTACTATAAAAAGGTAATGCCTCCCATTTTGTAAAATTTGTATACCCTTGGTGTTGGTCACCACCCCAGGGTCTACTGGAGGTGGGACTTAGGAGTCATTATATCTCTTTCTCCTTTTCCAGCTCAGGAGGGTCATCTTTGGAGGGAGGGGCTGACGATAGAATGGTATCAGAGTCTGATGGTTGAGAGAAAGGTTAGAGTTTGGAGTTAAGAACAATGAGTAATGCATGGGTTGGTTGGGAAATAATGTCAGTTAACCTTGGTGCATGACATAGGATAGGGATATTATCTTGGACATAGGATTTTAGGGCCCCCATGATCTAGTCTATAGACTCTAAGCCTACCGAATTACCAAGTAAGGCTACACCATTTCTAAGGTAGAGTCCTTAGGAAAGGTACAAACATCATGATGACTTATGTTCTTACTTTAATTGGTTGATTTTGTGAAGTTAAAATGAATTAAGTGAATCAGGAAATTTTATGTGTGTTTCTCTTACTTTTCCTTTGATTTTATTACTAATAAGATTTATTAATTATTTCTAAGTTTTTTTTATAACAAATAATAAGACTAATATGATGGTTAACTGGATTGGTTTGTTTGTTTGAAACCTTCTTGAGGTTTGAATGTGTTTTTTCCTTTCCTGTTATAGAATTATTGTTAATAAATTGGTTTTTTATTCCCTTATTAGAAAAGTATAACATTCCATCTAGTTTTTCTAATGTTTGAAACTGTTAGATAAGAATATTTAGATTATCTTGTTGTAATCAAATTGTTTAATTTTGAACCCTTATAAAGCATTCTTCCTAGAAGTATACTTCACACTTGATTGATAAAATAAATTATTTTAGAAACTGTGATTAGAAGTATTCTATCTTCCTTGAGAGGTAATATTTCATGTATTTTTACATTGTATTTATTATAGGAATTTGCTATTAACTTATTGTCAAATATGGTTTTGGACATTTAAATTATGAAATTTTTGAAATGAATATCTTAATTGATTGATAATTTCTTTTTTTAGAAGTATTTTTCAAGAATAACTTTCTCTTTTTTTGACATGATTTCAATTCTACAGTATTGATATAACTATATGTTGTGAGCATGTTTTAGGGTATAAATTCTTGTGAAATTTATATCTAAACATACGAAAATGACAAGCATGCCTAGTGGCAAATTACTGAAACTTAAAAACTATTCAAATAAATTGACTTATTATTTTATGAATGATAATAACCATTAAGTATTGAAATGAACTTACCACACATGTCAAGTCATGAGTAGTTTGTTATGGAAAGCATGCATAAAGTTGAAATCATTGGTGTGGAAACTAAGGAAATTATAGAATAAGATATTTTTTTATATAACATGTTTGATATGTTACATTTAAATATGTAAGTATAATCATCTTATCCTTATATAATAATGTTTTATTGAACTACAAAATGATTAAATGATGTTTATCTTGAGCATGATAATACATTAAAATAGAAATAAAACACGTGTATTTATAATTTTATTGTTAGAAATCATGTTTTACTTTAATTATTATGAGAGTATATTGTTTATGAAATGTGTTTTTTGAATTGAAAAAAAGAAACTAACATGTATATTTTTTCAAATAAAGTTGAAAGTATATTTCCTTGATAATAATATAAACCCAAAAAGTCTTATTTAACCATATTAAACAAGGTTTGTGATATAACATGTGTACAATTTTATCTTTAACTTGAGTTCATGTTGGATCTATTTAAATTCAAGACCTGAGGTTTCACTAGTAGTGTTTTTGGTTTCATTATTTTCATTGCATTGATGTATTGTTATGCCCTGCTGAAAATAGAAGTTGTTGAAAACCTTGTTTATGTTGTGATTGTTGTAGATTATGAGACCCTTAATATAGATGCTTGATTAAACTCACCATTTTTTAAAAGCTAAATAACTTATATATGGATAATGAAATTATTTCCCAAGGAAAATATAAAATTGTGTAAAAGTACCCATGTGGAATAATAAGAGGAAATAATGTAATCCCCTAAATAGTTCTAGAAGATGCTATGTGTTTATACTATGTTTGGATGTTCCTGTTGTGTTCCCTTGTGTGATGTATGATTAAAATTCTTCAAGAAAACAATGATTGGAAGACCTGATCCCTAATTGTGATGCATTATAGCTTTAGATGATTAAAACTATGCGAGTAAGTTAGTGCCTCCCAAAGTAGATAATATCTCAACATGGGATATCGAATTCCATGATTTGTGTACTTGGGGCTTTGTTTGTGATGATAATTGTGATTTTTGGTTTGGGAGGTGTGGAGGATGACATGAATCAGGTTGTTATGTGAAAAGGGTAGTTTCCAATGGATGGTAAAGTGGTGCTGTGATGTGGTTGCAGTAGTGGTGATGTGTGGTGGATGAGATATATGGTTATCATGGTGTTTTGAATTGTGTTTTTACTGTGATATGATATTATTATGTTGATGATATGCCTCACTACCAATATAAATTATTAATCACTTAAAGTTGGTAATAAAATAAACCAGTTGTTTTGGAGATCAAGAAATTAATAAAGATGGGCTTGCCTCCCATGCCAAAATCTTTATTTTATAAAGGAAGTGATGGAGATGTTTGACTAGTACATTATTGGTTGAGATTTTTTTATTTTAGCTTATATTAATGGCACATGTTATGACATCAAACATATTAAGAGATGGAAACACTTTCCCTGCATCATGACGTGTTATATCACAACATGTTTTAAAATCATGCAGGTGAGTTAGTGCCACCCAAAGTGGACAATATCAAGGTGTGGAGGATGGGTTCCTTTGATTTTTATTATTGTGGTAGATCGATATATATTAATATAAGATTTCATGTTGATATAGGAATGATATTTGAAATTCCTACAAGTAATGACATGCACCTTTGAAAAATAGAAATTTGAAATGTTGAACCCCTTACTATTTCTGCATAATTATGTTACTAGTAATTAATGTATTGATGAAAAATAGGGAAGAAAATTTAGACTTGGATAAGGTCGGTTTTTTAGAAACTCAGGTCATATTTGTGATTCATGACATATGTTAATTCAAGTTTTCTAATTTTTATGATTATCTATGTTGATATTATCTTGGTAAATATAATGATAGAGTTCTGTTAGTAGAATAATTTTTTTGGTGAAATCCTGAACCATTCAAATTTTTATAAGGGGTATTGTGAAACAGGTTGAAGAAAAGTGGTTTTAAAAAAATTGGTTGACAATATTTTCACAAAGAGTATTTTTCTAAATTCCATGCTATAAAAAGGATTAAAAAAATGGGTTTTGACTCAAGGTGGTTTTCTTAGTCTACTGAATTTTGTTTAAATTTTTTCATGAAGATGATTTAATAGGCATGTTTTCAAACCTAACATTCTTCAAAATAAAATGTTGAGACACATGTATAGAAAGTAATAGATCATTTGAAAAATCTTTCTTAGCTTTTAAACTCTACCAAAATGGTTTAATATAGTGTTGTAAATAGTTTTTCTATGTTGTTAATAAATTGTTACTCAAGCATGGTAATATGTTTCTTTATAAAACTTTAAGCATGACATGTTTTAAATGTTTCAAATTAAAATTTTATGAATTAGAAAATGTGAATAAGGAATGTATGGGTTTTTATACAATGTAATGTCTAAGTGAGGTTGTTGAAATAAAAGTAATAACAATGTTTTATCTAATATAAAACAATTACATCCATTTGAAATAATATGAAGAAATTATTTTTTAATGTTCTCCCTTCCTTGGTGCTATTATGGTTTTTTTATTTTTTATACATTGCATACTGGACTTACTATACCTATCTATGTGACTTTGTTCATGTTTGAGAGGTATCTCCCCTGGGAGGTTGTGTTTAATGTATTTTGAAGATTTACACTTCTTTTCCCTTATGGTTTTTGTGTTCCAAATATATCAACAATCAAGAGTGGTATCTCATGGGTTGGTCAGACCACCATTCTATTTAAATATTGTTTTTCTTTGGTTCTTGAGGGCGAACCATTCCCCTAGTTCAGGTGATGGGGAGGCGTGGTAGCCTGGAGGGTGGTATTCCTTTATTCCTCTATTCAAGGATGTATGTTATGTTATGATGTTGTGGGTATTTGGAGAAACATGATTAGTTTTTGGAAATGTTTCATGTGTAACAAGATCCTTGAGAGGTATCTTGAGGGATGGTTGTTTAGAACATTCCCCTCTTTTCTTTTGGGTTGGTTTTGAATTATCAAGGGTTAGAATAGTTTGAGAGGTATCTGATGTAATGGACCATAACTCTCCAGTCTATTACTTTGTGAAAATTCAGTATTTAAGGTGTTTTGGGAGGTAACAAATACTCATTTTAGGAGTTTTCAAAAATTCTTTGTTTTTCTAATGGTAGGTCACAATGGTAACTTATGATGGTGCCTCACACAAGTGACTAGAACCAGTAGTTAAAAAAGGTGAGTCAAGAATAGTGAGTTAGGAGCAGTGAGTCGCAATGGTGACTCGCCGAATGCTAGCTGACCCAATGGTGACTCTCCAAATGGTAGCTCACCTAACAATGACTCATCTAATGGTAGCTCACCCAATAATGACTCACCAAATGTAAGATAACCCAAAAATGACTCCTCAAATGGAAGATCACCCAATGAAAACTCGCCGAATGGTATCTTCCCCACCAATGAATCACCAAATAATAGATCACCCAACAGTGAATCGCCGAGTGGTGCCCCACACTGGTAAATCACCAACGGTGCCTTACCTAATGGTGAGTCATTTCTAACAGTTTTTCAAATTGCCCTCTTTTTCTAGTTTTTCCAAATTCCTACAGTTTCCCCTTTTAACATTCCCTTTAACATAAAATGCTTTTAAAGCCTTATTTTAAGATATTTAAGACCAATCAAATCCCATAAATCATATCCTTGAATTTTCTAAAAATCCATAGGCTTTTGAATGGTCAAACTATGTGGTTTAATATAATCCACTTTAATAGAAATTCTAAGCCATTTCAAATCTCATGAGATTCATATCTAATCCATCAAAACCAGAGACCTTCCCTTAGTTTATTCCTTCTCTTTTTCTTGATAAGGGAGGTTTTAAATTCTTCTTCCCATAGGATTCCTAGATTGAGGTGATGCAATTGGTTTGATTCTCCCATTTGAAGCAATTTTCTCTGATAGACATCCCCTGTTTTGGCGAAACAACTCTAGGAAGAAGGATTCATACTTATATATAGGTTTTACATAATTTATTTCAATTGTGTATCATGGTGGGTGGGTGTAGGAATATATAATTTGTGAATAGAGAATAATACTAAATTAATAAAGATAATTGAATCAGTTTAATATCAATACACGAGGCTAAGAAAAGTGATGTATGTTCTGCTTTGTTTTTTGTTGATATTGTGACTGTACAGGCTATATGTCTACCAAAAATCATGGCCATTGGGGGTCCTTGGTTGCACTCAGAATGTCTATGAATGCATGTTTTTATTCTTCTGGTTAAAAAAATTCATAGAATATATTAACCATGTTTATTTAGCTAAAATAAATGGATTCCCCAGGATTATATTGTTTATTCAATAACACCCCAAATTAAGTGAAATTGAAAAAAGGATTCCCAGTTAAATATAGAATCTTGTCTTTCTCTGTTATATGCTGTAACTTGTTTGTGGAAGTGATTGTGTGCAGTGGGTTGGATCCAGTGATATGGTGAAGGGAATATGGTTGTGTTTTCATATGTGGGGGGTAGTGGATGAGATGTTTTATGCAGTAGGGATACTATTGTTGTAATGCTATATATGGTGTACAATGAGGATGTGATGGGTATGGTTTTACAGTGGGTCTGTGTGATGGTTATGGTGTGGATGTACAAAAAGGCTGCAAAAAGGGGATGTGGCTATAAATTGGTGTGGATGTGGGATTATTGGAAATAAACTAATGGGTTGTTGTGTGGTGTTTCTTTCTATGTGTTAGTTAATGTACTGAGTGAATTAATTATACTTTCCTGGGAAGTATGGAACTAAAATGGAATACCTATTATTGGGAGGAATCTAGAAAAGCCGTTCATTTTAAATGTAATGTGGAATGTGAACATCTAAAGAATAAATGATAATATACTGGAATTTAATAAACACATGCGTTGTTAATATAAGATTATTCAATATTTTGTGAAACCTATTAAATGGATAAATGTGGACCAAAAATGTAATGTTACTTGTGGCTTGTGTTTTTCTTGTATAGTCTTGTGATAATTCTATATGGTTGGTTCTATTTAATCTATTCAAGTATTAATGGATTTAATATTTCATGTTAATGACTTAAAATGGATATGTTTTCCGAAGAAATTGATGATGGGTTGTAATGTTTCACTTGTTAATGTTTATGTATAAGCAAACTGGTTTGGAACATGAAATGGGTTTTGTGAATTATTGTGTGGTATTGTGCATCTAGAGGTGGTAGTAAAGGCGGTGTCTTGTCAGTTGTTTGTTTTTTTGGAAACCCATAGGTTTATTTGAGTGTTTGGTATATATATATACATGTATTTCCTTTGTGATTTCTATACGCACCCCACCATAGTTGAGTAATATGTGCTGAACACCCCCATTGTCAAGGGGGACTGTGTTTTTTACAACATCCCGGTGGGAGGATGGATGGATGGTTATTGGATCTTCCTTGCTCCCTCATCTAGGTATTGGTATCCCAAGACTCTTTAGGAAGGTTGTTGTTGAGGTCCAGGTGTCTGCAGGTGAGGTGTACTTTCCCAGGTGTCTTTGGGACAAGGTATGGTTGTGGCCCAGGTGTATATGGGTGGGATGTGGTATGGTTGTGGCCAAGGTGTCTATGGGAAGGATGTGGTGAGCTTCATTTTCCTAGGTTACAGGACTAGCTCTGAGGCCCAGGTGTGTGAAGGCGGGTTGTGACATGGGGTTTGTGGAAGACTGTGGAAGCACTAGGACATTTTCCGTTAGAGTATGAGCAATTAACCAATGGGAAGTGGTTCAAGGTACCCAAACATCGATGTGGTTACTATATTACTTTACATGACTTGTGTTATTTGGTAAGATTTCCATAGTGAGGTTGGGGTGGATAATATTACTTGTTAGGTGTTGTTGGTTTATGTTGTTTTCTCACAGGGGCATTAGTATGCTTCTCCCACTTATTCACAAGAGACCTTGGTTTTTTCTAATGAGTATACTCATATGATCACCCTATGTATATAATTTTTTTAGGTTTCCAAGAGGATTATATGGATCATGCTAGACTTTACTATATCATATATGGGGACAGTTTTGATGTCACTACTTAGCTTTGTTCTTTTGGTACTTACTTTAAAGTTTTATTTTATTTATATCAATTTTGTTTTGAACATGCATGTGGGATGGTTTTGGATATATATATATATATGCCTTTGAGTTGTTTTGAGGTTGATACATCTTATCTCCAAATCTAGTTTAATACAAAAAGGGTAATGCCTCCCATTCTATGATATTATTATACCCTTGGTGTTTTTCACCACATTGGGGCCTACTGGAGGAGGGACTCAGGGGTAATTATCTCTATTTATCCATTTCCATCTTAGAAGGGGCATCTTTAGAGGAGGGGGTCATGACAATCATTAAATTTTTCTTGACCATGTTCTCTATCACTCTCTATTTTTTCTTGGAAGTTATCTTTATATTCTATGTCTATATATTCAATTCACACTAATACTCTCCTTTTTTTAAAACTTATTTTTTTAATTACCTTTGTATTTCGCTTTCTTTCTTTTTAAGAAAATGTTTTATTATTTCTTTTACGATGTGTGTTTTTCACAAAGGGATTTTCAAATTTCAAACACTTAATTACCAATAATAATTTCAAATTGAGAGTATAAAATTTATTAAAGGGTGTGGGAGGGGGGATTTAACACCTTAATATTTTAAAAGAACACTATGTTTGGTAGCGTATACAATACGCAACACTGAGTTTAAAAAAAACTACAAAATATTATTATTTAAATATGATATTTATAAACTAGCTATTGAATTAGAGGATATGAATAGTATTAAATGAATTTTGAAATATATATAATGGACCTACCCAATAATAATTAATTTAGTAATTATTAGTAAATATTTACTCAATTTTATATAAAGTTATTTTATGTTTATTAAATATATTTTCTTCAAAAATAAATTTTATTGTTTTTGTGAGAAAATATTATAATTAATTATAATTAATTATATAAATTATAATTTATAAAAATATATTTTTTAAATTAGAATATAAAAAATAACTTACGGTGAATTTTTTAGATTTTTCTAAAAAGATTGATTTTTTAATGAATAGTGAGAAATACAAAATTTTATTAAAAACAATATTTTTGTTTCAATCATTTAAAAAGTTAAATTTTATTTTAAAATGGTTTAAAGTTAAAATAAATTCATTTATATTATTAATAATCCAATTATAGCCTTTGGAATGAATTTTATGCTTTAATTTAGTATAACAATATTTTTGTACTTAAAAAAGCATTTATCTGAAAACTGTTATCATCATGATTTTTCGTGTTTTATTTTAAATTAAATTAGTGAAATTATATGAATTTAATTTTGAAAAATGGATTATATATTTGGAATCGTTTGGTCCAAATTTTATAAATAGGTACCTTTTATTTTTGGATATTATGAATAATAACCTTGTTAATTTTTATTACCACGGTAAAGGATAAATTAAGTAAATAAGGTTAAAAATGAAATTATAAAGACTCAAAAATGAACCTAAAACTTGATTTAATTTAATTGGATGGTTATTTTTCAAAAATAATCTTCCAAAAGAATAATATATGTCCATTTTTTTCCATTTGGACATGATTTTTACCACTGTATTATTTTATTCAATGAAAATTCAAAAATATCATTCTCTTTGTTTTATTATTTTTAAATTTTTGAAATAATGATAAACAGAGGATATTTTTAGTTATAAATATTAATTTTAAATATGAATGCTTGTTTTTATCATGTTAAATTTTTTAATAATTTTAGGGATTAAATAATTTACTTTAAATGCTTATGCAACACCGACACACCATTTATTTTATTAATAGGAAAATAAAATAAATGGTTTTAAAATTAATAAAACTAATATAATTTGAATGAATTAATGTGTAACTTGAACTTAACCTATCTATATGATATTTTAGAGAATTTTTAAAGTATTATATTTTAATTCCACTTTTTTATAGATTCATTTTAAGTTATATTAAATGAATAGTGTCAATAATGACATTAATGATATTTTATAATAAATAATATTTTATTAAATGATTTAAAATTTATAAAAATATTACCATTTTTTCAAAATATCTTGAAATGGTTTAAAAAATCAATCAATTTCAATTTATGGGACTTTTTTCATTTTATAGTAATATTATTAATCCTAAAGGGGTAGAAAACTTTAATATTATGGTAATTGTCAAAAGGGTTAATAAGGGGTTAAAACTAAAAGTAAGAGTAAAAACATACCCAAAACTTGTTAAAATTTTATTAAATGAGAGGTTTTAGACTTATAATCATACTATATTATAATTATATAAATTTGGATATATTTGTTCATGAAAAATAATTTATATTAATTTAATATTTTTTGAAATTCCAAGAATGCCCCTACCCGCAATTATAAAAGGATACCCTTTTTTTCAATTTTTACAACACTTTGAACCATATAGCTTAACCAAACCATAATAATTTCTATTATAAACATGCTTATTCATGTTCTAGAGGTTCTAGTTCTTCCAAAAGACCTACCTTATCTCCCTTAAGAAGAGATCTAAAGGAGGTCTATCGAAGAAGAGATAATCATCTACATCGAGTCCTTCAAGTTTATTTATTATTTTACTTCCTATTAAAGTGTTGTGACCATATTAAGACAGTAAATCTATTATCATCAATATAATTATATGTTATTATGATTATGGGAAAACCATATTCCATCTATTTTCCATCCCATGAAAATGGAGAACATCAATTGTGCGTACATACAACTTACTATCTCCACATAGATGCATAATTTATTTTTCATTATAATTTAACTTGGATGGTTATAATGATGGAAATAATTAGTATATATTATATTTATTACATAACTATTATTCTGTAACTATAATATCATATATACATTCTTACCTTTTGATACATTGGAAAATGATAACGTTACTCATGCGTATGTGTGGACTACCACATCCACGAAGCGATGTGATCCATTTTTCATTTACACTCTTCATGGATGTTAATAAGTATGGATTTAATAAATATGAATTATATATATTATATAATAATTATTATATAAATATTAATTATTATTCACATTTCTTTCATTCTATCCTTTGAAAAGTGGAAACAATGTTCATGTGTACGTACGACCTACCATCTCCATGAATGGTGTAATTCATTTTTCTATATCTATATTTCATAGATGACTATTAATATATATATATTGAATATATATGATATTTATTCCATGAATATAATTCTATATATTATGGAACTATAATAAAAGGTCATGAATCGAGACTTCCAAATCAAAACATATTTGAAAAAAAAAACAGTTAACACCAAAAATAATAATAAGAAAATATTAATAAGAAATGAGTTATAAAATATTATAAATGTATCATATATAATATTATTTATATTAATATGGTTATGGTATATAATTATAATAAATTTAAATTTATTATAGATGAGGCCATAGAACCTATCAAGCAAGTCAAACATGAGGTAAGGGGATTCTATCTCAATTTCCTTTCATTGAGGCATATTTTAATATTAAAAGCCTAATTTATTTAATATAATGTATATAATTTCCCTTTTATGTATTTATGATAATTATTCAATATAAATAAAATTTACCTTAAATATATATATTATTTGTATCATGGATATGCTTATTTCTTAAACCATATACCATTACTATATATAGAGTTTTTTTGAAAGTTATTTGATTGAATGGGGAAATATTGATATTAAATATAAGTTAACCAATATAGATATTTTTTTATTAGATGTATTTTTCATTAATTAAATAATAATTCTATATCTAAGAAATGCATTGAACATTCAATGATGGGTGGGGATCAGAATTATATAACCCCTCGATTCATTGAGAGGTCTCATGAGACAAATTAGTAAGCTAACATTAAATGGGGTTTTTACCCATAGTTTTAAATTGTCTTGGTGAAAGGTAATAATGATAGAGATATCATGATGTCTAGGATCATTATGTCTAATAGTATGTATTTTCATCATTGAGAATTTAATTATTATTATTATATATGATATTACTAAGTTAATATTATCCATGGATGTATTTTGTTCTTAAGTTATTGATTAAATAAAACATGTTTTTAGTTATTTATATTTTCATATTGATTATTAATTATTTATTCATGATAGATTACACTGTATGTAAAACTTACTGAGAATTTTAGATCACCCTTATTATGTTTCCTTTCCACAGGTTGTAAATAATAAATGCTTGAATGAGTTTTCAAGGATACAAAACATTTACTTTTGTTATGTTTATATTTTCTTACTAATGTAAAATGTGCATCATGTATGTATATGCTTCACCAATACTACAAAAATGATCAATCATTTTGAATTAGAATCATTGTATCTATGCCAATTTAATAAAGTTGGCATTCACTCTGGGTTACTAGAGTTGGGTATTTTACAAGATTGACCCTGTCCATGAGGGTCGACCGCATGGCTTTCTATCGATCAACCATACGATCAATCTACAGATTGACCACAAGACTTATTTGGATTGATGACTCCCAATTATATAAACCACATGAGTTAAAATGGATTGAATTCATGTTATTTATTCAAGCAAACACACTTTCCACTGAATCAACCGTGCATGTAGTGATCGACCACATGGAGAGTTTGAGTTCGACCGTGTGATGATTTAAGATATCTCAAGAAAGAAGGATCAATTTCATATAGAAATTTAACCCACCATAAATTATTTGGATAAAAAATGAGTTGATATTGAGCTACCACATGAAGAGAATAGTGACCATATGTTGAACTTGATATTTTACACTAATTTTTGAATCGACCATGCATGGAGATAAATCAGTTTATAGTAAAAAAACAGAGTATTCATTCTTAAATGAGATACGGGATTGGTGAGTTTGAGTTATTGAGGCATGCATGTGAATTGAGTAATTATGGGAATATATGAAATTTAGTTGATGATTCTACTGAAATGAGCTATGTGCTCATTTAACATAAAGAGTTTTATCTTTTTATTCAATAATATCCATGAGTTTTCATACTATGTGATAAGGAATACTCGAATCATTCAATCATTTAATTAATAAAGGTAGGTAGTTTGATACGGAATGAACTAAATGAGTATCCACTGAATCAATGGTTTATAACAAGACATTAAATATCCATAATGGATTCATATCATAGGTTTGTGTATTACACATAAAGAATGAATAAATACCCGATGCTTACAAGCACTTAAAAATGAAGGAAGAAGATCCATAAAGGTGAGCACATGCTACATGTTTGATGCAATAATGTAATGCTTAATTCATGAAGATTTAATACATGAGATTATAAAATAATTGGAATGAGGTTATTCATTGACCATCTGAAGAATAAATGAGAATACCCAAATTCGTTGGATATTTTATATATGGAATTATGGAAGTATTTGGAGAATAATTATCATGGAATGAATTATTATGGATTATTAATCATGAAATAATACCCATGATATTAAAGAGTTAATAAAAATATTTGATTATGAAATTATTCTAAAATTTTATGGAATATTATCTCGGTACATGAATCTTGAGTCCTACAGCATTTGATGGGGATAAATTCTCAAATATTATAAATAAATTAATATCCATAATAAATGAGGAAGTAGTTAAGATTCCTTAATTGAATTAAAAATAAGAGACATACCTACTGTAAATGATTATGGTTTTTCCTCGATTTATGGAAATATTTTATATAATAATTATGAGGATAATATTCATGATATTATTGTTTTTAATATAACTGGATTTTTAGGTGATGGAGATGAGGAGAGGTGAAGAAAGAAATATTGTGAATATTGAAAGATCATCTAAGAGAACCAGATACACTAAAATATCAATAAAATAAATAGAATCAAAGGTATGAGTATCTAAAGGAAACACAATAGAGTATTCAAATATTGATAGAATCAGATAATTTAATATTTGAGATGAGTTTTAGGGTCAACAGACTTGATGCATGTATTTATTGAATACATTTAAGAATCTTACATGATAAAACATGATCTTGTAGGCTCGCAGAGGAAGAATTTCATCAAGAAGGTTTGAGAATTTTTTAGTTTCTTACCATACTAAAATAAGTTAAGAAATATTCTAGTAGGTTCTTGAAGTAGAGGAGACATAGTAGATTCTGTTTTGGGAAACAATTTTTGAAGAAAGAGATGATGGAATTTGTGTATATATGAATGAATTATATTTGGTTGTAACAATTGATGAATATAGTGGAGAATAAATGTTTTAGAGAATAATAAACATGGAAAGGAGTAGGTTTTTATGAGAAACATCTTAAATACCATGTTCCGATATCTTTCATAGTATTATTTCACACAAAGAGATTCTTCGGGTAATTATTTAGTGGTTCAAGAACCCTAACAAGTTAAAAAGGTTTTATTTAATAGAATTTATAACAAAGGGATTACTAATTCACATCCCCTATCAGTGTTCCATATGGTCCTTAGAATCTACGATTAATATAAAAGGTATTTTACCTCTAATGATGTAAGAGAATTTGTTGAGAAATAGAGAAACACAATTTAAGAACAACTATGTAGTTCCTATCTCTTATAGAAAATATTTCCATAATGGGAGGAATAAGATGCTACCCTAACACCTTTCACTTGGCCTTAAAGTTATAGATGCTTCTATAGTGGGATTTTAAACTATTTCAAAATATTATTCTTTGAAAAAGGATGGAAATATAAATATAGAGTTTAATAGAAAGGAAAAAATGCTATTTTGATGTCTTTATCTAAAAGGATTTACTCCAAAGTTATGGTTCATGAAATGATCAAATAAATATAGGATAAATTGATGATAAAATATGAGGGAAATATTAAAGTGAAAGAATAAATACATTATGTTTGGAGTATAATATTTAAAGATATAAAAATGGAAAATGATGAGAACATTGAAGAATATTTCACAAGGGTAAATGAGATATTTAGCAATATCTAAGGGTTTGGTGAGAATATTGATGATTCCATCATCATTAACAAACAATTGAGAAATTTTATTGAAAGGATTGATTTGAAAATTCCATCCTTGGAAGATAGATAATATTTTATAGATAATTAGATATATAATATGATCATTTCATATGCGATTATAAAGGATAAACCCTTTACAAATAGGATGAAATATTAAATAGAATTTGAATCCATAAGAAAATGAATGGTTAAAGTAGAAGTGGTTTCTAAACTAAGTGATTTATATGATGATGAGGATGAGAAAGAATTCAACCAAATTACCCCCTCATATCAAGAATATTCAATAAGTGAAAATGGAAAGGAAAACGTAAAAAATTACCAAGATGTTTTAATTATAATGATATTAGTTATATTGAAAATTATTTTCTAATTAAGAAGGATGTAGATTCTGAATCAAATAAGGAAGAATAAAGACCTCAATAAAATAAAGGCGATAAAGAGAAAAAACATATTTCAATATCAAAATAAGTATATTTATGTGTAATAAAGAGAAATTTGAATCACCCAATAATTCAGATAATGAAGTCACTCTCTTTCCACATGTTAATGAATAATCTAATTCATCTAGAAGTGATGATAAAGATTAAAGGGGAGAACTTGAGTAGGAGATAAAATAAAAAGTTGAATCATTTTTTTAATAATTAAAACTACTCATGAAATAAAAAGGTATGTTTTGAAGGATAAGTATAAAGGATTTTAAGAAAAGAAAGATA
Source organism: Viscum album (assembly GCA_963277665.1). Taxonomy (NCBI): domain Eukaryota; kingdom Viridiplantae; phylum Streptophyta; class Magnoliopsida; order Santalales; family Viscaceae; genus Viscum; species Viscum album. The sequence goes on from OY728145.1 coordinate 1,160,789,263, forward strand.
TTAATATAAAATAAGAAGACTATAGTGATGAGGTTATGAAATATTAATTGAAGTCTACTAATCTTGAAAAGATAGTGAGTGATCCTGAAGAAAATATGGATGAAAAATAAAGTCATTTTTGAAAAAAAAAATTCTTTGTATCATAGTTTAACATGAGTTGAACATGGCCATAGAATACCTCCCCAAAAACTGAAGTGAAAGGATACTATTATTTGGATAATGAGAATAAATATCCAAGAGAGCAAGGAAAAACATAACCTAATCAGAATGAAAATAGATTTTCTATTTCTAATAATGTAGGTGTCAAAAAATTAATAAGAGGTTTGGATTAAGGAAAATTAGAGGAAATATTCCACTCTAAATGAACGAAGAAGTGATCTAATAAAACCACTACCCAAAGGTAAAACATGGTTCAATATGCATTAGTATAAAAAAAAAATTTCTAAAAAAATAGAACAATAAAAAAGAACATAATTGAAAGGTTTTTTATAGATCTATAGAAGTTATAGATATAAATCCTATTAATGTTGGTTTAATATGTCATTACCAAAAAATATATAAGAATAAAGTGGGAGCTTTGGCAATGATACTAGGACCAATTCTTAATGAAGGTAATATGTGACAAAATATATAAATCTGTCCACTAATTTTTTTTAAATATTTAGAGGAATTGTTTGGAAGATGTGAAAAATAGGGTTACTGAGATGTGGTATTCATGAATAGACTATAAGTATGAATTACCCATGGTGTAATAGGGAATAATTATAAGTAATAGAGGAAATTTCAACCAATACATGTCAAGAATTCATATGATAAGCCCAAAAATGATGAGTATGTTAAGAAAGAGATCTTAAAAATTTGGCCCAATTAACTAAAAAAGGATAAGAAAAAGGAATAAGTTGAGATAAATTCTAGGGTAAAAGTAAAGAAAGTGGTAATATAATAGAATTAATAAGTTTATAAAAAGTCATCCAAAAGTGGTGATTTGAAAATTTATTAAAGGTGTAAGAGGTGTGAGAAAGTTGGAAATAATTTAAATGATTGTATGTCCATCTTACCTATCCAAGAAGAAATTATAAAGGAGGTAAAAACCAAAGGCAATGAAATCTACCTAATCTCTAAACATAAGAATAAATATTTAGGTAAATAAAATTATTCTAATAATAAAGAGAGAAATTCCTATCCTATGAATGGAAACACAAAAAAGGCAAGGTTGAGAAGAAATTATCAACCTGAATTCTCCCTTTGAGAATCAAATTGGTCCATCCTTATTCCCTTATTATTATTTTTATTTATACTAATAAGCAGTGAATTGATGGAGAATCTTGATAGTGTCACTACTAGAAAACATGAAGAAATATTTCATTATGAAGTCTGCTGACTACCATGAAATTAAATAAGAGGAGTTTATCCCTTGAGGGGGAGAAAATTTGATAAGAATATATCATTGTATTTAATTACAATGAATCTATAAAATCTAAAAAAAATTCAAAATTAGAGGATAAAGGTATCCCAATCACACTCACAATCCTTACTCATGATTATTTCAAACATATTTCATAGGGGGAGTATATATTGATGAAAATGATGAGAAAAATGAGATTTAAATATCTTGAACTTAAACATTTTGATGTGTTTAATGAAGTATGAATGATTATTTATTTCTCAATAAATTTATTTTATACAACACCAATTTGTGAAATATGTAATTTATAAGCATGGAATCAAATATATGAGTTTTTATGGACAATATAGATAACCTTGATTATATATCTCTTATTTTATACACATAGTTAGGCTATATAAACTTATATTTGAATAATTAAAAGTTATTTTCTAATAAAGTATGTGATATCATCTGTCTCTTGAAAGTTTCTCTAGAAATGATATTAAAAGGGAAGAGTATGAGAGTTTTTTATAAATAATAAATAAAATTTCCCTTTACATGATCCTTTTTATTTGGTTGTTAATAAGGGGGATGATGAAATGAGTAAACATATTGATTGATAAATATATGTGTTGATATTTAAAACAATATAAAAAGGGTGAGATTATTGATCATAAGTATTTCATTTTTTTAATGAGTCAATATGTGTTGAGTTGGTGAACACTATTGAAGGAGATTTTTGAAGAAGATACATCCATTGATTACTTTGGATGAATAAAATTTGAAGAATAAATTGAGAATTCAAAACTAAGTGTTGATAATAAGATATATTTTATGTAAGCTTGATGAGGAGGCTACCTATATTTTACACTGAGTGTTGAAATAAGTACTGGAAAACAATTGGACATCCTTATCCAGCTGTGAGAACCAGCTCAATAAAGAAGGGGATATTTTAACCAAACTTATCCAACTTAATAGTTAGTTATTTTAGGAGTATAGCTTATTTATGGTGTGTACAGTTGGAATACAAGTGAGAAATAAGGAATGTGTGAAGAGAGTGATGTTAACCTCGCATGTACAGGGTGACACCTGAGGCTGGAGGGAATTGTCTGACACCCAACAAGCTTTTTATTATGGAAATGAGAATCTAGGTTTATTATTAAGTGGCCCTAACCCCTTTTTGATTTTTATATGGGATAATAGAAGTGATAAAACTGTATAAGTGTTTAAAAATGAAGATAGAACCCCAACCATCTTATCATTTCATCTCTTCTATTTAATCATGCTGAGGATCATTGTCTTCCTCTTGATATGTTTGCATGTAAAATCTAAAATTGAACACACATTTAGGATTGAATTCACAAATGATTTAGACTGACTAAATATTATTTTATATTGACCATTACTATAAGTATTTACCACATTAATTGATACCAATCGACTACATGATCAATCTATAGATCAAATTAAAAAATTTGGTTTAATCAACCATGCCTAATCTAATTGATCGTATAAGTTAAAACAGATCGACTACATGTTGTTCTCTAGAGTGACCACACCTTGCACCGAATCAACTATGTATGTATTTATGTAATAAAAAAAGAGTTTTAGGTCAACTGTGTGATGATCCAAGATATATAAAGTAAATACAATCAACCACATATATAATTTTAATCCACCGTGAATTAGTTAGATCAACTATGAGTTTATCTTGAGCTACCATAATAAGAAAAAGTGACAACATGTTCAAATTGAGCATCCAAACCAATTTTTTAATCGATAGTGCAAGGAGATGAATCAATGTGTATTAAAAAAATAGAGTATATATTCTTTCATGATAGTGGGGATGGGTGGGTTTAAATTTTTAAGGAATTCATGTAGATACTCTTGTATGCATGTGAATCGAGTGATTATGGTAAGACATGAAATTCATTCATTGATTCCACTAGTATAAGTTGTGTTATAATTAAACCTAATGAGTTTGATTCTTGAATGTAATATATTCCATAGGTGTTCATACTTCATGAAGAGGAATACCCAAATCTCACAAGTATTTAATTAAGAAAGGTAGGTAGTTTCATACTGCATGAATTAAATAGGTAGCCCCGACATTAATGATTCATCCTTATCCATTCATTATCCATACTACATTCATATCATGGGTATGTGTATTACACATGAATAATTAAGAAACACCCAATTATTGTGGGAACTTAAGAATTTAGGAAGAAACTATATGAAAGTGAACACATGCTATTAGTTTTATGCATGAATGCAATGATTAATTCATACATATTAAATGCATGTGTTTAGAAAATAATGAGAACATAGTTATTCATTGACCACATGAAGAATAATAGAGAATACGTAAATTCCTATAATATTTAATATAAAGAATTATATATGTATTTAGAGAATAATTATCATAGAATTAATGAGGAATTATTATGGGTTATTAATCATGAAATAACACCCATGATAATAAAATGATAATAAAATGATAATAAAAATATATGATGAAATAATGAAGTTGATATTTGAGTGAATATTATCTCAATACATGAATCATGAATCACAAAACATTTGATGAAGAGAAATTTTGGGACATTAAACATAAATTAATATCCAGAATAAATGAGGAATAATTCCAGGATTCGTTGATTGAATTAAAAAGAAGAGGCATACCTACTATTAATGATCACAGTGTTTCCATGAATTATAAAAGTAATTTCTATGGTAATTATGAGGATATTATTCATGATATTTTTTTGAATATAAATGGAATTTTTAGATGATTAAGGTAAGGATATGTGAAAAAATAACCCTTTTCAATATTACAAGATCATCTGAGAGAAACTAACACACCAAATTATTGAAGAAATAAAGAGAGAAAAAGCCAATAGTCTCTTAAGGAGACACACCTGAATATTAGAATACTGAGAGAATCAAATAATTCAAGATCCAATAAGAGTTTAAAGGACAATAAAGTTGATTAATGTAACTATTAATGACCTTAAATAATTGTATATAACTAAACCTGGTCCTATAGACACTTGGAGGAATATAGTCCTCAAGAAAATTGAATATATTTATAGTTTTGGATCATATTTTAAGAGGTGAATAAGTCTTTTAGTTGATTTTAGATTCATTGGAAACATAATGGATTGTGTTCTGGGAATTTTTTAAGGAATACATAGTGGACTTTATATATTTAGGACCATATTTTCCTTGGTTGTAAAAATTAATGAAGAGAGTGGGGAATTCATGTTGGGGATAATAACCAACATAGAAAGGAGTAAGATTTAAAAATAAACCATGTAAATACTATGTACTGATTTATTTAATATTATCATTTCACACAAAGTGAGTTTGTGAGAAATTATTTAGTGGATCGAGAAGTCTATCAAGTTCAAGATGTTGAGTTAAATGGAATTTGTAAAAAAGGCTCACTAATTCACTCCCTCTCAGTGTTACATCTAAACTTTAGAATCTAAAATTATATAAATATTACATAATTTTAGATGAATATCCAATAAATCTCATAATAATACATGATCAAGAGTAATAAATATTTTCCTGTGCTTGGAGAATAAATACATAATAAACTTATTTAATTAGATATATTCAACATCTCCCATAAAATTCTTCTCACCTAGTACGATTATTAGAAATATAGTACTTAAAACTTTTCTTTATAATCTGGGGAAGTGGAAACATAATATAGGGTGATATTTGATTCCCATTAAGGTTAAAAATGTGAGATATTAATTTATAATATTAATAGAGCATAATATAAACATTAGTGTAAGATAAAAAGATCATAACTTATAAAAAAATACTCAAATACCAATTGAAAAAAAAATAAAAAGTTTCAACATAAAGAATTTTCATATTAAAATAAAAGGGTCCAAAGAGCGTTGAATCATCAATAATCAATCATGATCCCTGATATAAAATCATAAGCATAATAAATAATTTTGTGGAATACACCTAAGCATTGAAATCATATGTCAAACCCACCCCCAAGACATTAATAACATAGTAAGCTTGGGTTAATCATCTATATAACTTTTTAGTCGTAGTATAATCTCATGTGTACCCTATTGGGATTGGGATAACTATCCATGTACCATTTTGGAATTTGGATAGTGTCCAGTGTACCCTCTTGGTCTTGGGATAATTGCCCATATACCCTCTTGGGATTGGGATAACTGATAGTGTACTCTATAAGCTCATGAGATAAAAAATATTACCCAATGAATTGTATCGATATAACAAACCCACACATCATATTATGATAAAACATAGACATGCATGACATAATATCACATAAAAATTCATTAATTCATTATATCTTAATTAACCAATGGAAAGAAATGGGTTTATAAAAACATCATCACCGTAATCCATATAGAGAAATAAAGTGGAAGGTATCATAAAATCATACCCCTAGTAAAACATAAAAATCCTTAAAGGATATAAATAGAGATAAAAAATACTTTTTATAAACCCATTATAAATATTATTTGAAAAATAATACATAATATCTATTTCTTTTAGTAATATTATAAAAAAATAAAAAATTCCCAGAAAAATGGGAATCATATTTTCTTTGTAAAACCATCGACACTTGAAAAGGAATCTTCATGAATAATAATGGTCATGATGATTGGAAAATAAATTCATACAGTAAATGTTTTATAAACACATTATTTTCAAACTTCTGTAATGGAAGTAAAATATCACCCAATTTGAAAATAATAAGAACATTCCTTTAATTTTTTGTAAAAAAAAGTCAAATATAGTTAAAAAATACCTTTATAAATCTTTTAAAATTAGATAATATCTTCAATAAAACAATTTTTAATAACATCAATATGGTAGAGAAATATTCCCAAACAAAAAGGATAAATAAAGTTGACTTTTCTTAAAAACATTATTTTAGTCCTTTTGAGTACCAAAGAGAGGAAAAATTAAATGAAAACTTAAAATTCCTAGAAATAACCATAAGATAATAAAATATATGTGTTGTATAAGTGAAATAATGTAACATCCCAAGATTTTATGAAATATATCCTTTAAAATTAATTTAAATTATTTAATATATTCTATTACATGAAATACATAGTTTATATTATTTCACATGAAATTCCAAGTTTATTTTGTGTTTCATGCAACATCGATTTCCTTTGATGACTTATGTTACCCATAAGCCAGATTCTTACCAGAGAATAATATACTATTAATATTATTATAATATTTAACACCTAGTTGTTGTAATGATAGGAATTAATGATATTATCTAAATTATGAGAATTATAGTATAATTTTTTTTATAAAATGAATTCATTTTTTACTAATTAATTATAATTGTAATTTTTTTAAGAAAGTGACATGGATTGGTTTCCCAATCCATGCCCAAAGAAATTTATTAAGAACAAGGTTTACAGTGAAAATCCGAGGTGTAATGAAGCTACACCATCAAAAATATAAAGCCACAGACAAATCAAATGAAACATGAATGAGCAGAGCAATCTATCCTCTAGCAGTCTGAAAATAGTAGTAGCAAGAGACCAACACCTCGATTGTGGAAGCAGAACCATAAAAAGATAGAGCAGTAGCAAGCACATCCATATAAACCAGATTCATCCAGATGCAAGCTACCCCTTAGATCCAATGAAAAGAAGAATATGATCCAGCCCAGTTGCCAGCATCAGAAACCCCATCAGAATCAATCCAGAATACAAGAGGCAGCATTTTACTAGATCCAAACATGAATTAGCACCCAGTACAGTTGAAACTCAAGAACAGCAGGTGATTATACATCATCAACTCTGTGCTGGACTGATAAAGAGCACAACCTATTCTGCAGAGCCATCCAGGAGCATACTTCCATGAAAAAGCAAGAACAAGCCTTGATGACAATAAAGTAATACCATGCTATAACTGGGAGAACCATAACCAAAGAATAGCGCTCAGAGCCAGCAGAGCCCAAACAACCACTTAGAAACATAACAGAACTGCCAGCGCTAAAATAGAGAACATAAACAGGTCATAATAAGCAAGCCTTCCCAAAGTAGTCCACATAATTTTTAAAATTCAAACAAAATGAAATTTTATCTTAATAAATGAAATTAATCATTATTAGTGAAATATATTAATTTAATTTATATTTTATATACCTAATAAGATGTTTTAAATTCATCAAATCTTTTTGATAGACTAAATATAAAAATAAATCCAATTTTAAGCATAAAAAGATACATATTTTTAAAAGTTTGTTTTACCATATTTTAATGGTGTAGTTGTTTTAAAACTAAAATTTGAAACTTTTATAAATTATATATGAAAAAATAAACTTTTTTTTTAAAATCATAATATCAAAATTTAATTTGGGTTATTTTTTTTGGTATTTTTCTAAGAACGTTCATATTTTGATGCATAGTGAATGGCACCGAATTTTAATTGAAAACTTATTTTTCATCTAATAATTTATAGTATAAAAATATATTTTTAATTGGTTTTAAAGTATAATTAGATAAATATTATATCATTTAATCTTATTTATCTCATTTTAATTATTTTCATAGTGATTTTAGATATAAAAATTTATCAAATTTTTGAACATTTTTCACTTTAAAAACCCGCTTTTTCATCCTATCTGTGAGATTAATTTTAAATTAATTTACACCACATAGGTTATTTTTTTTTGAAAAATTAATTCAATATTTGGAATAAGAATAATTTATAATTTATAATAATGTCAACTTAGTTTTTTACAAAAATATTAGTGAAAGAAATTAAAATTAATTACAGCGATTAAGATAAAAATGAGTTTACTTAGTGGTTAAACTTTAATCTTAAGGGGAATAATGACTTAAAAACATGTCCAAAACAAAATTTATGGAAATTATACATCCATATACACTAATATATAGAATTGGGATCATTATTGGAAGCACATTATGTAAGGAGACCTTCTAATAGTGTTTACCTTTTTATATTTACAAGAATGTCACTCCCTCTCCACTATAAAAAGACACTCACCCTCCCTACTTATTCACACATATAAAGACCTTTTTCACATAAAAAACCTTCCCAAATAATCTCCCAAACCCCCCTATACACCTATAATCCTAACTTTGGTTATAAATAAATCCAAGTAAGTCTTTTGGTGTAGATAAAAAGGAGTTACGTGAAAAAGAGGTAACATTTTTCAATGATCACTTTTATTTTATTTCTTTCTCAAACCACTTAAATTATTATTACTACATGATTATATAATAACATAAGTATATTAAAAATACTAATATATTTTTATGTTAAGGTTTATACCTTCACCTTTACACACTTCCATCAAAGGATATACAAAATCATCATTCATGTGTACAACAGTCTATCACCACACGAACCAATCTCGTTCGTTCTTCCATTACCACATTTTAAGGTTGATAATAATGATGAAATTACTGATTTTATATGATATATATGATATTTATAATATCTTGATACTTCTAAAATTATTATATAATGCATACCTTCATACATTCTATTTTGTGGGAATATGATAACATCATTTGTGGATGAGTTGGCCATCGCCTCCTTAAAGTGATGTGATTCATTAACACTATACATGGAATGTATTAAGGATGTATTTAATAAATTTATATGATAAAAATGGTATATTTATTATATTCATGAAATAATTATCTATCTTTTCATATAACATATCATTTTCTTCTTTCTATTTCACACGCTGAAAAAGTGATAAAGTTGTTTAGGGACGTTTGGACTACCACCTCTTCAAAGTTATGTGATGCTTCATTTTTCATAAAAAAATCAAAATAATGATATATATAATAATATATAGTTAAATAATAAGGTATTTATTATATAATTGTCATTATGTAAATATTAACATCACTTACCTTCTTTCCATAATGATCATTGAAAAATTGGAATGTTACTCATGCGTATGTACGACCTACCGTCTCCATAATTGTAACATTGGTTAATTTTTCATAACCATATTTCCTATATGATTATAAAAGTATAATTTATCTAAAATTGTGATAATTATTTCATGGTTATTAATATGGATATTTTTAAATAATGACCTCATTGACCATAGTCGACCTATTAAAGTCAGTTTTGACACATAAGACGAATATGGTCAAAAAATATGACTTAAAAATTATTGATTAAGTAATTATATATAAATTTTTTATAAGTGAAATAAATTTAATAATAAACTTGGAAAATGTTTTGAATATAGTAAATAATTAGCGTAAGTTTATTATTAAGGAAGATAACAAACAATCATGACAAATCCGACTCAAGGTAATGGATTTCTTAACTCAATTTCCATTCATTCAGTTAAACTTCTATGTCATTGGTTATGTTATTCCAAATATATGTGTAAAATTTCCTATTATTTTTTAAATGTATTTATAATTTTTATTTTTTGTATTTAAATTTTTTAAACATAATTATTTCATCAATTTATTCTCACTCCAATATATGATCATTATAAGGGGTTTTCTAATCTATTTTTTATTTCTGTGAGATATATTCCATATTCAAAACTTATTTTTGTTGTGTGGTGTAAATAATTCCCATGAATGTATTTGATTATTATTACCCTTCCATTTATGGTATTTTACATATGATTTTGATGATATCACTTTCATGGGGTTTATGGTTTCAAAGTTAGGAAAGTGGAAATGGATTTTTATTATAATTTGCCTTCTTTAAGATGTTTGTTATGATATACACCTGTCTTCTTTTATAAGGTGTATATACTGATCTTTTGACATGTTATATCATGAATATCATTATTATCATGAAATTATATGTTTAATTTTATTTTATTACTTTCACGGGGTTAATGATTCAAATGTTTCAAAGTGACATGAGACGCTTTGGAATGTTTAAAGATTATTTTCCCCATGAATGTTTTTAATGATGTTTTAATGGTATTTACATTCATCAAAACAAGAAACCTTTTTTTAAATTATCCTACACTAGGTATATTTTTTATTTATACCATCTTAATTATTTTGTGGATGAATTAATTTTTCTTAATAGATTATTTTGGAACCTATTACTTTTCTACAGGTTAATCTTGTTCTAAAGATATTATTATGAAACCCATTTTTTCTATAGGTTAATATTGTTTCAAATAGATTGTTGTTGAACCCAATTTTTCCATGGATTAATCATGTTATAAATATATTTTTATAGAATCCATTTATTTTCTACAGTTTAATCATGTTTCAAAGAGATTTTTATTGAACCCATTCTTTTTCCATGGGTTAATCTTATTTTGAATAGATTTTTGTTGAACCTATTTCTTTTCCATGGGTTAATCATATTTAAAGGAGATTTTTATGGAACCCAATTATTTTATAATGGTTAATATTTTTTCAAAAATATATTTATTGAACCCATTTATTTTCCATGGGTTAATCATGTTTGAATACTTATGTGTGAAGACCAGTGATAGGAAATGGCTCCCTTCTCCCCTGGCCTCCCCCCTCACTCTCAATCTCATATACTCTAGGGTTTCCTCCTGAAACCCTCTGATCTGGGTCGGTGGTTCCCCCATTCATTCTTTCCTTCCTCCTCCTTCTTCTTACCCCTTCTTGTATTCTCTTGTCCCCCTAATATACTTACTTTTTTCCCTTTCCAACTATGAAATCTGGTTTCATTTGTGGCCAGATTTTCTTCCTTCTTGCTAGTGTGGTCATCTTATTTTAAGCTTCTTATGGTGGATTTGTTGGTTCTGATGATGGTATTCACTATTGAAGCCCCCAACTACTTCTTCACTACTCTTGCCTCTCGTTACACAACACCTCTCCAAGTCAGATATGGAGTGATGGATTCTCAGTGGTTTTGGGATATGCGGCCTAGTGGTCGAGGGTATTTCAACTGAGACTGTATCATCGAGTTCATATTTTTGGATGTTGACTCTAATATAATCATTTTTACTCCATTCGGAGGCCCATGCATTTTAAATCCCTGCTCTAACCTCAAGACCACATTATCCTATCCAAGTTAGACCTGACGTGGTGGTTCTTCAGAGGTTTTGGGAGGTAGGATTTGGCTGTCTTTTGTGCTCCCTATGTGGCCTAGTTTGATTCGTCAGTTTTTTGGTTTCCTTCCTCAAGATTTCACTATAGATTTGGTTCTCCTATTTCTTGGTTATGGTTGTAGCCATTAGTTTTTTATGAAAGATCCTTTCGCTGTTTATATGCTTAAATTTGGATGTGATTTGATGGTGTTTGACCCTGGCGTTGAGTTCAGATAGGGATGTCGAGACCCGTGAAGTCCAACCCTATTTTTGTGGTCGATGGTGACACTGTCGATGATGTATTTTGCTGATAAAGGTGAGGTGAAGTGTATGGTTTTCAAGGTGTGCAGTGCGAGATTCTCGTTGGCAGTTTTTATTCTTGTTTAGGTAATGGTGACATTTTTGTTATGATAGTTATGCTATTCAGTGGGATTTCTATACTGGTTTACAGAAAATGATTATCAACGATGGAGGTTATGGTGACCTGAGAATTTGGTTATTTTGGTGGGTCTTGTTTCCAAAGGCAATGGAGTGTGGGGGGATGAGTTACAGACAGGGGAAAATGACAAGATATGGATGCTCAGATCAAGTTCTGTTGGGATTGGGGTCTGATGCCTGTTGACGTTGCCTACCATCTCACCCTTATTTCCCAATTTTGTATCTTTAAATTTGAATTTTTTAATGTTTGAATGTGGTTTGAGGTTGGTTGTTTAGGTTGTGAGTTTACCAATTTACCAAAAAGTGTATTTTCAAAAATTTAAATAAATAGATTGGGGGGGGGGTAATCATGTTTCAAATAGATTGTTATTGAACCCATTTCTTTTCCATGGGTTAATCAAATTTCAAAGATATTTTTACTTAAACCATTTATTTTCCATGGGTTAATCATATTTCTAAGAGATTTTTATTGAGCCCATTTATTTTCCATGGGTTAATCATGTTTCAAAGAGATTGATAAGAAACCCATTTATTTTCCCTGGGATAATCAAGTTATAAAGGGTATAAGGGTTATTCCTATTAATTTATGATTAAATGAAGTCTTTTAGGTGTTATGTAATTGTACTTGGACATTTCATGGGTGGTTATGTGATAAAAAATGATGGGTGGTTCTGTGATAAATCAATGATGGGTGGTTGTATAATAAACCAATGATGAGTGGTTCTATGATAAACCAATAACAAGTGGTTCTGTGATAATCCAATGATGGGTTGTTACATGATAAACCAAAAACAAGTGGGTTCATGATATCCCTTCAATGCATTGGGTATAGAAGTTAGACACATGGCTATTCCATTTATAAGAGTGACATGTATGGAAGTCGACCACATGGTTATTCAATTTATAATAATGAAAAGTATAATAATGTACCAATATACCTTTATGTGTTTTATATGTTTTTTATGGGTTTATACTATTTCTAATGATTGAGATTGAGTACACATGGATTTTTCTTATTTATTTAGCTGTCTATTTCCTTTTCCATGTTTTTATATTTTATGATCTAGTTATTTATGTGTATAAGTTCTTTTATGACCCACTCATGCACTTTGATTAGGTCATCATAACCACATGAACTCTTATACTCATTGATGAAATTTAATTTTTAATACTTATGATTACCCTTACTAATTATCAGAGCTCACCCTTCTTAGGTTTCCTTATCCCTAGGTTTTAAAGAATAATGTTGAACATGTTATGTATAGAAGGGATTTCATATGGATGACGACGATGTATTAATGTGATAAAGAATATATGGATTAATAAAGAGAAATGATAATTTAAAGTCACGTGAAGTGCTTATGTCGGATTTTTTTCCCAATTCCTTAAAACTCTAAACTTAAAAGTTTCTCAAGTATGTAAGTGATCCAAGTTTTCCTTTTGATGTTGTAAAGTTTAGATGAAAAATTTGGGTCATAATTATTGGCATCAAATATGGGAATGTAATGTTATGGATTTTAGCACAAGATCTAGGAGTGAAGGTTCTAGTTTGTTATAAATAACATATAATTTACCATAATGGAAATTGAAACATAATCAATCTTGAAAAAAGTGATATTGTAACAAAACCATTACCTTAAGTCCTGAATTTATTCATACGTTCTAAAACATCTTATGTAATAAATTTATATTTATTATTAATCTATAACCAAAACCATATTCATAATTATCTTTCAATATATTATTCCCTTGTAATTTTTAATTACCCATTTATGAATAAACCTCCATTAAAATTAATATTCAGGTGTCAAGTTTTATTTTTTCATGTATATTTCAATTTAGATATTCTGCCCCTTACACCTTGGTCATGATTTCTTCATCTATATAATATTAATAATGTAATAAATATAATATTTACTCATTATATACAATTTTATAACTGTTCATGTCTTTTGGGGATGAAAAATGAATCACATCACTTCGTGGAGGTGGTAGTCAGCACATATGCAAGAGTGATGTTTTATTTTTCAACGAATGGAAAGAAAATAAGGTAATTAAAAATTTACATTTAAATAATATTAATTATTTTATAAATATAATATATAGTCATTAAATCCTTCTAAATAACCAACCTTGAGAGGTGGTAATGAAAAATTAATGACATCGTTTTATGGAGAGTGATGCTTTCATTTTCCATTAGATGGATGAAAAATTAGATAATGGATATTACATAAAAATAAAAAAAAATTAAGTATATTTATGATAACTATTTCATTATATTAGGATGTATATAATAGTTTTAGAGTTTTTGGGAAGAATAAATAAACTTGAAAGAACCCTGTTAAGATAATTACCTCTTCCCCAGGTATCCTCCTTTATATTACACCTTAAGCCTTTTTTAGGTTGGTGTTTTGGTGAGAACAGATTCACTAAGGAATGGTTAGGATATTTGGAAAGATATTTTTTTCTAAGATGATCAAAGTGTGTTTATAAGTGAGGATATTATGTGACCTTTTATAAGTGAGGAGATTTACACCCTTATAAATACGCTTAACTGAAAATAATATAAGGTCATTTTTATGGGAAAGTGCCACAAAAATATTCCAAATTTAAAAGATAATGTGAGGTGATGTCAAAATACACTCAACAAATCAAATAAGGATAAGGTTTTTTTGATATTATATTCCTTATCCCTTAGTTTAACCCCGTTTAACCTTGTTTAACCCATTTTAACCATTACTTATATGACATAACTTTTTACCCTGGAAATTTATTTTTATGACAAAAAGTGAAATTGACCTTATAAAAAAAATTTATACATAAGGATTAAAAATATTTAATCCAATTTATTAGATTCAATTTTTAAAGGTGGTAGAAATTAATTCTTATATCTTCACATAAAACACATAAAAACCATTTTTAGAAAAAAAATGTATCTTCAAGAATAAAAATGATTTTATTCTCATTACTTACCTAGTTCAACTATTAAATTAACATTAATTGATTTATTGAATATTATATATATATATATAATTAAAATCATTCACCAATGGTGATTAGTTTAATTTATTAAGATAAAATAAATTACCCACATAAAAAAATGTTTTCTAAAAAATATTACTTTTTACATTCAAAATATTTTACCCCCATTTCTAAAATTTTAATAATTAATGTATAAATGATCATTAAATTTTCTACATATATAAAAAATAATTTTCCATAAGTTTAATACTAAAAATGTAATTCCTTGACCCCAGTTACCCAGAGTCGGTGCATTATTACATAGCATTGGCATAATCACAAGGAAATCATGTCTCAAAAGACCGACCAGTTTAGTATTATTAGAAACAAGATTCATACATATGTTCAACTTTACAGCTTGAAGAGAAATACAACACATATATATTTCATTAGGAACATCCAATCCTCCTAGATTATGCCTGCAGGTCACTCATAACTAACTTATTCATATCTTGGGAAAATGAAACATAAGATAGGGGTGAGCTCAAACGCTCAGTAAGGGTAAGTAATACAGAGGGAAATGACATAAATATTAATCATAGTAAATAATTGAAACCACATGCCTTTACTAATAATAAACATGAATACTTTTATGGAAAGAATATGAGCTGAGTAAATAATGCCATAATAAAACATAATCATGGGTATTCTACTAGTCGAATGACCACATGAACCATTAATATTATTTCCATATTGAGGGAATGTATAATGTCGGACATTCTGAAACATTTTGTCAAGGCCTTGGCCAAGATGTCTAAAAATGATTAAGGCCTCTTCCAAAACCATAAATCAAATTGGGAAAGGGCCTCAGCCAATTCTACGACTAGTCTTCCCATGAGACCTACCGATGCATCCAATAGCTATAGCGAGCTCCACCCGTCACTTACTAAGTCCAATACATTCCTCATATGAAAAGGTTTAAACATATCATAAACATTCGTATTAAATATAGAATATTAAATGTAAATACTTTAACCATAAAAAATGAATGGTATAAAAATAGCACATCCATAAGCAAACATATCGCAAAACCTTCAATTTAGTATGAAAGTTTTGTATCATAATAAATCAATTTCAAATAAACTTAAAATACATCAAAGGATGTTGACATAGATGAAATCAAAACCCTTTTTATAGAAATATCTCTTTCTATTTTTAAATCATTTAAGAGTCACATAATTATAAAGAAAAAATTTATTATGAAAATATTCTTATAATATTGTAATGGAAGCTTTGACGATTTTATAATGGTGGAATATAACTGCACCCACCGTATAAGTTACAAAAAGACCTTTTTACCTTAAATATGTCAAAAAGGTTAAAAAGTACCTTGTTTGGAAAATGACAGAAATATTCCTTTCAAAAAAAATAAGTGTATAAATGACTTTAACCCATTGTTTAGTAAATAGTAAAAATGTTTTGAAATACATTTTTAAGAAACATGGATGTGGATGATAAAGAGGTCCCAGTAGATAATTACGTATAAACAACCTCAGATAATGAAGAGATTATGAAATAAACCCTTACCATGTACTTTTACTTGGTTGAGGGTAGGTTAACATCCTGTATAATGGTGAAATAATTGTTACTAAATTATACAAGAATCATATATATTAATATGATATCATATATGATCTTTTAACATTGATTTGTTAATAATATCTTAGTATTATCATCGTTTCGGGTGTTAACGAATTTGTCTTTCTTTATATTCTTTGTTATGTGAGCCATATTTGTTATGGATGGTATGTATATTATTCATATCCATAATGATATCAAGTCCTTAAACATTATTTTTAATCATAAAATGAGAATTATACTTTAATGGATACGATGGGGAATGAATCTCATCGCGCTCATGGAGACGGTAGTCCGTACGTACGCACGAGTGACAATATCATTATTTTGATAATAAAATAATATATAATTGGATGGTATATCATATATAAATAATCATTATCATGTTATATTTATTATTTATATTAATTACAAATCATTATTATACCCATCAAAATAATAATGTTTTGAATAACAATTACACCACGACGTGGAGACGGTAAGCCGTATGTACGCACGTATGGTGACATGTCATTCAAAGGATAGATAGAATAATGAATATGGTTATACCATATTTATAATAACATCACAGTATATAGAATATATTGGAGTTATTATTTTAGAATGAGAATAACAAATAAAGAAGAAGTTGAAGAAGAAAGAAACTTAAAAGAGGATGGTGAAAAAATTTCCTCTTAATTGGGTTCTTCCTTTTTATTTGATCAAAAGGGCTCCTTAGGTTGGATTTATGATCAAAATAATGCCTCTAGGTCTAAGTGAAGGAATTTTAGAGAATATTTGGGAAGGGGTTTGCTGAACCAAAAGGCTTTGAAGGTGTCTATAATTGGTTAGAAGTGGTGTCCTTTTATAAGGGGGAGGAGGGGCTCTTTAGAAAAAACTTAAAGTATTAATTTATAATAAATTCATATTCAGTTTCTAATAGCTCAAAATGGGATTATTCAAATTATAAGGTGGGTATGGGTCGAAATCATTTCAACCAATAGATTTAATACAGGTTTGGTTCATTATATTAACCTTATCTTTTATTTTTAACTCTCAGTTAATTAGATTGACATTTACCATGTCACTTTGTATTTTTATATTATATAGTTAATAAACATACTATATACATCCAAGTGACCCTCAAGTGGTCCATTAATGATAAAACTATCATGATATAAGTCCTTTTGATGATCCTTATATTTTTATGAATAGAATATCAATTAATAATATAATACTTGATTTAAAAACTCATTTATGTCAATTTTGACACTATTAAAAAATTGATTTTTGTTAAAGTCTTAACAACTTTATTAATTAAAAAAAAATTCATTTAAGAAATCCTAACATGTAATATTAACCAATAAGATTCGTGTATGTCACCAAAACTTTCAAATTTTATTTATTTTAACTTCTATAATACCAATTATTTAATTCCTTTATTATTAAGGAAAATACTGCATCATTATTGTGTCATAAATAAATTTAATTATAAAATGTCTAAAAATTATAAATAAAATACAATTATGTAGGAAATAATTTTATCTTTCTAATGAATATATATAGTAGAAAATATAACATATATAACACTATATAAATATTGTTTTTCTAAAAGATATATACTAATGTCATTTTTGTATTTACTTTAACTTAATTAATATAAAGTGTCCTTATCACCTACAAGTGGCTCCATGTGGTCCCAAAACCGACCCAAAGATGACCATGGTCGGAAATGTATCAACCAATAAGGTTAGGAGACGTTTTAAGGTAATTTTATATTATTATAATATTATTGTTTTACCCTTTTTTACCGGATTTACCCTTTAACCATGGTAAATAAAATATTTACCGAAGTAATTATTAAAAATGTCTAAAAATAAAATTTACCTATTTAAAAAATTTTTACATCCTGATTCCCAATATGGAATCCATTTTTCCAAATTCAAAACACAGAAGTGGAAAAAATTAATTTAAAATTAATTCTCGTTGTTAAAACAAAAAGCGTGTTTTTAAGAGATAATAACTATCAAAAGATTGACACTTGTTTATGTCCGGTTTAATTGTGAAATTATGTCTAATTACCAAAATTGTATTAAATGGAAAAAATATATTATAAATATAATTTAAAACCACTCAAATTAATAATTTATGACTATTAATTATTTCGATTAAAAAAGTTGTTTTTAATTAAAATTTAGTAATTTTCACTATTCATCAAAATATAAAAGTTATCCGAAAAGTACCAAAATTTCACCCTAGGCTAATTTCAATATTATGAATCCAAAAATGAAGTCCATTTTGAGAGATAAAATTTATAAAATTTCAAAAAGTGTGTATTACTATTCATAACGGCTACTTTGATTGGTCACAGTGTGTTAGAATCTCGAAGTTGCATACAACACACGCTACTATATTATTGAAAGAGAATCGTACCATGGAAGCTTGGGGTGTTACATTGTACACTCCTTAAAATAATTTCATCATTGAAATTTCTAGAATAATACCACATGAAAAGACTCGAGTGGTTCTTTATCATAAGTTTTTCGGGTTCCCACGTTGCCTCTTCCATCTTATGGTTCCTCCATAGAACTTTTACCAGACGAGTTGTCCAGTTTCTCAGAACTTTCTATCTTGTATCAAGATTCTTGACAGGCTCTTCACAATAAGATAGATCGGTTTCCAATTCTACTTCCTCATAGGTGAGTACATGCGTTGGGTCAGACATGTATTTTCTCAATAGTGATACGTGGAACACATCGTGAACTTTGGAGAGACTTGGCAGCATTGCCAAACGGTAAGCTAAAGCCTCAATTTGTTCTAGAATTTTTAATGGTCCGATGTACCTGGGACTCAATTTACCTTTCTTACCGAAATGTATATCTCCATTCTATGGAGATACCTTCAAGAAAACATGATCTCCTTCCTGAAATTCCAAATCCTTCCTTCGGTTATCGGCATAGATCTTCTGCCTACTTTGAGATGCTTTGATGTGGTTTTGGATTACCTTCACCTTTTCCATTGTTTCCTCCACCAATTCTGGCCCTACGAGTTTTCTTTCACCAACATCATCCCAACTAGTTGGTTTGCGACATCTCTTTCCGTATAACTCTTCATATGGTGACATCTGAATACTCGAATGGAAGATATTGTTATAGAAAAATTCTACCAGAGGTAAATATTGATCCCACATACCCTGAAAGTCAAGTGAACATGATCTCAACATGTCTTCTAAGGTTTGAATAGTCCTTTCTGATTGTCCATCTGTTTGACGGTGGTAGGCAGTGCTCAAACAAAGTTCAGTATCCAAGGCCTTCTGAAGACTCTTCCAGAATCATGAAGTAAAATGGGGATCACGATCAGAAACAATCGATAGGGGAACTCCATGAAGTCTCAAAACTTCATCAATATATAGTCTCGCTAGGCGTTTGAGTGGTAAATCTTCCCTTATAGCAAGAAAATGTGCTGACTTGGTAAGATGATCAACAATGACCTGTTGGAACCATGGTCTTCTATGCATGATTTGGAGTATTGTTTGTGTTTGTTTTCAATCAGCAGTGGAAGTTCAGAATGTGTACTCACAAAGATATCATATAGTTCAAGCAGACAATAGTATTGAAGGTGGCACCATTTCCCAGTGTTTGGCAAATTTTTGGGCCTGAAAATAGACAAATGGAGAAAAGTGTTTTTGGAAAAGAGACTTGCGCGCCGTGTACTAGATGAAGAGGAAACTTGCACGCCATATGTCTTTCAAGATCAGAACATGGGAAAATGGCAAAGGGATAAGGGCCGTGCAAGTTTTGGGCTGGTCGCACAAGTGACCTACGCGCCGTGAAGAGACTTGGGCGCCGATGCCTAGGAGGACTAGAAACTTGCACGCCTATTGTTTTTCAATATCATAACTTCAAAATATGGTAAAGGAAAGAAGGTCGTGCAAGTATTTTTATAGGACGCTCAAGTGAGTAGCATGACAGAGGCTAGGGAGGATGAGCTGTGCGCCGAAACCTGCGCGCCGAGGGAAGACTTGCATGCCACCGCGCAGGGGGTCCAATTTGCCTATAAATAGAGGACCCCCTCCTCATTTGTAACTAAGTTCAAGACTTAGATATTTTTCGAGCTCTCATCGCGCAAGTGGTTGAGTCACGCAAGTGGTTGTTTGGTCACACAAGTAGAGGCTGCAGGCCAATTGTTGGATGCTCAACCAAGGCAGTTGGGGAGTTAAAGGCGCAAAGTCTCGCAAGTTTGGTGTTGAAGGAGGCAGTGTCAGGCAAGTTGTATGGTGTCACCTACACGCTGAATTTGTACCGCGCAAGTGACTTGTGCGCTGGGATTGAAACTTGCGCGCTGGGCTTGGATAAGCGCGCCAAGGTTGTTAAAGTTCATCTGTCCTTTTGAATCTGCACGAAAGCTGGAAGATTTCCCGGTACCATCAACGCAAAGTGAGATTCATCTTCTGGTGAGAGTTGGACTTCAACAGAGCATCTATATACGACAGAGGATGCATTCTTATGCAATGATGAAGAGACCTTCACGTCTATAAACTGAGCGGGACTTCACCTAAGGGCAGTGAGCTAGGGGGAGTCAACGAGAGTGACCTGAGGGAAGCAGTGAGCTATCCTTGAACCTTTGTCTGGGACAGAGTGATTGTGCCCAAACCATTATAATCCACAACTAGTGAAGATTAGTGGAATTAGGTACGACCGACAACTTATCGGCGTATGCTCCTTGGACATAGCCCTTAGTGGTGAACCAAGTAAAAAGTGTTGTGTCTTCTCTGTGCATGTGAATGTTTGCTTTCTAATCATATTCATCTTACAGGTTCAACAAGTTCCTACCAACGTGGGAACAAGATCCATCACTGTAAAAGAAAAAGTTGTCACCCTGATTCACCCCTCCCCTTTCAGGGTGTCCTGGGGTCCTTCATGACCCATATTTTATCGTTCTTTCTAGGATTCTTTGGTAGTCCCATGATAAATTCCATCGTAATATTATCCCATTTCCACTTAGGTATGGGAAGAGGTTTCATGACTCCTCCAGGATGTTGCCTTCAATCTTTCACTTGTTGACAAACCATACATCTTGACACAAAATCAGCAATCTCCCTCTTCATGTTGTCCCAACAAAAATGTTCCTTCATATATCTGTACATTTTGGTGCTCCTAGGGTGTATAGAGAAATTTGAACTATGAGCATCATCCAAAAACTCTCTTTTTAGATCAGTTATATTGGGAACACAAAGTCTCTTCCCAAATTTCAAAATTCCATCTTCATTCACAAAGTCACTCAATCTCCAATCATTCACAGCTTTAATATTCTTTTGAAACTCTTCCTCACCGGTCTGAGAACTCTTTATCCTTTCTAGTAAAGATGGTTCAGAAACCATTTGAAAAAGTATTGAGGTTTCACCTTCCATGGTGATTCCCATATCCATCTTTACTAGATCCATGTATATAGGATCCTTCTCGACTCTAATCTTGTTCAAAACTCCATGATCCTTTCTGCTCAAAGCATCTGCCACCTTATTTTCCTTCCCCAGGTGGTAGTGTATTGTACAATCATAATCCTTGAGTAGTTCAAGCCATCTCCTTTGCCTCATGTTGAGTTCTTTCTGTGAGAAAATATACTTCAAACTATTGTGATCAATATAAATCTCACATTTTTCAACATAGAGATAGTGTCTCCAAATCTTCAAAGAAAATATTACAACAGCTAACTCAAGATAATGAGTAGGATAGTTTTTCTCATGAATTTTCAGCTATTATGATGCATAGGAAAAACTCTATCATTCTGCATAAGGACACAACCAATTCCTTTCTTCGATGCATCACTATAAATAACAAAATCATCATTCCCCGATGGTAGAGTAAATATAGGAGAATTGACTAATCTTCTCTTAAGTTATTCAAAACATTTTTCACACTCTTTTATCCAAACAAATTTAACCCCTTTACGTGTGAGCTTTGTTAATGGGTTAGCTAATTGGTAAATGTTCTAGATGAAACATCGATAATAACCTGCTAAACCAATAAAACTATATACCTCAGTTATACTCGTCGGTGTAGGCCATTCTTGGATTTCCTTGGTCTTAGAAGGATCAACAGAGATTCCATCTTTAGAGACAATATGGACAAGAAAAGAAATCTTTTGAAGCCAGAATTCACACTTGCTAAACTTACCATACAATTCATGTCTTCTCAGAGTCTTCAGGATAATGCACAAGTGATTTTCATGATCTTCGTAGCTTTTGGAATATACCAAGATATCATCAATAAATAACACCACAAAATCATCGAGATATTCCTTGAAAACATTATTAATTAGATCCATGAATATAGAGGGTGCATTATTCAATCCAAAAGGCATTATTGTAAACTTGTAATACCCATACCTGGTTTGAAATCCTATCTTTGGAGTGTCTTCCTTCTTCACACACAACTGATGGTATCCAAATCGAAGGTCAATCTTTGAAAAGTATTGAGCTCCATGTAGTTGATCAAATAAATCATCAATGTGAGGTAGGGGATAATTGTTCTTTATTGTTATGGCATTGATTTCCCTGTAGTCGATACATAACCTCAAAGATCCATCTTTATTCTTAACAAAAAGGACAGGGGATCCCCATGGAGAAAAACTAGTGCGAATAAATCCCTTATTACTCAATTCCTTTAGTTGTTTATTTAGTTCAACTAATTCTATAGTGGCCATTCTATAAGGGGTCTTCGATATAGGCCTTAAACCATGAATTAAATCAATGGAAACTCAATTTCTCGTTCTGGAGGATTTCCAGGTAAATCTTCTGGAAACACATCAACATATTCTCTCACAATAGGTACATCCTCTATTGGAACATTCCTTTCCTCACCCACAATTATTTCATTCTCTTCCTCCCTAATAATTGAATTTAGTTGAGCTACTGGGGGTGGATCTAGGTAAGAATTAGGGGGTGATGATTCCGCTCTAAAGATAAGGTGTTCCTTATAATCATCATCAAAAATAGTAACCTCCTTCTTCTTACAATAAATTTTTGCATCATGGTCCGAAAGCCAATCCATACTGAGGATTATATCAAATTCAATCATAGGTATGATGATGAGATCCGTAGATAAAGAACATTTATGTGCTCTAATGGGGACTGATTCACAAAACTTTGTTGCAATGATACTTCCCTTAGGAGTTTTTACTGACAACTCCCTTGTTAAATCAAATTGGAAATATTTAATTTTCTTATCAAACTGGAAAGATATGAAACAATGAGATGATCCAGAATCATATAAAGCATTTTCTAAACTTGAGGAAACCATTAAATTACCTGCCACCGCATCTTTAGTGGCTTCAAACTTAGTAGTAGTGATTTTATAAGCTTGGCCTTGGTCCTTAGGCCTTTTCTGAGTTAAGTTTCCCTGATGCTTAGGAAATTCATTTGCATAATGTACCATCTCCCTGCAATTGTTGCATTTAACATTGGTAGCATCTTTATTTCCTTTACAATCACCAGCTAGATGTCCTTTCTGTCCACACTTGTAGCATACTCCTTTTCCTTTTAGACAGGCACTAGGGTGCTTCCTTCCACAATTATCACAAGGTGGAAATTCAATTCTTCCCTTTTTTCATGTTTCCTTATTTCCTTTCCCAGAGTGTTCAGCATATCTCTTCTTCTCTTATTTTGATTTAAAGTCATAAGACTTAGAGAATTCCTTTTCTGTCTTGGTAGCACATAAGAAAATATCTTCGTATGATGGGAAGGATTGTGATACTAATGATTGATGGAGAAATGATTTTAACCCATCAAATAAATGATCAATCTTACTTCTTGGGTTACGTATATAATCTGAAGCATACCTTGCCAACCTTGTAAAGTTAGCCTCATACTTTGCGACATTCTCATCCTCCTTTTGTATCAGACTTAGAAATTGGCTTTCCATATCTTCTCATTGGTCAAGAGGAAATTATTTTTCTAAAAACATATCTATGAAATCCCTCCATTCCATATTTGATACATCATCATCTTCCTTTTTGTTTTGAATCAACGACCACAATTGATCAGCATCTCCAATGAGGCGGTAAACTGCCATGATAACTTTTTTCCTTTCACTACTCCCTAAGGCATTTAATATTTTCTATAAAGAATTTATCCATTGCTCAGATACTAAGGGATTTGTACTCCTATTTAATGTTGGTGGTTGTTTCCTCATGAAACGATCTAACATTGATCCTCCACGTTGTGGATTAGGGTGCTCCATACAGGTAAGGTTATTATTCATAACCTGAGTGAGTTGTCCCAGTATGGTGATTAGCTTCTCAACACCAGTTGCATCACCAGCTCCACTATAATTATCTTGAGAAGGAGGGAAATCCCTACATGTAGTGCGTGCATTGATATGGTTTCCATTTCTTCCTCTAGGTGCCATTTCTAAACAATGGCATACACTAGATTAGTTTATGAATCACAATACATAAATCCAAATTTTTAAAACACTTAACATAAATTGAATAGTTTATGGATATAATCCATAATCATAAATATGATTTATTTGAGAAAGTATATAATCATAAAACCTTCATAATGGTTTGTAAATAAAATGAGAATTATCCTAAGCATATCCCTCGGGAGTGTCGTAACCAAGAGTGCAACAAGGCCCGTTATCGTGCACCAGTTCCCGTTCGAGTCTAGCTCAAAGCGGTGTTTTCGGGTTTTACCCCTAGGTACATCTGTTCCAAAGCCACCTCTACCTGCTCGTATCTAGGCAGGGATGTATTTCTCAGAAAACTCACAAAATCTCTACAATACCAAAATTCCAGGAAGGTCTTCTATACTAATCCTCAAAGTCCATCTTAGGTCTATGTGCTCTAATCAGATTTTATCTAAATCTAGTTTCCACGGTTTGTACTAAACTCTCTCTGATACAAACTGTAATGCCCCGAACCTAGTTACCCATAGTCGGGGAATTATTATATAACATTGGAATGATCACAAGGAAATCATGTCTCGAAAGATCAATTAGTTTTGTATTATTGGAAACAAGATTCATACATATGTTCAACTTTACAGCTTGAAGAGAAATACAACACAAATATATTTCATTAGGAACATCCAAGCCTCCTAGATTACGCCTTCAGGTCACTCATAACTAACTTCTTCATATCCTGAGAAAATGAAACATAATATAGGGGTGATCTCAAACGCTCATTAAGGGTAAGTAATACAACATAAAATGACAAAAATGTGAAGCATGGTAAATAATTGAAACCAAATGCCTTTACCAATAATAAACATGAATACTTTAATGGAAAGAATATGAGATGAGTAAATAATGAAATAATAAAACATAATCATGGGTAATCTACTATTCAAATGATTACATGAACCATCAATATTATTTCCATAATGAGGGAATGTATAATGCCAGACATTCTGAAACATTTTTTCAAGGCCTCGGCCAAGACGTCTATAAATGATTAAGGCCTCGGCCAAAACCATAAATCAAATTGGGAAAGGACCTCAACCAATTCCACATCTAGTTTTCTCAAGAGACCTACCGATGCATCAAGGAGCTATAGTGGGCTCCACCCATCACTTACTAAGTCCAATACATTCCTCATATGAAAAGGTTTAAACATATCATAAACATTCGTATTAAAAATAGCATACGAAATGTCTATAATTTAACCATAAACAATTAATGGTATAAAAATATCACATCTACAGTCAAACATATCACAAAACCTTCAATACAGTATAGAAGTCTTGTATCATAATATATCAATTTCAAATAAACTTAAAATCCATCAAAGGATGTTGACATAGATGAAATCAAAACCCTTTTTAGAGAAATATCTCTTTCTCTTTTGAAATCCTTTAAGAGTCCCATAATTATAAAGAAAACATTTATTATGAAAATATTCTTATAATCTTGTAAGGGAAGCTTCGACGATTTTATAACGGCGGAAAATAACTGCACCCGCCGTATAAGTTAAAAAAAGACATTCTTACCTTAAATATATCGAAAAGGTTAAAAAGTACCTTGTTTAGAAAACGAAGGAAGGATTCCTTTCAAAACACATAAGGGTATAAATGACTTTAACCCATTATCTAGTAAATATAAAAAATGTTTTGAAATACATTTTTAAGAAACATGGATGTGGATGATAAAGAGGTCCCAGTAGATAATTACATATAAACAACCACAGATAATGAAGAGATTGTGAAATAAACTCTTACCTTGTACTTTTACTTGGTTGAGGGTATGTTAACCACCTATATAATGGTGAAATAATTGTTACTAAATTATAAAATAATCATATACATTAATATGATATCATATATGATCTTTTAACATTGATTTGTTAATAATATCTTAGCATTATCATCGTTTCGGGTGTTAATAGATTCGTCTTTATTTATATTATTTGTTATGTGAGCCATATTTGTTATGGATGGGATGTATATTATTCATATCCAGAATGATATCAAGTCCTTAAACATTATTTTTAATCATCAAATGATAATTATACTTGAATAGATACGATGGGGAATGAATCTCATCGCGTTCGTGGAGACGGTAGTCCGTACGTACGCACGAGCGACAATATCATTATTTTGATATTAAAATAATATATAATTGGATGGTATATCATATATACAGAATCATTATCATGTTAAATTTATTATTTACATGAATTAAAAATCATTATTATACCCATCCAAATAATAATGTTTTGAATAACAATTACACTACGACGTGGGGACGGTAAGTCGTACGTACGCACGTATGGTGACATGTCAATAAAAGGATGGATAGAATACTGAATATGGTTGTACCATATTTATAATAACATAACATTATATATAATATACTGGAGTTATTATTTTATAATGGGAATAAAAAAGAAAGAAGAAGTTGAAGAAGAAAGGAACTTGAAAGAGGGTAGTGAAAACATTACCTCTTAATCGGGTTCTTCCTTTTGATTTGATAAAAAGGGCTCCTTAGGTTGGATTTATGATCAAACTAATGACTCTAGGTAGAATTTAGGGAAGTTTAGAGAATATTTGGGCAGGGTTTGGCCGAACGAAAATGCTTTGAAGGTGTGAAGAATTGGTTATAAGTGGTATCCTTTTATAAGGGGGAGGAGGGGCTCTTTAGAAAAAACTTAAAGTATTAATTTATAATAAATTCATATTCGGTTTCTAATGGCTCCAAAGTGGATTATTAAAAGTATAAGGTGGGTATGGGTCTAAATCCTTTCAACCAATAGATTTTAGACAGTTTTGGGTCATTATATTAACCTTATCTTTTATTTTTAACTCTTAGTTAATTAGATTGACATTTACCATGTCACATTGTATTTTTATATTATATAGTTAATAAACTTACTATATACATCTAAGAGACACCAAAGTGGTCCATTAATGATACAACTATCATTATATAAGTTATTTGGACGAACCTTAGATTTTTATGAATAGAATATTTTTAATAATATAATACTTTTTTTAAAAACTCATTTATGTCAATTTTGACACTATTCAAAAATTGATTTTTATTAAAGTCTTAACATCTTTATTAATTCAAAAAAAATTAATTTAATCAATAATAAAATGTAATATTAACCAAAAAAATTAGTGGATTTCACAAAAACGTTCATATTATATTTATTTTATCTTTTATAATACTAATTATTTAATTCTTTTATTATTAAAGAAAATACTGCATCATTATTGGTCCATAAATAAATTTAATTATTAAATGTCTAAAAATTATAAATAAAATACTATTATGTATGAAATCTTTTTAGATTTATAATGAATACTTATAGTAAAAAATATAACATATATAACTTTATGTAAATGTTTTTTTAAAAGATATATGCTTATTTCATTTTTGTATTTACTTTAACTTAATTAATATAAAGTGTCCTTATCACCTACAAGTGGCTCCATGTGGTCCCAAAATCGATCTAAAGATGCCCATGGTTGGAAAGGTATCAACCAATAAGGTTAGTACATGTTTTAGGGTAATTTAGTATTATTATTATATTATTTTTTTACCTTTATTTACCGGATTTACCCTTTAACCATGGTAAATAAAATATTTACCGAAGTAATTATTCAAAATGTCTAAAAATAAAAGTTACCTATTTACAAAATTTGGACATCCTGATTCCAAATATGGAATCCATTTTTCCAAATTCAAAGCACAGAAGTATCAGAAATTAATTTAAAATTAATTCCTATTGTTAAAACAAAAAGCGTGTTTTTAAGAGATAATAACTATCAAAAGATTGACACTTGTTTATGTCCGGTTTAATTGTGAAATTATGTACAATGACCAACATTGTATTAAATGGTAAAAATATACTCTAAATATACATTAAAACCACTCAAATTCATAATTTATCACTATTAATTATTTTGATTAAAAAAGTTGTTTTTAATTAAAAACTAGTAATTTTCACTATTCATCAAAATATAAAAGTTATCCGAAAAGTACCAAAATTTCACCCTAGGCTAATTTCAATATTCTGAATCCAAAAATTAAGTCTATTTTGAGAGATAAAATTTATAAAATTTCAAAAAGTGGGTATTACTATTCATAACGACTACTTTGATTGGTCGTGGTGTGTTAGAATCTCGAAGTTGTGTACAACACACACTACTGTATTATTCAAAGAGAATCGTACCGTGGAAGCTTGGGGTGTTACAAAAAATAAGAGTAATTGGATTTTAAATATAAAATATATAATAACATGATGTTTGTAAACAAAACATTTCCATTTAACTAAGAATTATTTTTTTAGTATTCCTTATCATTAATTAACCATTTCATGGATGTAATTAATTAATTTTATTAATTATTTATTCAATTTTATCTATAAATTTGCTCATACAATTCTGAAAAGTATTAAATTTAATTAAAATAAATAATTCAACAAAATGGTTCAAAACAATCTCTTTAGAATTAATGGAATTTCTTTAAGAGAATTCAAAATTTTTATAAAGTCATTTATTTTATCAATTTAATTTAAATTTCCAATAATGTATTTAATTTTATATTTTAATAATTCATTATTCTCATAATTTTTTGTTGTATTCATCATAAGATATCAAAAATATCAAATTTATTAAAGAGAAAATATTCTAAAATATTAGGGTGTTGCATTCTACCACACTTAGAATAGTTTTCCACAAAAAGTATGTTATTATAATAGAAATAAATGAGGATAATTCTGATTCATCACATCCTCTGGTTCCCCTAAAAAAATTTCAATTTTTTTTGGATTTTCTATAAAACTTTGACCAGGTGAGTGATCTTATTTTGTGACACTTTATCTCTTCAATCTAGAATCTCTATATGTTATTCCTCATAAAAAACATTATGAAAATGTACAAACTCTGAGTATAGTACATGTGAAGGATTAGGTATGTACATCCTTAAAAGAGATACATGGAACACATCATGAACTTAAGATATGTTTAGTGGAATTTCCAAATTATAAGCCACCATCCTGATTGATAAAAAATCTCATAGGGACCAATATATCCGGGGTAAAAATTCCCCATTATTTCTAAATATTGTAAATTTATTATAAGTTTATATTCATATAAATACAATTTATTAATTTTATCAGGTCCTAATAGCTTTCATTTTTCAAGTTAATCCCAACCGGTTATATTTTTTCACTTATTTCCCTAGAGAGCTTCATAAGGAGCCATATGAATTCTTGAGTAAAATCTATTTTTGTAATAAAATTCAACTTGAGGATGGTGTTGATTCCAACCACCTTTGAAATCTATCAAGAAATCTCTTAACATATCTTCTAGGATTTTAATGGTGTTCATAGATATACCATATATTTGAGGATGATATGGAGTGATAAAGTTTACAAATATATTCAAGTCTTGCTTAATAATTCTAAAAATTATTTAGACAAACCTCATATCTTGATCAGATATAATTGAGAGTTATAATCCATGCAACCTTACCATTTTCTTAATATATAACCCAGAAATTTGATCAAAATAGAAATATTTTCTGATACCATGAATTATGATGACTTTATAAAGTAATAAATTATAACCCAAATGGAATTATAGAATTTAGGTGTCTTGGAAAGTCTAATGATGAAATCCATGGTGAAGTTTTCCCTTTTCCATATTGGTATAGGTAATGGTTTCATCTTTCCTTTATACTTATGATGTTTATAATTAACTTTCAAGCATACCAATCATCAAGATACATAATCTAAAATTTCTCTTCTAATATTATCCCACTTGAAATTTTATTTGAGATCTCTATACATCACTATACTTATAGAATGGATAGAGAATGATAATCTATGTGCTTAATCCAATAGATCCTTATTAAATTAAAGTATTAAAGGGACACATAACTGGTTCCTAAATCTTATCATTCCATCATGGTAATTATTTAACTTTAAAATATTCTTTTATAACTCCACATCTTCCTAATACACCTCTTTAATATTTATATGGAACCCCATTCACTGGGCACTCTCCAATCTTGGATTCCCTTCCCCCTATAGGGTTCCAAGGCACTCGTCGACAACATATCTCTGCTCCCAGCTTCTCCCTTCTGCTCTTGGACTCTCTTTTTGCTCACCACTGTGGGTTTACTACCATGGCTCCCTTGGTCTTCCCGTCGAAGGTTTGTGCTTTGGAATCCCTCAGAGGCCATAACCCTACTCTAGCCTTAATTTGTTCTATGCCTCTCCTATTCGGAGATGGTACGGTGATATCTAGGAGGCTTTGAGATTTGGGGTTCAGTGGATGACAGGGTTCCAAGCGCTACCAGAGTCGGTTAGATTTTGTTTGCACAACTTCATCCTCATCTGCCTCAAACATGCTCTGACCTAGCGTTCCACCACTCCTCTCCAGGTCGGATCTGGAGCGATGGATTCACAGAGGTTTTGTGCTATGTGTTCAGCAGTTTTGGAGCCTCCCTGTTGGGTTTCTTCCCCATGATTTCTTCCTCGGGTTTCCCACTTTTTCCTGGCGACTTTAGGGCTTCATCCCCTGTTTTTTTCTTTTTTGGGTTTCGTTCCCATGTTCCTCTTGTTTCGTTTTAACTTAGGGTTTCATCCCCAGTTTCGTTTGTCTATATTTGATTTTCTTCCTCGATGGTGGTTGTGTTCTGTGTCAGTTGTTTATTTTATCTGGTACTGGTCATTGGTGGCGTGACGATGAGACTGTGGTGATGGTATGATGCTGATGAGGGCTTCGAAGTTGGGTTTCTGACACTACCAGAGTATGTATTGTTTTCACTCTGTTCCTTTCCCGGCCGTCCAAACAAGCTCTGACACAGGGTTCCATCTCTCCTCTCCAGATCGGAGTTGGAGAGATGGATACACGGGGGTTTTGGGCCATACGATTAGGTGGTCGTGATGTTTCCTTTTAGGGTTCATCCCCGGCTTTCATCTGGGTTTCATTTTCATTTTGGCTTATTTTTTGGTCATATTTCTTATTGTCGATGTTTGATCTTGGCGATGGTTTCACTTCTGTTTTGATCATTTGTGTGTGAAGACGAGTCATTGGAATCGGATGGTGCTGTTGATGGGTTTCGAAGTTCCGTTGGGATGTTTGATCGGTGACGCTGGTGGCCAGTTTTCTGGATCTGGTGGCAATTTTCGGTGAGGTCGATGACTATGATGTTGAACGATGAGGATGGTGATGATAGTGTTGGATAAGAGATGGTCATGACGGTCGCGATGGCGTCGGGATGTGATGGATGGGCCGACGAGTCTCGTTGGTGACTTGCTCTGTTGTGATGCTCGTGATGCGCAATGTAAGGGTTCACGGCTTGATGGTGACCTGCTCTGTTGTGATTTTTGTGACGCGCGATGTTAGGGTTCGCGGCTCGATAGTGACACGGGTGGATGCATGGTGTGCAACAAGCGTTTCTGGTCATGATTTGTCTTGAATTTTGAAATTTGACATTTTGAAATGTAAATTAGAGGGTTCAGTTACCGTGTCTTTGGATGTTTTTGATTTTTTCTTTGTCGTTTGTAAGGTTATCAGTAATCCTTAAACCAGATTTTTAGAAAATGGAAAAAATGGCTTTGGATGGATGGATATATTTTGGATTTCTCCCCATCCCTTATGATTTAAAGGTCCATATTCTAAAAATCAATATGTTTTAGATCTATTTTAAACCTCATTATATAAAAGATAACATGGTACTTTTAACTTATAGCATGATCTACCTTGTTTGACTTCAGAGGGTGTTAATGTATTGATTAGTCATAATATTTAATCAAATCTAACCATATACTTCAGTTCATATTAATCTATTTATATGTTAATATATACTTATAGATTTTATAATCAGTATATATATCACGACTTTAAACATAAATATAATTACACTATATTTTCATAGTAAAAATTACCGCTATCAGCTCCAAATAATGTTTCAAGTAATTTTTCTCATGAATTTTCAATTGGAATGAAGAATAAACTACTACCATGTCATTATTCATGAGAATAAATATGAATACCTTCTTTAATGCATCACTTTATATCACAAAACCTTATCCACTATATGGTAGTGTAACAAAAGGTGCACTAACCAAACTTATTTCCATCACTTTGAAATTTTATTCATTTTCATATATTTAAAGGAAATTAGATCCCTTTAACATTAAATTGTTTATTGGGTTTGATAATTATGATAAATTCCTTACAACTCTTCAATAATATCCAAAAAATCAAAGAAAACTATGGATATCAGTCATAGTGGTTGGTTTGGACCATTTCTTAATATTTTCTATCTTTGAAGTATACAATGATATAACCTTGAACATAATTACATGTCTCAAGAATGATAATTTATATATCCAGAATCCAGACTTTCAAAATTTGGCATACAAATTATCCTTCCTCAAGGTCTTCAATATAATATTTAAATGATCTTTATGATATTAATTACTCGTGTAATACATGATAATATCATCTATAAAGAATATTAGAATCTAATTAAGGAAATATTTAAGGACTCTATCCATTTGATCTATGATGATAATAGGGGAATTGGTAACTCTAAATTGAATCACAACAAATTTATAGTGTCCATACCTTATACAGAAGGCTATCTTATGAATATAATCCCTTTTAGACCTTAATTAATGATATCTATATCGAAGATTAATCATTGCAAAGTATTAATATGTACATATCTGATAAAACAATCCATCAATACAGGGTAGATGATATATGTTTCTGATAATGGTCTAATTAAGTTATAGATAATCAATTAAAAGGCACATTAACCCATATTTCTTCTTAAAAAATAATAGGTGTGCTACATGCTGAAAAACTAGGTAATATTAATCCCTTTATTAGATTATCTTAGAGTTTCTTCTTCAATTACTACATCCCAATTGAGTTTATTCTATAAGGAGTCTTTGAAATAGTTATAGCTCTAATTTTAAGTTATATTTAAAAATAAACTTTATAATTAAGGGGGAATACTAATAAAATATCAAGGAAACACAATAGAAATATCTTTAGGGTTGAGTTTCCGTAAAAAATTGAGATAAATACCCCTCATTAGTAGGTAGTAAGATCCATATAAATAAATTAATTTCCATTGAAATTTCTTGTTCATCGTCACATCAATAAATGACCCTAGGTTGATTTAGAATATCAAATGTGAATTACCTTTCTAAATAATTGATTTAGGATCTATATAGAGAGATCCAATATATAACAAAAATTGCATTAAGTTTGATTATAGGGTGAATAGGAAGATTTATAGGAATAAATTTCCACGAACTTCTATTAGAAAGGAGCTATAGAATTGAAATGCAATAATCATACCATTTATAGATTTCAATAATAGCTCAATATAAAAATGTTGAGGTTATTATGTGATACTCATAGAAAATTAATCAGATATAAAATAGTGGGTAGAACTATATACAAATATGGTACTTAAAGTTCATGAATACATAATAAACACACCTTTACACATTTGATTCAGGTTCTCATCATTTTATTAAACCAAAAAATGTTAGTGTGGGTAGAAGGAATCAATAATTATATTTATTAATCATATGATAATTAAAATTATTCCTAATTTGTCTAAAATTATGACACCTTCTTATTAACTTATGACACTTTAGGTTCATCCTGTATCACCTTGGTTTATCATAGGTTGTTAAAGGTTCTATTTACTCATTACTCATAACCTAATATTAAAAAATAACTAAACCCTTATTTTATACCTACTTAGGTGAACCAATAATAACTTACATAAATATTACAACATTTTAGATGAATATTCAATGCATCTCACACTAATACACACCTAAGGACCATAAAGCTTTAGTGTATTTAGAGAATAGATACAAAATCATTTATTTCCTGAATGATATTTAATATCTTACAAAAAATTATCATATAATACAATTTTTAGAAATATAGTACATGAAACCATTTTTTATAACCTAAGGAAATATGAACATAGGAAAAGGTGAGATTATATTCTCAGTAAGGGTAAGCATGATAGATATAAGTTTATGGTCATAAGTGAGCATAAGACAGTCATAAGGGTACAATAAAAATATCATAACTTATGAAAATATACCCAAAAAGTCATAGACCATAAATAATGAGTCATGTAATAATTATTTCTAAAAAAAAATACACGAGTTATAGGAGTGAAGAATCTTCAATAATCAATTATAATACCTAATATAATATCACAAATATATGATATAAGTTTGTGGCATACAATTAATCATATAATTCAAATTTCAAGGCTACCCACCAAGAAATTCATCACATAGTAGGCTTAAACTAATCACCCATATACATTCTTGGTCTTTGGATAACAACCAATGTACCCTCTTAAGTTTGGGATAACAACATGTGTACCCTCTTGAGTTTGGCCTAATAGCCCGTGTACCCTCTTGGCCTTGGGATAACCACCCATGTACCCTCTTAGGATTGGGAAAACCACTAATTTACCCTATAATATAATGAGATATAAAAAATTACCCAATAAATTAAAGAGATATAATATACCAACATATATTGATAAATCATACATATGTATTCCATAATATCACAAAAACAATAATCAAATCATCATATGATTATTAACCCATGGGAAATAATTGGGTTTCACGAAAACATAATTAAAAAATCATCATAATAAGCCATATGAAGAAATAAAGTGGATGATATCATAATATTATATCCCTAGTGAAACATAACAATCCAATAAAGATGTTTATATTGATGCAAAATACTTTTATAAAATCAATAGAAAGATGCTTTGAAAAACAATAATAAATATCCTTTTATTTTTATAACTTTAAAGAAAACTAAAAATACTAGAAAAATGTGAATATAATTTTATCTATAAAACCATGGGAACCTTTAAATAATTATTTATGATAAAGAAAGTAAATTATGGTGGTAAAATCCATTCATACTATAAAAGTTTATAAAAATAGTCTTTCTTACTTTTGTAAAGGAAGTAAAAAATTACCTAATCAAAACATGATAAGAATATTCATTTAATTATTTTGTAAATAAAGTAAAATATTTTTTAAAAATACATTAATAAAAATTTTAAAATTATATAATAATTTCCATAAAACAATTTTTAAGAACATGTATATGTTAGAGAAACAATCCTGCCCAAAAAAAAATATGGTCAACTTTTCTTAAAAAGATTATTTTGGGCCTTTTCAATAACAATAAGGGTAAAAATGGAAATGATACAAAAAAAAACCCAAGTATAATTAAATAAATTGAGTTTAAAATATAAATAAAAAATAATTTCCATAATTAAAATTGAAACATAAACAATGTCGACAAAAAGTGAGATTATAACATAAACCCCTACGTCAAGTCTAAACTTTATTTATATGAGATCTAACCTCCTATATAACAAATTTAGATTTATTATAAATTTATTCCAGAAAATTATTCATACTTATATTACTATATATCATTCCATGATATTTTTTAATTACACATTTATAATAATTCTTTATTAAAATCATTATTCTGGTGTAAATTGCTCTGTTTTCCATGTATGTTTTGGTTCAGTGATTCCAGTCCTTGAACCTTTTTCATGATTTCATCATCTAAAAAATATTAATCATGAAATTAATATAATAGTTACTAATTATATATAAATTTATAACTATCTATGAAATACAATGATGAAAAATTATCTAGATCACCTCGTGGAGGTGGTAGTCTCCACGTATGAAAAAATGATATTTTAATTTTTGAATGGATGGAAATAAAATATGAAAAATAATAATTTATCCTTAAAGAGTTATAAATATGTTAAAAATATCATATATAATCATTAAATACATATAAATAACCAGTTGTGAGAGGCAATGATGAAAAATAAATTATATCTCCTCATTGAGGCGGTAGTCTGCACCTACAGATGAGTGACAATTTAATTTTCCATTGGATATATGAAAAGAATATAATAGTTATTAAATAAAAATAATAAAATTTAGTATATTTATGATACTTATTTCATCATATTATGATGGCCATAACAGATTTGGAGGAGGTGGAATAATAAAAAAACATGAAAGAACTCAGTTAAGAAAATCATGTCCTCCTTGGGTATCCTACTTTAGATTACAACTTAAGATATTTTAGGTTGTCCTTTAAGTGAAAAAACTATATTACATGGGTAGTATAGTTTTTAATTTATTTGGTCAAATATTGACTGAGATATGGTACTCAAAGTGTGTGGAAAAGTAAAAATATGAGGTTCCTTTTTATAAGTGAGGGGAGTCACACCTTTGTAATTACCCATAATTTTAAAATAATATAAATTAATTTTTAGTATAAAATTGCACAAAATAAGACCAATTTAAAATATAATGTGAGGGTATAACTAATATCACTCAAAAAATCAAATAAAGATAAGGTTTTTGTGATATTATAAGCCTCATTACTTTGTTTTACCCCTTTTATCCTTTATCACGATAACATAACTTTTTACCATGGTGAATTATTTTTATAACAAAAAATGAAGTTAAAATTATAATGTTTTTTAGAAATTAAGATTGAAAATATATAATTTCTTTTTAGTTTCAATTTCTAAATGTGGTAGAAATTAATTCTAATATCTACACAAAAAAACTCATAAAAACTATTTTTAGAAAAATTGTATCTTTAAGCATAAAAATGATATTAGTATCATTAATCACCTAGTAAAAACCATTATAATAATTTTCATGGATTTTATTAAATATTATATATATAAATTTAATTAAAATCACTTATGAAAATTGATTAATTTAATTTGTTAAGATAAAATACATAGTACACAGAAAAAACATTTTATGAAAAATATATCTTTTTTACCTTAAAATGATTTTATCTTCATTTGTAAACAATTGATAATAAATATATGAATGATAATTAATTTTTATAAATTTATAAAAAATAATCTTCCATAAGTTCAATACTTTAAATAAGATTAATTTACTTCTAAAAAACATATATGATAAAATAATGTTTATAAACAAAACATTTCTGTTTAACTAAGAATAATTAGACTAGCACTACTTATCATTACATGACCATTTCATGGATATAATTAACTTATTTTATTAATTAGTAATTCAAATTTATCAATAAAGTTTATTGACATAATTATTAAAATGTATTAAATTTTACAAAAATTATCAATTTAATAAAACAGTTCAAAATAGTCTCTTTATAATTAATTTTACTTTTGTAAGGGAATTAAACCCTTTTTACCAAGTAATTTATTTTAGTAATTTAATTGAACTATATAATAATATATTTTATTTTATATTTTAAAAAATCATTATTCAATTAAGTTCTGTGTTGCGTGAATCATAAGATATTGAACACATCAAATTTATTAAAGAGAAAATATTCTAAACTCTCTGGGTGTTATAAAACAATCATGGTTTTGTTACAGGAATGTGTCATCCACCACATAATTTATAGGTTTAACTTTTCTATGTTCCATTATAAGTTTAGATAAACAATAACCTTACCAATCTAGTGTAATCCTCACTAGTACCCCCAAAATATATCCTAAACTTATTGCTGATACAATTATATCATGACTTGGCCCCTCCATGATTCCTCCCAAGTTAGTGATGTGATCAAGAATGAATCCTAAAACCTGACTCTAATAGAATGAAAATTTATGAACTCTTATTAACAACCTCATATTCCAAAACTATTTTGGTCTATAACTACCTAAAACATAGTTCTAAAAGTCTATAAATGATATAATAGAAGAGAGGATACTACTATATTCAGTAGCTTACACTTCATTACTCTAATGTGCCAATATAGATGAATCATACTAAAGTCACTCAGAATGGAATAAAAAACTAGATAATAAAACCCATTCCAAGGTAGGTCTACATTAATACAATACCTCTCCACAATCAAAATCTCTTAAAAACATAATCAATAAATAATATAATATGAAAAAAATAACATATCATAAGAGAGGGTACTTCTATCATTATACATGGGACAAATAAGAAAAAAAATGAGGAATAAAAAATTAAGGTCACTCATGTCATTTGACATGAGACAGTGTATAAGGGAAAACATAATTTTGAGATCATGGGGGAGAGAAAAGTATAAAAAAGTAGAGGAATTAAATGGATTGTGGTGTACGATTACATTGATAGAATAATCAATAATCATGATCTAGAAATTGTCTTGATGGGGGTATTCAATATTATAAAATATAAAATAATAGCTCATGGTGACCTATGTATAAAAATTAAATTAGGAGAGAGGATTAGTATATTCATGAGTTCACTTGAGATGAAGAAGAATAGAGAAAACCCTATAGATCATGAAGAAGAACAACAAGATAAAGAATATGAGTTGATGCTAAATATGAATATCATATGAATATTGAAGCTAAAGAAGAAGAATAAGAGATTCCTATGACACCTATTATTATAGAAGTTTGAGAAGAATAAAATTTAGTGAGAGGTCTATTTTCTTTGAATATATTATTTTATTGGTGTTGGGCATTTAAAGAAAATGAGAAGATACTGTGATTGGAGATCCTAGGTGCTTGTATTGAGTGAGATATCTAGATGATATGATTCATTGGAATCATATTAATACGAGAAGTAGTAGTTGATGAGATGTAGATATTTTCTTAGAGATCTTCTAGTATTCAACTAATATTTTTGAAGAGAAGAATGAGATCTATTATATTGATGAAGAATAATCCTATACAGATTTATTAATCTACTTCTAAAAAGTACTTCAATGAAACACTTACATATATATGGCGGGACTACATATAAACTGTGCAAATTGGGGTATATAGGGATATAATATTGATACTCTATGAACATAGTGTGAATCTATAGAATGAAATCATATGTGATATAGAAATTTTTAACTCTAGCGAGACTTTATGAGTGAAGGTAACATCCTAGTCTGAATTACAATTAATGATAACCATATCATAGTGCAATGTGACCATATGCATGCCTCCTCATATTCTAGGGGCTACCGACTAGTATTAGGGGTGTAGGGTTGTACTATGATGAGAATATACCCCTTGTATAAGAGTATCAATAAAAATAGAAATAACCAAATATTGAACACATCCACTACATCAAAATAAAAAAGATAATAAAATGAAAACAAGTTATGACAATAAAATGATGATATATAAGAATTTAAGTCATACCAACCATTGGTATGATCTCATATACAAATAAAATCCAAAAAATAAAATAAAAAATTAACACTTTCAAATCCCTGAAAGTCACTTCATCCTTGTCTTCATAACCCATTTGAGTTGCTTCATCTCAATCATGAAATATTGGGCCTCAGTCCAACCTATACCCATGACCAAGTGGAATTATACTTAGGTACCAAAGTACCATGGCGACCCAATTAGGATGGGTATATAACTTATTAGGGAAACCCAAATGCAGTCTCATACATGTATAGTAAATGAAATGAAATTTTCAAGTGAAATATTTAAATGATATAAATTATTGGTGAATTAAAATAAATAAACACAATTGGACCTTGGGTTCCATAGAGACACACAATACCAATTATACTTTATTTGTATGGCATGGGAATGTTTATAAAGATCCAAACCCTTGTTTCTTGGAGGTGGTACCTTAATTCATTAAATTGGTATGATTACAAGGAAGTAACATCCTAAAGGAATGAATAACTTAGTAATATTGGAAAACCAGATACATACATAATAGCTTCATTATAACTTGAACTGAAGTACAGTATAGTAACTATAATGGAAACATGAATAAAATTCAAGAATATCCTCACAAGTATTTCATAATATACATATTCACATCTTGGGGAAAAATAAAACATAATAAATGGGTTATATCAAATTATCATTAAGGTTAAGTAATACAACAAAAGTAAAAATATGAAGCATGGTGAATAACTAAAAGTACACATTCCATTAAAACATAATCTTGATCATAAAATAGAAGGAATTAAAAACTAAAAATTACATAATAAAACATAACCAAATATATCTTACTAGTTGAATAATCCCACGGGAAAATAATGACTAGCTTTCTAATGAGGGAATATATAATTTCGGACATCATAATCATACCGTCAAAGCCTCGGCCAAGACACCATGCATAATGGGTAAAAACCTAGAGTAGTTTGTCTCATGAAACCTATCAATGAATCAAGGGTCTATAGAGAGCCCAAACCATCACTTAATAAGTATAATTAATTACTCATATTAATGGGGAGAAACATAATTAACATATACATTTATATTTAAATTAAATATGAAATGTAAATAACTTTCCCCAATCAGTAAACAAAAAGACTAACATTCAGAGTAATTTGGTGAATGGTATCAAGATAGCACATCCACAGTCAAACTAATGAAAAACCATTAAATAAAATATGGTATATGATATCATAAAATATTAATCCTAATTAAAAATAATAATCAATAATAGTGTTGAAATATATGGAAATACTCTTATGAAATCATCAAGTAATACTTGAGATAAATACTCTTTTTTTCCAAAGAAGAATTATTTTTCAAAAATATTTTTATAAAAATAGAAGTGTAATAATATAGTTTTTTTTCATAATAAAATTATTTATTTTCAAAAAATAATTCTGTCTTAAAATATATTATAGAGTGCACTTGAAATAGGTAAGAATTCAAGAAGTTCCCTTGAATCAGGCTTGTTTATCGGGAAGAATTTGAGAAATATCCTTATAAAACATGTAACTAACCATAAAATATAGAAGTATTATGATTAGAAAATATATATATAAATAATTCACACATAATTTATGGGTAGTAAATAAAAATAATTAAGAATTTCATTTTGGTAAATAGAGAAAAAGAGTAACCCAGATGAAATTGGAGGTTCAGGTAGAAAACCCTAACCTTATGTCCAAATGTATTATGCACTTGACCTTAAAATACTATATAATCAAATTAAATCCATTAATTAATTAATTAATAACATTATATACATGTATTTTATTTATTATTATTTTATTAAGTTCATTTATGGCCTCTTTGAGTATTTTTAAGATACAATTTTATCACTCGGGAGCGTTCACTTCCTTGGTTTTCATGATCGGTATACTTGTATATGAGTATGGGAGTTCATGTGGAATGGGTATAATTCCCAAAAATTAAATTTATATGACATTAATGAACAAAATAAAGTTTAATTGGTATTATTTATTATTTTTTCCATATAGGAGGATGAATCATTAATGATAATCATTTAGCTTAATTTTAATGTTTTTTTGATCACAATGAAATAGTTTTATTATATTATTTAATATAATATATATAAAATGGTTACTAAATATTAAATAAGATATAATACATATTTTATAATATTTTTCAACCATAAAAATGGTTTCATTACTATACTTGAAGGAGAAATTAAATAATAGATGTTTATCATCCATGGAGGTTGTAAATCAGCACCTCCCAAATGATGATTTCATTTTTAAAATAATAAACAGAGAGTAAGAAGATTGATGATGGATATTACATTAGAATTATATAATTATATTATATATATGATACTAGAGTTATCATGATCAGTTTGATAGAGGAGGTTAGGAGAGGATAAGAAATGAAAATAAATTGAAATGAAATTAAAAGAAAAAGGAAGATGATTTACCTCTTGAATTATCCTCATTGAGAACCTACTTAAGGGAAGTGGTTTTGGAAATTTGTAAATATTAAGAGTTCATTTATATAGGGAGAGACTAGGTAAGAGAATTTGGGTATAATTTAGATAATCTTAAAGGATTAGAGGTGCGAGGAGAATAGGGGGTGAGGGGCAGTTTTTATAATGGAGGGGAGGGGTGATTTCTTATTAATTTAATATTTTAATAAAGAAAAGTAATAATATTAATTCTTGTGAGTAAATATAGTAATGAGTGAATGTGATTTCAAACCAATAGTTATTACATCATCTAAAAATCATCCATGACTCTATAATTCATGTATTTAGCATTTATCGTAAATTATCATATCTTACTATTGACCAAAACATCAAGTGTTTTAGAAAAATATCAAAAATTCACCCTAACTGTTTTTTGATGTCTAGAATTAAAAAATAAACTACATTTTATGAAAATAATTTTTTGAATATCATAAATTTAATTTTTAATTAAAATCATCATTTATTCAAAAATTATAGTTTTTTTAAATAAAACAGATTTTATAACACCCTAAAAAATTAACTAAGGTCTAATTAAATTATCAAAAAATCATCAGAAAAAAAATATTCATTTATGAATACATTTTATGAAAATGAGTTATCTTTTAAATAAATTTATTATTTATATAATTTTAGTTAAATATATACCAATACTTAATTATTAATTTTTAAAATATTCACTTACTTATACCATTATATCAAACTTTCATTTATAAAGTGCCTAAATTTTATTTATACTTTCATGCGTGAGGTTACTATTTATAAGGTTCATATTACTATTCAAAAGGTTCAATTTACTATTCACAAAAAAAAGTATGTTGATCCTATCAGACTCTAAATTTCTTACTGATCACACCTATATATGTCTATTTTTCAAAATTCAATTTATAGAAGTCTCAAAATTATATTTCATGGATAGGTTATAACTATCTTGTTTAAATAATTAAAATAATAAATTGTTGTTTCATAGAGACTCAGTGTCGTGTTCATTACATTCTAAATTAAATTTATTTGTAAATCCTTGGGGTGTTATATTCTCCCCTCCTCCAAAAATTTCATCCTCAAAATTCTAGAATGTTACCTCATAAAAAGATTTGGGCAGTTCTTCATCATAAGTTCCTCAGGCTCCCATGTTGCCTCTTCAATTTTATGATTTTTCCAAAGTACCTTTACCCATTGAGTCATCTGATTCCTTAATACCAATTCTTTAGTGTCGAAAACATGGATAGGCTCTTCACAGTAAGATAAATGAGGTTTTGGATCTATTCCTTTAGAAGTGAGGAAAATGCATTGGGTCTAACATGTATTTTCTTAACAATGATATGTGGAACACAATGTGTAATTTATAAAGGCTAAGAGGCATCTAAAAATGATAATACAAAACTTTTATTCTCTCTAGTATTTCAAAAGGACTAATTTAATTGGGTCTTAGTTTCCCTTTCTTCCCAAATCTTGTAACACCCTTCCATGGATATACTTTCAAGAAAATGTGATTTCCCACCTAAAATTCCAAATACTTCCTTCTACTATTGAGATAGATCTTTTATCTGTTTTGAGATAATTTGATA
The DNA here is from genome assembly GCA_963277665.1 of Viscum album. Lineage (NCBI taxonomy): Eukaryota > Viridiplantae > Streptophyta > Magnoliopsida > Santalales > Viscaceae > Viscum > Viscum album. The sequence goes on from OY728145.1 coordinate 1,160,833,541, forward strand.
TGGGTATGAACAATCTTACATTCTCTGTTGTTTCTTCCACAATATCTAGACCTACAAGTTTCCTTTCACCAACTACATCCTAACATGTTAGTGTATGATATCTCTTTCCATACAACACTTTATATGGTGCCATTTGAATACTTTAATAGAAACTATTGTTGTAGGAAAACTCTACCAAAGGAAAATAATGATCCCACATTCCTTAAAAGTCATGGGATCATTATCTCAATATGTATTGTAATGTTTTAATAGTCCTTTCAGACTTCCTGTCTGTTTGAGGGTGATAAGAAGTACTCAAATGAAGCTCAGTATCCAAATATTTCTAAAGAGTTTCATAGAATTTTGATGTAAATCATGGATCATGATCATACACAATAGAAATAGGTTCTCCATGAATTCTTATAGCTTAATTAATATAGAGCCTTTCAATACGCTCTAGTGTAAAATCCTCCCTTATAGTAAGGAAATGTGCAGATTTGGTAAGTCAATCAACAATCACCCATATTACATCATTATTTTGTGGGGTTTTTTGGTAATCCAGTGAAAATATCCCTAGTGATGTCATCCCATTTCTATGTAGGAATAGTAAGGTGTGGCATGACACCTATAGGATTTCTTCTTCTAGACTTTACCTATTGATAGACTAAACATCTTGATATATAATTAGAAATTTCCTACTTCATATTATCCCACAAGAAACACTCCTTTAGATCTCTATACATTTTAGTACAACCTAGGTGTGTAGAGAAACTCAAGATATGGGCATCATCCAATATCTCCCTTTTTAGTTTGATTATAGAGGGAACATATAGAATCCTCCCAAATTTCATAATTACATTCTCACTCATGAAGTCTAGAAACTTCACATCATTCAAATCTTTAATTTTCATTTTAAGATTGTCACCATCACACTAAGAAAATTTAATTCCTTCCATTAAAGATGGCTGGGAAACCAGTTGAAATTGTAATGATGTTTCAACTTCATTGATAATTTCCATATCCATATTTTCTAGATCTATATACACAAGATCCTTATCAATCCTCATTTTGTTCAGAACTCTATGATCCTTCTTGCTCAATGCATCCACTACTTTATTTTCCTTCCCTAAGTGATATTGTATTGAAAAATCATAATAATTATACAACTAGAGCCATGTAATTTGCCTCATATTGAGTTCTCTCTATGATAAAATATAATTCAAGCTCTTTTAATTTGTATATATCTCACATCTTTCACTATAGAGATAATGTCTCTATATCTTTAGAGAAAAGATTAGAACTGCTATCTCAAGATCACGAGTTTAGTACTTCTGTTCATGAATTTTTAACTACCATGATGCATAGGTAATAACTCTATCATTATACATAAGGATACAACCAAGTTCTTTCTTTAATGCATCACTATAAATAAAAAATACACCATTTCTTGATGGTAGAGTCAAGATTGGAGAATTCATTAACCTCTTCTTCAATTCTTAAAAAAGTTCTTCACATTCATTTTTCTATATGAACTTAAACCCTTTACGAGTAAAATTGGTTAATGGGTTAGCTAATCGATGGAATTTATGGAAGAAATGTTGATAATAACCTTCTAAACTAATAAAAATACATACCTTAGTTTTGTTTGTTGGCGTAGGTCATTCATGAACTACCTTTTTCTTCACAGGATTAACTAAGATTCCTCCCTTAGAGAAAATATGGCTAAGAAAAGAAACTATTTTAATCTAGAATTCACACTTTATAAACTTCCCATATAACTTGTTCCTTCTAAGAGTCATCAGAACAACACACAAGTGATTCTCATGTTCTTTATAGCTTTTGGAGTATACCATGACATCATTAGTAAATACTACAACAAATTCATCAAGATATTCATTGAAAATCCTATTTATTTGATCCATGAAAATAGAGGGAACATTATTCAGTCCAAAAGGTAATACCATAAACTCATAACGCCTATACCCAGTTCAAAATGATGTTTATGGAATATCTTCCTTCCTCACATAAAACTGATGATATCCATATCTAAGGCTGATCTTTGAAAATTATTGAGCTCTTTGAAGTTTTTAAAATAAATCATCAATGTGAGAAAGATGATGCTTGTTCTTTATCGTAATAGCATTGATTTCTCTATAGTCAATACACAGCCTCATGGATCCATCTTTCTTAATGACAAAGAGAATAGGGGATCCCCATGGAGAAACACTAGTGAGAATAAATCATTTATCACTCAATTCCTCTAGTTGTGTTTTCAGCTCCACTAATTCCACTATGGATATTCTATAATGTGTATTTGATATAGTCCTTTCACCAAGAATTAAATAAATAGGAAACTAAATTTTCTGCTCTGGAGGATGTCTAGGTAAATCCTCTATAAATAAATTAATGCATTATTTCACAATAGGTACATCCTTAATTTTAAAATTTCTTTCATTACCCATATATATTGTGTTCTCTTACTCCCTAAGAATTTAATTCAGTAGAGATACTAGGGGGAGGATCTAGATAAGAATCAGATGGTGAGGTTTCTGCTCTAAAGATACACAAATCTACATCATTCTCAAAAATTGTAATTTCCTTCTTCTTGCAATATATCTTCATAGAAAAATTTGAAATCCAATTCATACTAAGTACTATATCAAAATCAATCATGGGTATGATGATAAGGTCAGAAACTAAATTACATTTATGTGTCATAAATTGGACAAATCGACACATCTTGGTTGCAATGATACTTCCCATAGGAGTTTTGACTGATAACTCATTTATTAAATAAGAATGGAAATGTATAATTTTCTTGGAAAACTGGGAAGATATAAAAGAATGTGATGATCCAAAATCAAATAATTCATTGGCTATGTTTGAGGAAATTATTAAAGTACATACCACCACATCATTAGGAACTTGAACCTCCGTAGTTGTGGCCAAATAGAATTGTCCTTACTCCCTTGACATTATTTGGGGAAATTTTCCTTGACACCTAGGACAATAATTTTCATAATGTCCCATCTCTTTATACTTTCAACATTTAACATTAGCAGATTCTTTCTTTCCCCTGCAATCATGAGCTTGATGGACTTTTTCTACACACTTATAACAAACACCCATACCCTTCTTCCCACAATTATTACATGATAAAAAATCAACTCTTATCTTATTCCCCATTTTCCTTACTTTCTTTTTCAGAGTTTTCAGAAGTCCTCTCTTTATCTGGCATTCCTTTAATGTCATATGACTTAGAGAATTATTTATCTATCTTGATAGCACATGAGACTATATCTTTATATGATAAGAAATTTTGGGAGTCTAGTGACCTTTATTGGAATGGTTTTATACCATAAAATAATTGATCAATATTGCTACTTGGATTAAGTATGTAGTCTATGGAATGCAATTATAACCTTGTAAAGTTTTCTTTATACTTGGAAGCATTCTCATCATCCTTTTGTCTTAGATTCAACAATTTCCTTTCTATATTCTCTTATTGTTCATGAGGAAACTATTTTTCTTGGAAAATTTCCTTAAAATCATTCCACTCCATATTTGAGATTTCATCCTCCTATTTTGTGTTTTGAATTAACAACCACCACTAATCCACATCTCCTGAGATTTGATAAACTACCATGATAAACTTCTCCTTTTTTATTATTTCCCAAAGCAAGAAATATCTTCTCAAAGGAACTTATCCACTGATATGCTATAAATGAGTTTGAAGTCTAATTGAATAATGGAGTTTTTTTTCATATAAATAAGTCTAACATTTCTCTTCCACATTTTTTATTAGGATTCTTTATATGGGTAAGTTTATTTTTCATAACCTGAGTCATTTGTCTTAGTATAGTTATAAGTTTCTCAAAACTAGTTGCAACCCCAATACCGACATCATTATCTTACATAGGAGGGAAATACCTACATGGGATATATTCATTCATGTGGTATCCATTCCTTCCACTAGGCACCATTTCTAAATAATGACATACACTAATTTAGGTTATGAATCATAATATATAATATAAAACCAGTAAAACACTTAACATAAATTTAAATTTTATGCATGTCTAATATCATAATCAAAAGTATGGTTTTTTTAGATAAATATTTACATTTAAATCCTTTATAATGGTTTATAAAGAAAATTTAAATTATCCCAAGAATATCCCCCAAGAGTGTCAAATAAGGTGTGCGATAAGTCCTGTTATCGTGTATTTGGTTACCCCAAGTCAGGCCTGGGACACCATGTTAGAGTTGTTATTGCTAAGTACATATATGCTAGAACCACATCCACTTTTAGTATCCAGATAGAGATGTATTTCTAGGAATATCCATATAATCTCTACTTTACCAAAATTCAAGTATATTATTCTATTCTTGTCCTCAATGTCTATCTCAGAGTTATGTTTTATAATATATGTTTTCATAATCTAGTTTTGAAGCTTTATAATAAACTTCCTCTGAGACCAAATGTAAATACCCTGACCCCAATTTCCCAGAGCTGGTGCCTTACATCATTAAATTGGTATGATTACAAGGAAGTCATATACTGAAGGAAAAAATAGTTTAGTAGCATCGGAAAACCAAATATATACATAATAGTTTCATTACAACTTTAAATAAATTACAATATAGTAACTATATTGGAAACACCAATAAAATTTTAGATTACCATCACAATTCATTTATAATATACATCTTCACATCCTGGGTAAAAATAAATATAATAAATGGGTGAGCTTAGATTCTCAAAAAGGGAAAGTAATGCAATAGAAGAAAAAATATGAAGTATGGTGAATAACTAGAAGTACACATTCCATTAAAACATAATCTTGAGCATAAAATGGAAGGAATTGAAAACTGATAATGCCATAATAAAATATAACCATATATATTATACTAGTCTAATAATCACATGTATAAATAATTACCAAATTCCTAATGACAGAATGCATAATATCGGACATCATAATCATATCATCAAAGCTTTGGGCAAGACACTATACATAATGCGTAAAAACCCAGGAGAGTTTGTATCCGGAGACCTATTGAAGAATCTAGGGGCTATATAAGGCCCCAACCATCACTTAAAAAGTCTAATTGATTCCTCATATTAAAGGGGAGAAACATAATCAACATATACATTCATATTGAAACTAACATATAAAATGTAAATAACTTTCTCCAATCAATAAACATAAACACTAAACATTCAGATTAATATGGTGAATGGTATCAGGATAGAACATCCACAATCAAAATAATCATAAAACATTAAATAAAATACGGTATTTGATATCATAAAATATTAATCCCAATAAAACTTATGAATCAACAAGAGTTTTGAAATAGATGGAAATACTCTTATAAAATCATCAAGTAATACTTAAGAAAAATACTCTTTTAATTTGAAAAGAAGGGTTATTTTTGAAAAATATTTGTATAAAACTTATAGTGAAAGAATATAGTTTTTTAATAATAAAATGTTTGATTTTAGAAAAATAATTATGGATTAAAACATATTATACAGTGAACTTGAAAATAGGTAAGAATCCAAGAAGTTCCCTTGAATCAGGCTTGTTTATTAGGAATAATTTGAGAAATATCCCTTCAAAACATGTAAATCCCCATAAAATAAAGAAGGATTATTATTGGTACATATATATATACCAGAAAAACATAATTTATTAGGAGTAAATAAGAATAATTAAAATTTTCATTGGGGTAAATAGAGAAAAAGAGTAACCTGAAATAAATTAGAGGTTCAGGTAGAAAACACTTACCTTATGTATGAATGTGTTCTATACATGACCTTAACATAATGGATAATAAAATTAAATCCATTAATTAATTAATTCAGAAACTTATATTCATGAATTTGATTTATTATGATTTCATTAAGTTCATTTATGGCCTTTTTATGATTTTCAAGATACAATATTTTCAATTGGGGACATTCATTTCCTTGGTTTTCATGTTTGGTATACTTGTATATGAGTATAAGAGTTCATGTGGAATGGTTATAATTCCCTAGAATTGAATTTATATGATATTAATGAAAAAACATAAGTTTAATTGTAATTATTTAGTTTTTTTTCATATATGAGGATGAATCATTAATGATAACCGTTTAGCTTAATTTTAGCGATTATTCGATCACAATGAAATAGTTTTCTTCTATTATTAAATATCATATATATAAAATTGTTACTGAAACTTTCATAGGATATAATAAATATTTTATAATCTGGTTCAACCATAAAAATGGTTTCATGACTATCCTCTAAGGAGAAATTAAATAACAAAAGTTCATCATCCACGAAGGTTGTAAATCAGCACCTCTTGGATGATGATTTCCTTTTTAAAATAAAAGAGAGAGAGAGAGTAAGGAGAATGATGATAGATCTTGGATTATCATGATATCATTATAGTATAAATATTATACTAGATTTATCATTATCTTTTGGATAGAGGAGGTGAGTAGAGGATAATAAATCAAAATAAATTGAAATGAAATTAAAAGAAATGGAAGAGGATTTACCTCTTGAATTATCCTCCTTGAGAACCTTCTTTAGGGAAAGATTTTTGGTATTTTGGAAAGAAAAAGATATCATAGACATAGGGAGAGACTAGGGTAGAGGATTTGGGTGTAATTTAGACAATATTTAAGGCTTATAGTTGCTAGGAGAAGAGGTGGTGAGTGGTGGTTTTTATAGTGGAGGAGAGGGGTGATTTCGCATTATTTTAATAATTTTCTCAAGAAAAACAATAGTATTGATTCTTGTAACTAAATATAGTAATGAGTGTATGTGATTTATAAAAAATATTTATTAAATCATCCAAACATAATACATGACTATATAATTCATGCACTTATCATTTATTATAAATTATCTTATTTTACTATTCCCCAAAATTCATGTATTTTGGAAAAATCTAAAAAATCCCCCTAACCATTTTTTGATGTGTAGAATTTGAAAATGAACTCCATTTTATAAAAATAATTTTTTAAATATGTGTAATTTATTTTTTAATTAAAATCATCATTTACTATACAGTTTTTTAAAAAATAAATATAATTTTATAATACCTTAAAAAATTAACTAAGATCCAATTAAGTTATCATAAAATCATAGGACATAAAATATTTATTTATGAATATATTTTATGGAAATGAATTTTCTTTTAAATAAATTTATTAATTTCATAATTTTAATTAAATAAATACCAAAACTTAATTATAAATTTTTAAAATATTCACTTACTTATACCATTATATCATACATTCATTTATAAGGTGCCTAAATTTTATTTACACTTTCATGGGTGAGGTTACTATTCACCAAAAAAATAAGTTGATCCTATCAGACTCTAAATTTCTTATTGACTGAAACCGTGTACGTCAATTTCTTGAAATTGAAATAAGAGAAGAGATAAAATTAAATTTCATTGATAGGTTATAACTATCCTATTTAAATAATTATAATAAAAAAGTGTTGTTTTATAAGAACATAGTGTTGTGTGCATTTCAATCTAAATTAAATTTATTTGTAAATCTTTGGGGTGTTACAATTTCTATAAGAACATTGAGGTATCATGACATCCTTCAAGATCTAATCTAAGTAGGGGGTCTGAGCCCTACCCATGGAACTAGTGTATGTATCCATGGAATCTTAGTATAATCATGTCTTAGTGTATTGGGGGTCTGTTCCCTACCCACAAATCCAAGGTATGCATCTAAGTAATCCCATCATCTAGTATAAATGTGTGTGTGTGGGGGGGGGGGGGGGGTTGTTCCCTACTCACAAGCCTATGGTGTATGTCTAAGGTGTCTCAGTACCAATTGTGCACCGCAGGGTGGGGGGGAGGTCCATGCCCTACCCATAGACCCAAGGAGTATGTATAAGGTATTATAATATCATATCTATGTGTGGGGGGTCTATGAACTACCCACATACCTAATGAGAATTTCCAAGGCATCCTAGTATATTTAGTTATTTGGTCTCAATTAGCTAGTGATCTTCAGTTTTCCCAGTGGTTGAAATACTATCACATCAAAACCTTCATTAAGGGTATATAGAATTATTAGGTTTGAATTAACTATTGTTTCTAGTCTCCTTGGTTTCTGAACCTCTATAGTTTCAAAACATTTATTGAGGGAGTATAATAGAATCATGCCTTGATTAGTCGATGGTCTCTAGTCACCCAAACTCATGATCCTCTATCATATCACAACCACCTCTGAGGTCATATACAAGTATCGAGACTCAATTATTTAGAATACTTTAGTAACCTTGGAACCTAACCCTCTATCACATCACAACCACCTAGGAGGGCGTATACAAGTATCATGCCTATATTATTGGATGGTCTCTAGTTTCCATGGTGTCTGACCCCACATTTATTTCAGACCTATCCATGAGCATATACCATGACATAAGTCAACTTGATCTATGAGTGTGTGATAGATCATATGTCAAACTTCTCATTGAGTGTGTGCATATCACACACACACACACACACACATATATATATATATCAAGGCTTCCACTAAAGGTGTTTATATATCACATATTTTACTTAGTCTATAATTTTAACTATTTAATAAAATCACAATAACTTAGGATCAATCTTACCATGGGGAACCTACAATAGGTACCATAGATCACATCATAGAATAGGTGTCCCATGCAGTTCCTGGTCCTCTAGGTCATGTCTAGGGTCGACTTATCACTAAGGAACCTAGAAGGGTCCCCAAATTCACTGCATAGGAGATGAACCATCCTTAGGGTACTCTTTATCGATCTCAAATATCGAGTTAATTCCTATAACTTAGAGGGTTTATGTTCTTCAAAATCATAATGATCATTATACAACCTCACTAGCATCAAGGGTCAAGCCTCATTGGCATTTCTCTAGAGATATATAAATAATCCCACCTCATATCACAAACAATATCATTAATCCTAAAATATTTAAGGTAAACTCAAGGGTTAATAAAAGCTAATAAGGTCTAACCATTTATAATTCATCACTCCCTTTTATGAGGAAGGTCTATTAAGGCCCACTAGGTCTAAGAATTGTAGTCTATCTCACCCCCACACTGGGGTGGGTAGTTAAGGAACTTACACTAAAGGCCATTGACTTCACTCAAATATGTTTAAGGTTTCAAACCATGGTGTTCATCTATAAAAGGGAACACAATTATATCAAACACCTTTTCATGGGTGGTCAAGGAAAATAATCCTATCCCCAAGAGTCTATCATGCCCCTTGGAACCTTATGGTATTCTCCTAGGAATTTAATTAAACAATTCTATTAAAACTAAAAAAATTATTTTATTTTAAAACATATCATTTCATTTAAATGGGTCTACTATAATTGTGGAGATACCACATTCTACATGAGACATAAAGAAATGATGAAATTATATAAAGCATTTACTAAGACCACCTATATTTTTTGATGGCATTTTCACTTATTTAGGTATCCTGATAGCTCTCCCTATGACTCATCCAATCCCAACCATTCATTGTATAATAAACTAAGTCCCTAACACACATAGAAAAACTAATTTAATTAATTAAAAACATTTTATAATTAATTAAACAATTTATAAATAATTAATCAAATAAATCTACTTGGGAATAAATTCTTAACTACTGACTAGGTGCTCCCGCCATACCTAAACAAAGGAAAACCATCCTCAAAAGGTTTGTTCCATACTCCTAGCTCAAACTTAGGCCAAACCCCTATCAATTAAAACAAAAAACATAAGAAATATCCTTTTATATATATCCCAAAATCCTAAAAAAACTCATACAGTGACATAACTCCATCCAAATGATTAGCGATGTCATGCATTATTTGTCTCGAGATAGAAAATAGCTAGGATTCATGGAATCCCCATAATATTGGGAACATTCCACCATGATCTGGGGGAATCTTCCATGAACCCTAAACTATATAAGAAGAAAATTATAGGGGAAGGGAGGAGAAGAGAATATGTGGCCATAAAAGGGAGGAACTCACCAAGAATCACTGATAAATTCTCCAAGAGCACACTAAATCAAAGGGGGATCAAAGAGAAAGTAGTTTCCCAAACATATAGGGTTTACACGCATGGAGGAGGGAGAAAGGGTGGTTTCTCCCTTAAAATTTTGAAAGGAAAAACTGTAAAAAGGCACCTTTATTGAGACACATGGTTTATCTATATGTTTTTACAAATCATGAACAAACTATATAGTAGGAATTTTCCATGGATAACCCTCTCACATTTTTTAACCACATGGTTTACCAAACTGTGCACCAACCATGTGAATTATAACTTCCTCATTCTATAAAATTTCAGATGTTTTTTTTCAAATGTATGAAAAACATACAACAATCCCCAAGTCCTAACCAAATTCACATGGTTTAATATGAAATCTACATGGCTTCCTCGAAACTATGTTCTAACAGTTCCCAATAACCATGTGATTTATAAAAATAACTAAAACCACTTCATCGTCAAGGTACTAAATGGTTTCCCCTAAACCATGCACACCAACTCATGCACCCTAGCTATAAACCACCCAAACTCCCAAAACTTAATCCAAAACTCCCAAGACTCACCCAAGAACCTAAGTAACCTTTAGGACCTCAAATCATATCCAAAAATATCATATTGGGATACTTAAACTTTTATATTATCAATTTAAATCCTAATTCTCAAAACAAACCATCCTCTAAATTTTTGAGAAGTCAAATTTCTTCAGAAAAACACTACGTATAAAGGAGTGGGTTTTTAAAATGTCCCCACCAAAAACTTATCATCCTTGAGATGGATCTATATTCACATTATCATACTTATCAACTTGATCCTTTCTATAAATCATTATCCATAGTTTTTATTCTATCCTTGAATTCTAAATGAACTTCAAATGCATACCTTAAAAACTAAGGCACTCCATTTTTAAAAAATGTACTGATTTCTAAAATTTACCTCCCAAACACAAAGAAGGTTCCCCAACTACACTCATCTATCTTAATAAATGATCACACCATACATGATCAATAAACTATTATATGGTACTCCCCATCATAGGCCTTAGCTCATAAGGACCATTCTTGAATGAAGGTGGATCCCACCATTGATATTGACAATAAAAACGCACCACCCATGTCTCAGATGATTATCATGGAATAGTTTTCATACAATCATATCTAATTAAATAGATAAACATCAGTTGGACCATATATGGGAAGCTATACTAAAAACTGATCGTCTCTAGCTACTAACAAATTACCCATTACCTAATCTTGGTGCCTTAAATCCTAGAGACATCCCATGATCATCCAAAGAAATGCACCAGAGTTCAAAACCAACTCTTGATGACATTACATGGATAGATCATCAACCAACCACCCAAATACTAGATTTTATCATTTCATGTATTTTCATACAAGTAATCAAATTAATTCTCATCAAAATTGGGTTTCATTTACTCATGAACATGTGATTTACCCCCACCATATGCCAAGACTTATACCACTCCTAAATAACCGACAAAAATGGGTCTCATAAAAATACCATGTGTTTCATTACTCCTATGAAACACTCACACATCTATGACATCAAGCTACAACACTTCTATTTAGGTTCAAACTAGATCGTTCATGAATTCACACCTGATCCTTATTTTAAATCATCCTTCACCTTTCTCAAATTTCAAATCCTCATCCAAAATCTTCTGTATAATAAAAATGAAAGTGCGTTATCAATTTCTATCATTTTTTGACTTGAAAATAGCCAATCGTTGATTAAAACTCATTAGGTGCTAGGTGTGATCAACATAGTTGCTCGATCTCATAAAAACACTAATGGAATACCCTCTTTTATCACACAATCCTCAAGCCAAATGGTATCACACCCATGCCCAAAATACAATCACCACCAAATAGTTTCATTGCAACACCATATCTCCTACCCATGGTCCCCCCATACACTAGATGAAGCATCTAAAACCAACACAGTTAAGAAATTTACTTATCATTCTCAGTTCCCTACGTATGAAAACATAAGGCACCCCTCATGAATTTTATCAAACCCTTATAAGGGTTTATTTATATTCATTGTATCTTATGCTCATATTAGCATCACATGCTAGGAGCACATCACATGAATTGATAAAAAACACAAGAATTTAACCATGCACTCATCTTCTAAGGCACACACTTCCATGGTCTAATTCCTCATATGGTTTACCTCAGTCATAAAAGTCACTAACTCATTACTAATTTAATTCACATCTAAGGGTCACTAGGATCTTGTACCTAGATATAATTATATAGGTCATAACTTATAGGAAGTCACATGAAATCAACATGATAACTACATACTCCAGGTTCTCCCATATACATAAGAGCAATATATTATGCTAAAATCAACTCCTTTTACATGGTAACCCATCATCTATGAGCATCTACAGTTCAAAATAGTCATAGGGGGTCCTGTTACATTTGTATGTATGTAGGTATAATGATATCTCACCAAGATGACTCATACTATGCAAATAAAAGTCAACTAGTTAAGTTAAAGAGAACATCATTCCTAGCTATATGATAAGCACAATATAGGCTATTCTAGAAACTTTTAATAATTGAAACTATAAAATAATCACGTTCATGAGGTTCACCACAATAGAATACAATTCCTGTACTGATCTGCTAAAGGTCACCACACATCCTAGTGATACAAGACTACATCATCATAACCATTTAGAAGAATCAAAATGTAGATCCACATGACCTTCCATAAGAAGGAAATATGAACATAGGGCTATCTAGTTGAGTATAATGCCACTAAGAACTCATAAGAGTGAACTTTATATGATCTATTGCTAACACTTTAAACAACTAAACCTCTTGTCAGTAAAATCACACATAAGAAGGCTCATATTAGGTGATTCCTATATTCCCAATCGTGATGTATGAGATATAGATTTACTCTATGATACAAGATCCAAATACATAAATATTAATGAACCTAAAAAAACAATTTTTTTACCAAAGGTAAAATCATATATTTGTAATAGTTTAATCCAATAATATCAATCTCATCCCCGGTAACATGGAATTCCATCAAAAAATACATTCACAATGAACCATACCAAGTTCCATATCAAGATCATACACGTTTCTATATATATATATACAATCTACCATGTTCCAAAATAGTAAGAAAAGAAAAGTAATAATTTGATATAACTTTATAGCATCTTGATACAACCCACTGTTAATAGTAATCAGACCATGGCACCACATGAACTTAGGCAAGCCTCCACATATGCTAGAGGATTCCACTACTATCCGGGGTTTATGTAGGTAATTTGAGGAGACAAAAGCTCCTAAATTAGTGTATCAATAATAGTGTAAATAACTAAATATCAAGAAAATCTATCACATTATAATATGAAATATAATAAAATAGAAACATGTGATAATAATAAAATGTTGGAATACAATCATAAAATATATATCATCCACTAGGACAATCACATTTACAAATGTAAGCACAAAAATAAAAGAAAAAGGAGAGGCTCTACTGCATCCCTAATACTAACATCATCCCAATCTCCACATACCATTGAGATGCTCTAGCTCAATCCTGAAATACTAGGACTCAACCCAAACTATACCTGAGACCAAGTGAAAGGATTCCTGGGTACCAAAGTTCCATGGCCACCTGAGCAGGGTGTGAGTAAATAACTCAGTAGGGAACTGCCAACTTAGTCTATATATGTCCAGTAAACACAATGATATATGCATGATATATTCCCATAATAATATAAATTACTATTAAATGAAAATAAATAAACATTGCTAGTGATCAGGTTGCACAGTGATACCAAATACTAGTTATACCTGCTTGGGACAATGATGGAATATCTTTGATCATGTCATGATATCATGAAATCCATAGTAATCCAATCAGGGTGGGGGGGGGGGGTAGATCTATACCTATGGACCCAAGGTATGTGTCCAAGGTATCCCAGTATGACTGGGTTTTAGTATTTGGGGGGGGGGGGGGTTTCCCTACCCACATACCCAAGTTATACATCCACAATATCCTAACATAAAATATCAATGTGTGTGTGTGTGTGGGGGGGGGGGGGTATGTTCCCTACCCACAAACCCAAGGCGCATATCCAAGGCATCCCAATATCAAAGGTCATGTGTGTGTGTGGAGGGGATCTTTTCCTTACCCATGAAACCAAGGAGTGGGTTCAAGGTGTCTCGGTATCATATCCTTATGTGGGGGGTTTGTTCCCTACCCATGAACCCAAGGAGTGTGTCCAAGGTGTCCTAGTATAATCAAGTATTAGGCATCAATTATGAGGTGATCACTAGTTACCCAAGTAAATAAACCTGTATCATATCACAACCACATATAAATTAGTATATAAGTATTAATCCCCAATCACCTGATGGTATATCATCTCCCTAATTCCTAACCCTCTATTACATCACAATCACCGCTAAGGGAGTATATAGGAATCAATACTAGATTACCCAATGGTCTCTAGTATCCCCAATTCCTGACCCTCTATCATATAAAAACCACCTTAAAGGGTGTATAAAAGTTTTATAACTTTATTACCCAATGATATCTAATTTCTCTTACGCTTGACCCCAAATTCATATCATAAAACTCTATGAGCGTATACTATAACACAAGTCAACCTGCTCTATGAGTGGGTAATAGATCATATGTTAAACTAATCCTTGCATGTGTGCATGTCATATATATACATATTGAGAGTACTACTAAATTAATTTACATTTCACATACATTACATAATCTATCACTTTAGCGGTTTAATCAAATCAAGACTACTCGAGGTCAAGCTTACCATGGGGCACCTAGATCACATCATAACACAAGAACCCCACATGGGTCATAGTCCTCAAGGTCATGTCTAGGTTTGAACTATCACTAGAGAACCTATTGGGGTCCCCAAGGTCACTACATAGGAGAGACACCCTCCTTAGGGTCCCCTTTCTTAGTCCCAACTCTTGGTTCAATGCCTATCACTAAGAGGGATTTATGTTCCTCAATATCATCATGATCATCATACAGCCTCACCGGCCTCCTTAGTGAAGCCTCATATATATAAATCTAGATAAATGATAGTAATCCCACATTGTATATCAAATAATCTCATTAAGAATAAGGTCTCTAAGGAAAACTCAAGAGTTTCTGAAGTCCCATGAGGGAAAATCATTTCTAATACACCACTCCCTTATATGAGGGAGGTCCATTAATTCCCACCGGGGCCAAGAATTTTTATCCATATCATCCCTAAAATTAGAGTTTTTTAAAGAAATTACACGAAGTACCATCGAGTTCACTCAATCACATTTAGGGCTTTACCCTTTAGGGTTCACCTATAAAAAGGGCATGCAATTATATCATGGCATCAACCATGGGTGGTCAAGGAAACTATGTATTTGGCCAAGGGTTTGTTAAGGCCCTTAGAACATTGTGGGATTCCCCTAGGAATTAAATTAAACATTTTTGTTTAATTTATGAATAATTTAACTTAATTTAAAACACCCCCATTTAATTTAAAGGGGTCTACCACCATGGTAGCGAGACCGCATGCCACATGCCTCATAAAAAATGTATAAATACCATGGGCATGTACTAAGACCACCTACCTTTTTTGAATATATTTCCATTTATTTAAGTATCTAGAAATCTCTCCTCATGAATTTTGTAAGGTCAGTTGGTTTTCACCCAATCACCTGAGGCCCTACCTCATATCCAAAAACAAATTTAATTTATTATAATAAAGTTATAATTAATTGAAAAATTTACAACTAATAAATAAAATAATTCCACATAGGAATAAATTCATAACTACTCATTGAGAGATCTTGTTACACCTAAAACAAGGTCAACCATACTATAAAGGTCAGTTACATACTCCTAACTCTAACTATGAAAAAATAAATATCAATTAAAGGCAAAAACATAAGAAATTTCATTTAATTTAACTGAAAACCCTACAAAAACTCATTTGATGACATAAATCCTACAAAACAATGGGCGATGACATGAATACATTGTCCAAAGATTACTTATAACTGAGATTAATGTAAGCCCCATCAAATTGGGATGATTCCACCATGATCCGATGGAATCATCCACGAAACCTATACTAGAGATGAATAAAATTAAATGGAAATAAAGGATAATAGAATAAGAGTCTACAAGAAGTATTAACTCACCAAGAATCACAAAAAAAATGATATAAGAGTTATAAAAATTGAAAGGGAATCAAAGAGGAAGGAGGGGATTTTCTGGTTGGGGTGTGCACTCATGAAGGAGGGAGAAAGAGGGTTAGCCCCCTTAAATTTTCAAAGGGTAAAAATAGTAAAAATAACCTTTAATGAGATAGTTTAGCAACATGATTTTAAAAACTATGTGCAAAATATACAGTAGGCACTATCTTATCATACCCCTCTCATATTATTTTTGCACACAATTTACCAAACCATGTTCCAATGATAAAAATTAGAAATGCCTTGGTCTATAACATTTTTAATGGTTTATCTACAACTATTTGGAAACCATACACCAATCCCCATTTCCAAACCAAGATTTAATGGTTTAATATTAAATACATATTTTTTCCTTAAAAACGACACTAAAAATGAAATAAAACCATGTTATTTATAAAAATAACTGAAAAACTCCTCACCCTAAGGGTTTAGAATTATTTCCTCTAAAACATGAACAAAAAACCATTCACCATGGATAAAACCTCTAAAAACTTTTGAAACTTATCTTGAATCTCTTGAGACTCACTTGAGCACCCAAGGAACATCTAAACCTGAAAACATATCTAAAAGAACATCTATTGATGATCTAACTCCGGAATTATTGATCTAAATCCTGTTTCTCAAAACAGACCATCCACCAAATTTACAAAAATTCAAATTTATTCTAAAAATCACAACTCATAAAGAAGAAGGGTTTTATAGTAAATGTGTAGAAACAATTAACCATTATAATTAATATTTTATTATAGTGTAGAATACTTGATTAGTGTGAACTATCAATCTAGAAAAGGAGTAGGTATTTATATAGAATCTTGTAAAAATACTACGTGTGTATTTATTGTAGTACTTTCATGTATATACATAATATTTTATAGGTGAAACATTAATAAATCCATTTATACTAATTGAAAAAAGAATTTAAATTATAAAAGGATTTTAGGATAGTTTGGAATTTGGTAAAAAATAAGGAACACACAATTCCCCCCTCTTAAGTTCTTTCACCAGTCTTATTAGATATTTTTAGTCATATTAGTTCAAATTTCAACTCTAATTGGATCTATTTTAGAATACCACTAAATTTCATTCATATTAATAAATTATATATTTGATATTATTGAATAACATATTCTTGCATAAAATATATATTTTATTCCTGTTATTTCTAATGCTAAAGTATTTTACAAGAAACTAAAAATAATATAAAAAGAAAGGTAAATAAAGTGAGGAATAACTCAAATAAAAATAATGATCAACCAATAGTTGAGTCTATTTAAAGTTGTGTGTTCCTATCATGTGAATCTATAAATAAATATCATTTTTATTACTCTAGTTCAAGATGTGATAATCATGAAGAGATCAAAATCATGAAATAATTTTACTCTAACATCAGAGGTTATCTAAAGAATGTTACTGATGTAGTTTTATATATATAATTGGTTTTATCAAGGAAATATTTAAATAAAAATCATAGCTATAAGAAGAATATGATTCCATAGAGAATACATTATCTATATATGTTAGAAGATGCATCACCCTCTCAAAACTGGTGATAGCTAAGGGAGAAACATCCTTACTTTAAAATGATCACTTTTTATTGATTGATGAAAAGTTTCAAATAATAGTCGTTGAAAATATATTAATGTTTTTATGACTATGATATTCCATTCATTAGATAAGTTACAAAAGGTATCTATGAGTGTTAAGTATTCATATTTTAATGTGAAAACTAAAAGAATTCAAGAGCTTGGAAGTTCCCTTCAAGATATAGGGAAGAGGAATGATGAACAAATTGAAAAGATTAATAGTGAATGGGAAGTTAGGTTTAGATTATTTCAAGTTGAAAAACCACCATAAAACTAAAATGTCTTAAGTTAGAGATTAAACTGAAAAATATAGAATTATTTCTTACGAGACCTTCTTGAAGATCTGAAAAGAAGTGTGATGTCACTCATGATTTATAGATAAATTTTCCCTCAAGAGTGACTTTTTCTGGTGGTAAAAACTGATTAAATAGTGTTGGGGGAATTATCTATCTCAAGAATATGGATGAAGAACACTGAAAATATAAAATTATATGCATGCATTGAATCTATTTTATCAAAAAATGTCAGATAAAAACTAAATTATATAAAATAATGGATTAATAAAATACTGAGAAGACTACTAAAACATCCAGGGTAGAAGTAATAAGATGTATAAAGAATATTTCTCCAAAATGATACCAAAAAATTGGTGAGAAAAGTTAAAAATAGAAAGGATTTAAACAATAAAAATCTAGATATATTTCTTCAATAATAAAAAGAAATATTTTTTTGTGCTTCTATTTGTGTTTTTGGAGGTTTGGGCACATGTATATAGATTATTGGAATAACATGTTAGTATATTCATGCTAGAAAAGGAATATAGGAAAGGGAAAATTATCTAAAAATGAGAACAAAACTTCTGTATAAAAGAAATATGTTTCATAAAAAAATAATAATTTATTATTAAAGAATATATTTCAAAAGTTGGAAAGATTCTATAACAATTTTAACTTATATAGCCACACATATAATGAATTCTACTATATTTCATCCAGTCATAACATTTATACTAATGTAAATAAGATTCCACAAAAACACAAGGAAATGAAAAAAAAATGAAGGTAATCCTACCTTGAGGAGTAATCAAGTAAAGAAAGCTACTAAGAGTGATACTCCTAAGAATTTAGTGAAGATAAATAATAATAATCTAAAACCTATAGGAATAAGGTTCTTCTATTATGGTAAAAAATGAAACACCATGGAATGTTTTACACCAAACATGAAATTCAAAAATATAAAGAGAATATAAAAACAAAAATAAATTAAATCAAGGATATTCATAAAAAGTCTTGAATGGTGTAAGACATCACTAATTATAATGTTGATAATCAACCCAAAAAAGGTAAGAAAAATGGTGATGAAGGAATTTTTGAATGGTAAATCTTTCATGGACTATAACACATCATCTCATATACAACCCATAATTAAAAGATTTATAACTATAGTTGAACTTTCTTAAATTTTGACGATATTTGTGGGTTAGTGTTTTATATAATTACAATAAACTCTTATATATCAGACTCTCATAATACAAAGTGAACACTTTAAATCAAAGTCAATTTTTCAAAAAAACAAGTTTATTAAATTTAAACTATTGTTTTATTTGAAACACTTCTTCATTTTTTAAGGTGAGTCACAATATTAGAAATATTGACCTTTATATAGTTCCAAAATATCCTTATATCCTATAAAAAACATTTGAAACTGTGGGATGATCAAAACAATCTTAAAAAAGGATATAAAAATAAATGGACCATATTAGTCTACTGAAAAACATGAAAACCTATAATAATGTTTATATTTTTTCACAATAAAAATTTAAAGATATAAATAAACATAGCCACATGGGAAGAAATATTTTCTACTATAAAACCTTTTTAAACCATAAAAATCATATTAAAACCAAGAAATCATCATGAAATTTTTTTTTTGAACAAAAACCTTTTAAATTTAAAAATTCATATACTTTACTTACCTCATGAAATAAAAAAATTCTATAAAATTCCATTTTGAAAGAATAATATTGGTATCTTGGAGCATAATATTTATAGCTTGTGTTCAATCATGTTTAATCTATATTATAATAACTAAACCCTATTATATTCTATAAGTGTAAATAAATTTATTATTCCTCATTTTTCACCATTAAAGACTTCATCATTACCTAATTCATTGCAGTGCTATATCGGTCTCACCCATTTTCATGAGCTATATCAGGCTCAGACGTCATCATATATAAAGATAAAGTATCATATCATGAATAAAATATTTTTAATATTTCATTTTAACATCATAAAAATCATGAAAAACTCATTTCAACACATAATCAAAACACTTTCCATTTTCAAAAAATCTTAAGGAGAAATATCCTTTTTATTTGAAAACTCTTAAAGAAGGATAATTCTAAAAAATAATGGGAATTTGAATTTAATTTGGAAAATCATAAAAAATGTACATGAATCTTAATAATAAAGGACATGATGGTAGTAAAATCCATTCATGTTGTATACATTACAAAATTATTTTTCATTTTGGTAAAAAGTGGTAAAAGTGACCTATAAGGGAAACGTTAAAATAATACTTTTAGATATTTTTATAAATAAATTCATAATTAGTTTAAAATTAAAATTAAAATCCTTGTATGTATAAATAAGAACATTCATGAAACTTTGAAAATAACATGTATATGGATGAAAAATAGTTTAAAATATTTAAAAAATGTTTTAGATATTAAAATATTAAGACTTGGTAAATTTTAAATAAAAAGGAAATTAAAGGTTATAACATGAAAATGATTTTTAGAACACTTGAATTTAATTAAATTAATGATTAAATACATATTTATGGTAGTATATACACCATATAAAGGGAAACATGTGGTGAAAATGGCATGAGTCTCAACTGATGTAATTTGAGATGAGAAATCCCTTACCATAAGTCTTATCGAGCTTCATACATTCTCTAAATCCAAAATAATAAAATTATATTTATTTTATAATTTTTTAATAACTTATTTCATATTCATTAAATTATCATTATTTATTTTATTTTATTTTTTACCATATTTTATTTGGTTATTAAAATAGTTAAGTTCATGCTGGATGTTTTGGGATCATTCGATTTATGACCTCAAAACAACATTAGTGTACTGACTGTGGAAAAATGGGTTATACTTCTATTAATAAAAAAATCCATTTTTTTTTATAATTATCATATTAATAAATTAGATACACTTTTAAAATCAACCGTGTAACATGGTATTGGAAAATGATCCACATCATTTTATGGAGACGCTCATCCTTATGTAAGCATGAACGATGTTTTGATTTTTCTAATGGGTGGAATGGAAATAAAGCATATAATAATTTAATTTTAGATAATCCTTAATATGTTATAAATTTATTACTTATTCATCATTTCCATCCTTATGACCATATTTTTAAGGTGTAAATGAAAAACAAATTACATCACTTAATGGCGGTGGTGGTCCACATGTTTGCATGAGTGACACTATTGCTTTCCAACGAGTGGTAAGTAAAAAAGTTAAGGAATATATTAACTTTGAAAAATATTAATTATGTCATAAATATAATATATATTCATTTTACACAAATTTTTAACCATCTATATGATTTGGTGATGAAAACGGACACATCACTTCGTGGATGTGTTAGTTGACATGTATGCACGAGGGATGTTTTCATTTCCCATAGGATGGAAAAGAAGATGTAAAAGGGTGGTAACATAATTATAAATTTTTTTAATATTTTTTAATATACTTATTATATAATTTTATCATGGTTAAAGAATATTTTAATGAGTTATAAGAATAAATACAATTAAATAACTCATTAAGAGTCATAACACTTCTTTTGAAATTCTCCCTTGGATTACAACATAAGCCTTATTAAGAAAACCTTATGGGTAGAGAATAATATCAATGAAGTGAATAAGGAACAAATTAAGGAATTTGGGTTGATATTGGAAGAAATAAATTTCTCATGAATTATGATGAGGATAAGAGTGATGGTTTCCTTTTATAAGTAAGGTGGGTGGAAAACATGCAAATACCCATACTATTAATATATAATATGTGTCTAACTCATGTAGAATGGAGCCAAAGTGGAATTTATTATAATAAAATGGAAATAAGGTAAAAATATAACTAAATACTAAAATTTATTCAAGTTTATGTTTCATTTTAAACCCCATCTTTTGGTTAAACCCCTTGCTAAACCCGTTTAACCTTAACCAAAGTAACAAATTCTTCACTATTGAAGGGCCGTAAAAGAAACTTTAAAAATTAAAAATGGAACATAAATAAACCATAAATTATAGAATTGAAATTTATCATCATCATGAATAAATATATGATTTAAATAATTTTATATTTATTTAAAAATAATTTTAAAAACTTAAATATCATTTAAGGTCATTTTCAGAACTATTCACATATCTTTTCTTTGAAGGAATCATGATGAAAATTAAATTAAAAATATAAACCATTTAAACCTTAATTATATATTATAATTATATTTTAAATTATTGGTACAACATAATTCATCCAAAAAATATTACGTTTAATGATTTTAAAATCACTTATTTGATTTTTTAGTGTTGCACAAGCATTGAGTTAGCATTGCATAACAGTTCAATGTAATTATGAAATATCTAAAAATAAAAAATAAACTTATATAATTTAATAATTTATTATAATTAAAATTAAAAAGTTATAATCATTCATATATTATTTTTATCCCTATGACAACATATTAAAGATATTAAAAGAAGGAGAGTAACATTTTATAACATTTCTTAACTTAAAATAACATAAATGTCATAATCAAAGTAAAATGGAACAAAAAGTGTCCAATTTTGAATATAAGTTGATAAGGTTTAATATCCCTTAGAAAATAAAATTTAATATGAAATTTTTCAACCTTATAAAATAGTATTTACCTTAATTAACCTAATTTACCCTTTACTATAGTGACACATTTTTACCATGATTACTATTCACAATGACCTAAAATAAATTTGACCTCATTAATAAAATTTTAACTCCAGATTAAAAATTTTAAAAATAAAATTCAATGTTAAATATGTAGTTTTTTTATAAATTACTTCTAATAAAAGTGCACAAAATGAAATGAAAAACAGTTTTTTGAAAATGCATTTTTAGCATAAAAATAAACTTATTCTGAAATAAAATACAATAATTATTACTATGGAATTAATTTGATTATTTTTTATTAAAATAGATATTATATTAAGTTATAATGAAATCTAAAATATAATTTTACTTTTAAATTAGTTGATTTAAAGAAAAGAAAAGACGATTTTACAAAAAATGACAATTTTCACTACTCACTTAAAAATCAATCTTTTCATAAAAAATCACAAAAATTAATCATAATAAAATTTTGAAATGATGATTTAAAAAATTATTTCAATTTTTTAAAATAAAATTTATAAAATTGGAAGCAATTAATTATAATATTCATGTACAAAATGTAATAAAACCATTTTTGAAGAAAATGTATTTTTGAAGAATGAAATGAATTTATTCGGATTATGTACCTAATAAAAAACATTAAATAAATTATAATTAATTCAATTATATATATAATATAATTATTTAATTATAATAATTTGTAAATTGTTGTTAATTTAATCTATTTAGATACAAATACATTGCACACATAAAAATAATTTTATGAAAAATATCTCATTTGCCTTCAAAATATTTTATCTTTATTTCAAACCAATTGAAAATAAATGTATGATTTATTATAATTATTTTTAGAAAATATTTCTAAATATATTTAATAATAAGAGTAATCCTATTTATACCCAACTAACCAATGACTAGGCTATAAAAATTATAATTAAATAATAATATTTCGGTAGTATTTCATATTCATTTAAGCTTGTTGTTACATATAACACATGCTATTGAATATATTATTTAAAGAAATTTAATTATAAAATCTTGGGATGTTATATTGATACATTCCCAAAAAGTTCTTGATAGTCTTTCATAGTCAAGAGGATTTGGAAAATAAAAAAGGGAAAGAACTTGTGAATTTTAGCTCTCAATCTATTACTACAAAGAAGTAGACCACATATAAAGGGATAGAGGTTCATAGAACTAGTGATATATTGATCATATAACTTGATAAGTAAGAATAAAAAGGGGGATATAGAAAGAATCAAAATTCCAAAATTTTATGTTAGGTCAACAAATACAAGATACTCCATCTAAGAGTCACATTGTGAATTTAAAGAAGTTTATGCAACCTCATGATGTATAGATATATAAACCTAAGGTTAAAGTTATCATGAAGTAGGATAAATATTTCAAAACCTTAAAGAAAAATGTTACTAGGTTGATAAAGAAGTATCACCCCCAGTGCTGTAAACGAGGAGGTGATGAAGTCCATGTAATTATCACATTTGGATGATAGTTTTTTAAAGAGGGAAATTATGGTGAAGATATAAGAAATTAAATCCAACATGGAGTGTAATTTCAATCTGTATTCATTTACAATTGGTATTATTTTCAACAGGTATTATAATTTCATGGATATTATATCTAGAAGAAAAATACAATATTTATGGAACATAGGAAGCATCCCTTTATGGGGAGTTACTAAATAAGTGAAGGATGATATATATTTATTATATTCTTAAAAAATAGAGACATGGACAACCCCAATGTTTCTAAAGTGTGAGGTATTATATTCACTCTTCATTATTAGTTTTGCTTAATAATTTTTGATTTTTCAAGGGAGAGTTTTTATCTAAAAAAATGGAGAATCTATTTAATTGAAATTGTATGTTTTTATTTTTTTTGAAGATAAGTGCAGGTTTACAAATGTTTTTGAAAATATATTTTGTACAACCATTGAGAATAGAAAATTTTATTTGGAACCATATAGAGAAATTTAATGGACTGATTTGGTGTCTATGTTATGATATCTTGTTTTCTATATTGGGTTTTTTCACATTGTCTTAGAGTTATTAACTGATGTCAAATTTCTATGAATTATAGGGTGCATTCCTTCTATAAAGATATTAGAAGATCAAGGGGAGAAAAATTTTTATTTTAAATAGTTTATAGTACCCATACATTAAGGGGATAAATATTTTCCTCCCTTTTCATTTATTATCATTAATTAGAAGATGAAAATATATCTTTTTTTATATTTATATGAATCTAAATTTTCTGGAAGATCAAAGTAATGAAAAAAATATAAAGGGTTTAGAATGAAGTTTTATTTGGATTTTGTTTTTATTTTTTGTTAAAGTGAATGTCAATAGTTATAAAGGAGGCATATTTTATGGATTTAAGTATTCAACCATTGTATAAAGAATGTTATTCCCATGTAATATGGGTAATGAATAATTGAGTGTTCTTATATTGCAAATATAAAGGGTGTCTCATATGCTGGAAATGAAATAAGAAAAGATCAATTAGAGGTGAAATATCCAGCTGGACAACTTTGAGTAGTATAATTGTTTTACAACAGATGATTAAAAGAGTAGATATTCATGGATACATATGTAAAGTACTTAAATATGAGTTCTAATTATATCTGAAAATTTTTGGAATACATAGAGTTTTATCTATCGTGATCAAATAGAAGATTTGCTATAATAAGTGTTAATAAGGCATCTTATTGGAGGTTTTGAAGGCCCATGCAATGGGATAATACCATAATTGTGTGATTGGAATAATTCTATAGATTAAAGTGAAATGGAATGGATTTGATACTCAATAATGAGTATTCATATTATAATTTCTTGGTATTTAGATAAGGAAGTTTAATATACACCCAAAGGTGTTTTTATAATAAATGGAGGTAGTTTTTAGAAGACCCATGCTTAATTACAGAAGTTTCATAATTGGAATTTGAAGTATTTAATTTGGCCAAGTTTGGAACCTTACAATACAATTATCATGTAGTTTCCATTTCATGCTCAATTTGGTTATTTATGGAGCCTTATAGTCGATCCATTGACCGTGCGATTACTTTTTCATGCAGTTGATCAGTTTAGTCATGCAATCAATCCATAAACCCATGGTTAATTATAGTTTCAATGTGTGGTTGATCCATTAACTTCACAATCAAATAGTTATGTGGTGAATTATCTAACTAATGTATTTGATCCATATCCTCAAAGTTGATCTACATGGTAAGTACTTTTTATGTATGGTTGATCAATATTTACAATTGATTGTACACCTAAACCTCATGGTCATTTAAATAGTAATGATATTAGTCCTCACAGTCATGTAGTCAATATAAGTGCTTTATGTAGTCAATAAATTAGTCATGCAGTTGATACACTTATGGTTTCTTGTCATCCAAAATGTGTGTTAGATTGAACTTAGTGAAAAATTGAAAACACTGCATATAAAAAATAGTAATAATTCTAAATGTTCAATTAGAAGAAGAATGTGAATGAGATGTTTCTTAATCTAGTTTTAATGATCAAAACATTAAAAAAAGTGTGATACAATATTGTAATTTATGAGTTTACATATTCAATGTTATCAAGGAAGATCAAAGAAAGATATATTTTGGAACATTCAAATGTAGAATAAAAAAATAAATAAAGTGAATACTTGTTGATGCTGATGATATTACTAATCAATATAAACATCATAATGATATTTTTATTCATGACCCAAGCTAGTCTAAAGATAATCAAAGAGCATGATGAATTTATGGGAAATAAATTAATCTTGAAGTTATTATTTTGTATTTATTAAAATTGTAAATGAAGATAAATATGAAGATATTTGTTTCAAGCTATAATTTTCTAAACATAACAAAGAGTTATTATTCATTCTTGGGTTGAAGATGAGAACTCAAGCTAATATTTTTTCTAAATGCATATATCACTCTAATGTTTGTACTGTATTTTCTAATGCACTCAATGTAAAATAAATGAGTATATTACATAGATTTAAATGGTGTTATTTTGATGCAACTAAGAAAAAAATTATATCTGTGAAAGATAGAAAAATGATATAAAGTCTGTGTGAGATAGAATTCAATGTTTAGTTGTAATATTCCACATATGGTTGATATGAGTCTACTATAAAGTTATGTATACTAATACAAGTTTAAAATGAAAAATCATGTTGGTTTGGTAATAAAGAAGAAGGATAAAAAGTACTTATGGATATTGGAATACTCTAGAATAGTTTTTTAGATGAGATAAAAATTAGAAATAAATGTGGAAGAAAAAAGAGAGAAATCTTGTTATTATAAATGTGATAATGGTTAAGGTAAAAAATAAATTTGAGGTTATGGGTGAATACCACTTTTGAAAAAGCGAATAAATTAAATAATATCATCATGTATGATAACATTGAGAGAACAATCGATACATCTATGATAGAAATTTTATTTAAGGGGCATTTGATATTCCATATCTGATGAGATATTTCAAAAAAAATAAGGAGAGAGGATTAGTGAATTCATGAGTTTATCCAAGAACAAGAGGAATAGAGAAAACACTAAATATCTTAAAGAATGATAATATGAAATAGAATTCATGCCTGTGTTGAAGCTAAAGATCATATGGGTATCAAGTCTAAAGAAGGATAGATTATCATGATAACTATGGTTGCATAGGTTTGAGAAGAAGAAAATAGGGTGATATGATGATATTATTTTAATGTATTATTTTATTGGTGTTAATCATTTAAATGAGATGAGGAGATAATGTGTTTAAAGATCCTAGGAAATTAATATTCTGTAAGAAAACTAGTTGAGTAGATTCATTAGAATACTGTAAAGTTGAGCTATAATAATGACAATGTTATAGGTGTTCTCTGAGAAATTTGATGTCATTAAAAAATACTTATTGTGATAAGAAATATATCTATTAAATCGATGAATAAGAATCATGTATAGAGTTTCCTATATACTTCCATGAATAACCTCATTGGAATAGTTGCATATATATATATATATATAGTTGTAATCCATAGAATCTATGAAACTCAGGTTATGTAAGGAGACTGTCGTAAAACTCTATTAACATAGTGTGAAGCTAAAGAAAGAAGTATCTGAGATATGAAGTTATAAGACTAGTGAGTCTCTATAAGGGAAGGTTTGGGAAAAATTACTCATTGTAATCAATATCATATTATATTGGAGAATCATTGATTGGGGAGAACAAGAAATCAATTCAAGGACTAGGTTTTTATACCAAAGTATGTAAAAATACCGTGTTCCTCTTTATTGATTTACATACATGCATACAGTTGATGTTTTCTAGGTGAAATATTAAAAGGCCCATTTTCACTAACTAGAAATATAGGATAAATTACAAAGTGGTTTTAGGATAGTTTAGAATTTGGTAGAAAATAGGTTACACCTAATCCACCCTCTCTCTCTAAGGTGTCCACACTAGTCTTATTGGGAATTTATATTCATATATATTAGAATAAAACATAATAATACCCTCATTTTAGTTCCAAATTTTATAAATTTTCCATAGAACAAAAAATCTATGTCTCTATCTCGGAATAAAAAATTCAAATGATTCCCACATTTTACAATTTCATATGGAACATCACACTTATTTTTTTGTTAGAATACAATATCCAACTCACCTATCTAGAATACAACTTCCAAATAGCTTAATCTCTATGGAATAAAATATTTGAATACCCACTTAGTTCCCATACCCACTAAACTCATACATAATAACACATCCATTTAACTCAAAAGATAAAGCAACCAATTAATTTGATTTGTAATAAAAAAATCTATAGATACTAAGTGTAACACCTCGAGATTTTATGAGAAGTATTCTTTTTAATTTATTTGATATCTTATGTTGTATGCTAAACCAAGATTATCTTGCTATATATACAACACCGTATTAGCTTGCAGTATACGCAAAACTATTCTTGGATCGTGTTACACAAAATTTCAAGTTCGTTTGATAGAAGTTATTCTACGCAACATTGAGTGTATATATATATATATATATTCAATGTATAAAAAAAATATGGTTGGATTATATTATATACAACAACAAAATAATCTTACACTACACGCAACCCTGACTTGGCTTGCTTGACACACAATCGCGACTTTCCATGATAGCGTGTGTTGTACGCAATACCAAGTTTTACTAAACAATGATATGTTATTAAAATATTATATAAACTAGCCATTATGAATAGTAATACCCACTTTTTGAAATTTTATAAATTTTATATTTCAAAATGGACTTCATTTTTGGATTTGGAATATCAAAATTACCCTAGGGTGAATTTTTGGTATTTTTCTGAAAACTTTCAATTGTTGATGAATAGTGAAAACACTAGGTTACTATTTAAAAACTGAATTTTTATTTAAATAATTATTTATTTTATTTAAATTTATTTTAAGTCAAAATTGTTACATAATACCTATATAAGTTTGAAGTGCACTGTGTTGCATTGGTTGTCAATGAGGCATGAAGTTGTCTTGGAATGAATGGAAGTCAAGGAATGTCACGATGTGAATGACAAAGGTTGTGATGGTGTTGGTGATGAATGGAGAATGGCCATGGTACTAAGATGCATGTCACTTAGGAGATTCACAAAGTGACATAGGATATTGTGGTTGAAACATTCTCCATGAATATCTGACGATTGTTGAACTGGTCTTTAAGTTCAAAGAACTTGTATCCTGATGATACAATGTCACAACAATGTTAGAAGACCATGTATTGTATTGAAAATGCATGAGGAGAAGCAAGAGATCCATCCAAAACTTCTAAGTGGATGAAGTGGATTAAAGAAGTCCATGTACTAACTCTTAGTGCATGTGAATCAGAAGAAGATCCAATTGATCTCTGATTAGATCAATGAAGAATGTTGAAGAACATGGGTGATTTATGAGATTCAGTTGAAGAAGTCCCTCCTAAGTATTGAACACATATGGAAGAGGAGATGAAGAAGATTAAGAAGAAACCTTTTGAATTCCATATCCTAAGTGAAGATCATATGAGGAGAAGTAATGGAATTCTTAAGAAGAAGATGAGAATAAATGAATAGGAAGATGGCTTAGAGAAGTGGCACTTGGCAATTGGCATGTTTTATATGGAGGGGAACTTTGTTTTTAACAAAGTCTTAATATTTCCCTTAGCCAAAAAAATTGGCCACCAAGGGCCAACCTTAAGGGTTCAACCCAAGGCACATGTGGGACTAGGTCACCACGCCCAAGGGGATCCCATGGGGCCAGCCCGAGAGGCTGCGGCCGTGTGTAAGCCGGGCCACGCAGGGGATCAGGCCTGCGCAGCATGGGCGCCAGAGCGCGCCCGGAGGAAGCATAGTGGGCGCCAGTAGCGCGCCCGCAGGGAGCAGAGAGTGGGCGCAGAGCGCGCCCGCAGGGAGAACACGGTGCGGGGCGGCACCGTGGAGGGAGAGGATTCAACTGAGCCGGCTGGGGGAGCGGATGGATGATAAAGCGCGAGAAACCCGCGCGCAGATTCGATGTGGGACGCGCAAAATTCACCGGGGGCGCATCCTAGCCATCCGAGTGATCGCGCGGAAGATCTCGGCCGCCCGATGCATCGCGCCATTCGCAATCTGATCCAGGCCGTCCAAGGTTGTTTGATCGCCCGATCCGACGGCTCCCAGCTCGTCTCCTTCGTTGAGCTTAACCGAGGCTTCCCCGAAGCCACCTGTGAGTCCACCTTCGAACCAGGCACCTCCCGACAACAGAATTTGAGCTCCCGGCCACCTCCGATCAAGATAAAGCCACCATTGTGATCGTCTGGCCATAACGAACATAATCATGCAATAAAATATGCATGCACACGTTGAATGGAGCATTTCGAGTTCGGCCGAGGCAAACAACGTTGCCGAGGCCTCGGTGTATTCGTGCTTTGCGTGGATTGTTTTTAAACGAAGGTATGCATGCATTTGCATGCGCATGCACGTAGAGGTGAAGAAAAATAACAAAGGAGAGGAAACCCGCATGAACCGAAGATAAAAATAAAGATTTTTAAAGAACCGAAACTTTCGGGGATTTGGAATTATCACACGCGGATGATATGAGGCTTCTCTGCCTATAAAAGGAGAGCCCATGCTCTCGTTTTTGCTTGCTGAAGTTTTGTTGAAGATCCGGAGTCCTGTGAGAGCACTTAGCCTCGCGAAGTAGAAGCCCTGCGCGTACCACTTGCGCGACAGAAGCCCGAAGCCTCCTGTTGGCTTCGTGAGTTCCTTTCGCGCACACTTGTGCGAAAGAAGAAGAAGGGGGACCCTGCGCGCCTTCCCTTTGTGCGGCAGGAAGACCCGAGGCAGCCGCAAGCACCTTGCGCGCCTCAGGAGTTACCACACCCTGCTCGCCCTTGAATCTTGAGGCTTGCGCGGTAGTTGTGAAGAGAAGAAAGGCCACAACCCCTTGAGCGCCTTCATTGGATATTCGGGCAGTGGGTATGCAAAGGTGGAAGACCCGAGACTTGTGCTTGTGTGCCAAGTGAAGGAGGAAGGCCCTACGGCTGGTGTGTGCAAAACAAGAAGGCCACCACAACTTGTGTGTGCAAGACAAGTGGAAGTGTCTTTGGCTAAGTGTGTGCACAAAGAAGGAATTGGCCGAGGCTTGCACAAAGAACTACACCAAGATTTGTGTGTGTACAAGGAGGAAGGCCATTACATACCTACGGCTTGTGTGTGCAAAATAACAAAGAGGCCGTAGCCTTGGGTGTGTGCAAGAAATGAAGTGTAGGCCACAACAAAGAAGAACTCATTCAAGTGTGTGTGCAAAGTGAAGAATTTGTGTGTGCTTAACAAGTGAACGCCGAACCTTAGTGTGTGTGCAAACCAAAGTGTGTACACACTAAGAAGAAGAGAAGACATCCACACTAAAGTACAACACACTTTTGAGTGTGTGAACAAAAGAGAATAAAGTGTGTGAAGTTTAGTGAGAAGGTGTGTGCTTAAAGTGACTACACCCTTTGAGGGTTTATTGCACCAAGAGAAGAAAGAGGGGAGTGCATGCTTACATGCATGCACGTGCGCACGTGAACAAAGCTAAATCTGCTTGTGTGCATTTGAGTTGTCCAAGACTTGAAGATCTTGAAGAGATTTGAGAAGGCCAGGAAATCAGTGCATGAAGAATCAGAGTTGCCATGCATTCAGTGCATGAAGTTGTGTTGAAGTGAGACTGGACCAGACTGAAGTTAAAGACATCAATTGTCTGAGTATTCAGTAATTGGAGAGAAGCCAGGTCATCCTTAGAAGAAGGTGATAAAGCCTGAGCAAGACGAGAAGACCTGATCATCACAAGTGATCAGAGGTACAGAGAAAGGCCAGCAGTCTTTATCCCAGACTGCTGAAGATACTTGAAGAAGCTTAAAGTGAAGAAGAGCTACTCGTGTGACTCGAGGAGCCAAGAGAAGACCCTGTGGGACTCAGGGAGAAGAAGTCTTCAGTGGGATTCTGGAGCAGGCCAGTGGGACTCTGGTAACACTGTGGGACGCAGTATAAAGACCCTCCTGTGGGACTCAGGAGAGATACAGTGGGATGCTGTATCGACCATTGTAATACTAACAGATTATAATGGGAGAATCCATGCTGGGAGAGCATGGCAAGGATGTAGGCCTTTGGTGCCGAACCTTGTAAATCCTTGTGTCCTGTGCCTTTTCATTACTGCATTATCCGGGAAAGGTTGAGAGACATAAGAAGAGTGGATCGAGGCCTTAACAAGCCATAGAGGTTTAATTGATTAAGAATCAATTAGTAAAAAGTTTTAAAGGATCACTGATTCACCCCCTCCCCCTCTCAGTGATTCACACTGATCTGGGCACTTCAATTGGTATCAAAGGGAAGGTTACCTCTAAAAGATCCAAGGGAGTCTTTATGAAGTGCAGATTTGAGGAAACGAGCAACCAGCCTCAAATGGAGATATCTGCCAAGACTCAGAAAAATAGAAAGAAGAAACAGGCCAAGAAGATGAAGAAAGCCTGTCCTAGCTGTGATGAAGTTGAAACAATGAATGATCTTCAGAGTGCACTCAAATATCTTCAGAAGACAGTTCCCATGGAAGTGGCAAAGTGTATAGCTACAGGCATCCATGATCTTCATGAAGAAAAATCACAGTTAGAAGAAGAAGCCAATGCAATTGAAGATCAATTGGCTAAAAGGGTTGGCATAACCAACACTCTGAGAAAGCTGGTGAAGGCTAAGGAAGAAACAGTTTCTCTTTGCAATGATAGATATGAAGATACTTGTGAAGAATTGCAAAGAAGCCTTTCTGAGAAAGAAATCTTTAATGTAATAATCAAAGATGTTTACCATGCACTGGAGAAGAGGCATAGAGTATCAATGGTTGTTAAAGATGCTCAACTTGAAGACAAAGTAAAAAGGGTGAAGGAGCTTGACAACTCATTGCTTGAAATGAAAAAGGTGCATGAAGACCAGATAAAGCAGCTGGAAGAAAAATGGGAAGGTAGGCTAAGATTTGTTGAGGATGAGAAGAACTCTCTCAATATGAAATGCTTAGAACTGGAGGTGAAATTGAAAAATCTGCAATCACCCAAAGCTGAATCCTCCCAGTCAGCTAAAAGAAGAAATGTTGCCACTCAAGTGAGCTTTGAGAAGGATGATTCTAAAAGAAAGACATCCTCTAATAAAAGGGCAACATCTTCTAGAAATAAGGTACCATCCATACCATCTTGTACTGATGCTTCTAATTGTGTTTCCACAAAAAGTGCAGGATGGAAGAATAATTCCAAACAAATATGGATGAAGACAGTAAAGAAGCAGAGCTCTCCTGAAACAGCACAACAGGTCAAGAAAAGTACCCTACAATCAGAAGGACTGAAGAGGTCAAGATTTGTGGGACAATGCTGGTGTTGTAATAAGTATGGGCACTGTGCAAAGAATTTTTGGTACAATCCAATAAATGTCAAAGCACAAAGGAAGCCCATGCCTAGGGGGAGCAAGTCAGAAGAAAAGAAGCAGCATCCACAGGTCCAGAGACATCTGTTTACTGCAAATAGATTTGGATTACTTGACAACATCTGGGATGATTGCAAAAGTGGTCAAATAGATACATTTCAATCTCCAACTGTATCCAGAGCTCAAAAGAAGAAAAGATCACAGAACCTGGCTCAGAAAGAATCCTTGGGAAGCAAACAGAAGAGAGGTGACAATGCTCCCAAGAAGAGTTTGAAGAATGAAGAGAAGTCCTTGGAATTGAAATCCAAGAAGGGTGATGCATCTAGAAGGACCACCAAGAAAACATGTTTCTACTGTGGAACGAAAGGACACATCATGGACCTTTGTAAAGAAGCCATGAAACTAAATAGAAGCAGACTGAACTCCAAAAGACAATCAATCTAGAAGAAGAAGGGATTGATTGAAAATAAGTTGCCTAAGAGAGGTAGCTTAGCAGCATCAAAAGAACCATGTGGGATTTCCAAAACTGAGGCATCACTTCCAAATGACTTGTTAGTCATATGGCCAAATCAGTTGCAACTTGCCAAAGATCTGCAAAAAGCTGAAGATAAAGTTCTGGCAATTGCTAAGGCAAAAGGGAAGAAGAAAATTTCACATGAAGATGTTTTGAGATCCACACCAGCACAGACATCAATGAAGATCAAACGTGCAAGTGTGAAGAATGGTGAAAATGGGACATCTCGGTTGAGAGAATCTTCTCAACCTTGTTGTTAACATTGATGAACCAAGGAGGTTCCATCTTATTCCCTTATACTCTTGGTATATACATGTGCTAACATTGCAGGGAATTGAAGATGATGATCATTCTCAACTGGAGGATGGTTTGGATAGAATGGAGTGCACCCCTTGAGGGGGAGCCAATCTGGAGAAGATGATGTTCTGAAATTAATATCATCTTGAGAAAGTAGATGAAAGGGGGAGCTTTATCTTTGCACCTGAACATTCTAATATGTTTTGTGAAGCATGTGCAGGATTTAGCAATTCATTGAATATCTGAAAATTTCAAACCCCTAAGCATGATCTCACATGTATTGTGAATGTTGGACAGCATTGAGTTCCTTGGTTATATCACTCTTGTTTTCTACACCGGGTTAGCCCAAGTAGACTTAGAGTTGATCAACTAAAGGTTCTTTGCTAAAGAAGAACATGTGACATCATCCCTCTCCTAGTGTTTTTCAAGAAGATACTATTCAAAGGGAGGAAGTGATTTTTGAAAGATAACCACACCACACCTTTGCATTTGATTGCCAATAAGGGGGAGAAAAGATTGGCACACATATTGACCCATTCATATGTGCTGAAGTTGTGTATTGACAACAAATACAAAGGGGGAGATTGAAGTGCACTGTGTTGCATTTGTTGTCAATGAGGCATGAAGTTGTCTTGGAATGAATGGAAGTCAAGGAATGTCACGATGTGAATGACAAAGGTTGTGATGGTGTTGGTGATGAATGGAGAATGGCCATGGTACTAAGATGCATGTCACTTAGGAGATTCACTAAGTGACATAGGATATTGTGGTTGAAACATTCTCCATGAATATCTGACGATTGTTGAACTGGTCTTTAAGTTCAAAGAACTTGTATCCTGATGATACAATGTCACAACAATGTTAGAAGACCATGTATTGTATTGAAAATGCATGAGGAGAAGCAAGAGATCCATCCAAAACTTCTAAGTGGATGAAGTGGATTAAAGAAGTCCATGTACTAACTCTTAGTGCATGTGAATCAGAAGAAGATCCAATTGATCTCTGATTAGATCAATGAAGAATGTTGAAGAACATGGGTGATTTATGAGATTCAGTTGAAGAAGTCCCTCCTAAGTATTGAACACATATGGAAGAGGAGATGAAGAAGATTAAGAAGAAACCTTTTGAATTCCATATCCTAAGTGAAGATCATATGAGGAGAAGTAATGGAATTCTTAAGAAGAATATGAGAATAAATGAATAGGAAGATGGCTTAGAGAAGTGGCACTTGGCAATTGGCATGTTTTATATGGAGGGGAACTTTGTTTTTAACAAAGTCTTAATATTTCCCTTAGCCAAAAAAATTGGCCACCAAGGGCCAACCTTAAGGGTTCAACCCAAGGCACATGTGGGACTAGGTCACCACGCCCAAGGGGATCCCATGGGGCCAGCCCGAGAGGCCGCGGCCGTGTGTAAGCCGGGCCACGCAGGGGATCAGGCCTGCGCAGCATGGGCGCCAGAGCGCGCCCGGAGGAAGCATAGTGGGCGCCAGTAGCGCGCCCGCAGGGAGCAGAGAGTGGGTGCAGAGCGCGCCCGCAGGGAGAACACGGTGCGGGGCGGCACCGTGGAGGGAGAGGATTCAACTGAGCCGGCTGGGGGAGCGGATGGATGATAAAGCGCGAGAAACCCGCGTGCGGATTCGATGTGGGACGCGCAAAATTCACCGGGGGCGCATCCTGGCCGTCCGAGTGATCACGTGGCAGATCTCGGCCGCCCGATGCATCGTGCCATTCGCGATCTGATCCAGGCCGTCCAAGGTGGTTTGATCGCCCGATCTGACGGCTCCCGGCTCGTCTCCTTCGTTGAGCTTAATCGAGGCTTCCCCGAAGCCACCCGCGAGTCCACCTTCGAACCAGGCACCTCCCGACGACAGAATTTGAGCTCCCGGCCACCTCCGATCAAGATAAAGCCACCATTGTGATCGTCTGGCCATAACGAACATAATCATGCAATAAAATATGCATGCACACGTTGAATGGAGCATTTCGAGTTCGGCCGAGGCAAACAACGTTGCCGAGGCCTCGGTGTATTCGTGCTTTGCGTGGATTGTTTTTAAACGAAGGTATGCATGCATTTGCATGCGCATGCACGTAGAGGTGAAGAAAAATAACAAAGGAGAGGAAACCCGCATGAACCGAGGATAAAAATAAAGATTTTTTAAGAACCGAAACTTTCGGGGATTTGGAATTATCACACGCAGATGATATGAGGATTCTCTGCCTATAAAAGGAGATCCCATGCTCTCGTTTTTGCTTGCTGAAGTTTTGTTGAAGATCCGGAGTCCCGTGAGAGCGCTTAGCCTCGCGAAGTAGAAGCCCTGCGCGTACCACTTGCGCGACAGAAGCCCGAAGCCTCCTTTTGGCTTCGTGAGTTCCTTTCGCGCACACTTGTGCGAAAGAAGAAGAAGGGGGACCCTGCGTGCCTTCCCTTTGCGCGGCAGGAAGACCCGAGGCAGCCGCAAGCACCTTGCGCGCCTCAGGAGTTACCACACCCTGCGCGCCCTTGAATCTTGAGGCTTGCGCGGCAGTTGTGAAGAGGAGAAAGGCCACAACCCCTTGAGCGCCTTCATTGGATATTCGGGCAGTGGGTATGCAAAGGTGGAAGACCCGAGACTTGTGCTTGTGTGCCAAGTGAAGTAGGAAGGCCCTACGGCTGGTGTGTGCAAAACAAGAAGGCCACCACAACTTGTGTGTGCAAGACAAGTGTAAGTGTCTTTGGCTAAGTGTGTGCACAAAGAAGGAATTGGCCGAGGCTTGCACAAAGAACTACACCAAGATTTGTGTGTGTACAAAGGAGGAAGGCCATTACATACCTACGTCTTGTGTGTGCAAAATAACAAAGAGGCCGTAGCCTTGGGTGTGTGCAAGAAATGAAGTGTAGGCCACAACAAAGAAGAACTCATTCAAGTGTGTGTGCAAAGTGAAGAATTTCTGTGTGCTTAACAAGTGAAGGCCGAACCTTAGTGTGTGTGCAAACCAAAGTGTGTACATACTAAGAAGAAGAGAAGACATCCACACTAAAGTACAACACACTTTTGAGTGTGTTAACAAAAGAGAATAAAGTGTGTGAAGTTTAGTGAGAAGGTGTGTTCTTAAAGTGACTACACCCTTTGAAGGTTTATTGCACCAAGAGAAGAAAGAGGGGAGTGCATGCTTACATGCATGCACGTGCGCACATGAACAAAGCTAAATCTCCTTGTGTGCATTTGAGTTGTCCAAGACTTGAAGATCTTGAAGAGATTTGAGAAGGCCA
This sequence comes from Viscum album, assembly GCA_963277665.1. NCBI lineage: Eukaryota > Viridiplantae > Streptophyta > Magnoliopsida > Santalales > Viscaceae > Viscum > Viscum album. The sequence continues at coordinate 1,160,871,429 of OY728145.1, forward strand.
TGCAATCAGTGCATGAAGAATCAAAGTTGCCATGCATTCAGTGCATGAAGTTGTGTTGAAGTGAGACTGGACTAGACTGAAGTTAAAGACATCAATTGTCTGAGTATTCAGTAATTGGAGAGAAGCCAGGTCATCCTTAGAAGAAGGTGATAAAGCCTGAGCAAGATGAGAAGACCTGATCATCACAAGTGATCAGAGGTACAGAGCAAGGCCAGCAGTCTTTATCCCAGACTGCTGAAGATACTTGAAGAAGCTTAAAGTGAAGAAGAGCTACTCGTGTGATTCGAGGAGCCCAGAGAAGACCCTGTGGGACTCAGGGAGAAGAAGTCTTCAGTGGGATTCTGGAGCAGGCCAGTGGGACTCTGGTAACACTATGGGACGCAGTATAAAGACCCTCCTGTGGGACTCAGGAGAGATACAGTGGGATGCTGTATCGACCATTGTAATACTAACAGATTATAATGGGAGAATCCATGTTGGGAGAGCATGGCAAGGATGTAGGCCTTTGGTGCCGAACCTTGTAAATCCTTGTGTCCTGTGCCTTTTCATTACTGCATTATCCGGGAAAGGTTGAGAGACATAAGAAGAGTGGATCGAGGCCTTAACAAGCCATAGAGGTTTAATTGATTAAGAATCAATTAGTAAAAAGTTTTAAAGGATCACTGATTCACCCCCTCCCCCTCTCAATGATTCACACTGATCTGGGCACTTCAAAGTTCAATGTAATTCATTGGAGTCATTTTATAATAATTTTAGATATATAAAAATTTTATTAAACTTTTCACCGTCTTTTACCCACCTCCTAGGAGAATTTGAAATTTTACATAAAACTTAATTTTACCTCTTCTGTGAGTGGAAATTCAAAAATTCAAGATACAAGATTAATATAAAGGAGTAAAATTTGGTTCAATAAGATAAAAATAATTTTTGGTGAATAGTAACTTTTTACTTTTATTTACCATGGTTAAAAGTAAATCGGGTAATTAAGGGTAAAAATAATAATATTATTACCCTAAAACATATCCTAATTATATTGGATAAGCGTAATTCGACCAAAATAAACCTTAGTAATAAAATATTACCCTTTAGGTCCACTTGGATTAGATTAGGACACTTATTATTATTTTATTTAAAGAAGAGTTAAAAGAGTTAAAATCAAAGTTTAATAACTAAAACATTTTTAATATAGGGTTATACATAAGATAAATTCAACTATAAATATTAATTAGAAATATAAAAATATTTCCTACATAATGGTATTTTATTTATAATTTTTAGACATTAAATGAGTTAATTTATTTATGACACAATGATAATGCAGTAATTACCTTATTAATTAAATATTAACATAATTGATGCTATAAATACCCAAATAAACGTAATTTGATATTTTTTATAAATTAAACTAATTTTTTAGGTTAATATGACATGTTAGTAATGATTTAATTAACTTTTTTCTAACTAATCATGCTGTTATGATTTTTACAAAAATCAATTACCAAATAGTTTCAAAATTGACATAAAATAGTTTTTAAAAAAAATATTATATTATTAATTGTTATTCTATTCTTAAAAATCTAAAGTTCTGCAAAAGGACTTATATAAGGTTATATATATTAATAATTAACCACTTGGGGTTCGTTTGGCTTGTTATAGTAAGTTTATTAACCATATAGTGTAAGAAAACAAGAAGACACGGTAAAAGTTAAATTATTTAACTTAGAGTTAAATCTAAATGATAAGGTTAAAATAGTTACCTAAACTTGTCTAAAACATTTTTGTTGAGAGTATTTAGACCCATACCCACTTTAAATTCTAAATAAACCAATTTTGAGCTATTATAAACAGAATATGACTTTATTATAAAATAATATTTTATGTTTTTTCTAAGGTGCCCCTCTCCTCCCTTATAAAAGGGTACCTCCTCCCTCTTCTATTTACATAATTTTGAGCTTTCAAGATCAGCCAACCCCTGACCATTTACCTTATCAAATTCCCTAGAAACATTATAGAGGTTCTTGTCTCCTCAAAATACCAACTCTAGTGCCTTAAGAGGAAGCTTAAAAGAGGTGCGTCGAAGAAGAGGTAATCTCTTCTACCGATTCTTTTAAGTTTCTTTCTTCTTCAACTTCTTCTTATTTAGTTGTTTCATTATAAAGTAATAAAATAAGTATCATTAATATACTGATATGTTATCATAAATATGAAACAACCCAATTTCACCTTCTATCCATCCTACGGAAAATGAAATCACTGCGCGTGCGTACGCACAGAATACCGTCACCACGTCGTGGTGTAATCTGTTTTTCCACCACCACCTTACTTGGATGGGTATAATGGTGTAAATAATTACTATATATAGTTATTATAACATCATACTGATTCTAATATATTATATAATCCACTCCAATTCCATTCAATAATTATGGGAACAATATCATCGCTCGTGCGTACGTACGGATTATCGTCTCCACGACTTGATGAGATTCATTCTCCATGTTAACCATTCAAGAATGATTATAAAGTATATTTAATGAATAATAATGAAATATATTACATGATAAAGCTACTGGATATATATATATATATATATATATATATTTCATCTACTTACTTCCCTTCAAGTCAATAAGGAAAGGAAAACAACGTTCATGCATACGTACGGCCTACCGTCTCCATGAACGGTGTATTTCATTTCATTTATCTATCTATTATATATATATATATACTGAATATATATGATATATAAATCATTATTTAACTTCTAGAAGTAATTAAATCACGATATAAGTAATAATAATATCAAGAACAACAAGTCCAAACACGTACGATAAATAAAACAATTTTACCCAAAACACTGCTTTAACATGGAATTTACAAAATAACAGGTAATATAAAGTCATAAGTGAACCATATATGATATAATAATAATGAATATGATTCTATAATAAGTCAATGGAATTATTTAAATAATTATACAGGAGGTTTAGATACATACAAAGCATATCAGACCTAAGGTAAGGGATAATTATTCTAATTCATTCTTATCCGAGATTGTTTATTCATAAGTATTTACTGGGGTTATGTTTATCATCCATGTCCATATTTTCTCCAAATGTTTTCATAAATTTTTTAATTTTATTCCATGTATTTTTAAAGTCATTTTTATCCTTTTTTGACTTTTACCACATCGTATGGAAGGAATCCTTCTTTTGTTTACCATACAAAGTACTTTTTGTATTTTCCGACAAAAGTACGAGAAGAATGTTTTTTTAACTTATATGGAATGAATGGATTTATATGGTTTTATAAATCCTTATTTTCATGAAGCTTCCTGTACAATATTTCATGATTATTTTAATCAAAATCCATTTCATTTAAAATTTCATGGCATTTTGAGAAAAGAAAATGATTTTGAAGAAGAAATGATATTTTCCTCAAGAATTCATTTCAAGTGTTTTATCAAGACTATTTTCCCTCTAAGATGGAATTATTTAATATGATCATGTATCAAGTATAATGTCCCTATTATTTACATGGTTTGATTTTGTTTATGATGAAATGATATCCATTTTTTATATATGGATTATGTTATGATGGGATGATGTTTATGAAACCCATTTTATTCTTTGGGTTATGATATAAGATTTATGTTTATTTTGTGGCACACATAAGAATGATTTCATTATGAGATGGGTGGGACCTATATCTCCCTCCAATTCATTGGGTAAAGATTTATATCTCATGAGATAGACATGGCTGGAATGGTAAGTTAATCTGGTTCAGTGATATAGGACTGGAACGAGGAGTGAACTCGATTCAGTAAGGGACTTTGTCCACTAAGATGGTCTTGGCAGCAATGCATTGGCTACTATGGAAATCATATCAAGTGATTAATTATTTTCCACAATTACATGTTTTATTCCCATCCTATTTTATCATGATTGATGTTCCATTATGATCTATTCCTTACGTACTGCCATGTTTTATTTCATTGTTCAAGATTTTGATGTTTAAACATTATGTTCATGTTTTTAAGTTCAAATTTATATGGTTTATTTTATTTTCTCCATGCTTACCCTTACTGAGCATTTGAGCTCACCCATTACATGTTTTATTTTCCCCAGGATATAAATAAAGGTTTTAGGTAAGAAAACAAAAGGGGAAGATCTTTATGGGAGATGTTGAAGATCTTTCACCATGATTAGATGATTATGTTCTGAGTTTCCAAAGACACTAAACTATTACAGTCCTTGAGTGTTGGTTTTTTGTTATGTATTAAGTATTCCACAAAAGTAATGTAATGTCCATCTATGTCAAGCTTTGGGTATCTAAACTAAGTATTTATTTATTGAGAAGATTTAAACTACTGATATTGTGTTTCGAATATATTTAGGTGTCTTCGTAAGAAGATTGAGAAATAAGAGCAATAATGATGCGCTTCTAGAACAACAAGAAGAAGAATTTGATGTTCCACTCTTCTGTTCGAGGGAGGAACCATCCAAAGGCTGTGTGAGTCATCCAAATTAGTGGTAAGATTTATTTATAGTGGGATTATAGAACATGATCATAGTGGGAAACTATACTGATAGAACTGGGAAGTTCCTTGGTGTAACCACTTGGTTTGATAATGTAGAATCCATGATTGGGGTGACTAACCAATCATGGTTAAGAGATTGATTTTAAGGACTATCCTTATAAATACTTGTGTTATATTCCCTATTTACTTATACTGTATTCAAGGTGAGGTTGATTGAAAAAAATTTAGAGGATCAATACTTTAATAATAAAGAATTAAAAAGTGTACCACCGATTCACTACCCCTCTTAGTGGTACCAACAAAAAATGGGATCTACAAGTGGTATCAGAGCTAATCCAATTTTTTTCTAGAAGATATAAGAACTATTTAAGTATTTGGAATTGAAATTATATGAATAACCTGAGTTTTTCTATATTTGATAAAAATAAATATCATAATTATTGTAATAAGATATTTTCTTACCTCCTATCACTTGTATTTGAAGTGAGAGATGCAACAATAATGGAATTTTACACATTATTGTGGGTGATCCTATATCCTTTTATGACAAGAGAAATATAGAGGTTAATGGAAAAGTTAAAAATTAAATTTTTACGACTCTCTCAAAAAATGTATATACAAGTCATGGGAATTCAAAATGCCAAATAAATTTGGGAAAATTTTAAGATAAGTTAGAAAGGAAATATTAAAGTTAGGGATCCAAGTTATAGTTTTAGATAATTAGGTCTGAAGTAAGTCCCAATCACCATCTCCCTAGGATGCTAACCATGCTTAAGACCTTGTTTCCTCTTCGGGCTGCTAACCATGCGTAAGCCCCAATCCACTTCCCACAGACGCACCTTTCACGATGTGATCGCCAGGTCTCTATTGCCTCTTGTTTCTCACATTGAGCATGACTCACATGGGCTTAGAGTAAGCATCGACCATGACATCCTCTCTGGTCTACCTAGAGTGTAAGCCCCATCACCAACCTCAACTACGAAGTCTTTGATCCTTGCTAAGGAAAGGTACGTAGGATTCCTCCATGAGGTTCAATCCCTACACCATCAATTCGTTCTGACCATATTCACATTGGTTCCCACCTATTCTTAACTACGTGGAATTTTATCCTTGCCAAGGTAAGGTATGTAGGAAGACTCCATGAGGTTTAAGCCTACCATCCACATGGACCCCAGGTCCTCATTCACATCAAGCCACCGACCCCCATCCCGAACTATGTGTACTTTGATCCTTACTAAGGTAAGGTACGTTGGAAGCCTCCTAGAGGTTTAAGCCCATATACCCCTTCTGAACTACATAGACTTTGATCCTTGCCAAGGCAAGGTATATAGGAAGCCTCCATGAGGTTCAATCCCACCATCCACCTAAACCCCAGGTCCTCATTCACGTTGGGCCACCAACCCCCATCCCGAACTACATGGACTTTGATCCTTGCTAAGGTAAGGTATATAGGAAGCCTCCTAGAGGTTCCAAACCATATTCCCCTTTTGAAATACATGAAATTTGATCCTTTCTAAGGCAAGGTACGTAGGATGCCTCCATGAGGTTCAATCCCAACACCATCCATTGGTCCCAACCCTTTCACGTCGATTCACCCCCGTCCTGCATGACGTTAAACTATAGGCCCCAATCAGCGGTAAGCCATTACATCCCAATCAATGGTAATCCATTGTTCTCCATCTGACAGTAAGCCATTGTGAACCCAAAACAGTGGTAAGCTGTTTTGTCTCCTAGTTAGTGATAATCCATTGTACCCTATTCATAGGTAAGCTATTGAGATCCCCTTTGCTAGGACCCACTTCTTTGGTCCATCCTAGCGATGTCAGACCAAATCGGGATGCTAACCACATGTAAGTCTCATACAAATCATTGGGTTGTTTTCCTATGTGTACACCCCAATTCAAGCCCATTTCCTGATATTCCCCTCAAGCCCATGTGTCTCAGGAAGGTCATGCCCAAACCCAGAGGTTCCACTTCCTCAGGGTCCAATCCACACGTACATTCTCACAGGCTTCCTCCTTGGGCATCACATCAACCCTCTGAACTACGCGGACTTTGATTCCCTGCCATAGGGGTACGTAGGAGGTCTCCTCGAGACTCAAGCCCAACATCACCATCGTCCTCACGACAGTTCCATCTCATTCACCACCCACTTCATCCAAACCTCCATCATCTAACATGATTCTTACCTGGTCCGCCACATCCCAGTGAGATCACCTCAAGTCACCCCCCAACACTAGTGTACCCTTCAGGGGATGCAGCCATCTAATCCACTCTGGTAAGTGTTTCGATCAGTCTGATCCATCTTTACTGGACGTTAAACTCACGACATACCCTGTGTTAAAAATGGGAAGCCGAGGAAAACCTCATAGACATGCCTAGGGTATATGATTCCTCACATTTGATGTGAGATGCCTCAGGATTACACGCACTCGAGAAGCCCTATAACAATGGACAGAAAACAGACGCACTAGTGATCCAGTGTCCAGACACGCCAATGATGCCCAATGTGACTACACCCCTGAACAAATGTTGCTTCCCAGACTTGACCACTAGGAATGTCCTAACAAAAGCAGCGTAATTAACCAGCATCCATGAAGATATGACACTGGGAAGAGTTTTACGAACAATGTCTTAATCTATAAGGGAGAACCGAACTAGGTAACGAGCTCCGAGGAGGAATCCACGGAAGGAGGAACTGACATCCCATCATCTCGTTTCAATTAAGGAGCATACATCCCTGAATAAGAGATGGATGTCACCTGCCTTTGGAAAGTAGGAATTCGGGGCATCAAAGCCACGCGTCTTCCTCCAACAGACAGATGCAAGAACACTGGAGAAAGCATTAGAAACAAAAATGGTGAACCTGACGTGAATATCTTCTCCTCAATGTGGATATTAGTAGCGTTTGAGGCATCAGTGGTTTAGTGTTTCACTGGATCTAGTTATCCAGCGTCGGGTCCTGTCAAGAAAATAATGGGTCTGGCATGAAACTCACCAGAATTTGGGGCAGTTAAAACGTTGGACATCCCAATCTGCGATGTCGTCAGCGTGGATCCCTCTTAACGATCATTGAAGATGGAATGGTGCTGGGGGACCGGCCATCGATTCCTTTTTCTTTTTGCACTAATGATTCAATCTCCCTACTTTTCAGGAACCAAACTGCTGTGATGAGAATTTGATCACTGCCCATCCACCGACACTGGGGTATGAGTAACTCTAATACGGCAATCTCACGCAGCCCCACCACTTCTGTAGCAATCTCCACACCCATAGTTTTGGGTTGACCACGCCCCATCTCACCATCTGAATTCATCCAACGAAGGGTGATCAATGACCTCGTCTGCCAGTACGAGGAGGATGTGATCATCCCTATGCAAGATATGTCCCTATGGGATCTGGAGGCATTGGAGCCTCAATGCCACCACTACCCCCAAGGGCCGTGCAGGGATCCACTACTCCCCATGCCAACATATAATCTTTTTGGGAGCTTGTCCTCATAATTCCTCGATGACTCCCTTCCCTACGCCGATGAGGTAGGGGATGTCCGGGTTAGCCCGATTAGAGTCCCATTCCAGGGGTTCCCAGAGAGGGCTCCCATGAGGCTGAGCCAGTGCTGCCACCCTACCTTACAGGCTGCGAAGCAGGTAAGCCATGTTCTTGCACTACCGGCCCTGGTCCTTATGACCCTACACTAGCATAGGGCGCAGGCCAAAGAGGATTCCCACTAAGGGGTGTCGACATCAATAGCTATTGTGGCCCTCACCACTACCAACATATATCATCATCCCCCTATGTATGTTGAGCATGGAAATTTATATACCTGGATCAGATTGAGGCCCCAACTGCCCCATGGGCAGGCTGGGTCGACTCTCTTGGTCACAGGCGCAGGTAGTACCCACCATTGGCCAACCCGTGGAAAAGACGTTCAGTACGGAGGTCCTTCCTGTTCCACCATTGTCGAGAACATGGGTTTTAAATGATCCCAATATAGGCATAGAGGTGCATCCCAAGTCACCATCAACTCAAGCGAGGGCCTTCCCCATGACAGTGACACTCAGTACTGAAGTCTCTCTCTCGCTCATTACACTGGGTATAGAGTTTTTCCTCCTAATGTAGACCGCAGGTATGGAGATGTTGCACTCTTGGTCAAACTCTAGCCTGTGGGGCCTCCCCATGTTCTTACGACTGCTAGAGAAGGTCCTCCCCACCCTAGTGATCAGAGAAGGAAAGGTCATTCTTTCTTTATCAACTCACAGCACAGAGGTCCTACCCATGTTTGTCTTGACCAATACAAGGACCCTGCTCGTGCTAATAGGGCCTAGGGAAACAGGTATGAAGGTTCTACCCATGACCCCACCAGCTCTGGCAGAGGTCCTACCCATTCCAGTGCTCCCCGTGGTGATTCCATCTTTACATTGGCTATCAGACATAGGGTCCCTACCAATATTCCATTTGATATCTGCCTAGGTGCTCCTCGCATCCCGACTTACTCTGGCAGAATCCCTCTTTATCCTAGTACCAGTTTGGCTGAGGGTCTTCCTCACACTAGAAATCCAACCTGTCCTAAAGAGCCAGTCCGAGGTAGAAGGGTGGGCCATCACTGCCATAAGAATAATTCTGGGGAGGTCCGGGCAGAGATAAAACCAGTCTGCTTCTCAGATTCTAAAGCATAGTATGACTCAATGATAGAACCCTCCCCTCAGTCCTCTTTGTCAAGGGACAGGGTAGGAACGAGGCACATCATCCTCGTACTCCCAGAATACGAAGTCCACCAGATCCCTACCTCCCTCCATAGATACATCTAGAAGGGAAAAAATTTGGCTTCTCCCCAAGGTCCGATCGTAAAATCGCCACCATCATCCCCAGAAGCTCCCTACACCTCAACAAGAGAGTGTGGAGAACTGTTTTGGGGGTCAATGGTAGATGAACTACAGTAGGGATCACTGCCAGTAGCCATAGTCATAGAACCAAAAACCCTGGTCACCAGCCCGTCTTATAGTGATGTATCGGCCAGGTCACTGCACTCTTCATAGGGTAGCCCAAGATGTGGCGGTTTGTCGGCATGCTCGCCGTATTCTCTGTCGTCCAGCCTGCCATCCCAGTGGTCTTCCTTAGTACTGTTTCCAGTTCCTCAGCCACCCCCAGTCGACGAATGGGGAAATCCAAGGCAAGACCCAGAATCCGAGCCAAGGAGCTTATGGGATATCCTCGCAGCGTACCACTTCCTTGAGATGTTCTGGCTGGTTGCGGCACCAAATTTCTGTGCACCAGAATCCCTCACCCAAGAAGAGTTTGAGTGTTTCTATCAAATCCTCTAGGAGACACACTTCTTCCTTTATCATCAGCGAGTGGCTTATACCAAAATCCAAGTGCATTTCGAAGACATCAGTGAGCTATGCCGTTTGGTCGATCTGGCCACACTCTCCATGGCCCAGCGCCCTGAGTCACCTAGTCACCATAGGTCCCTCCAACAGCAGCGTGTTCAAATTTTCAAGGTACTCCTCAAGATTATCAAGGAGGCTTCCCCCCATGTGTAGATCTGTGGCTGGGGGCTGTATGTTGCCCTCTTATTTAGTCATATCCAGACACAACCCAACTTTCTAGGTGATATCGAGGACATACCCCCAGGAAGAGTCACCGTCAACATAAAAGACCTATCAGATGGGGAGAATGATCTGGAGCTTCTTGATGGAGACATACCCCCTAAGGGAATTCCACCACTATTGGATCTGATGGGAAGAGTTACTTGCCAGAAGAGGAATCTACTAGGTCTCTCAGTGCCCACCGAGGCATTAGTTCTCCATATAAATCTCGGTAAGGGTAAAGAGAACCTCGGAGCCGCCAAACACTCCAACTCGTCCCTTAGTGCAGAAGATAGAGGAAGACTCAGAAATTATGTGTTGAATCAATAAATTGTGGAGAAAAAAATAATAGTTGATAAACTTCTCACTGAATGCACTACGGAACTATTTCCAGATTACAGTGATCCGCGACCAATACAACATGGGCAGACACAACTCCCCCCATGGTGAGTTGCCTCTAGTTGACCCTGATCATCCTACCCACTTAGACAGGGTAGAGGCTGGAACTTACAGCAAGAGGGCACAATATGTGTCGCCAAATCCACCCAAATGATGCAATCATCCTTGGGACCCAGCTCAGGTTCCCCCAGCTGCTCCACAGGTTGCCCCACCAGCCGCTCCATGAGCTGCTAGGCCTGATTATTGCATTGAAGAACCTGCCAATGCACTGTTGGTTTGGGATTCCCATCAAGATAGGGACCCCCACCCAGATGATCCAATGGAGGCACTCATCACCTGCCTCAAGGAATTGGAAATGCAATAGGTGGTACTACCACCTAATGTAAATCCATATCCGGTGTGGGTGGACAATATGCCAGCACCCCCCGAGTTTCGGAAATCCAACCTTTTCCTCCTTTAATGGGATGAGTGACACCTCGCAGCATCTGGCCCACATTATTTCAATGCGTGGACCCATGTTGGGAACTCCGGTGCAGCAAGAGGCTACTAAACTCCAATGTTTTGTATAGAAATTGGAAGGGCTGCCATTCATCTAGTATAGCCAACTCCCCATCAGGTCAGTATCTGGATGGGAGAATCTCCGCAATCAATTTCTGTACCAATTTAGCTCCACTACTTGGAAGACAAGTATCAAAAACCTCTTCAAGTAAAAATAGAGTCCTGATGAGCATGTCACAGACTTTATCATCTGGTGGAAAGGGCTCACATACTCCCTTGACATGCCACTGAATCAGGAGAAACTATTGACAATGTGTGTGGGAAATGTCAAGAAAGAACTGGTCCCCTCTCTGATCACCCAGAACTACCTTGGAGGATTCAGAGACTTCTCCAATAAGGCCCAACATCTAGAAGAAGCCCTGCAATAGGCCATTCGGGCACATCCGTTGCCTCCTACAATTACCAAAAGGAGGTCCGTTTGAGTCGAGCCCGGCACGGTGGCCCAAATAGAGGCCCCCAGACAACTGGAATTATTACCAGTGGAGATACCTCTATAGCCTTGAAGAGGCCTGCCACCGTAGGTGCCCCCGCGTAACGCGCCACCACCACCTAGGTGGGATAATCATGCTCCACCTATTCAACAGGCTCCTCCAGCCCCTCGTCAAAATTAGGCTCCCATGACCCCTTCCAAGATAGAAGAAACCAGAACTACTCGTTCAATGAGAATTAGGTTCCCAACTATTTCTGAAGTTCCTTGGAATAGGGGATTGTGCATTTACCTGAGTGCAGAAAGCCAGAAGAGGTGAACCTCACCGATCACCCCAACTACTGCCCTTATCACTAGATCCTAGGGTATACCCTCAAAAAATGATATGTGTTCAAAGACTGGCTCCAAGACCAGGTTGAAAAAACATAGTCAGGTTGGGTCTAGCCCCGACACAAGTGGTATGTGTACTCATGAAGCCCGATAGTGGCAGTGACAATGATGGTGAGTGGCAGCAAGTCCCCAACCGCGGGTCCCAGAAGTACGATGACTAGATGGCCCGTAAGGTGGTCTCCCATGCCCATGGTATTATTCGTGCATTCCTAAGTCGATCTGAGCCTTCAGAAGCCACTATTTCAGCCGTAACTAGTACTTCTAAATCGTTATCCCAGCCATCCTCTTCTCAGAAGAGCAAGCATTGATGGCTCAAGGGAAAGCAATGTGCCCCACCAATGCCATCGTCATCTCATACTCTTGGTGACTTCATGCCCCCAAAGATGGCGATTCCTCCTAGAATTCATCCAGTAGTGGAGGATTCTTCAAGTGAAAGACAAGGTTACACTTTAGTTAACATCGTGGAGCAGGTAAACCCCTATATGACTCCTGATGATGGGGAGCACGAGGTGGATCTCCCCAACGTCCCTTGTCGATGCCAGCATCGGTGGATCCGTGGCTATATGGGATGTCAAGGCACATCAGTAGGCACTTCCATCCAGGCTGTGCATGCCATTAAAACCAGACAGAAGTCCTAGTGCTAAAATCAGCACGCACATCCTCCTCATTTGATTCCATCATACCTGTATTCACCGCCGTTTGTGCTACTGGATATGGAAGAGCCACCCAGACCTCACTGTGGTCAGACACACTCTACCACGTACTGGTCTCAATCAGCTGGTCCCAGTACGATAGTTTCTCCACATGCTTTGACTAGTGAGTAGAGAGACATTTCCAGCACCAGTTAGCCACCAGCTCAGCCGGTAGGGCCCGCCATACCTCCTGTCATAGAGCGACCCCCTGCAAGAAGAAGTTCACGCCAAGAACGGAAGTATGATGTTCACAAACATCTTTCTAGAAATCTAGTAAGGCTCTCTATCCTCGAGGACCTTTACCTATCTCCAGATATGCGTGAGGCCCTCACTGAGGCTTTAAGAAGCCCCCATCTAGTTTGAGATAGAGGTAGTAGCTACATAGGCCTTTCATGTGGAAGCAATCGAGAATACTGAATGTCATGCCATTATCTCCTTCTCTGAAGAAGATGAGAGTTCACCTATACAGGGAAACATTCTCCCACTGTACATCACTAGCCATTTTAATGGCTTGGAGATCCGTCACTGCCTTGTCGACACGGGATTTGGTATCAACCTTATCTCGACGTGGACGCTCCATAAGATGGGACTATCTGAGGATAATTTGACTCCCTATGACCTGAAAATTTAAGGTTACGACAGGACAAAATAGAAATCAGACTGCAAGATCTGCATAAAAACCCAGTTCGGTGGTCTGGTAGCTGACAATGAGTTCATGGTCATTTCACAGGACACTGCTTATAATGCTTTGATGGGAAGGCCATGGAACCACGTTCACGTGGTAGTCCCTTCATCATATCACCAGTGCCTTAAGTACTCCCTTAATGGTCGAGTGGGCGTACTCCAAGGTGACGCGTCTCCCTTTGCCTCTTATGAGGCCCATTACTTGGATGCCAACTATTACTAGATCAAAGAAAAATAGATTCAGGCTAGAAAAGTTGAGTCCATTGCAGTTGCAACTGACCCCTAGGTAGGCCTAAATGACACCTATGTCTTCCTAATCCATCAATTGGAGGCCACACCCCCTGGTATGGGCAATGTTCTGTTGTCTCTGGGACAAGGGGGAACCACATTCCCTTGTCCAAGCGACGTTAAAATATCACCTCATATTCTTACACGAATCAGGCCTCAGTGATCCCAGAGCCCCCACTCCCATAAGGTATTGGGATGTCCGCCCCATGGAAACGAAAATACGTTATACTTGCTTGTTTTGCTGGGATGGAATTAACCAGCTCAAGCTGACGCGCCACTATTGATTGGATATTATAACGTGTGTCCCCTTGGGATAAAGACCATATGGGATCGTATAGACAACCTTCATTGTTATGGTTTTGGAAGCATAAGAATCTCCCAATTTAGTGACCACTACCGCTCAGGCTGGTACCAGCTTCTCCTAGGGATCTATCGACTTTGAGAAATATCCTCCCACTGAATATCCATCCTCCATAAGTGAAGAAGAGGATTTAGAATATTCTCCCCTGCCTTTAAAGAGGGTGTCTCCACCACGGTCAATGAATTGGTACAGGTAAACCTCGGTAGCGAGGCAGATCCGAAACCTACATTGATCAATGCCACCACGCCCCTCGAGGATAAACAATGGTCCATAGACTTCTTGAAACAACACTATGATGTATTTTCCTAGAGTTACAATGAGATTCCAGGACTAGATCCTCAGGTATCCATCCACCACCTCGGTCTCCCGATAAATCATCATGGGTTCAAGAAGCCTCCCAAGAAGATGCACCCTTCTCACGGTGCCATGGTCGAGGCCGAAGTTGACAAGCTCATCAGAACCAATTTCGTTTTGGAGGTCTAGTACCCCAAGTGGTTGGAAAAAATTATGCCAGTTAGGAAGAAGAATAGATAGATCAGAGTCTGCATCGACTTCCAAGATTTCCACTGTTAGTTCCCGAAGGACGATTTCCCCTACCTATGATGGAATTGTTGATCAATTCTACGACTAGGTTCCAATCCCTCTCTTTGATGGATGGGTACTCGAGGTATAACTATATCCAAATAGCCCTCGAGGACGAGGAGTATATAGACTTTAGAGCACCACAAGGTACTTTCTGTTACCAAGTCATGCCCTTCAGCCTAAAGAATGCAGGTGACACCTACCAGCAGGCTATGCATTGATTATTTAAGCAGATCCTCAGAACACTGGTGGAATGCTATGTGGATGATCTAGTGGTCAAATCTCACCAGCGTCAGGACCATCTCAAGGATCTTGAGAAAGTGTTCAGATTTCTCCATTATCACCACCTAAAGATGAACCCATTAATGTGTGCCTTCAGGGTAACCCCTGAAAAGTTCCTCAACTTCGTTGTCAGATACAGGGGTATCGAGATTGACCCGAATAAGATCAAGGCTATCAACAAGATGTCTCCCTTGAGAAACATTCAGGAACTTCGGGGCTTCCAAGGCCACTTGACCTACATATGCCAATTCATTGAGAGTTTGGATGGAAAGTGTAAGACCTTTTCTTGGCTCATGAAGAAAGACACTGTTTACCAGTGGGATGAAGAATGTTAGATTGTGTTTGAGGAAATCAAGCAGTATCTACTCCAGCCTCCGATCTTGATGCCACCCATTTCCAGAAAACCACTGGTCCTTTATGAGACCACCTTGGAATGATCCCACAGTTCCCTTCTCACCCAGAATAATAACGAGAGAACTAAGAACAATCTCTACCACCTCTACCACATGCTCTTTGATACGGAGACCAGATACTACACCATCGAGAAAAGGTGCCTTGTGCTCGTATTCACAGTACAAAAATTGTTACATTACTTGTAGAAGCATGAGGTACAGATGGTGTCCCGAGTAGATCCACTAAAGTACATCCTGAACTGCCCCATGCTGACAGGCCACCTAGCACTGTGGGCAGTAATTCTCCAGCAGTTCGACATCAGGTTTTTCCCTCAAAAGGCCCTTAAGGGGAAACCATTGGCAGATTTCCTTGTCGACCATCTGACTCCTATGGACCAGTCTCCGGACCTTGATTTTTCTGATGAGTCAATACACTCAGTAGACCAAGCCATCCAGTGTTGGAAAATTCACTTCTATGGTGCTTCCCATAGCCCCACCGACATAAGGCTCAATGCCCCCAGACTCAACAGAGTAGGCCTGGGTATCATCTTCATTACCCCAGCACAAGCCATTATTCCATATTCGTACCTATTATCAGAGGGCTACAGCAACAATGAGGCGGAGTACCAGGCTCTCAATACTGGCCTTGAACTGGCCCTCAAGATTAACGTGCCCCATTTTCATGTGAAAGGGGACTCCGAACTAGTCATCAAGCAGATCAATGGTGGCTATGTCATCAGAAAGCCAGAGCTCATACATTGTTGGAACACAATCTCTAGCTAATGGCATAGTTCCCTTATTGGCCAAAGGTTACCCATGTCCATCGGCCATAAAATGGTAGAGAAGACGCCTTGTCCGGCCTAGTTGCATCACTTACAAAGCCCGAACAGGATGATCTGATTATCCATGTGGCACACCGAAGAGTCATTGCTCCCGTCACTCTAGATGACGATGATACCCCACAAGTAAGCCACCTTACCACCGATGCATCCATGTCAGGACCCCCAGGTCCCCTATATGTAGTGATTGAAATGACTCCCTAATGGAGAATACACTTGGTAAAATACCTACAACATGGTAATCTCTCAGAAGATTGGGCCGAGCGTGAGCGAATCTGATGTCGTGCGCTACATTTTAACCTCCAAAGTGGTCCCGGTCTTGAGAATATCTCCTACAAGTGTGAGTTCAATGGTGTTATGCTCTGTTGCATCCAAGGAGTTGAGATTTCTTAGGTCATGCAGGAGGTTCATGTCGGTTCTTGTGATTCCCATCCGACCAGGCCGAAGCTATCTCATCAAATCCAGAGACTGGGGTATTTTTGTCCCTCTATGATCCATGAATGCGTTGAGTTTTCTAAGAGGTTCCATGCCTGCCAAATTCATGCCAACTTTGTGCATCGGCCGCCAGAGCATCTCCACACTACCAAGTACTCTTTTCCCTTTGCAGTCTGGGGACATGATGTTGTGGGACTATATCCATCGATGATAGCTCTCCATTGTCGGTTCATCCTGACCGATATGGATTTCTTTTCCAAGTGGGAAAAAGAATTTCCTCTCAAAGAGGTCAAGGCCCGTTACATCATTGACATCATGAGATCCAATATCATCTACCGGTTTGGAGTCCCTCAAGCCATCCTCACTGATAACGACACCAAATTCTAGGTGACAAAGTTGAATAAATTGTACTCCAAGTACAACATCCATTCTAACCACACCTCACGCTATCATGCACAAGAAAATGGGAATATCGAGGCATTCAACAAGACCCTCTATAACATTTTTCAAAAAATGGTTGGTCAGAACAAGAAGAGTTGGCTGGACAAGTTCCCCAACGCCCTCTAGGCCTATCAGACGATGACTCGTAATTCCACATAGGTGAACCCATATTCCCTAGTGTATGGAACAGATGTCATCTTACCCATCGAGATTCAGTTTCCTTCATTACGCATAGCAGTCTATGATCAGCAGGTTCTAGATAAAGTAGCTGAAATTCGCCTGGCCGAATTGAAAGCCCTTGATGAGAATAGGCTTCGGGCCCTACACAATCTAGAAAGGTATCAAAATAAGATATCTAGAGCCTTCAACAAGAATTTTCACCTCCGATATTTCTTGCAAGGTGATTTGGTGTTGGCATTGAGGACACTAATGATTCTTGGATGGAATCCACCAAAATTGAACACAAATGGGAAGGACCTTACATAATTCACAAGGTTTACCCCAATGGTGCATACTCCAAGGTAACCATGGATGGTGAGCATATAACTCCTTCCACCAATTCCAACTTTGTCAATAAAAAAATTTCCTAAGTCTCCATGGTCCAGATTGACCTTAAACTACTTGGTCCGATATAACCCTAAACTGTCGGGTCTAGCATGACCCTAAACTGTTTTGTCCTGCACAAACTAAAACTGTATTGGATCCTACAAGACCTTAAACCGATTGGTCCCACATGACCTTAAACTGCATTGGTCCTGTATGAAACTAAACTGCCTGGTCCCGCATGACATTAAACGGTATGTTGTCATGTAAGATGCTAAACTGTATGCCATCCCCCAAGCTGCTAAACTATATGTCGTACTACAAGACACTAAACTGTATGTCATCCCGCAAGACACTAAACTGTATGTCATCCCGCAAGATTCTAAACTATATTTCATCTCACATGACGTTAAACTGTATGTCATCCTACAAGATGCTAAACTACACCCTTAGAACTACATAAGGCTTTATTCCCATCCTTATGGGATACATAGGAACACTCAGACATTTCGTCCTGATTCCAGCCCCCAAACTCTTCTCTTCGACTATCCCCTCGGGGTATAGTTCTCTCGGAGGATCCTTACATGGTATAGTGTAGGATTATTTGGCCCCACTCATGTTAGGATTATAACGGTCACACCATGTGCCCCCTCCTCATTCTTCTATCATCCCATGTCCTCACTGCACGATGCTAAACTGCATGGCCTTCAAGAACTACATATGCATTGATTCCCATCCTCATGGGATACATAGGAACACCCAGAAATTTTATCTGTTGGCCAAACCCAAACTCCATAATCTCCCCTCAGGTTAGGACACATGGCATGGTGCAAGATTTTTCCCTAATTCACATTGAATCCATCTCAATCTTTCCATACATTCCACCCCTCGGAGACTTACAACTCTTTCACTGTCCTACTTAACGTTGAAATGCACAGACACACTTATGATTCACTCACGCTCTTTACATGGGACTCTATTATCTTTCATATCCAAAAGGACCCTTGAACATCGCATTTGATCATCACAAGGTCCCCCCTTCCATTTCGGGCCAACGTCCTTGAGGATTTTGAACAACAAATTGATACAAGTCCCGTGTTGTGAATATGGTCAGCGGTCGATCCTCATTTGTTGTTACCATTTTAGGTCACACAATATAGACACTGTGTTTCGAACATGGTCAATAGATATCCCTTGCCATTATCTCCACCCCAATATGTCCCAAACATTGAGTGTAGTGGTTCATTTAGCCCCGCTGTATCTTCAAGTTGTGATCTGCCTCAGGTACTTCCAACTATCTGGCCTTTATATGACGTGGAGAGCTAAGTCCTACCCCTTATATCCCACACCAGGAATTTATTATGTGGGCTTAGGAGCTGTGATGAGGCAATCACCACATGAAAGGTCATATGACTGCAGTTGACCGAGACGCCCAGCCTCAGGTCCCTCGACCCTTTCAGCCCCTTGTCCCAAATTCTCATTTGGGATTATGCAGTGTGATATAGACTCGCATCCTTATTCACGTTGGGCTATTTGTAAATGCTACACACATCCCCATGAGACATTTCTTTGACACTTATGCCCCTTCCATGAGCAATGGCCCCTCCATGCTTCGCAGGCCCCATCATTCAGGGTTTTCTCACCTTCTATATCCAAAAGAACCCCCGAATGGCATGGATGCCCAACCCAGGAGCCCTCCAACCATTACAGGGCAACATACTCAAGGATTTAGAGCAACAAATTTTTATAAGTTCCATGTTGTGAATACAGTCAATGGTTGATTCTCAAATTTTTTACCCCCAGACCCTGATCAAGAAAAGGCAGACACTGTGTTGCGAACCTGGTCAACAACTGTCATCTTTCAACATTGTCACCTTGTGGTTTTCCATAGGCATAATGATTCGCCCTCTCCATTTACTTTTCCCATGCATATGGCATTAAAATAGCCATCTACAGTCCAAGCCCTATTACCTTAAACTAAGATTACCACCATCCTTGCTGCATGACGATAAACTACACACCTTCTAGAACTACGTACATCTTATTTCGCATCCTTATGGGATACGTAGGACCACCCAAATATCTAATATTAGGGCCCATACCCATCTTTTATAATCCTCCCTATCATATTGGTCCCTTGGCATGCGTTCCTCAAGGAGAGGGTTATATGGTGTGGTATGAGCTTATGTCCTCATTCATGTCAGGTTTTTAATAACCACGCCATGTACCTATTTCTCCTGAGATTTCTCTGTCCCATTGTTTAATACTCATCTTTTCAAAATGGCTGCTCTCATGTTGATCCCCTCAAACCACTTAGGTGATTCACCAATGTGCCCAAGAGTACTCTGGTTCAGCACCTAGAGTGTCAGATTCTACTCAGACATGCTCTCACCCACCTTCCAGGCTTTGAGTTCCCCTTTATTATGGATTCCATCATCTTTCACATTCAAAGGGACCCCAAATGGAAAGAATTCTCAGCCCAAGGGCCCTCCTACCATTACGGACCAAAATTCTCGAGGGATTCAAACAAAAAATCGATACAAGTCCCGTGTTGCAAATACGGTCAGCGGTCGACGCTCATTTTTTGTTCCCTTTTCAGGTCACACGATATTGATACTGTGGTTTGAACATGGTCCACAGTTATCCTCCATCATCACACCATTCCCATTAAGCCAAAAATATCGGTCACATGATTCGCATAATTTCCTCCTATCATTTCTAAAGTGGAATTTCGACACTATTGGTACTATCCCTCAGTGCACTGTTGCACATTGGAGGATAAAGCTATGGTAAGGAGTTATTTAGGGATCTGCACCAATTTTCCCCGTTATATGCATTCCATGTATTTTAAAGATATCTTCTGCCCTTGTTTCCTACACCGAGTTGGACTCATGTGGGCTTAGGGATTGGATCGAGGTCCACTCTTCCTTGGAAGGATTCCACTTCTCCATGGTCCAAGCTCTAAGACCTTAAACTAAGATCTATTTTAGAACTATGTACAGATTGATTCTCATTTTCATGGGATATGTAGGAACTCCCAGACATCTTATCTCAGGGTCTAGCTTGGGTTCCACTGATTCATCTCTTTTATTTTTCTTTTTAGGCCTCGACTCTTATAGAACCGTGTGGTGTGGCGTGAGTGGACTTATTCCCTCATTCACGTCAGGTTTGAAATAACCGCACCACATACATCCCTTTCTAGGGGGTTAGTCCCTCCTACCTCCTGTCCCAAATGACATTAAACAACATGGTGTCCTGCATAACGTTAAAAGTCACCTCCAAGAACTATGTATATCTTTATTCCCATTATCATGAGATACGTAGGAATGCCTCAACATCTTGTCTTTGGGTACATCTCAACTAAGAGATGGTCTCTCCTGCTTTCTACCCTCTAACCTTTTCTGGCCCCTCAGCCCGAGGTTTCTTTCTTGGAATCAAGCGTGGTGTGATGTGGACCTTGTCCTCATTCACATCAGGTATTTGTTATCACACCGTGAACATTCCCTCTTAAACCTCATCTATCCTGTATATTCCTAAGTCCCACATGACTTTAAACTATCGTGTCTAGACTACACGATGTTAAAGTGCACAGTTGGTCCCATCACATGACCCTAAACTGTGACAGTATCGTCCTAGCCGCACGACAAAAAACGAAAATGCGTTGTGGTGTCCTCGCTAAATGGACATCATGTTTGGTATCAGTCAAACACCATACCATTTTTCAATGCCTTCATTTAGCTTAATTCTTGTGTCGATGCCTGTACCTGCTATTCTGGGTCCATCGCTTCACAAAAAAAACATCCATTCACCCTAAAGGACAAACAAGACCAATCAAATACTGCTTCTTTTGGTGTGAGGGCCAGACCCGCACTACCTTTTTATCTCTGGCACTGGTACCTTACCATGCCACACCTTAGAACTATGTATAGATTTATTATCATTTTCATGAGAAGCATAGGAACGCCCAGACACTTCACCTCGGGCCCAACCTAACTTTTGTTTTTGCTCCCTCGACCTGAAAACCTCCCCAATGAACACATAGTAATCTGGACCCCATAACCTCATTCACAGTGGGTTATATACTTACCTCACCATGTGTCTCCTACATTCCTTACCAATCTATGGTCCATCTTGGGCCCAACCCAATTTCCACCTTTGGTCCCATCACCTTCGGTCCCATGACCTAAAAACACTTCTTCAAGGGATACATAGTGTGTTGTAGACTCTTTATGTCCTCACTCATGTCAGGTTTATATCTACCACATCACGTACTCCCCTTTTGGGATCACCCCCTTCACTCCTCATCCTACCGTATGACGTTAAACTACATGGGTCCATATATCCTTGATGCATGACATTAACTATAGCTCTACCATGAAAAAGTTCGGGATTCCCTAAGAAAATTATGGGATGAGTCAGCTTCTTTATTAGAGAGGTCCTTTCTAGAAGTAGAAATGACCCATGATCAGACTGTTAAGTCCACCTAATGTGTTTCCACCATGGTGGTGTAATTTGAGGAGTGTTGGAATCCATTCAAACAATGCATCACTCCACCCTCCATCTTTTACGTGCCCTTTATTTAGACCCTCATCCTCTTTCATGTCTAAAAGAACCCCCCAAAAGTATGGATGGTCGGCCTATGGATCACCTACTATCCTGGGCCAACATTCTGGAAGACTAATGGATGACATTTTGTGTCAGGCCCCGTGTTTCGAACATGGTCAGCGGTCGACCCTCATTTGTTATCCCCATTTCAGGCTAACACAATAAGGATACTGTGTTTAGAACAAGGTCAATGATAATCTATTATTGTCATTCAATCCCTAATGTGTTCCAAATTTTAGGTATCGTGATTCATTCATTCCACTCCCTTATGTTTGGGTTGATTTAAAATTCCCCTGGCGTTACCCCGCTCACGCACCAGAGCACATTGGGAAGACGACACATCGATTGTTCTGAGGTCCTCATCATCCTATTGGACATCTCCATTTTATTCCCAAAAACCCAAGTTGGTCGTTCCAAACTCAGATGCCTGAAGCTTGGTTGGCATTCCTACATTCGAATGAAGTAATAGTGCGAGAATCCTGTGTTTCTCACATCGGGAACAACCCACGTGAGCTTAGGAATGGATTGCTATTTATTTCAGGATTGTGGTTGAAATGAATTAAACAAAAAAAGTAAATATCCTATTCATACATATAGTTCAGAACAAACAACAGTAAAGGGAAATAAGTTTGTGAGTCTGACCAAAATAGGCCCCTTAAGGATCAACATTTTGGATGAATTGCTCCAATGTTGCCAACTTCTAGTTCGTAGCCTCCAGCATCATTGTCCATCCCCTCATAACCTTCTCTTCATTAGTGGCCACAGAGTGCAACTCATTGCCCCTAGCCTATGATTGCGCCTGTTCATCTTGAAGTTCGGTCATTTGGTGACTCACCTCTACTATCTTCTCTTGGGCGTCCGCCAGTTAGGCCCTTAGTTGCTCGACGAGCTCAGAACAGTTTGTGATAAATACCTCCTTTTCTTTTGTTTGTTCTTCAAGGCATCAGACCTTATACTATGCCTTTAGGAATTCATAGGTATTCCCTGACTCTTTTAGGCATTGAGAAATGTTGGAGCGTTGGTTGAACTCCCATATCTTCTCATCCATGTAGTCACAGATTATTAGATGAAGGCAGTGGGCATCAACCCCTCCAGCACAGAGGAAGTCCAACCAGGTGCGAAGTGATCCCATCCGCTTTATCTATTCTTCCTGTGGATGAATAAGGGAGAATTTGATGCATTTATAACCCTTACACTGCATCATCTGGCTTTCATAAGTAGATTTTGAGTCAGAGTCATCCATCTACTCGGGGTCTGTAGGTCGATAGTCAGGAAAAGCATCCAAGAGATCAGCTACATTCTCTTCTTCTAGTACTCCTGAGAGATTAGGCTCCTCGACATGTGGGAGGCCTTCATCTCTCGCCTAAACCCTAGAAGCTTCACCCCCACCAACATCAAACCATGCTCCAACATTTATATCACCATTATCCACAACTCATTGCTCCCTAAGTGCTCAGGCTGACTCGGCTTGAAGAGCGGGTCCCGAGCGGGTCGACGCGCTCACCGCTAAGGCATCCACGGATGGCCTGAATTCGATGGCTTGACTAGTCTCCAAGGCTGTGATTACTACACAAACAAGGAACAGCCTAATAATCTGAGCTCTCTAATGGTAAATACTGGTTTTTAATTCATGAACACACAAGATCCCAAAGCATCAGCCTCCAGTGTTCTAGTTGCTACAGGAGCCGTCATTGTAGAGGATCCCTCAACACTCGTTAGCTTAATGATGGGGTTCGGCTCCCCACCTTATTCCATTAGAACCTCCTCCCCACTTTGAATGGATCTTCTTTGTCAACATAAATATGCACCTGATCTGGATAAAGAAATCCTATTGAATATTACAGGAAAGGGGGGGGGGGGGAGGATGGATAATGTTTGAGACATACCTCGAGTAGCTCAGTTATGTCTGCATCAGAGCCAATAATCTCGCCACTCTCCCAAAGACTACCTGGGTGGGATGTCCCCTGAGACCCTCCACCTCAAATATCCTATTCTCCTTCACCCTCTACTTCAACCTATTCTTCTCCCTCCTCTTCCATCTCACTTCCCTTCGGCTCCTCATCTCAGTCGTCATCCTCAGATGGCATCTTTTCTGGATCATGCTCTGGACCGAGCATTACCTTCACCAGGAGGGGTGGTTCCTCACGCATACCCTGCTAGTGTGCATACACGTCCTTGGCCATCAGGTATGAATTTAGATTATGGAATCTCACCTTTTACTCAATTTGAATGAGTTCGACCTCTGGCAGATGTATTCCATCTCGTACTATCTTTTTCTAGAGGGCTTCGGTACCAATCGACCACTGCATGGTCAACCAGGATGACCACAATGTGAGGTAGATTGCATCATCGTAATGTTGAAGTAGGTAGCTTATATGCTTCCCAGTAATCTACTTGATTTCTTTACGAGGATATTCACGAGCCCCTCTTCCCCCAGACATTTAAGGCATAGCCACTCCATGAGACATTCCTGCTGCTGTAGCCCCAGCGCACTCCGGCCCAGTTGCCCGACTTTCCCCAGACCTGTCCTCCCTAATGACTCCTTGTATTCTCTCCCACTTCCTAGGCTCTACACTGGCCACCTTGAGCAATTAGACTCACTTCTTTAGAATCCCTTCAGGGAATCCCATAATACAATGTTCGACGTATTTTGTTTAAAGGACAACATCCACTCTGGTGGGGGGAAAAGTAATGAATTCACCAGAGTAGTAATCTGTAAACATCAACCAATTTTGGTGAAGAAAACATGGATGTTTCTCCTCCTAGAACTCTATATACACTTCCTTTGGTATCTGTTAGAGGCATCCAAACTACCTGTAAAATCTTGATGGTGTGTAGGGCTCTCAAAAGATCTTCCCGTCAACCCGGGCCACAAGTACCCCACCTCTGATGCTCTGGAAGTATTATCGTTTCTCTAACCGGACTTTCCCATTATCTATCATTTTTCCAGCTGGGGTAGGGAACAAAATAAAGGTAAAATTGGTGTGGTTTCCGATCCTGATCCTTACCCCCTCTTCGTTGAGTGTCATTAGAATGACCCTGACAATATTTAACAAGGAGGGCCACATACTGTTACCCAGAGGACGAATGGAATTTGGAACGGTATACCTGCTGTAATGAGCCATGATACATTCATGAATGATTTGGAAAGGGCCATAGATATTCCATGGTGAACCCCCTCTCAAAATGTGTCCCAGAATGACGTACAAATGGGCCAACACAAGTACTCCCAAATTGAACCTTTGATTAATATCCATGATGCTAGACATTACCAATGTTGATGTACAAACTCCCATCCTCGTGTCCCTTACTGGAAAGAGCCACCCATTATGGAAGGTGGATAGAAATCCAGTATACTAGATGTTTAGATCCTAAATTTCATTCACACTGAAACCCCAAGATTGATATTCCCCTGCCTCGAAGATCCTCCAGTATGAGCCGCTTTTGCTCCTCTGTTCCATGGTCGGACACCGTCTTCCTTGCCCTGGCATCTTGACGTCTGGGTCTTTCTGTAAAAAAAGGATGAACTACTTCAAGTATGCGATGTCCTTCAGAAATTCCTGGACCACCAGCCTCTCCATGGACAACTCTAATAGATTCCATGTAAAGATGGGTGTCTGTGATCCATCTCCCCCGATGTTCCCTATCGGAAGGAATTCATCATACTGGTGCCCATCCAAAGGGATGCCCCTAATGCAATGAACATACCAAAGGATGATGCCATCCTCCCCATGGTGGAGATAGAAGGTGTTGGTATTGGGGGACCACTGCATACACAACTATAGTCCGAGTTCATGCTGGTCATAGAAATGGAACTGTGACTTCCACACTGCCTCGAACAACCCAATATGCCACAGCTCATCCCTAAACTTATCACATGTTTGGCATACCCAATACGCCCATGCCCACTCACTTTTGAAGTTGCCTCCAGATCTCTTGTCTCAATCCTACAGCCATCCTTTCATCTCATTAGTGATAATCTGTCGGAAAGTACTTGCGTAATGGGCCATAGAATCCTCCGCGACCAGTTTACTTCCAAAAATGGTTCTGGTCCTAGGATTCAGGACGTAGACATCAATATGTTTGGTTTCTCTAGCAGGATGGCCTTTTTTAGTGATATTATAATGAGGGAGGTCATCCTCACGGGTCACCCATGACCGCAGTGTGTCGACTTCGAATCCTAGCATGGGTACCTCCTCCAAAATACCAAAGTCCCATATTGGTAAGTTGTCAGATAGCACATACTCCTTTTGGGATGGGGTTAACACATTGAAAAGATTTTGGTTGTGGGATACAATCTTTTTGGCGCCATAAACATTAGGGTTGGAAACCATATCAACCCTTCGAACGGAAAACATAGCTTCTCTCTCAACGTCAGCCCAATTAGTAGCCATATTTTTTTGGTGAGGTCCAATGGAGTCAGTGCAAAAAGAATGCTACGTTGCGAAAAATCAGGAGGCGGTGTGAAACATTAGGAGGCGATGTGAAAAAAAGGCAGCGGTGTGAAAAACCCCAAGTCTGCCCATAAAACAATAGCTGAACTCGGGGAATTACGTGCAACATACGCGGTTTTTTCGCACAAGGTAGGGGAGGTTTTTGGCATGTGTTATCTCAGGACTTATCATGTGAGAAAAATCCATATTGATTGAGGGACCCCTGAGGGTTTCTATAGGCACAGATCAGGGTTTTTGAGCGCACAAAATTTGTTTTATGTGCAAATTTTCAGTTTTAAACGCAGTGCAGTTTTTGGAACATGCCGACCCCAGGAAGTTATGCATCTCAGCGTTTCCCTCAGAATCCAACCATTATGGGCCCTCATTGATCTGATTCCAAGGGGGGTAATTTGTAGACACTGAGAAAAAAATGCTCAAGGACTAAAAATGGTATTTGAAGGTAAAGTGAATACATATTTCGACTCGATGAATAAATCCAGGAGGACCGGAAGGGACGCGTGAAAAATCCAATAGGTGCACGAAAAAATTCTCTCATGCGCAGAAAACCATGGGATATGAGGGAGTTTTCTACATCGGTGTGGAAACTTATGCACCACTGATGCTGGCGCAGAATCTTACGTGCCAATGATGCTTGGACGGAAACTTATGCACCACCGACGTAGGCATGGAAACTTGTGCGTGACCGACCCCGGACGTCGAATTTTTTTTACCTCCAACCCGGGCACACAATCTTTCACGTTGACCAGCCTCTAAGTTGACCCAACAGCCCTAAGCACCTATAAATAAAAGGGTTCCCCTTCAACTTCTGACTGATAAAGAAACTGAACCGTCTCCTCTGCACAAAATTCATCTTTCCCAATAGCAAAAGATGGATTTCAGGTATGGGATTTTTTGCGATAGGTCACCTAGGGGTCTGCCTTCATGTAGGACGACTCGGGCTTAACCCTCGACCAAATCCTTGAATCAAGTCCCTTGTGATAAATAACTTCCAATTGTGCACAATCCATATTCCTTGTGCACAATGCTCTCCCCTTGCGTGCAAAACATCAACTAGTTATTATATGCAACTACTTCATCTTGTGTGTCGATCCTTGTGTGTAATCCATTCAATTTTCTTGCAAACCCTTGGCTCCCAATTGCATGCAAACCTCAACAGTTGCATGCACTCCTGGTCTCTTTTATGAAACTATTCCAATTACGTGCAAACCTCTCCAATCGTGCACACACCCGGCCTTTTCCATGAAGATGCTCTATTTACGTGCAAGCCTACCTCCTTGTGCGTACCTATTTGCACGTGTTTGACATCCCTCTTCCAGACATCATCCTCAGGAACTTCTTATGTCTAGAACATCTACATCGCATACCCTTCTCTCATAAGGCCCTATAGGTTTGCGTGAAGTAACTTCAAAGTCCCTTGGGTGGTAATTCCCATTATGTTTCTTCGCATAGGCACACTAAAAACTATTTATTCTTCGCATAGCCACGCTACCATGGAACCCCAATGGGATCACCTCATGACACCCCTAGTCATGGCGTTGCCACTACCTTCCCTTTACCAAGGTGTAAAGGGTGTCTGTTATGTAAGTCATAGGGGTGCAGAGTGAACCCACCTTGTCCGAGTTGCAGGACGTTAAACTAACAAGTTCCATCATACTTAGTACATGACATTAAACTTTGGACTCACCCCGTGTACTCTACGCAGGGTGACCCGACTCAGACATTCTTTATGTTCACTCTTCTCCACAGAAGTGAAATCTTCCTCACATGAAATGAGATCCTCTTTAATGGAGTGGTGCCTATCTCTAGGAAAGAGAAAACATCTTGGTGTAAGCCCCTATTCTTTATTGCAAGAGGTAGTACCCTTACTCCTCCATTCTTCTTCGGTGCCAAGGGCCAGCAAAGGGTGGGATGGGCATCGTGACCATTTTATCTTTTTCCTTGCCAAATCCCTCTCCCACTGGGCTTTCTCACCATTGGGACTCCATCCTGGAGTAAGTACCAATCCTCATATCCCTAGGCTTCTAACCACGCTTAAGGCCTTATTTCCTCTTCGGGAAGGCAACCATGCATAAACCCCACTCCAGTTCCCAACGACACACCTTTCATGATGTGATCTCCAGGTCTCTATTGCCTCTTGTTTCTCACATCGAGAATGACTCATGTGGGCTTAGAGTAAGCATCGACCATGAAATCCTCTCTGGGCCACCTAGAGTGTAATCCCCATCACCAACCCAAACTATGTGGACTTTGATCCTTGCCAAGGCAAGGTACGTAGGACGCCTCCATGAGGTTGAATCCCAACACCATCCATTTCTTCCAACAATATTCATGTCGCTTCCAACCTATTATGAACTACATGGACTTTGATCCTTGCCAAGTCAAGCTATGTAGGAAGCCTCCACGAGGTTCAATCCCACCATCCACCTGGACCCCAGGTCCTCATTCACATTGGGCCATCGACCCCCATCCTAAACTATGCAGAATTTAATCCTTGCTAAGGTTATGTATGTAGGAAGCCTCCTAGAGGTTCAAGGCCATATGCCCCTTCTGAACTTCATGGACTTTGATCCTTTCCATGGAAAGGTACGTAGGGAGCCTCCATGAGGTTCAATCCCACCATCCACCTAGACCCCAGGTCCTCATTCACATCAGGCCACTGACCCCCATACCGAACTACGCAAACTTTGATCCTTGCTAAGGTAAGGTGCGTAGGAAGCCTCTCAAAGGTTCATGACCATATTCCATTTTGTTGAACTATGTGGACATTGATCCTTGCCAAGGCAAGGTACACATGACACCTCTATGAGGTTCAATCCCAACACCATCCATTGGTCCTGACCCTTTCACGTCGGTCCACCCCCATCCTGCATGGCGTTAAACTATAGGCCGCAATCAGTGGTAAGCCGTTGCATCCCAATTAGCAGTAAGATGTTGTTCTTCATCTGACGTTAAAACATTATAAACCCCAAATAGTGGTAAGCCTTTGTGTCTCCTAGTCAGCGGTAATCCATTGAACCCTATTCAGCGGTAAGCCGTTGAGATCCCCTTTACTGGGACCCACTTCTTTGGTCCGTCCTAGCATTGTCAGACCAACTCGTGATGATAACCATGCGTAAGCCCCATACACATCATCAGGTTATCCTATGTGTACACCCCAATTAAAGCCCATTGCTTGGTCTCCATCATGAGCCTATGTGTCTTAGGAAGGTTATGCTCCAACCTAGAGGTTCCACTTTATCCTGGTCCAATCTCCCTGTCCATTCTCATGGGTCGCCTCCTTAGGTGTCCCATCACCCCTCCAAACTACTCTGAATTTTATTCCCTACCATGGGGGTATGTAGGATGTATCCTCGAGACTCAAGCCCAACATCACAGTTTTCCTCATGGCAGTTCCATCTCATTCACCACCCACTTCATCCAGCACTCCATCATCCACCTTGATTCTTACCCAGGTTTCCACATCCTAGTGAGATCACATCAACTCACCCCCAACACTGGTGTACCCTTTAGGGGTTTCACCCATCTGATCCACTTTAGTAAGTGTTACGATCAGTCTGATCTATCTCCGCTAAACATTAAACTCACGACATACCCTGTGTTAAATATGGGAAGCTGGGGAAAACCTCAGAGAAATGTCTAGGGAATATTATTCCTCTAATTAGATGTGGGGTGCCTCGGGATTCCGCGCCCTCGAGAAGACCTATAACAAGGGATAGAAAATAGATGCGCTAGTACTCTAGCATCTAGACATGCCAGTGATGCCCAACGTGACTACTCCCCTGATCGAAGGATGCTACCCTGACTTGACCCCTTGGAATGTCCTAACAGAAGCAGTGTAATTAACTAGCATCCATGAAGATATGGAAATGGTAAGAGTTTCATGAATAACGTCTTAATCTTTGAGGGTGACCCAAACTAGGTAATGAGCTCCGAGGTGGAATCCACAGAAGTAGGAACTGATATCCCATCATACCATTTCGATCAAGTAGCATACGTCCCTGAATAAGCGACGGATGTCGCCCACCTTTGGAAAGAGGGAATGTGGGGAAACACAACTATGTGTCATCCTCCAAGAGACAAATGTGTGTGCCCTGATGAAAGCGTAGGAAACAATCTCTCTTATATATTTCACCCATGATATGAATATGAATCCTTCCTTTTAATGAACATGTCACCTAAGAAAATATGTTAGATATATAATTATAGACATATAAAATTACAATCACATGGTATTTGATTTTTTTTCAATATAATTATATTTATTAACACTAAATATGATGTCATACACAAATACCATCACTTTGAACTTCACTTTATCAGATTTTTTCATGTTAAGGTTGTGATCCATCCCTAACTCCAATTTTCTTAGATATAAGTCTAGTTATGTATACCAAGCATGAGATGATTTCTTCAGGTTTTCAAATTAATTTATCAATCTTCATACATTAAAATATTCATTTCTAGTAAGAAATCCAAATGATTTTTCAATGTAGACTTACTCATTAAAGAATCCATTATAAAATGTTTTCTTTACATATATTTGATAAACTCTTAGTTTTTTTTGAATTGATAGTCCCAAGAAGAGTTTTATTAACTCTATTCTTTACACAAGAGTGAATGTTTCCTAAAAATCAATTCCATCAACCTATCAATATACTTAACACACTATACTTACATTATTTCAGACCAATTTTAAGTTTTTATCAAATTTTTAAAGGCCCATTTAATATCAATCACAATATGATTTTTAGGTCTATCAATAATCTCACATGTTTGGTTCTTATCAATTTGGTCCAACTCTTGATTTACATATTTCACCCATGATTTACCCTTTTATTCTCCTTTGAATGAAGTTAGACCTACCTTTGATAATAGAGTATCATGCTTCATTCTTCTCATCCTCCAGGTCTGTGGTGGTGTATATTTTTCTCCAATAATACTTATTGGATTGACCATAACTCAACTTTTTCTGGTTTGAGTCACAAGTTGATTCCATTATTCACTATTATATTCTTCTTATTAAACATTAGAATCATCATAAATTAGAGGATTTTGTGATTTTAATTAATCCTTAGTTATCCATTAATCATCATCATTTACTTCTTATGGAACAAAAACTTTAGATTTCTTTTTTTCTTTATTTTAGACAAATTTAACATCACTACATTGAATTTTTTTTTCTGATTCTTTTGTTGAAAATTTTATAGGTTTCACTCTTTGATGAGTAACTTAAAAATATACCTTCATCCATTGCATCAATATAATTTCACTGATTTCCATCCTTATTCTAAATAAAACATTTTATTTGGAATACTCTATGATACTTCATTGAGTGTTTCCTACCATGAAACGTTTCATATGGTGGTTTCCCTTCTTCAGGATAGAGAAACACTCAATTATTAATGTGCACAACCACTTATATAGATTTTTTATAATAGTTTTGAGAGATGAAACTTTTTAATAAAAATGTATTCTCTATGTTATTTACTATGCAATTCCTCTTTTCCAAAAATCTATTATATTGTTGAGTATTATCCACCGAAACTTAATGTTTTATTCCATTTTTCTCTAAATAATTTTAAACTATAATGGAAGTATATTTAGTTATTTTATCTAACTATAAATATTTATTATTCTTCCATTATAATTTTCCTCTCTTCTTTGAAATATTCTGTTATTGTCCAACACTTATCTCTTTGATTTTATAAATCTAGAATATCCCATCATACTATATTCATAAATAAATAAAATGGAAAAATTCTCCCTATAAATTACAACCTGAACAATTGGACCATATATATAGATGTGGAATAGATTCAACAAATACGATTCTCTGTTTTTCTTTGGATGATAAGGGTTTCTCACCATATTTCTCATTAAATATGAATCTCAAACATTTTCTTTGTTAATTTTTAGTGAAGGGATGTCAATAATATCATTCAAACTTGATATATTCTCCACACTCTATTGATATATGTGACCAAGAATTCAGTTCCAAAAATAATTATCCTCTTTTATAGTAATGAGATAATTATTCACCTTCCATTTCACTTGATATTGGTTACCATCTATTCTCCATCCTTACATAATAGAATTTTTAGCCTTTATTTTGATATTTCAACCTTTCTATTTGAATGTGACATCTAAACACAAGTCACATAACTAACTTGAACTTAAATAATTGTGTCTTAGGCTTTCAATATAATTAATATAATTTTTCTTCAATTAATCACTAACTACAAAAGTATTTATACTCCCATTGATCTTCAAAGACCCATCATTTAGAAACCAAAAAATTGCATTGACCCATACTTTCTCATTCTTGAATAGGTTTATGTTACCCATCATATGGGATGGAAAACCACTATCAATAATCCAAAAGTATTTTTTATAGGCTAAAATATATCACAAAATGAATATATTTCTTTTTAAAATATAAAATTTTCACTTTTCATGAAATTCTAATATAATTTGAGATGTATATCAATCTATTTTTATAACAATCTCACTCCAATAGCCTTGAGATGGAGGTTATTTTACAATATTGATGTAAAATTAAAGGAATTATATCCTAAAAGATTAAATAATTTATAATCTTTGGAGACTAGAAAAATACATGATTCTTAAATTACACATGAAAATATAAAATAAAACTTAAAATTTTATGAGAATATCAATATTTTTTCTATAATATCTCTGAATTCATTCATATACTCCTTATTAGTATCCTAAGGGAAAGAAAACATCATAAAGTGTGAGATTATATGCTTAGTAATGGAAAGTGTAAACCAAAATATATCATAGAATAAACAATGCTTGGATTAATATGGAAGAGATAAACAATAATCAAATATTACATAAAACTAACATCATAAAGGGGAATATGTCCAAGGATAACATAAGAACATAAATAATAACATTTATAATAATTACTGGTTTCATAATAATGAAATAAATAATGTCAAGCATCAAAATCATACTATCAAGACCTTGTTCCAAGACATTGTAAATTATTGGGCATGAATACACCAAATACCCATTATAGTTTGTCTCATGAGGCTCATAGATGAACCAAGGGAATATAACAGGACCCTAATATCACTTAATAACTCAAATTAATTCATTATATGGAATGGGTGAATAAAAATTCAATACATAATCAACAAAAACATTTCAGTTGAAAAAATATCATATGAAATGTTAATATTTTCCTCAATAAATTGAAATAATATGATCACAATAAATCCATAGTAATATGGGGGATCATATAAATATATTATATCCCTATTAAAAAATAAAATTCACCAAATAATGTTAACATAGATGAAAATACTTTAAAAATATTACTAGAATATTTCTTGAGGAAAATACCCTTTCATTTTGATATCAATTATATTAAAATATAAAAATTTCCAGAATATTATGAAATACATTTTATTTTAAATGAACTATATAAACATTTAAAATATTCTTCGATATAAAGAGTAGTCATGATGATGGGAATTTTTTTTCTTTTTGGGTATATTAAAACAAATATTCTATTCATACCTTCTGTAAAAATGAATTGTTTAGAAAATGACAAGAAGATTCCTTTTAGAAATTTTTATAGAAAGTAAAAATTGGGTAAAAATGTCTTTAAAAAATCATTATAGAATAGTAAAAAAATCCTTGAAAACATTTTAATGAAAATATGGACTTGGAAGAAAAATATTCCCGACCGAATAGAAAAGGGAATTTAGTTTTCCTTTAAAAAATTATTTTGGAATTTTGAGTACTTAGAGAGGTGAAAATGAAATGAAAATATGTAATTTATTGAAATAATCATATGAGAAGAAAATATATGTAATATAATGTATAAATATCAGATAATTATCTCAATGGAAACTTAACCATAAACATTCTCAGATAATGATGAAATTATGAAATAAGCCCCTATCACTTTGGTAAATTTTGAATCATAATCTCTATGAAATAAATAACATTAAATTAAATGTCAAATAAAATGTATATAAAGATATTAATGATATAAAATATCAATAGGGTAGTATTTATACCACACAAATAAAAAAGTGGTCAATATGACATATGTATCAGGGAAATAAAAATGAGATAAGAAACCATTACAAAGAACATATCATTGAATTGAGAATTAGTGAATGAAGTAATTATGTATAACAAATTTAAATTCACATAAAATAAGTACAAATAAAACATAAATTAAATAAAGTTAATTTCACACATAATTATGACTTAATATAATAAATTATGAAGTTTTATAACCCAATTAAAGGAAATTGAGTTAAGAAACCCCTTACCTCTGATCTGAATTGCATTGTAAGTGATTTCAACCTCACATATAATAAGTTTAAGTTTATTATAATTATATAAAATGATTTTATTAATAATTAGAATACCATATATTATCCAATTATAAAATTTAAACTAATAGTTATTAATAATTAGAATCATTATTTCAATGTGTTAATTATTTAGTTTTTCATGTAAGTTTTAGGTTTTTAGTTTTGGTCCTTACTTCTAGACCATGGATCATTAATCTAAATAATGTTAATAATGATATAAATATTACATATATACATATTTATAATCATTCTTTAAATGAATACATGTGAAATTAATCACATTACTTCATGGATGTGGGTATTCCACACGTATTCTCGAGCGACACAGTTAATTTTTTAACTGGTTGAATGGTAAATAGGTAATATATTATATTTAAAAAATAATAATTATGTATTAAATATAATATGTATTTATTATTTATATTACTTTTTCTATACATTTAAATTGGTGATGAAAAATGAATTACACAACTATGTGGAGACAATAGACCATATGTACACACAAGTGATATTTTTATTTTTCCATAGGATAGAAAATATATTAAAATTGGTTTTACCATAATCATAATAAAATATTTGTATATGAATGATACCTGATACATTATTTTAGTATAGTTATAACAACTTTTGAGGATTTATATGAAGAAATTAATTTTAAAAGGGTTGGTAAGGATGATTACCTATTCTTTAAAGGACCTCTTTTAGATATTTACTTAAGAACCATAGGTTGGGTATATTGAGAATACCAAAACCTATAGAATGCCACTAGGAATTTTTTTGGAGATAAATGTTTAGGTTTTGTTCAAGATAAGTTACTCAAGGTGGTATGAATAATGAAGGATAGGAGGTGTCCTCTTGTAGTGAGAGAAAGGATACACTTGGAATTACTTAAAATATTTAAATATAATAATTTTATTCATGTGAAAGTGAAATTAATTAGAAAAAATTTGAAATATAAGATTGGGTAACATTATAATACCTTCAAATAATAAAATTTTGATAGGTTTATGAGGAATTTTAAAACTTATCTTTTGGTTTAACCCATTTATTGACTTATTTTAACTTTAATTATGGTAACAAAACTTTTCATTCTTAAAAGGCTAAACATTTTATTCTAATGTAAAAACTAGATTAAAATGGTTAAGGGATGAAATTTTTAAAAAATATCCCATATATGTTGTCCCATTTGAATGTTTTTATGATTTTTAATTTACTTAATAGAATATTATTTAATATAAAATATTATTAATGTAATTTTAAGATATATTCACATATTTTGAATTTAAAGAAATAAATTTCAGAATGGAATTAGAATCTAAACTCTTAAAAAATATTTTATATATTTATTAGTAACCAAAAAATTCATGTGACACCACAATTAATCCAAAAAAAATTGATTTTTATGTTTTGGAAATCATTTACTTTGATTTTTTACTACTTGTACAAGAATTGTGCCAATGTTGTGTTAGTTTTAAAGGTAAATATACAATCAATAAAAGTGAAAAATGAATTAATTATGTTCAGAATAAAATTTTATATTTGTCTATAATATATTTTTATTCCTATGTGAACATATAATAGAAATTAAAATCAAGATATCAACATTTTGGAATTTAAATTCACTTAAAATAATATAAAGGTATTTATCAAAGAAAAATGGCACAAAAATTCCATATATTAGAAGTTATGATGGATATTGTTTAATTAATATAATTTTATTAAATTAAGTAATGTTTTGGATATTTTTTAAAGCCTCATCACATTAATTTTAACCTTAATTACCTGATTTACCCTTTACTATAGTGAAAAATATTTGCTTTGGTTACCATTTATAATGAAAAAATATAAAAGGGTTATATTTAAAATTTGTTAATATCCTGATTATAAATATTTAATCAATTATATTAAATTCAATTTATATAAGTGGAATACTTTATTTTAAAAATAAACCCATAAAATGTGACGCAAAACAGGTTTTAAGGAAAATGCATTTTTGAGTGATAAGATGATCTTACATTAACTATTTGTATAATAATAATAATTATATGAATTTCAATTAATATATATAGATATTTAATCTATAAATTTAATTTAAATTATTCATCATTGTGTATTATTTTAATTAATTAAAATGGAAAAACATTACACCCTTAACAACAGTTTTTAGAAAAATGTGTTTTATGCATAAAAATGGATTTATAGTAGAATCAAATATAATGATTATTAATATATAATTAATTAAATAATTTATAATTAAATGAGTCTTATGTAACTTTATTACCAAATTCAAATCATAATGGTACTTTAAAATTAATTAATTTAATGAAAAAATATAATTTTACAAAAATCAATTTCTTTAACTATTTATTTAAAAATAAATATTTTCAGAAAAATATGAAAATTTCACAATAAAATAATTTTTATGTAATGGTTTTATAATTCATATTGTTTTTATCAAATAAATCTTCTTAAAATTTTCTGAAATGAATTATAATTATTCATGCACAAAATGTAACTAAAAACTATTTTTGATGAAAATGTATTTTTGAGCTTTAAAATGATATTATTAAAAATGAGTACTTATTTATTATGAATTAATCAAAACATTTGTATTGATTAATACCTATATATATATATTTATATATATATTTCATAATGTAGTTACTTTTATTCATACCCACCAACTCAATGGCTAGGTTATAATAGTTATATTTAAATAATATTATTTCATAATTTGTTTAAGCTCAGTGTTGAGTATGCTACATGATATTGAATATAGTGTTCATTTTAAAAGAAAATATTAAATAAAATATTGGGGTATTACATTCTTCCAAACTTTAATATATTTAACCTCAAAATTTTAATTCTTTTTTTGAACTGAATATAACTTAGTAATAAATTCATATATAGATTTTATCATGTACTTTAATATCTATGATATGACCAAGAAACCTATTATGCATGTATATCTTTAAGAATTTTACTTTAAAAAGAGTTTACAAAAACACACCATGGTATTAGGGTGTTACTTTCCATATAAGGATCAAAGAATTTATCTTTAGTATTCTTGAGTTTTAGATATTCCTTTACCATTGGAATAAAAAATATTATAAAATTTACTTGCATGCTTTCTTACCAATTTATAAGAATAATTTGATTCTTCAATGTAAATGATCACGATCATGATGAAATTTTCATTCAAGAATAATTAAAATCAAATTTTAATCGACTATAAGATCCATAAAACAATGAATTTTTCCCTCAGATCTAAAAGAAAAATTGTTAACATTTTTTTAAAATACTAACCCATTTGAATAAACCTTCATATTAGAAATACTAAATTAATATCCAAATACTCAAAAATAATACCCAAATTATGAATTAAACAATTCTATAAATAAATAACTTTAAAACACTTCAAAATTATCCATGAACAAGTTGAAAATCCAAAAATCAAAAAGATTTGGTCATGTGATGTCCTAACCCGAGATCCACTATACCAATTCCCTGACTTGTTGGGTCACATGGCCTTAAGAGTCCCTCCTCATACACCATAGGTTTCCAACTAGTAGTGAGAGTGTAAAATGGTATAATTAGGAGACTATACCCTTATATCAGAGTGATATAATGGGTATAATAAATAAACATAAAATAACGGAATCATGATATAACAGATGTAACAACATAAAAAAATATAGTAAAAAACTATAGAAGCATAAATAACCAAGAAATTGTAATAATAATCAAAATCCTAGAGGATGAGAAAGATACAATGGTGTCTAGAAATAATCAATCCAATGTAAATAGCATAATAGAGTGTAGATATAATGAATGTTAAACAAAGAGATATAAATGATTACCAGTCAGCTCAGGTTCCATGAGGACATATGGAAAATATTACCTACTTCGACATAGGCCAAAATATGTCTGATCAATAACCATATATATATATATAATATTGTATACATGTATATGAACACTATACATAAGGAAGTTTAGAGCCATATACATGGATACTAGGTGCTAGCTGGACCCATGGCGCAACTCAGGCATCCATAACTAGTCTAACAATCTAATGGATCCAACAAGGGTACATGTCCATAATCTCATATAAATGTGTTACATCATGTTCATAACTTGAGATAGGTAGGTGTGATATGTCATTCCCAACACCCAAAGTAAGGGAATTTGGAGCATCATGACCATCATTTAGAAATAAGTATAACGTTGTGAGACATCATGCTCAACACCCAATGTAAGGGAGAGTGAAACATCATACACAAAAAGTCCCTTATTGATTATCCCATGGACAATATCCATGGTTGGATAATAATAATAATAATAATTGCATGAGGGTTGACCACTATTTCATTCCATTCATATAGCATAAACAATCTGAAGGTGCACAATTTGTATAATTCGGGTTCATAATTATTAAAACATAAGGCCTGGCCTTTCCACCCATTTCCATTCATTTAAGTCAATCCATTTAATTTTTAAAGGTAAGGAAATTAAATTCTATGGATAAGTAAAACACTTATAATGTTCTTTGGTTGACTAGGAAATTACATAAAAGAGAGAAATTCCATTTACAAGTCAGTTAGAAGACTTAAACAATGTTTGAACATTTAAATAATAAGATCTAAGGAGGGAATTTCAATTTTCACACCCAAAGGGGTGGTAATAAACATGGTTAACATCATATAATTGCATGTCAAGGGTACAAAAGATTAAAACAACTTGCTATAATTTATTTATAAGGAAAGAACACATATAATGGAAATGTACAAAAATAGATGACATGATACATAATAACGAAACTATGAAAAGATCATGAATTTTAGGGAAAACAACTAGAACACCCACTTTAGGGCTGTATATAACTCCACATCCAATATAAAATTCAGATTTGATATTGATTAAAATAAAATTGAATAGGGTTCTAACGCCCAAAAAATAGGGTGACTGATCTTACACCAAAATAACACAAGATATTGGAAGATAAACTTAGAATAAAAGAAAGAGGATTAAGGATAATATCGATGCAGATAAAACATGAATGAAAATGTTTAAAATAGAGTTATAATAGAGGTGATATAAAAATCTCTAGGTTATTCCATGGGAGAGCTCACTGGAGAATGGGAAGCACACATCCGTTAGAAAATGAAAGGAGGAAGAAGGAATGGGTTTGAAAAATTTCAGGGTTGAAATTGTTATTTCACCCTTTAAAAACCGGTTCACATGGTTTGACCACACAATTGACAAAACTGGGCACCATCCATGTACTAGGATCTTTCTGAGGAGGGACCTTGCATCGTCTAGGCACACAATTTGGATAAATATGAAAAATCCATGCAAAATACACTATCACAACCCTATGAAATCTTTCATGGGAATGTTCCTCAGCTCACACGATTGAAAATAACCATGTAGGAACCTAATTCCCTTTGAAAATCCCCACACAGTTAGAATAAACTATGAAAATTCACCTACTTGGTTTCTACTAACTTGCGGCCTAGTCTATTTCTCCAATATTTAAGGTCTCGTGCTCTGACAAGCCCCAAACACCCTCATGTCCTATCTGGATCCATTAGGTAACAATGCAAGGTCCATACTAAGGAATAAAAGACAAATAAAATGATCCATACCTTCATGCAAAGCTATGTCATTACAATTTCCCCTTCTTAAAGAAACACTTCCCCAAGTTTTCCATCTGAGGGAAAAGAGGGATCATCTGAGAAAAGTTCTAGTAACTGGGATTTTATATCAGTTTTCCACTCTCAAGTCTCATCTTATACCCGACCATGGTACAATATCACCCATACTAACAGAATTGACCTACCTTAGAGTTTATTCATGCTTTGATCCACAATACACACTAGAGAATCCTCATAGGAGGCACCTGTATCTAACTCAACCTCATAAGGTTGGAAAACATGTGATGGGTCTTGATAATATCAACAGATCTGAGATATGTGAAAGACATCATGCATAGAATGGTATCTATAAGGAAGTTATATCGGGTAATCCATTGGCCTAATTTATTTCAAAACCTTAAACGGTCAAATGAATCACAAAGAAAGATTACTCTACCTCTGAATTTATTGATGGCCCAACCTGGGTGAAACTCACAAAAAAACCCAATCCTCAACCTCAAACTCTTGATTTCAATGATGGTGATTGGTATATGACTACTGTCTGGAATGAGTTGTCAAAATTGTCTTTAAAATTGATTGGACCTTCTTTAAATTCTTTTGGATGAGAGGTGGCCTAAGAAAAGATACCTACCATACCTATAACTAGAACAAATTTGATCATCAAGGCCATTCATATAAGGCTTTATAATGGTCCACTTTGATGTCAAAATGAATAATTTTATTGTAATAGAACACTACTAGTGGTATATGTTTCTCCCAAGAACCCCCAAAATCAAGGACACATGCATGGAGCATGTTATATAACACCTGAATTGTAGGCTCTGTCTATCCATCAGTTTGAGGGTCATAGGATGTGCTCAGATTCACCTCTATACCCAAGGCCTTCTGTAATCCCTTATAGAACCCATACTTGATGCGAGAATCCCTTTTAGATATGAAAGATCACAGAGCTCCATAAATGCATACAACCTCCTTGATGTGTAGTCTCCAAATATTATCTACCAATAAGGTCTCTCAAATATGTATTAAATGTGATACCTTCATCAAACAATCAACAACTATCCAAATTATATCATTTCTATGAGAAAATATGGGTAAGCTAGTCCCAAATTCAATGGAAACATTATCCCATTTCTACTCGAGAATGGAAAAAAGCTATAAAAGTTCTATTGGTAGTTGATGTTCCGCCTTCACCTGTGGACATGTGGACCACCATGTGATAAATATGGCTATCTACCATTCCATATCTATCCAAAAATAAAGGTGATGTAAGTCTCAATTAATCTTGGTGACACCAGGATGTACCGACCAAATCAATACATGAAATTTATCTATCAGCTCCTCCTTGATGTCTTATGGGACCCAACATTCCCATGAAATTTTAAGGTCTCATCCTCATCCATGGTGTAACCATAAGATGAATCATCATATGAGATACTCTCTATCAGAACTAGGACCTCAGGATATGAGAGTTTCCTCATTATCACCTATTCTAGAAGGGTAGTGGTTACTGCTAAGGCTAAGAGGATATTCTACCCATAGTTATCTAAAACCACAACTTGTATCTCTAATAACAAGGGCATGAGATACCACTCACCACTGGCCTCTTGAACCTCTTGTTTCTAAGTCTTCCAACACCAAGCATTGGCTATAGCATTTCTCTTTCCATGAAGATATGAAAGCTTAAAATAGAAGGATTGCTGGTATTAAACCCATCCAAGATTTCTAAGATTTAGATAACACTATATAAATATATACTTAAGGTTCTTGATATGTGAATACTATGAAATTATCTCCATGGAAATGGTGTCTCCAACAGAATAAAACATAAACTACCACCGCTAGATCTTGGTCACACATCAGGTAATTATTCCCATGAGGCCTCAACTGAAGAGGCCCATATTCTACAACTCACCCATCCTACATCAAAACATCTCTCAA
Organism: Viscum album; assembly: GCA_963277665.1. Lineage (NCBI taxonomy): Eukaryota > Viridiplantae > Streptophyta > Magnoliopsida > Santalales > Viscaceae > Viscum > Viscum album. The sequence goes on from OY728145.1 coordinate 1,160,913,884, forward strand.
CTTGATACCTAATGCATTAAAAAATAGTATAAGTCCTACTTGGATCTGGCTAAATTAGGATCAATATTAAAGTCAATCTTCACTTCAACTATTGAAAGGCTACTTCATAATCTTATAACCATAATAATTTCAAACCCTTCTTAGTCAATCGCATAAGAGGAATTTCAAGGCATAAAAATATTATATGAATAATATGTAATACTTATATATCCCCAAGAAACTCTATATATCAAATACATTCTTTTGCTGCTCCCATGAAACTACAACTCTCACCATCTTTGGGTGTACTAAGACTCCCAAGTCCAATATGATATGACCTAGGAAGTGTTGTTTGTCAATTTGTAAGTGAAATTTGTTGATCTTACCATAAATATACTACTCTATAAGTGTATCCAACATGATATAAATATGGTAAACATGATCATATTGAGAATGATAATACACTAAGATGTCATCCACAAAGACTACCACGAATAAATCCAAATATGGGTGGAAAACAAGATTTATCAAATCCATGAAAGTAGTTAGCATGCTTTTGAGATTGAATGACATGAAATTGTACTCCTAAAGACCATACCTACTCTGAAAAGATGTGGGAGGTATGTCTAAAATCCTAACATGCACATGGTGAGGGCCCAAACTCAAGTAGATCTTTGAAAACACCCTTGGTCATCAAAGATGATCAAAGAGGTCTTCTATTCAAGGTAGTGGAAGCCAGTTCTGGACTATAATATGGTTCAATTGATATCAATCCATGCATAACATGAGGGTATTGCCTGACTTCTTGAAAAAAGGAGTTGTTTACCCCATGGGGAGGTGTTAGGGTGTATAAAAAATTTATCCTACAGGTCCTCTAAATATTTCTTGAGGTCAAAAATCTTTGTATGTGTCATCCTGTAAGTAGTAGTGAAAATTGGTGTGTCTCTTGGCACTATCTCAATAGTGAATTATACCTCTCTCATTAGAGGTAGCCTATAAAAGTCATTAGGTAATATGTCTATGAAAAGATCTACTATAGGATGGAAAATTTCAAGTCATAACCCATGATCATCCATGAATAGACTATCAATCAAAGATTCTACTCTGCCCATCCCCTGAGGTTCAGGTCCAGGTCAAGATTCATTAACATCCCATTCTCCCTTGTGGATATGTCTACTTCCCTCTGGTGATGTAAACATCACCATCCAGGGATTTTAGTCAACTTGGGATTGATAGAAAAATAATTAGTACATCCCAATGATTATATCAAACCCTTTAATTTCAAATATTAAAAGATTCTAGATAAATAGATACCCACCAATGTCAAGAGGAAAATCCTTACAACGATGAATTCTCTATGATCAGATACCCAATGGGGTATCAAGTGTCATGACACCACATTAATACTCTATCTTGAGGCCTATAATCTCTGAAATTTCTTTTGATATAAAGGAGTGAGACACACCTATATCAAATAAATAAAACACTAAAGTTGAGGTTATTAGAATAGTACCTCAAATATTAGAAGGGTTTACACCTTGATTCTCTAGCATAGGCTGCACTACATGTAACTATCCAATATCATAGCACTGAGTCGCAACTTGACTTACCTATGTACTCTTGTTCAATTGGCACTGAAATTCCCAAGTCTGATTACCTATGCCTCAACCACCACCTCGTTCTAAGTGGCTGGTGGTATTCCAACTACTATCCTAATGAGATACCACTAGCCCCACTATAGAACATGGGGTAGGTGTAGATCCCTACTATGTAAGAACTGATGGATAAGTCATGCATAAGCATTGGATATACCCCATCCTACCGCAACCTATGCATTCCAATGGATCCCATATATATTGGGGTTTTATGTGTCCTATATTCCTATACTAGTGACATATAAGGAAAGTGTTTTTATGAGTTGTTTGACTACTTATACCCCTATGAGAAACCTAAAATTTATCTTTCTCCCAATAGAATAAATACTTCCAGGTCTAGGTGCTAAAACAACATGGATCCCACCATTGAATTCCCTCAAATTCCACTCAATAATGAGGGATAGTTTACTATCTTGGAATTATTCATCTGCTAAAAAAAATTGACCTATGACCAGATGATGTATACCACCCCATCCTTGATTCACCTCATGTTCATGAGATCATCACTAGATAAAGATGGTGGGAAACACTGAATCTTCGTAAAATGAGTAGAATACTCTATAAGGGAAATGATCCCCCTCCTATAGGTTCATAAATTCCATTGATCAGTCATCCCTCAAGGTATATGGAAAGAAGTATTCATAAAATATCATATGCAGTTCTTCAAATATCATATATCGATGTTGGTCTTCCTAGGTAATAACATCCCACCATCTCTTGGTAGAACCGTATAACATATAAGTAAAAATCTTGAACCTCCACTCCAGAGGATTCTTCAGATGCTCAAAGGTTGAAATCATTGCCTCTATCTATGACTCTATATCTTGAGGTCACCATACCCTGACATGTGGCATGATGATACTTATGGAACTCTTAGGTCAATTCTTCCATAGTTTGGATAGTTCAACCAACACCTTTCATATAATGCATTATACAAAAACATTCCTCTTGAAACTGGGCATCAATGCCCAGATTAGGAACAATCGATGGTTCTGTAGGTGGCACTATATGAGGGATCACTAGAATATCAGGACCCACTACCTCTTATGCATGGTCCTCACCACCTTCCCAGCATACAACATGATGCTATTGTGGTAGAATGATTATACAATTCCAAACAGATTCCTTATATAAGATTTTAAAATTTTAAAAGATCACAGATAGATAAAATGACATGTATGCAACCTTCCTATAAAAAAGGTCACGCCTATCTACCTACTCCAAAATTATGGTCTAGGTGAGGAGGAAAGACCAAAACATGCCATAAGAAAGTGAGAGACACTCCTAAATACCACTAACAAGGTCGTGTTTGAGGCTAGGTCCCATATCAGATGATATGAATTCTGGTATATAGACTGTTAACTACAAGGTATCGAAGAAAAAACCCTTTAAAATTGACATCCCATTTAGCTGTAATCATTTACTTGTAATGATTTAATTTTATTAGAGTTTGTAATCTTATATATATATATATATAATATACATATCACAGTTTAGAACCAGTAGGTCCAAAACCCACAACATGGTATAATTGGATAATTAAGGTCTCATCAACAATATATGCAGAAAAATCCATTTAGATTTATTTAGGAGCATTAATTAATCCAATTATATTTTTATTGTAAGAAATTTTAGCACATTTCTCTATATGATAATCAGACAATAACTATATACAGCAAGAAAATTCCCATATAAAATAGACATGGCATTGAAAAATTCATGGTATATTAGTCCTAATCTTCTTATTATGATGCATGAGATGCCAATTCATTTTCATATCAGGACAAGGAATGAAGGGTATACTAATAAAATCAACAATAATAATATCAAAAGGAATGTGAATCACCTAATGGCGATATCATATCAACTATAACAAGCATAATCCAATAACAACAACAACCCATCCTAAGTAATTTGGGTTTTTTCTATATGTGGGTTAGCTACTTCGAGGAACATGCTCATTACTGAATTTGATCACCTCCTAGTCACATATATAATACTTAAACTGTAATAAAAAAAGGAAAAGAAGCTCTAATACTACTTTGTGATGTCCCGACCAGGGGTCCACTTGACCAGTTCCCCAATTCGATTGGTCACATGGCCTCAAGCACACCTCCCCGTATGCTATATACTGCCAACTGACAGTGAGGGTGAAAGGTGGTATAGTGGAGAGACTATACCCTCATATCATAGTGGTACAAAAGATATAATAAATAAATAAACAATATTGGAAACATGATATAACATATTTCATATTAAAAAAAAGTTAATAAATAACTACATAAGTGTAAATAACTAATCAAATGTAATAATAATCAAAATCCCAAACTCTGAGTCATATTCAATGATGTTATGGAATGTTGATATACAAAAGGGAAAACATGGGACACGTATATACATAATGCTATACATCAATATAGAAAGGAAAAAAGATCGCTCCACCTGCATCATAAAGATATGTTTGGTACTCTTCTTTGATGCTCCAAGATATAAGTAAATCAGATCAAACATCCATAATATGGTGCTTGCCCTTATCCATACATATAGATATGTGGTCTAATTGAGTACCAAAAGGAGGCTTGATTAGGGCGTGATATGAAATTAGTAGGCCACCAGCAACGATGTCTAGAAATAATCCATCATGTGTATATAAAATAATAGTGCCAAGATATAATGAATGACAAATAAAGATGAATAAATGAATACCAGTCAGTTTAGATTCCATTAGGACACCTAGCATACTCTACCTACTTCATCATAGACCAAAATATGTTTGAATATTAACCATATATATATATTATATATATATATTATCATATAAATTTATATGAACATTATACATGAGGATGTTTAGAGCCATATACATGGATACTAGGTTCTAGTTGGACTAGGGGTGCAACTCAATTGCCCGTAACTAGTCTGAAAATAGAATTGATCCAACAATGGTACAAGTCCATAATCTCATATGAATGTGAGATGTCATGTTAATCACTCGAGATAGGTGGGGTGAGATTTCATGCCCAAAACCCAAATAAAGGGAATATAGAGCATTTTTTCCACCATCCAGATATTATTATAATGGTGTGAGATGTCATGCTCACCACTTGATTTAAGGGAGAGTGAAACATCATGCTCAACAAGTCCCTTATCCATCTTACCATGACCAATATCCATAGTCTAATAATAATAATTATAATCATAATCATAATAATATCATGTGGGATCACCTCTAATTAATTCCATCCATATAACATAAAAAATCCAAAGGTGAAAAATTTACATAATTTAGGTTCATAACGATTAAAACCTGAGGTGTGGCCTTACCACCTATTTCCATTCATTTAAGTCGTGAAATTTAATTTAGTAAGGAAATGAAATTAAATTCTATGGATAATACATATACTTAGAAGGTTCTTCAGTCAACTAAAAAATTACATAAAAGAGTTAAATTCCATTTACAAGTCAATCTAAACAGTTAGATGGTGTTTTTTATTTAAATAATTAGATATTAGTATGTAATTTCTATTTGCACACACAAAGGGATATAAATCAACAAGTTTAACATCCTCCAATCACATAGAAATGTTCCATGAGAGTATAAAAACATTCTATAATTTATTTATAAGGAAATAACCAATTTAAGGTAAATGTTCAACAATGTATGGCATGAAGAACAATGGAAAATACATGAAAACATAATTTTTTTAGGGAAAATAACTAGACTACCCACCTTAGGGCCATATAATACTCCTTATCCAATATTGGCTTAAAATTTTAAGTAAATTAAAAGATAAATGAAGAATGGTCCAATGCCCTAAAAATTGGGTGAATGAGCTCACACCAAAATAACACAATAGATGAGATGATAAAATTAGAATAGAAGTAACAATATTAATGAGCTTATTGATTTCGATCCAATATGACCAAAAAAATTTAAAATAGAGTTTGGATGAAGGTGCTATCAAAATCCATAGGTTATTCCTTGGGAGAGCTCATTAGAGAAAGGATAATCTCACATATGCTGGAAAATTAAGGGAGGAATAAGGAATGAGTTTAAAAAAATCAAGGGGAAATTATAATCTCACCCTTTAAAAACATGATCGCATGGTGTGACCATAGAATTGGCCAAACCATTCACCAATCGTGAGCTATGATCTTCTCAGGGAGGGACCTCACACAAGCTAAGCACACAGTTTGGCTAACCATGTGCAATCCATGTGAAATACACTATCAAAACCCTCTAAAATATGAAATGGCATGCACCATGGCTCTAACAATTCCATAAAACCATGCGACCCTCCTCCCCTCTGAAATGACCCACACCATTAGGATAAACTCTTCCAGCTGGGTGACACAGTTTCTACAAACCATGAAACCCAATATGTTTCTCCAAAATTCTAGGGCTCTAGGCTCCGAATAAGCCCCATACACCATGATGACCTTCATGACTCTATTAGTTAACATTAAAAGGGCCAAACTATGGAATTAAATCCAAAAAAATGATCTACACGTTCATGAAAATATGGTCATTATAGGTCACATGTTCTTTCAAGATCAATTTATCATTTATCTCTGAAAAAAATTAATCACTATAATTTCATATAAAAAAATTATATGCACTATCATATAATCTAAAAAATATTCCAATATTTCCCAAAAATAACCCAAGCCACCATAAAGACACAACAAAATCATATGTACTTCCAAAAGATAAATTAACCTGTATTTTTCAAATAAAATACCATGTTAACAAAAAATATTTCTATTTTCCTTAATCATATAAGGTTCCCAATATAGTGACATTTATTAAAAATAACTTCAATCACTTAGTTACCAAATAAATTTTTAATCCCATGGTTACCTATATGATAAAACATATATTCCCAAAATTTAATAACCCTTTTATCCAAATTAATATCAAAGATCATATTGAACCTAATGGATATCAATAAAATTCAAATAATTTCTAGAAAACAAAAATAATTATCCATCAAATAATTTTTTTTTTCACTAAAATACATACTAAACCAAAGGGTTTAACTTCCATAATGTCTCCCAAAAGATCCTTAATCATATTTAACTTCAATCACATAAAACCTCAAAAAGGGTATCTATAAATTTAAACTTATGATAAATATTATAATTTTTAACCCATGAAACATTATGTTTATTACATATTACTATGGTATTTCATAGGTTTATATAGTTTCTATCATCTTATTCATTATAATGGTTCATAAAGAAAAGTTAATTAATCCAAGAATATCAACTAAGAGTTTCTATCTAGGTTTACACTCTCATTCTTACTCATTATAAAGACCCAAACTTATCATAAATAGATATTATTTATTACTAGATGAATATTTAGTATATTATATAAACACATGATTGAGGATTGTAAAGGTATAGTGCCTTTGGAAACTTGGAACACAAACTTCTTATGTAATGAAAGATCTTAAACATCTCCCACAAAGATCTTCCCACATAGTACTCTTCTTAGAAATGCCCTACTTAAAAACATTATTCATAACTCAGGGAAAGGAAACATAATAAAGGGTGATCTCATATGCTCAGTAAGGTAAAAAAAGAGAGATATTAATATATCAGGAGCAAATGGGTATGAGAACTGAGAATAAAATTTGAAAACCATACCTTATATATCATAGATCATAAACTTGGGTCATGGGATAAACCATGGTGGTTTATAAGACATTAATCATATTATAATAAATGTGAATGATCTATAAGAACATAAAATTATCATAAGAAATATATTTTTTACATACACATAAGCATAGAAAATCATTTCTTTAGTATTAAAGGTTCATTTTCAAAACTATCATAGAGGAATGGGTTCAATCTCTAAACCATCGTAGTAGTCAATATTCACTCCCAAAAATATCTTAATGGGTAAATTCCCTTACTAAATAGATATCACTCCCCATTATAGTCTTGTTTATCTCATGAGATATCAATCTTTACCCAATTCATTGGAGGGAGATATAGGTCCCACCCATCACATAATGAAAAACATACATATTTGCATTGAATGATCGTAAAACATTCATCATATCAGAACCCATGAAATGAAATGGGTTTCATAAAAATTCATCCAAACATAACATGTGGAAAAGAAACAGGTTTCATAATCATTTCAACATTTCATAAAAGTATAATCCATGGAAAAATAAATAGGTTTGATAAGGATTTTATCATAGTATAACTTGTGGAATAGAAATAAGTTTCATAATTTGTTTATCATAATAAACATAAACTATTATGAGAAAGAATAATAATGGTATCCTTAGATCATATCCATAGTAAATAATAAGTAACATTAAAGTATATCCTCTTAAATGGAAAACAATTTGGAAGAAAAATCCCTTGGAAAGTTTCTTGAGGAAAATATCCTTTTTTGAAATTATTTTTTTAAAAGTTAAGATATAAGCCTCTTTTTATTATGAAAGAAAATAACTTTTTCTATCTAAGTAGAGGAAGACCCATTACATATCCCATAGGCCCAAGGAAAAGTTTCATGAAACATGACTGCATCATCACTAGCCCACATCATACCTTTATTACCGCCTCAATGTCAGCACCTTTGTCAGTGACTGTATTATAAATCCCATATGGGGATTTCTAGGATTTAAACCCTAGTCTTTTGGATACAAGATTATGGGATTTACCACTCAGGCACTACCACAATGACATCAGTTTTTTAAATTATAAATTCATAAAATATTACTAAAATCAATTTTTTTAAAATAACCATAAAAATTTATAAATGATCCTTTAAACAAAATAATGGTGTTTAAAAATTTATGTTCATTCCATACACGTTAAAATAAATATTCCTTTCAATAAAATACAAACGAGCCTTGATTGGAAAAGGACATGTATATTACTTTAAAAATATATTGTATAAATTCAAGCATGGGTAAAAATGTTATTAATAAATAATTTGGAGAATGTTAATTTTTTCTGAAAACAAAGTTTTTTCCGAAAAAGGTTTTTCAATAGAGGAGAGAAATAAATACATTTTTTCCTAAAAACATCATTTTGAACCCCTGAGTACATAAAGAGAGGAAAATTAATAGAAAACATGTATTCCCAAAAAATAAACATCAGAAAAAAATACATAAGTTTATTGAGAGATATATCATATGATTTTATCATTGGAAGCATAATCTTGAGTAATCCTGATAAATGATGAGATTGTAGCAAAATACCCTTATCACTTTGGTAAATTTGAATCATAAACCCAATGAAAGAATAACATAAAATGAAACTTAGAATATAATGAGAATAAATAAATTCATGATATTACATTTAAAATGGTCTGTATATACATCTCATAAAAGAAGATAGGTGTATAACATAACATATGTCTCAAAGAAGGCATGTTGAGACAAAAATCACTTGCCAGATCGGTAAATTTGAAAATGTAAACCCAATGAAAGATATATTCACATATGGATATGTAAATACCAATATGTTTCAGTATAATCATTATAAAATACCTACATGGGTAGTATATACACCGCATAAAATAAACACATGGTGAATATGCACTACCACAAAACTGGGCATTCCCGGCGCCACCCTTTATCAGCGCTAATGAAAAAGCGCTGATAAAGGGGGGGGGGGGGGTACCTTTATCAGTGCTAAAAAAAGTGCTGATAAAATTACCCCTTTATCAGTGCTTTTTGTTTAGCGCTGATAAAGGTACCCCAATTAACAACGCTTTTTTTAGCGCTGTTAAAGGGTACCCCTTTATTAGCGCTTTTTTAGTAATGCTGATAAAGGGGGGTCTCTCTCAACACTTTTTTTAAAAGCACTGATAAAGGTTCTGCTTCAAAAAAAATTCATTAAAAAAAATATTAATATTTAAATATATAGATATAGTTATATTGATATAAATATAATATATATTTTTTAAATATAATTTTAAATATATTTTAGATAAGTGTAAATATATAGTTACACTTAATATATAAAATATTTAGTGAAAATGGATTATAAAAAAATTAAAAAAATATTTTTAATTAATAATTTGATAATTATTATGGAGTAATAGTCATTGAATAACAATTTGAAGAATAAAAAAATTAAAAAAATTAAAAAAGATCCAAAATATGTTGAAAACGCTACTCAAACTTCAAACGACCACAAATTTTGATCCGGGTGTCTGTTTGAGCTCTGCAGCACATCAAATCAAAGTCTGTGACGAGCTCTACGCGCTGGTGACGCAAACTTAGCCTTTATCACATTTTTTGAGGCCAAAAAAGGCCTAGAAGGCCTCTAAAACTGAGTTTTTAGTTTGGATACCCTGATTTTTTAACATTTTGTCGATTTTCATCCTCGTTTAAGGGGGTATTATTGGCATTTTTTGTGGGGACTGAATTTATTCCATGGTATTACAATCATATTGATATTATGTCTTTGAAATTTTAACATTTTCTATAATTCATTTCTATTTATAATCAAATATATAACAATATATAACAATATATACATATTTTTTATATATTCACACATAAAAATTAATTTTTTAAATAAATAATTAAACATATTTACATATAAAATATATTAGTTTTATCTAAATAATAACTAATATCCATTTTATTTAAAATACCAATATATCAATATTTATATACCTATATATTAATCTAAGTATATATATACCTATATAATGTGTGTGTGTCTATTTGTGTGTGTCTATATATTAACAAACTGATATATATATATTCTAACATATGTATATGCATATATATATATATATATATAATTATACTTATAGAAACACACACACACACATATATATATATGTGTGTGTGTGTGTGTGTGTGTTGTATATATGTATTTATCTATACATAAAAAACAAAACATATTTTATAATTGTATTGAAAACTAATCTTACAAATATATATTAATATATGAATAAATATATGGATAAAAAATATAACTAAATATATATAAATAAATAGATATAACTTAATATTAATATATGAATATACAAATAAATATATAAATATAACTATATATGTATATATATATATATATTAATACAACTATATAAATTTATATTAATACATGAATAAATATAACTATATAACTATATATATATATATAAATTGATATATCACTACTTGGATAAAAAATCAAATTAGAGGATTGGTAAAGGTTTAGCACACATGGAGAGAGGTCTTGAGTTCAAAACCTGGTAGAGGCAGGCAGGAGCGCGCGCATGGGTGAATTTGGGGGGTGGATATAGCGCTGTTAAAGGGGTCTACAAAGCGCTGATAAAAAGTGGGGCTCATAACTGGGGATTATGGGGGAGTGGGTGGGGAGGGGGCGCTGATAAATGGGGGGAAGCACTATTAAAATCCCCCTCCGATTTATAGATATTTTTATTTTATTTTTATTTTTTTTATTTTTTTAACTTTTATCAGCGCTAAAAAAAAGCGCTGATAAAAGGGGTCTTTATCAGCGTTTTCTGGAGTGCTAATAAAGGGGACCCCCCTTTATCTTCTCTGACATTAATAGCACTTTTTAGCACTGTTAAAGGCCTTTTTTAGTGCTGATAAAATCCGTATTTGTAGTAGTGATGACATGTGTCTCACAGAAAATAAAAGTGAGAAGAAAATCCATTACCTTAATTATCATCTTCCTTTGTACACATTTGAACCTATTATATAATAAATATAATTTTATTATACATATATTAAGTAACAATTATTATATGTATCATATCATATATTATTTAATTTTTAACTTTTATTACCTTTTTATTAACAATTGTTTGTTAAAGTCATTTTTAAGGTAATAACTACTTTGTTTTTAGTGTATGCTTTGATTATTTATTTTAGGTATTATTAATTTGATCTTGGATAAATAATATATATAATTTAAAACAAGATATAAATAAAATATATATTCATTATATATTTATTTATATTAATCCATTAAAGTTAGATATAGAAAATGAAATACACCGTTTATGAAGACGGTAGGCTATACGTACGCATGGACACTTTTTTTCCATTTTCTCGACAGATGAAAAAAATGAAAGGTAAATATTATATTAACATTAATTAATCATTTTTAATTAATATATATTACATATATTATTTAAAGGTTTGCAAATTTCCTTCCATGAAATATTTTAGTGAAAAATGAATCATATCGCTTTGCAAGGCGGTAGTCTACTGAACACATGAACAATATTATCTTATTCCCTAAAGAATAGAAAGTAAGAAGGTATGTATGATATTATAATTAAATAAGTAAAATTAAGTTAAAAATATCATACATATTCATTTAATCTATCCTTATTACCATCTATGTAAAACGAAAATGAAAAATAGATCACATCGGTTTTTAGGCGGTGGTCTGTTGTACACACATGCGACAATATTGTTTTCCAATCGGTTGGAAGGTAAGTAGGTAGAAGTGATATTATAATTAAATAGGTATAATAATATCATAAATATAATATATAAATATTAAATCCATAATTATATTCATCCTTGATAGGTGGTGATAGAAAATGAATAACATCAGTTCACGAGGCTGTAGTCCACCGTACACCCAAATAATGACTTCATATCCCATTTTATGGAATTGAATATAGTTGTAGGAAATTACATTGAAATAAAACATTTAATTATATTTAATATAATTTTTTTATTATATAATCATGGTTTAATAATAATTAAAGGTGGTGGAGGAAGAAATAATATAAAACGTTCAGTTATGGACATTACCTCTTCTTCAAACAACTTCTTTTGGTTTTCACCAAAATCCTTCTGAGGATGGATTTATGAAAAAAATAAGGCTCATATTATGATAATAGTTAATTAATTATGTTATTTGGGTAGTTATTTTTTAAAATAATTGTTTTTTAAGTGTTAATATGAGAGTATAGAGGGTGGCCTTTTATAAGTGAGGTGAGTGACAGACTTGTAATTTCTGAAAAGAAAAGGGTACAACCATGTTTTTCACATTACAAAAGCTCCAAAAATAGAAAATTATCAAACCTTATAGATTATAAGGTCTAAATATATCCATAAAATGTGTTTTTTATAATTTTATAGTTCATTTTACCCCTTATATGTTTAGTTTAACCCCCGAAAAACCCATTTTCACCTTAATCATGATAATTAATTTTTACTGATTTTACTCTTAATAATGGTTAAAAATTAAGTTTATCTTATTATAAAACATAAATTATTATAATTAAAAATATTTAAACCATTTTTATAAATTAAAATCACAAAATTGGAAAATTTTAATTTAAAATTAATCATGTAGACTCAATGCAAAAGCGGTTTTCTAATGGTAAAAGTTTCAAAAGTTTTAAAAGTTTTTTACATCAAAATCCTATATAAAATTGATTAAAATCCCCTAAATTGTATTAATATAACTTAAATTAAAATAATTTTACTTCTAAAAACATTTCAAATAAAATTTAGCTCCATAAATTCTTAAAATGAGAAGACAATTTTAAATAAAAACTAGTATATTTCACTATTCAACAAAAAATTATTCTTTTTAGAAAAAACCCAAAAAATTTTACCAAATATTATATTTCCATTTATAATTAAAAAATTAAGTTTATTTTTTCAAATAAATTTTCTAAAATGTGAAAAAAATTAATTTTAAAATATATACACAAAAGAAGATAATACTATTTTTTTGAAAAAAACTATTTTTAAGTATAAAATTATATTTATTCTTATATTTTATCTAGAAAAAATATAAGATGAATTTTATACATTTTATGGAATATTTATTATATAAATTTAATGTCACGACCCGTCCTCAGGACCCGTGCCCTGACTACCCCAAACCCGCCTTCCATAGGCCAGGGGCTGACGACTAGCACCAAGGCGTAAAATCCCGGTAAAAGGGAAGGCATTGCCTTTGGAAAGTAAACAAGCACTACAGAGTAAGCAAGCGGAAAAAGTAAACACTAAGTAAAAGATGGTAAAACAGTAAGTGCGGAAAAGTAAAGGGGGCCGGAAATACAAGCCCAACTGTAAATTACAACTGAAAGGGGGAAAACAGCAACTGAAAAGTAAAGCCGCAACGTCGAGCTGTCCTCTGGAAGTCCCACCTGAAGGGTGGGTATAGAAAGCCTCCACTGCTCCTCGGGTCCAGCCTACCGCTCCGAGTACACCCCGCCCAGTGGTCCACCTCCAAGTACCGTCCTGCCCCGTAAGCCTCCACCACGATCAGCACTGTCCGTCGTCTGCAACCAACACAACGTAGTGCGGGCATAGCCCGTGCAGGGGTGAGTATAAACTACACAGTAGGGACCCCGAGACCCCCGAAGGTCTCCCAGAATCCACAAAGGATAAACCACAAAGGAAAGATACAATGACGAAGTAACATCCGACACGACTTAGGTATATGCCCAAACATATACCTAAGTCATCAATTCTCGCTCGGCTCCAACTTCTGAGCTCAAGTACAACCCAGTCCACACAGGAAAACAAAATGTGAAATCCATACAGGATAGATCAACACAATACACAAAGGAAATTAAAACGTAAATCCACATAGGATAGCTCGACACAATCCACAAAGGAAAGTAAAACGTAAATCCACACAGGATAGCTCAACACAATCCAAAAAGGAAAGTAAAACAGAGTTTCAGCTCACACAAGTATACTTCTTCGAATGACGATAAAGATGATCACTGATCCATCTAAGTCGTCGGACCCACAAAGGATCAATAGGTACTAACCCCCGCAATGACCCACAAAGGATCTGACCCACAAAGGATCGATAGGTAACTAACCCCCACAAAGACCCACACAGGATCGGGCCCACACAGGACCTGTAGGCGCTGGCTCACACAGAACCGCTGAGTGCTGACCCACATAGGATCGGACCCACACAGGATTGGGCCCACACAGGACCTGTAGCACTAACCCACAAAGGATCGCTGAGTGCTGTAGTTGTCGTCGTCGTCGAAGTCCACTGAGGATCTCTGCACAGTCGTCGTCGCAGTCCACTAAGGATCTCTGCACAGTCGTCGTCGCAGTCACAGAAGCAGTCGCAACCAGCTCTAGGGTTCCCGCACACAGCAAGCTTGTTCGGGAGGGTCCGCTCCACGAGCCGAGAGGCTGATACATCAACTGACACATAGTCCAAAGTTGATGTATCCAGAAGTTGTGTATCATCAATAGGAACTCAACGTCGCAGACGACGCGTCAATCGGATGCCCGGTCTGAGAGATATTGGATTTTTCGTCCCAGGGGCCCGATTGGTTTTTAAAGAAAAACCAACCCGACCATACTCCACCTGCGTCCAAACCTCGGGCGGAGTATGCCAAAAGATCCGTCTCACTTAGAGGAATTCAACGAAGTCGACGACACGTCAATCGGACGTCCGAAGCTCAAGATATGAGTGTTTCCGCTCCGAGGGCCCGGTTGGTTTCGTGTACGAACCAACCTGGCCGAACCCAATGTATTCCGAAACCTTGAGTGCGATATACAGAAACGACCGTCTCGATCCAAGGATCGCATCGCCGCTGACGGAGCGTCGTTCGGAGGCCCGTAGCTCATGTTACGGGAAAAAGACTGAAAACGGTCCGAAGACGGGCGGTATGGGCTCGGACCGACCCGCCCCAACCCCCCCTAGGTCGGCCCAAAACGGGTCGACCTGACACGGGTCCGGGTCAGACCCGGTTCGGCGCGGCCCGGTCCGGCCAGGGTGCGACCCGGCCGGTCGGGCCGGCCCGGCTCGGCTCGGCCGAGCGGCCGAGCGTGGTAGCCGCGGGGCGCTGCCCCCGTGGGTTGGAAGTGTCGCGGCCCTCGAGGGGCCGCGCTGGAGTCAACGGACGCAGCAAAGGCCACGTCCCGTGCGTGTGAGCTGGACCCGCGCGGCCACGGGTCCGCTGGCTGCCGGTGCCGCCACGCCGGCGACCCGCGCCGCCGGTGGCTTCCTCGGCCCACCAGAGTTGCTCCGGTGGTCCGTTTTCCTTCCCGTTTGCGCCGAAACTCCTCCCGGGTCTCGTTCTTTACTGTGGAAACAACGGATCGTCCCTGCGGCATGTTTTGTCATCGTTCTCCATTCTACACACCAAGAACAAAAGGGCAGTGGGTTCAGACTTGTTCGTTGGTCCGCACCCACCACGTTAGCGGTTTGAAACAACACCATAATTCCCAACAATTGATAAACCTTGACCCGCAATAATAATCCGCGAACCAACTTGTTAATTGGTTGATCCACATTCTTGCCTTGGAAGAAAACAAACATAAGTAAAATCATTTTCAAAACGACCCCTACCTCAACGTCGTCGTCGGACGCGAGTTTGTCGCGGAATTGACCGTCGCGGAAGAAAAGGATCGTCGCGTCGCGGAAGGGTGTCGCTGTCGCGCGGTACTCGGCATCACGTAGACAAACTCCGAGGATCAAGAACCTACACATTTAATTATAACAATTAAATACATGTTGATTTTATAAATGACAAAGAATTAAAAGGACCGCAATCCCGTACCTCAAGATGCCGATCGAAGATTGTCGCGGGGATGGATCGTCGTGGAAGAAGCGCCGCGGAGGGAGAATCGTCAGCGTCACATCGTCGATCTCTGGGGGTCAGGCGTTCTTCGTCGCCCTTAGTCGGAGGCTGGCGTTCTTCGTGTTCTTCGCGTTCTTCGCGTTCTTCGTGTTCTTCGCGGAGGGGAAAGAAGGTACGAATTTTCCAAATCCTTTCAATAAACAACCCGTCAACAAAAAGAAAAGGTGTTGGTCTTATTTTATTATTATGCCAACAGTTTGAAAAACGGGTTAAGAAACGAACCATTAATTTGGTGAATTAATGGTAATGACTTAACAGTCCATTTAATAGGAGCGTTAAGAGATTTAGAAAACGCCCCAGTTGACTTTCTTTTAATAGGGGTTTTCACGGGTGCGTTACTTAGCAGAAAAGAAATGGTGGGGCTCGTGCGGGCCCCACCTCAAAAATATTCTACCAAGAGGGTAGGATATTTTGGATAGCACCCTATATGCATCAACTCAGCTTAAGCATCTTTAAGTGGCTTCAAGTGGCTTCCAAGTGGCTTAATTGAAATAAAATAAAGTTTGTCGTACAATTTATTTTTTTTCTTAACTTTAAGCCCAAAAATTAAAAACCACACCCGAGAAAACGCTACTCCGAAAGAGGCGTTTCTAAGAAATTACCGGTGATGCGATTCCATCAGTGCCCTCATAATTCGATTCCGAGCACCGGTTCAAAAGTTAGAAAAACCCGCTCGTCCGTTCACTGAACGTACCCGAGCCAAACTTCGTAAAATGATTCCGGGCACACCGGGGCTCGGAATCAGGTGCCGTCAGAAACTGCGTTCTTGTAAAAATCCAAAAAAAATTAAGAAAAAAATTTCCTTGATTTTTTCAGGTCTTTACATCACTCCCACCTTAGGGATTTACGTCCCCGTAAAGATACATCATAAACTAGGGCAAGAAATGTAGGTACTGAGCACGCATCTGAGCCTCCCTCTCCCAAGTGCTATCCTGGAGGTTCCTGTGCTGCCATCTGATGCGCACAAGAGGAATCGATCGTCCACATAGGACCCGCTCTTGTCGATCCTCGATCTCCACCGGGACCTCTACAAAAGTCGCCCCATCATACATGTCTAGCTCCCCATGGTCAATGATGTGCATCGGGTCGTGCATGTATCTCCTCAGCTGAGATACGTGGAAGACGTCGTGCACCCAGTGCAACTAAGGTGGTAGAGCCAGGCGATAAGCCACCTCATCAATCCTGCTAATGACCTAGAATGGTCCGATGAAGCGTGGAGACAACTTGCCGCCTCGGCCAAATCTCCGTAATCCACGTCAAGGTGAGACACACAAGAAGATGTGGTCACCATCCTCGAACTCTAGTGGCCTCCGCCTCCTGTCAGCATAAGACTTCTACCGGCTCTGAGCTGTCCTCATCCTCTCCTGGATGACCTGGACCTTCTCTGTCGTGGCCCGGACCATCTCTGGTCCCACAAGTGCTGACTCCCCAGGGTCTGTCCAGCACAAAGGAGATCTGCAAGGTCTGCCGTAAAACGCCTCATATGGTGCCATCCCGATGGTGGAGTGGTAGCTGTTGTTGTACGCGAACTCCACCAAGGGTAGGTGGTCCTCCCAGCTACGACCAAAGTCAAGGACACATGTGCGGATCATGTCCTCGAGAGTCTGAATGGTCTTCTTCGTCTGACCATCCGTCTGAGGGTGAAAGGCGGTGCTTAGACGTAGTTGCATCCCGAACGCCTCCTGCAACCCGTTCCAAAGCCAGGAAGTAAAGCGAGCATCTCGATCAGAGACGATAGATGATGGCACACTGTGAAGCCGTACAATCTCCTGAACGAAGAGACGTCCCAAGCTCTCCACTGAGCCATGCTCTCTGATGGGTAAGAAGTGAGCCGACTTGGTGAGTCGGTCGACAATCACCCAAATGGAGTCGTGACCTCTGGAAGTGCATGGAAGTCCAGTCACGAAGTCTATAGATATCCCGTCCCACTTCCACTCCGGGACCTCCAAGGGCTGTACCAAGACTGCTGGTACCTGGTGCTCTGCCTTCACCTGCTGGCAGGTGAGGCATCGAGAAACAAACTCTGCCACAACCTTCTTCATGCCTGACCACCAGTGCTATCGTCTGAGGTCCTGGTACATCTTCGCCACTCCAGGATGTACTGCCAAAGGAGAAGTTTGAAACTCTCTCAGCACCTCCTCTCATAAAGCGACTGGTACCAAGGTACGTCATCTGAAAAGGATGTCGTGCTCTACTCCAAAGGAGAATCCATCAGGTGCCTGTCCTGAGGATAACTGTGCATGCCGCATCTCACAGTCAGCGTCCTCATGCTGTGCCTCTCTGACCTGCTGCAGTAGTGGAGGGGTGACTGTGAGAGACTGGAGGAAGGCTGCTCCATCTCTATCCACGAAGGATATCTGAAAAGCGGCTAGCTGCTCTGTCGCTTCCTCAAGTAGCTGAATGCCCGTCCTCCTACTGAGAGCATCGGCTACCACGTTCCCCTTCCCAGGATTATAGACTATCTCAAAGTCATAGTCCTGGAGGAACTCGATCCATCGCCGCTGTCTTAGGTTCAGGTCCTTCTGTGAGAAGATGTACCTGAGACTTTGATGGTCAGAAAAGACTGTAAAGCGCTCGCCCATCAGATAGTGTCGCCATGTCTTCAGAGTGAAGACCAATACTGCTAACTCCAGGCCATGGGTAGCGTAGTTCTGCTCATGCGGTCTCAACTGATGTGATCTGTAGGTGATCACTGCCCGCTCCTGCATCAGGACACATCCAAGTCCGGTCCCTGATGCAACGCAGTAGACTACGTACCCTACTCCCTCCTCAGGAAACCTTAAGATAGGTGCGCTGGTCAACCTCTGTCTCAGCTCCTGGAAGCTCTACTGACATCTGTCTGACTACACAAAGGGTTTCCCCTTCTTCGTCAAAGCTGAGAGTGGTGCCGAAACTCTGGAGAAGTCTGGCATGAATCTCCGGTAGTATCCAGCTAGTCCCAAGAAACTCTGCACCTCTGTCATGCTCCTGGGTGGCTCCCAAGCTATCACTGCCTCGATCTTCGCAGGATCCACTGCAACTCCTGCCTCAGAAATGACGTTCCCAAAGAAGTGGACCTCACGTATCCAGAACTGACACTTAGAGAGCTTTCCATAAAGCTGGTGCTCTCGGAGTGTGTCTAGTACAACCCGCAAGTGGTAGGCGTGCTCCTCCTTAGTCGCCGAGTATATCAAAATGTCGTCGATGAAGACCACGACAAATTGATCGAGGTATGGCTGAAAGAAACTTTTCATGAGGCCCATGAACACTGCTGGAACATTGGTTACACCGAAGGGAATAACCAAGAACTCATAGTGGCCATATCGACATCTGAAGGCCGTCTTCTACACGTCCTCGTCTCGAACTCTGAGCTGATGATAGCCTGACCTGAGGTCTATCTTCAAAAACCACCGTGCTCCCTTGAGATGATCGAAGAGGTCATCAATCCTTGGTAGCGGATACTAGTTCCTCACCGTCACCTGGTTCAGGCGACGATAGTCGACACAAAGTCGCAAGCTCCCGTACGCCTTCTTGGCGAACAATATCGGGGAAGCCCAGGGTGAAATGCTGGGTCGGATGAAACCCTTGCCCTGCAAGTCCTCCAACTGTACCCGTAGCTCTCGAAGCTCAGCAGGGGCCATTCGATATGCTGGAGTCGATATCGGGGCTATCCCGGGGTACAGGTCGATATGAAAGTCTACCTCTCTGCGAGGAGGTAGCCCTGGAACGTCGTTGGGAAAGATGTCCGTGTACTAATCCACCACTGCATGAAAACTAGGACTCCACACGTCAACAGATCCTAGGATGAGGCTAGCCAACTGATGAGTGATGTGTTGTCCTCTCCTCTGCGGAAGTCCATCCTATGCTGTGAAGGCTCCCTTCTTGCCGGTGAAGGTGAACCTTCTCTCATCGGTGCGTACACATCGCACCTTGCGCCTAATATAGTCAATCTGTGCATGGACTGTAGATAACCAATCCATGCCCAAGATGACGTCGTAAGGCCTCGACGCTGCTACAAGAAGATCCCAGCCGAAGCTCTCGCCTCCTAGAGTAAGCTCACACTGCCGGCACCAGTGCGTAATCGTCGATTCTACTCCCGTAGTAGTCTCTAGCCGTAAGGATCGAGCCAACGGCTCTGTTGGAATCTCCGAGCTCCGAACAATGGCAGCGGCTATGAAAGAGTGACTCGCTTCTGTATCTATAAGAACTGCAGCAAGGGTTGAATAGACACATATAGTACCTCGAATCATCTCGGGCGTGCCGTGGTCGTCGACCTCCACTGCCTGGAGCTGTGCCTGTCTCTGTCCGCCAGCTCCCTGTGGTCGGGGTGGACCTCCTGGTGGTGGTGGTGGTAGAGCCTCAAAGTGTCGTCCACCACCTGCTGCTCGGCCAACTCCTCTTCCTCATCCGACTCCTCCCTGCAGACCACCACGGTCGACCCTCTGCCTCTGCCTGGGTGGCCCCTCAACTGTCTGCTGCTCCTCGGCACGGTGGGTCGGGCAGTCACGAGCCATGTGGCCCTCCCCGCCACATGTGTAGCACTGCCTGCCTCTCGAAAGTCCGGATCCACACTGTGTTCCCCACACTGCTAAGCCAGTGTTTTGAGGTCGTCTGCGTGAGGGTCTGGTCTGCCTGGACCCCTGAGTCATCCGTCGACTTCCTGCTGCGGAAGACTCTGCTACGTGCCACCCCGCGGTAGGTCTCGCCGCTGGAGAAGTCTCAGCAAGAAATCTCTCGATCAAAAGGGCTCGCTCCAGTACTCCTGCCTGAGTTGGAAAGATGAGGGAGATCAGCGATGCCCTGATCTCATGTCTCAATCCCTGCTCAAAGGTCCAGGCCCGAAAGAATGAGTCCCGTACCATGTCTGTCGAGTAGCGCGAGAGATCGGTAAATCTCGCCGAGTAATGGGCGACCGTCAAGCTGCCCTGCCGCAGTTGAAGAAACTCCTGGATGCACACCGCACGGAGGGTGGCCGAGATGAACTCTGAGCGGAAGAGGCCCTCAAAGTCATTCCAGAGGAGTGATGCCTCATCATGCACCTGGAGCATCAAGCTCCACCATCGGCCCGCTGCTGCGTGCAGTAGGCTCGCTGCGAGGATCACCATGAGGTCTGCTGGTGTCCTCACTAGCCTGAAAACTCATACAACTACCTCCAGCCAGTCCTCGGATGCCTGGGGGTCCGTATCCCCGTGGAACCTGGGCGGTCGCTGGCGCTGGAACTCATGCAGTGCACTAAGGTGACGTGCATCGTCAACGGCTGGGGCTGGAAGAGTCGGTGGCTCAGTGGGTAGAGGTACCGCCGGTGCCTCTGCTGTCAAAGGGCCCTGTACCGAGGCCTTGTCGCTCGGTGGGCTGTCGTCACGTACAACTCTCAGAACCCTAGCTGGATGCCGTCGTGGGGCCATCCTGAAAAGGAAACAGGTGCGCCACGGTCTGAATAGTATACCTGGTGAGCTGATACAAAGTAATCACAAAGAAAACTTGAAACACACATGCAATCAATGCTTTCGTGCATTAAGTCGAAAATCAGAAGTCAGGGTCCTGGTGTATGGATACGTCGGCCGCCGCACCAACATTGGGCTCCCTGAACTGATAACCACACTCAATACACTTAACACTATTGCTTCACATAGAAGAAAGATCAGAGTCTGCGGTAGAACCGAACTCCTTTGATACCAATTTGTCACGACCCGTCCTCGGGGCCCGTGCCGTGACTACCCCAAGCCCGCCTTCCATAGGCCAGGGGCTGGCGACTAGCACCAAGGCGTAAAATCCCGGTAAAAGGGAAGGCATTGCCTTTGGAAAGTAAACAAGAACTACATAGTATGAAAGAGGAAAAAGTAAACACTAAGTAAAAGCTCGTACAATAGTAAGTGCGGAAAAGTAAAGGGGGCCGGAAATACAAGCCCAACTGTAAAGTAAAACTGAAAGGGGAAAAATAACAACTGAAAAGTAAAGCTGCAACGTCGAGCCATCCTCTGGAATTCCCACCTGAAGGGTGGGTACAGAAAGCCTCCACTGCTCCTCGGGTCCAACCCACCGCTCCGAGTACACCCCGCCCAGTGGTCCACCTCTAGGTACCGTCCTGCCCCGCAAGCCTCCACCACGATCAGCGCTGTCTTTCGTCTGCAACCAACACAACGTAGTGCGGGCATAGCCCGTGCAGGGGTGAGTATAAGCTACTCAGTAGGGACCCCGAGACCCCCGAAGGTCTCCCAGAGTCCACAAAGGATAAACCACAAAGGAAAGATACAATCACGAAGTAACATCCGACACGGCTTAGGTATATGCCCATACATATACCTAATTCATCAATTCTCGCTCAGCTCCAACTTCCGAGCTCAAGTACAACCTAGTCCACACAGGAAAGAAAAACGTGAAATCCACATAGGATAGCTCAACACAATCCACAAAGGAAAGTAAAAGGTAAATCCACACAGGATAGCTTGACACAATCAAAAAAGGAAAGTAAAACGTAAATCCACACATGATAGCTTCACACAATCCACAAAGGAAAGTAAAACAGAGTTTCAGCTCACACAGGTATACTTCTTCAAATGACGATAGAGATGATCACTGATCCATCTAAGTCATCGGACCCACAAAGGATCGATAGGTACTAACCCCAGCAATGACCCAAAAAGGATCTGACCCAAAAATGATCGATAGGTAACTAACCCCCGCAAAGACCAACACAGGATCGGGCCCACACAGGACCTGTAGGCGCTGGCTCACACAGAACCGCTGAGCACTGACCCACACAGGATCAGACCCACACAGGATCGGGCCCACACAGGACCTGTAGCACTGACCCACAAAGGATCGCTGAGTGCTGTAGTCGTCATCGTTGAAGTCCACTGAGGATCTCTGCACAGTCGTTGTCGCTGTCCACTGAGGATCTCTGCACAGTCGTCGTCGAAGTCACAGAAGCAGTCGCAGCCAGCTCTAGGGTTCCCGCACATAGCAAGCTCGTTCGGGAGGGTCCACTCCACGAGCCGAGAGGCTGATATATCAACTGACACATAGTCCAGAGTTGATGTATCCAAAAGTTCCATATCATCAACAGGAACTCAACGTCGCAGACGGCGTGTCAATCGGACGCCCGGTCTGAGAGATATTGGCTTTTTCGTCCCAGGGGCCAGGTTGGTTTTTAACGCAAAACCAACCCGACCATACTCCACCTGCATCCAAACCTCGGTCGGAGTATTCCAAAAGATCAGTCTCACTTAGAATAATTCAACGAAGTCGATGGCACGTCAATCGGACGTCCGAAGCTCAAGATATGAGCGTTTCCGCTCCGAGGGCCCGGTTGGTTTCGTGTACAAACCAACTCGGCTGAACCCAAACTATTCCGAAACCTTAAGTGCGATATACCGAAACGACCATCTCGATCCAAGGATCGCATTACCGCTGACGGCGCGTCGTTCGGAGGCCCGTAGCTCAAGTTACGGGAAAAAGACCGAAAATAGTCCGAAGACGGGGGGTCTGGGCCCGGACCGACCCGGACCGACCCGGCCCAACCCCCCCTGGGTCGGCCCGAACCGGGTCGACCCGACACAGGTCCAGGTCGGACACGGTTCGGCGCGGCCTGGTCCGGCCAGGGCGCGACCCGGCCGGTCGGGCCGGCCCGGCTCGGCTCGGCCGTGCGGCCAAGCGTGGCAGCCGCGGGGCGCTGCCCCCGCGGGTTGGAAGTGCCGCGACCCTCGAGGGGCTGCACTGGAGTCAATGAATGCGGAAAAGGCCACGTCCCGTGCGTGTGAGCCAGACCTGCGCGGCCGCGGGTCCGCGGGTGGCCGCCGGCGCCGCCGGTGGCTTCTGCGGGCCAACGGAGTTGCTCCAGTGGTCCGTTTTCCTTCCCGTTTGCGCCGAAACTCCTCCCGGGTCCCGTTCTTCACTGCGGAAACAACGGATCATCCCTGCTGCATGTTTTGTCATCGTCCGCCGTTCCGCACACCAAGAACAAAAGGGCGGTGGGTTCAGACTTGTTCGTTGGTCCGCACCCACCGCGTTAGCGGTTTGAAACAACACCATAATTCCCAGCAATTGATAAACCTTGACCCACAATAATAATCCGCGGACCAAATTGTTAATTGGTTGATCCACGTTCTTGCCTTGGAGGAAAACAAACATAGGTAAAATCATTTTCAAAACGACCCCTACCTCAACATCATCGTCGGACACGAATTCGTCGCGGAATTGACCGTCGCGGAAGAAAAGGATCGTCGCGTCACGGTAGGGCGTCGCTGTCGCGCGGTACTCGGCGTCGCATAGACAAACTCCGAGGATCAAGAACATACAGATTTAATTATAACAATTAAATCCATGTTGATGTCATAAACCACAAAGAATTAAAATGACCGCAATCCCCTACCTCAAGATGCCGATCGAAGATTGTCGCGGGGATGGATCGTCGTGGAAGAAGCGCCGCGGAGGGAGAATCGTCGGAGTCACGTCGTCGATCTACGGAGGTCTGGCGTTCTTCATCGCCCTTCGTCGGAGGCTGGAATTCTTCGCGTTCTTCGCGTTCTTCGCATTCTTCATGTTCTTCGTGGAGGGGAAAGAAGGTACGGATTTTCCAAATCCTCTCAACAAACAACCCGTCAACAAAAAGAAAAGGTGTTGGTCTTATTTTATTATTATGCCAACAGTTTGAAAAACGGGTTAAGAAACGAACCATTAATTTGGTGAATTAATGGTAATGACTTAACAGTCCATTTAATAGGAGCGTTAAGAGATTTAGAAAACTCCCCAGTTGACTTTCTTTTAATAGGGGTTTTCGCGGGTGCGTTACTTAGCGGAAAAGAAATGGTGGGGCTCGTGCGGGCCCCACCTCACAAATATTCTACAAAGCGGGTAGGATATTTTGGATAGCACCCTATCCGCATCAACTCAGCTTAAGTAGCTTTAAGTGGCTTCCAAGTGGCTTAAGTGAAATAAAATAAATTTTGTCGTATAATTTATTTTATTTCTTAACTTTAAGCCCAAAAATTAAAAACCACACCCGAGCAAACGTAACTCTGGATAAGGCGTTTCTAAGCAATTACAGGCGCTGCGATTCCATCGGTGCCCTCAGAATTCGATTCCGATCACCGATTCAAAAGTTAGAAAAACCCGCTCATCCGTTCACTGAACGTACCCAAGCCAAACTTCAGAAAATGATTCCGGGCACACCGGGCCTCGGAATCAGGTGCCGTCATAAACTGCGTTCTTGTAAAAATCCAAAGAAAATTAAGAAAAAAAATTCCCTGATTTTTTCGGGTCTTTACATCACTACCACCTCAGGTCTTTACTTCCCCGTAAAGATACATCATAAACTAGGGCAACAAATGTGGGTACTGAGAACGCATCTGAGCCTCCCGCTCCCAAGTGCTCTCCTGGAGGTTCCCGTGCTGCCATATGATGCACACAAGAGGAATCGATCATCCACGTAGGACCCACTCCTATCGATCCTCGATCTCCACCGGGACCTCCGTAAAAGTCTCCCCATCATCCACATCTAGCTCCCCATGGTCAATGATGTGCTTCGGGTCATGCACGTATCTCCTCAGCTGAGATATGTGGAAGACGTCGTGCACCCGGTGCAACTGAGGTGTTAGAGCCAGACGATAAGCCACCTCGTCAATCCTGCTGATGACCTGGAATGGCCCAATTAAGTGTGGAGACAACTTTTCGCCTCAGCCAAATCTCCGTAATCCACGTCGAGGTGAGACACACAAGAAGACGTGGTCACCATCCTCGAACTCTAGTGGCCTCCACCTCCTGTCAGCATAAGACTTCTGTCGGCTCTGAGCTGTCCTCATCCGCTCTTGGATGACCTGGACCTTTGCTGTCGTGGCCCGGACCATCTCTGGTCCCACAAGTGCTGACTCCCCAGGGTCTGTCCAGCACAAAGGAGATCTGCAAGGTCTGCCATACGACGCCTCATATGGTGCCATCCTGATGGTGGAGTGGTAGCTGTTGTTGTACGCGAACTCCACCAAGGGTTGGTGGTCCTCCCAGCTGTGACCAAAGTCAAGGACACATGTTCTGAGCATGTCCTCGAGAGTCTGAATGGTCCCTCCGTCTGAACATCCATCTAAGGGTGAAAGGCGGTGCTCAGACGTAGTTGCGTCCCGAACGCCTCCTGCAACCCGTTCCAAAGCCGAGAAGTAAAGCGAACATCTTGATCGGAGACGATAGATGATGGCACACCATGAAGCCGTACAATCTCCTGAACGTAGAGACGTCCCAAGCTCTCCACTGAGCCATGCTCTATGATGGGTAAGAACTGAGCCGACTTGGTGAGTCAGTCGACAATCACCCAAATGGAGTCATGACCTCTGGAAGTGCGTGGAATTCCAGTCACGAAGTCCATAGATATCCCGTCCCACTTCCACTCCAGGACCTCCAAGGGCTGTACCAAGCCTGCTGGTACCTGGTGCTCTGCCTTCACCTGCTGGCAGGTGAGGCATCGAGAAACAAACTCTGCCACAACCTTCTTCATGCCTGTCCACCAGTGCTGTTGTCTGAGGTCCTGGTACATCTTCGCCACTCCAGGATGTACCGCCAAAGGAGAAGTGTGAAACTCTCTCAGCACCTCCTCTCGTAAAGTGACTGGTACCAAGGTACGTCCTCTGAAAAGGATGTCGTGCTCTGCTCCAAAGGAGAAGCCATCAGGTGCCTGTCCTGAGGATAACTGTGCATGCTGCGTCTCACAGTTAGCGTCCTCACGCTGTGCCTCTCTGACCCGCTGTAGTAGTGGAGGGGTGATTGTGAGAGACTGGAGGAAGGCTGCTCCATATCTATCCACGAAGGATATATGCAAAACGGCTAGCTGCTCTGTCGCCTCCTCAAGTAGCTGAATGCCCATCCTCCTGCTAAGAGCATCAACTACCACGTTCCCCTTCATAGGAGTATAGACTATCTCAAAGTCATTGTCCTGGAGGAACTCGAGCCATCGCCGTTGTCTTAGGTTCAGGTCCTTCTGCGAGAAGATGTACCTGAGACTTTGATGGTCAGAAAAGACTGTAAAGCGCTCGCCCATCAGATAGTGTCGCCATGTCTTCAGAGCGAAGACTACTACTGCTAACTCCAGGTCATGGGTAGCGTTGTTCTGCTCATGCGGCCTCAACTGAATTGATCCATAGGCGATCACTGCCCGCTCCTACATCAGGACACATCCAATTCTGGTCCCTAATGCATCGAAGTAGACTACGTACCCTACTCCCTCCTCAGGCAACCTCAAGATAGGTGCACTGGTCAACCTCTGTCTCAGCTCCTGGAAGCTATGCTGACATCTATCTGACCACACAAAGGGTTTCCCCTTCTTCGTCAAAGATGATAGTGGTGCCGAAACTCTAGAGAAGTCTGGCACGAATCTCCGGTAGTATCCAGCTAGTCCCAAGAAACTCCGCACCTCTGTCACGCTCCTAGGTGGCTCCCAATCTAGCACTGCCTCGATCTTCACAGGATCCACTGCAACTCCCGCCTCAGAAATGACGTGCCCCAAGAAGTGGACCTCACGTATCCAGAACTGAAACTTCGAGAGCTTGCCATAAAGCTGGTTCTCTCGGAGTGTGACTAGTACAACCCGCAAGTGGTAGGCGTGCTCCTCCTCAGTCGTCGAGTATATCAAAATGTCGTTGATGAAGACCACGACAAATCGATCGAGGTATGGCTGAAAGTTCCTATTCATGAGGCCCATGAACATTGCTGGAGCATTGGTTACACCGAAGGGCATAAACAAGAACTCATAGTGGCCATATCAACATCTGAAGGCCGTCTTCTGCACGTCCTCGTCTCGAACTCTGAGCTGATGATAGCCTGACCTGAGGTCTATCTTCGAGAACCACCGTGCTCCCTTGAGCTGATTGAAGAGGTCATCAATCCTCGGTAGCGGATACTTGTTCCTCACCGTCACCTGGTTCAGGCGACGATAGTCGACACAAAGTCACAAGCTCCCGTCCGCCTTCTTGGCAAACAATATCGGGGAAGCCCAGGGTGAAACGCTGGGTCGGATGAAACCCTTGCCCTGCAAGTCCTCCAACTGTACCTGTATCTCTCGAAGCTCAGCGGGGGCCATCCGATATGTTGGAGTCGATATCGGGGCTGTCCCGGGGTACATGTCGATATGAAAGTCTACCTCTCTGCGAGGAGGTAGCCCTGGAACGTCGTTGGGAAAGACTTCCGCGTACTGATCCACCACTGCAGGAAAACAAGGACTCCGCACGTCAACAGCTCCTAGGATGAGGCTAGCCAACTGATGACTGATGGGTTTTACTCTCCTCTACGGAATTCCATCCTGTGCTGCGAAGGCTCCCTTCTCGCCGGTGAAGGTGAACCTGCTCTCATCGGTGCGTACACATCGCACCTTGCGCCTAATACAGTCAATCTGTGCATGGACTGTAGATAACCAATCCATGCCCAAGATGACGTCGTAAGGCCTCGACGTTGCTACAAGAAGATCCCATCCAAAGATCTCGCCTCCTAGAGTAAGCTCACACTGCTGGCACCAGTGCGTGATCGTCGATTCTACTCCCGTAGGAGTCTCTAGCCGTAAGGATCGAGCCAACGGCTCTGTCGGAATCTCTGAGCTCTGAACAAGGGCATCGACTATGAAAGAGTGACTCGTTCCTGTGTCTATAAGAACTGCAGCAAGGGTGGAATAGACACAGATAGTATCTCAAATCATCTCAGGTGCGCCGTGGTCATAGGCCTCTGCTGCATGGAGCTGTGCCTATCTCTGCCTGCCAGCTCCCTATGGTCGGGGTGGACCTCCTGGTGGTGGTGGTGGTAGAGCCTCAAAGTGTCGTCCACCACCTGCTGCTCGGCCAGCTCCTCTTCCTCATCCGACTCCTCCCTGCAGACCACCACGGTCGACCCTCTGCCTCTGCCTGGGTGGCCCCTCAACTGTCTGCTGCTCCTCGGCACGGTGGGTCGGGCAGTCACGAGCAATGTGACCCTCCCCGACGCATGTGTAGCACTGCCTGCCTCTCGAAAGACTGGCTCCACGCTGTGTGCCCACACTGCTGAGCCAGTGTACTTAGGTCGTCTGCATGAGGGTCTGGTCTGCCTGGACCCCTGAGTCATCCGTCAACTTCCTGCTGTGGAAGACTCTGCTACGTCCCGCCCCATGGTAGGTCTCGCTGCTGGAGAAGTCTCAACAAGAAAGCTCTCGATCAAAAGGGCTCGCTCCAGTACTCCTACCTGAGTCGGAATGCCGAGGGAGATCAGTGATGCCCTGATCTCATGTCTCAATCCCTGCTCAAAGGTCCGGCCCCGGAAGAATGGGTCCCATACCATGTCTGTCGAGTAGCGCGAGAGATCGGTAAATCTCGCTGAGTACTGAGTGACCGTCAAGCTGCCCTACCGCATCTGAAGAAACTCCTGGATGCGCACCTCACAGAGGGTGGCCGAGACGAACTCTGAGCGGAAGAGGCCCTCAAAGTCTGTCCAGAGGAGAGATGCCTCATCGTGCACCAGGAGCATCAAGCTCCACTATCGGCCCGCTGCTGCGTGTAGTAGGCTCGCTGTGAGGATCACCATGAGTTCTGCTGGTGTCCTCACTATCCTGAAAACTCATACAACTGCCTCTAGCCAGTTTTAGGCTGCCTGGGGGTCCGTCTCCCCGTGGAACCTGGGCGGTCGCTAGCGCTGGAACTCATGCAGTGCACTAAGGTGACGTGCATCGTCAACGGCTGGGGCTGGAAGCATCGGTGGCTCGGCAGGTAGAGGTACCTCTGGTGCCTCTACTGTCAAAGGGCCCTGTACCAAGGCCTCCTCGCTCGGTGGGCTGTCGTCACGTACAACTCTCAGAACCCTAGATGGCTGCCGTCGTGGGGCCATCCTGAAGAGGAAACAGGTGCGCCACGATCAGAACAGTATACCTGGTGAGCTGATACAAAGTAATCACAAAGAAAACTTGAAACACACATGAAATCAATGTTTTCATGCATTAAGTCGGAAATCAGAAGTCAGGGTCCTGGTGTACGGATACGTCAGCCGCCGCACCAACACTGGGCTCCCTGAACTGATAACCACACTCAATACACTTAACACTATTGCTTCACATAGAAGAAAGATCAGAGTCTGCGGTAGAACCGAACTCCTTTGATACCAATTTGTCACGACCCGTCCTCGGGGCCCGTGCCGTGACTACCCCAAGCCCGCCTTCCATAGGCCAGGGGCTGGCGACTAGCACCAAGGCATAAAATCCCGGTAAAAGAGAAGGAATTGCCTTTTTAAAGTAAACAAGCACTATAGAGTAAGCAAGCAGAAAAAGTAAACACTAAGTAAAAGCTGGTACAATAGTAAGTACGGAAATGTAAAGGGGGCCAGAAATACAAGCTCAACTGTAAAGTACAACTGAAAGGGGAAAAACAGCAACTGAAAAGTAAAGCCGCAACGTCGAGCCATCCTCTGGAAGTCCCACCTGAAGGGTGGGTACAGAAAGCCTCCACTGCTCCTCGGGTCCAGCCTACCTCTCCGAGTACACCCCGCCAAGTGGTCCACCTCCAGGTACCGTCCTGCCCCACAAGCCTCCACCACGATCAGCATTGTCCGTCGTCTGCAACCAACACAACGTAGTGCGGGCATAGCCCGTGCAGGGGTGAGTATAAGCTACTCAGTAGGGACCCCGAGACCCCCGAAGGTCTCCCAGAATCCACAAAGGATAAACCACAGAGGAAAGATACAATCACGAAGTAACATCTGACCCGGCTTAGGTATATTCCCATACATATACCTAAGTCATCAATTCTCGCTCGGCTCCAACTTCCGAGCTCAAGTACAACCCAGTCCACACAGGAAAGAAAAACGTGAAATCCACACAGTATAGCTCAACACAATCCACAAAGGAAAGTAAAAGGTAAATCCACACAGGATAGCTCGACACCATCCACAAAGGAAAGTAAAACATAAATTCACACAGGATAGCTCAACACAATCCACAAAGGAAAGTAAAACAGAGTTTCATCTCACACAGGTATACTTCCTCGAATGATGATAGAGATGATCACTGATCCATCTAAGTAGTCGGACCCACAAAGGATCGATAGGTAGTAACCCCTGCAATGACCCACAAAAGATCTGACCCACAAAGGATCGATAGCTAACTAACCCCCGCAAAGACCCACATAGGATCGGGCCCACAAAGGACCTGTAGGCACTGGCTCACACAGAACTGCTGAGCGCTGACCCACACAGGATTAGACCCACATAGGATCGGGCCCACACAAGACCTGTAGCACTGACCCACAAAGGATCGTTGAGTGCTGTAGTCGTTGTCATCGAAGTCCACTGAGGATCTCTGCACAGTCGTCGTCGCAGTCCACTAAGGATCTCTGCACTGTTGTTGTTGCAGTCATAGAAGCAGTCGCAGCCAGCTCTAGGGTTCCCGCACACAGCAAGCTCGTTCGGGAGGGTCCGCTCCACGAGCCGAGGGGCTGATACATCAACTGACACATAGTCCAGATTTGATGTATCCAAAAGTTCCATATCGTCAACAGGAACTCAACGTCGCAGACGGTGCCTCAATCGGATGCCCGGTCTGAGAGATATTGGCTTTTTCGTCCCAGGGGCCCGGTGGGGTTTTAAGGCAAAACCAACCCGACCGTACTCCACCTGCGTCCAAACCTCAGGCGGAGTATGCCAAAAGATCCGTCTCACTTAGATGAATTCAACGAAGTCGACGGCACGTCAATCGGACGTCCGAAGCTAAAGATATGAGCGTTTCCGCTCCGAGGGCCCGGTTGGTTTCGTGTACGAACCAACCCGGCCGAACCCAAAGTATTCCGAAACCTTGAGTGCGATATATCGAAACGACCGTATCGATCCGAGGATCTCATCGCCGCTGACGGCGCATCGTTCGGAGACCCGTAGCTCAAGTTACGGGCAAAAGACCGAAAACGGTCCGAAGACGGGGGTCTGGGCCCGGACCGACCCGGCCCAACCCCCCTGGGTCGGCCCGAACCAGGTCGACCCGAACCGGGTCTGGGTCAGACCCGGTTCGGCATGGCCCGGTCCGGCCAGGGTGCGACCCGGCTGGTTGGGCCGGCCCAGCACGGCTCGGCCGAGCTGCCGAGCGTGGCAGCCGCGGGGCGCTGCCCCCGTGGGTTGGAAGTGCCGCGGCCCTCGAGGGGCCGTGCTGGAGTCAACGGACATGGCAAAGGCCATGTCCCATGCGTGTGAGCCAGACCCACGCGGCCGTGGGTCCGCTGGCCGCTGCCGCCGCCTCCGGCCGCCGGCGCTGCCGCCGGTGGCTTCCGCGGGCCACCGGAGATGCTCCGGAGGTCCGTTTTCCTTCTTGTCTACGCCGAAACTCCTCCCGGGTCCCGTTCTTCACTACGGAAACAACGGATCGTCCCTACGACATGTTTTTTCATCGTCCGCCGTTCCGCACACCAAGAACAAAAGGGCGGTGGGTTTGGACTTGTTCGTTGGTCCGCACCCACCGCGTTAGTGGTTTGAAACAACACCATAATTCCCAGCAATAGATAAACCATGACCCACAATAATAATCCGCGGACCAACCTGTTAATTGGTTGATCCGCGTTCTTGCCTTGGAGGAAAACAAACATAGGTAAAATCATTTTCAAAACGACCTCTACCTCAACGTCGTCGTCGGATGCGAGTTTTTCGCGGAATTGACCGTCGCGGAAGAAAAGGATCGTCGCGTCGCGGAAGGGCGTCGCTGTCGCGCGGTACTCGGCGTCGCGTAGACAAACTCCGAGGATCAAGAACATACAGAGTTAATTATAACAGTTAAATCCATGTTGATGTTATAAACCACAAATAATTAAAAGGACCGCAATCCCCTACCTCAAGATGCCGATCGAAGATTGTCGCGGGGATGGATCATCGTGGAAGAAGCGCCGCGGAGGGAGAATCGTCGGCGTCACGTGGTCGATCTCCTGGGGTCGGGTGTTCTTCGTCACCCTTCGTCGGAGGCCAGCGTTCTTCACATTCTTCACGTTCTTTGCGTTCTTCGTGTTCTTCGCGGAGGGGAAAGAAGGTACGGATTTTCAAAATCCTCTCAACAAACAACTCGTCAACAAAAAGAAAAGGTGTTGGTCTTATTTTATTATTATGCCAACAGTTTGAAAAACGGGTTAAGAAACGAACCATTAATGTGGTGAATTAATGGTAATGACTTAACAGTCCATTTAATATGAGCATTAAGAGATTTAGAAAATGCCCCAGTTGACTTTCTTTTAATAGGGGTTTTTGCGGGTGCGTTACTTAGCGGAAAAGAAACGGTGGGGCTCGTGCGGGCCCCACCTCAGAAATATTCTACCAAGAGGGTAGGATATTTTGGATAGCACCCTATCCGCATCAACTAATCTTAAGCAGATTTAAGTGGCTTCAAGTGGCTTCCAAGTGGCTTAAGTGAAATAAAATAAAGTTTGTCGTACAATTTATTTTATTTCTTAACTTTAAGCCCAAAAATTAAAAACCACACCCGAGAAAACGCAACTCCAGAAGAGGCGTTTCTAAGAAATTAACGGCGCTGCGATTCCATTGGTGCCCTCAGAATTTGATTCCGAGCACCGGTTCAAAAGTTAGAAAAACCTGCTCGTCCGTTCACTGAACGTACCTGAGCCAAACTTCGGAAAATGATTCCGGGCACACCGGGCCTCAGAATCAGGTGCCGTTAGAAACTCCGTTCTTGTAAAAATACAAAGAAAATTAAGAAAAAAATTTCCTTGAATTTTTCGGGTCTTTACATTTAACTAAAATCACTCACTAAAAATTTATTTGTTTAATTAATTTAAGTAAAATAGGTTTGTGAACACAAAATTAGTTTTTTAAGAAAAATATTTCTTTTATTTTCAAATAGTTTTTATTATCATTTCTAATTATTTGGTCCCCAAAGAATTAATTTTATATAAATCTATAAAATATTTATTTTCATAATTTATTTAATACTATAAATACCTACCATTCTAATAAATAGATGATAAATATCATATTATATAATAATTTTTAATAGTATTTCACATTTTGTTTAAACTATGTATTGCATACAACACAAGCTAAACTCAGTGTTGTGTGTAACGTAAGATAAAATAAGGGTTGTGTGTAAGAAAAAATATAAATAAAATAAAATATATTTTATTTTTTTCCAAAAAATCTTGGGGTTGTACCAAATCCTATAGATAACCCCATATTAAAAACACTATATTTATCAATAACAAGGTTGTGACATGTTTGAATTTTCTTGAAATAAAATACTATAAAGTTTATATTCTCATAAAAATGGCCAAAAAATGCCATATAACTGAATATTAGAATATTATGGATGAAATGGAATCATCTAATAAAATTAATGAAAGTGTTATGGTTATTTTAAAATCCTAGTTATTTTACTTTTTAACTTTAATTACCTGATTCACCCATTACTGTGGTAACAAAAAATTAATAATGTTACAATTAATATTGAAAAAAGTGACTTATTTACTAATTTTGGACCCACTGATTAAAAATATGGAATCCATTTTTCAAAATAAATATCTAAAAAAATGAATAAATTTAATTTAAAATTACTGCCCCAAAATGAAACGTAAAATAGTATTTTGGAAAAAATGCGTTTTAAGACCAAAAATGTAATTATAATAAAATAAGGTATAAGGATGATTAAAATATAAATAATTAGATTATATATAACTAAATATTATGTATGTTACTTTTATATCAAACTAAAACAATATAGAGATGTTTTAATATAAAGAAAATGACAGTTTTATAAAAATAGGTATTTTCACTAGTCACTAAATAATTAATATGTTAAAAAATTATTAAAAATTAATCCTAAGATAATTTTGACATGATAAATCAAAAAACTAAATTAATTTTATTAAATAATGTTTCTAAAATATTTATAAAATAATTATAGTATTCACTGATACTAAAAATTAGAAAACCCATTTTTTGTAGAAAATATTTTTTTGAAGAATAAAGTAGATTTACTAAAATTTAAGTGATTACTTCATAAGAATTTACCAATACAATAATATTTATTAGGTATCTTATATTTATTTCATAAATATGTTATTACTATTCATACTGACAAATTTAATGGATAGGGTATAACTGTTAAATTAAAATTATAATATTTCATCATTCGTTTAATATTGTAATTTCTTATCATGTATGCTATCTAACACCATATTTCATTTTAAAATATTGCGATATTACATTATCATTTGAAAAATATCCTTGATAAATCATAATATATATGAAAAGAAAATTAAAGTAATTAAAATACATTATAGGAGTTTTAGAAAACCCACATTTGAAATAAGAAATACCCTTTATATTTTTAACGTTTTTTTAAAATATTTTTTAAAAATAGTAGAAAAATAATTAATTTTAGAAACTATAAAGACATAGAGATGAATCTTCATATAGAAATATAAAGGCAAAAGAAATATGTTTTCCCACATAATTTGGTTATTAAATTATAATAACAATATAATTTATGTTTCCAAAGTCATCCACAATATAATTTTATCACATTTTTCATGTAGGTGGTTAAAAGGACTCGAAACATGAACATGCTATATCCTGATGGGTGAGTATGGTTAGGAAAGTTTATAATGTCATTATAAAATAATACTAATGATATTATTTATATGTTTTAAGTTATTTAATGATATTTTAATTTGTAACATCCCTTGATCCAACAACCTCTCATGTGGAAAAAACGGGTTCATTATGAGACCTTAAGGGCACCTCCCCATATGCCAGAGGTTGTTAATTAATAATAGGGGTGTGATATGTATAATGGAGAGACTATAACCCCTAGTTAAAAATTTTAAAATCAATAGAATAATATAATAACAACAATAAAATAAATATCATAGTGAATAATGTAATAGAATCAATATAATATAGTGGAAAACCAACAATAAAATCCAACTAAATAATCAAATGAATAATAAAGGAATAAAGTAATGATGTGATGGAATATAACTAAATTTCAATCTAGAAAAAATATAAATATAAGACTATAAGACTCAAATAAAGACTCATAAGTCCTTGATCTTGAACCCCATGCCAGTCCCATCTATATTTCCAGACCATCTAGCAAGAAACAATCAATAGCAAGGTCCTTTTTCCTTGTCCAAACCAGCATCCATGTAATCCGATCGGGTAAGAAACAACAGGATGAATAGGATGTTTGTATAAATCTATAGGTTGACACCACCATATCTAAACATAACCAATCTGATAATAAGTGTATGCAATAATGCAATAAATAGATGTATTAATTAATTGAATAATTAAATCTATACCAGATCAACCTACTTCAACACTATTCTAAAATGTCTCTAAGAATGCCTCACAACCATTCCAACAATAACCATATAACCATAGTAAAACATAACCTACATTGGGTCCATGATTTAATGTCTATGGGAATGTATCTAAACCATGTAAACCATAACCTTATAACCATGGTATAAATCACAAAAATCAAGGCCAAAACCCTCTATATAAGAGTTTCAACATTCAATCGGGGCCAGGATCAGTATATAATAATTTTAGCATGTGTTAGGGCCTGTCCCGATATATAATAATTTCATTATGTTTCTCAGGGAGAAGCCCAATATATAATCATTTCATCATATGTGTCAAGGTAGTTCTCCCTATACAATAATTTCAACATGTCTTAGGGTATAGCCTAATATATAAGCATTTCAATATATGTCTCTGGGAATTTCCCAGTATATATGCATTTCATTATGTCTTAAAGAATAACCTGATATATAATCATTTTAGTATGTAAATTGGGATAACAAAAAATATAAGAATTATCTCATGTAAACTAGTCAAAACCCTATATAAACATTACAATATTTAAACAATAACACATGTCATAGCAGAATGGATATCATAATATCATATCATCATGATCAATGATTAATTATAAAAAAAATACTAGTTATCTTTTAATTACCATATCATTTATCATTTAGTATTAAAGTAATAAAATTTCAATTATCTCAATAAACAAGCCAAGACAAGGTGAATCTGAGGAAAGGAAAAGTTGGACGATCATGGCCAAAGTTCACCACTAAGAACAACTGATGGAAAATCGAGGCCAAGACAAGGTGAATCTATGTCAAGCAATCACCCAAAACCATGTCATAATAAACACACTTTAATATATTAAATAATTTCTTTATAATCAAGGGTTATCTCACTCGAATAGTAGCCACGAGCCTAGTTAATAACCATTTGGATCCCAAGGGACTCTAATGAATAATATAATTCATCATTTGTTCAATTAAAGCTCATATGTGTTAGAGGAATTTTCGATATTTCATATACTCAACAATTATGAAACCATAGGGTTATGGTTTAGACCCCTAACTTTAATCAACAATAAAACAACACTTCTAATGAAAAAGTAGAATGAGGAAGAAGGTGAATATGATTACAAGAAGTTTCCTAGATCATAACTACTCAATACCAAAACCAAAAATGAAAATGCTCAATAAATTACACCGTAACGATTAGAGAACGACAGAAGAGAAGAGGAAAACTGACGAAAATCCACTTACAAGGGATCAGATGCATGATTAGGATGTCCAAAAGGGATGAAAGGCTTCTAATTTTTTTATAAGGTCACATTTGGTCGATAGGAAGAAGCTTCGTGTGATTTGGAAATAAAAAATCGACCACACAACACACTTAAAAACCGAAGGTTGTAGATTTACATGATGTGTAATATAATTACACGTCATGAAATTATTTTTATTGAGATATTCTGAAAAAATCATCACCTCAGATTTTTATTTATTCCAATCAAATATTACATGACACATAATATAATTACACAATGTGTACTCTCTTCATGTCATGAATCATTTCATGACCTGAAACCATTCACAACAGGTGTCTGACAAAAATTACATGGGGTGTATTAAAGTTACAATATATGTAACTATTTTTCAGAAAGTTTTGAGCCCAATTTCTTTATGAAAAACTAAACCCCCTTTAAGGATCCCCAAATTACTATGAAACCATGGTATCATTTGTCACATTTAAAAATGTAATCCATTAATTCAAACAAAAATCCCTAATGGCTCCCAATGTGGATCCTCTTCAATTTTCTCAAGTTTCCTCACCACCCAACCCTACGTTTATTCAAAAAAATAGACATCCACTAAAATTAGATCATTTACCCCCCAAAAGGATCTCTATATCCAAACAAGAATTATCCACCAAGGATCAAACAAATAATTCAAAGAGGGACATACCAATAAAATTACAGGATCATACATAGGTAGTTTGAAAAAATGAATGTTACTAATATTAAAAATACCATCATATTTTGGGGGTTATAGTCCCCAAAACTCATAATTAATGTTCTTTTAATTTTCTAAGTGGAAGGAAAATAATAAATAAAGGTTGTTTTATTAATATAATGAAACTTTTGTATAACTTTTTTTATTAGTTTATCATATTACTATGGTAAGGATTGGTTTGGAAGATAAATATTAAGAATAAGAAGTTAAGGATTAAGTATTAATCACTTTCGGACTTTGAAATTTCTATTGAAAGTATTCTTAGAAATGAATGTATTATGATAAATAATTGGGGCCAGAGGTTTATAAAAATTAGGTAGGATTATAGGAGTAAAAAAAGGTAGATTTTTAAGAAGAAAGGCAATGTAATGGTTGTGTATTGAATGGGTGGAAGTGTGACCTATTATACATGAAGAAAATGGAACTTTTGAGAACACTCTTTATTTTTCAATAATATCATTACACTATTCAATATATAAGGACTAAAAAATGTTGAAATGAAGGAATGTAGAGTGTGCTTGATTAAAATCCCCAAACAAACCATTTTCTTTGACTAGTTCAGAGGTGCTACTAACTATAAGTTACATCCCCAAGGGACAAAAGGCTATCAATAAATGAAAAGGGATTACCTATATATTAATGGATGATTTTTAATTTTAAAATGATACAATATTTCAAGGAAAAAGAGAAAAAACTAAACCAACTATATGATTAATGTGTATAAATAATGAAACTCTAAATTGAAACTATGAAAAATCCATATAGGGTTAGTAGCGACAATATACAAAAAAAGACTCTAAAAACCAAAGGATATCCAAAAAAACAAAACCAATGTGGAATCACTCAAAACAAACCATGATAGGGATCCAACCTCCAAGAACCATCCCAAGGAAATAGAATCATGATGCTCTACTAGAGAAAAATGAGACCTTTCCTTTACTTGTTTCATGAATAATAACTTCTTTGTATGAAACAAAGTTCATATGAATGGGTTGAAAAATAATACCATGGATTTTTCCCCAAAAGACTTCCCAACCCATTCCATTAATAGAATAACACATTATCTCATACTTCAAAATATAATTTATATCAAAAATAGGAACATCAAAATAGTTTATCATTTTAAAACAATTAAAATTTAAATATAATAGATTATTTATTTAAAACTATTTATTCAATTTATACATCAATTTAATGAATTTAATTAATTCCATTTCGAATGGAAAAAAACATCCATCCTATCACACACACATGAATGAAAGGTGAAAGTCCTATACTCATGATTAGATTATCATTGATCCACCAAGTCATCACTAGGTTAAAAATCTTCAAGTGTCACTAATAGCCACGTGCCCCTTATTTAGCATTACCTATAATGAAAATTAACTCACAACTACCATGTATGAAAATTTATTATACAAATTCATCCAGAATAAATAGTTTATTCCCTATAAAATGTACCATTGAACATATTTCTTACATTAAAATATAACTATAATTTTAAATTCATAATTTAAAATTATAAAACAATGGGGTCTTCAAAAAGACATTAAAATTAAAATATTCCCAAAAAATAAACAAAGAGGGTTTCCCTTAAGAAATCATTAAAAATTTTCTTTGGAAATCAAAGAAAAAAATTCAAATAAAACTAAGCCTTTAAGTTCAAGAATATGTGAAGTGGGAGAGAATCCACATACCTCTCAATGGGTGATGAAAAATATCAATGGTGCAATGAAAACATTCGATTCATGGTCATAATACCTTTTCTTCAATAGATCCAATCAAGATCTCATAAAAAAAATCATGGGTCATATATATATATATATATATATCTATAAAGGGTTGGATCTAACATTATAGGTGAGAGAAAATGATAATATCTAAATAGAAAGATAGAAAATGGAGACATACCATTGATTCTGAATATCTAACACACATTGATTCATGAAAACCAGCCTCCAAATCAAAAGTAATCACTAAGAATGATTAGATAATGAGATGATTTTGATAGATATATATAAGAGAATAAAATTGAGTGTATTGGCGATACAAAATGAGTTAAAAACTAATTTTTGAAATAATAAATACATGTCGCACAGTTAGGAAGTATGGTTTGAGAAACTGTGCACTAACATTGTGTATTCTACTATCTCCAAATCACCCCTTGCATATTTGATTGAGATCATTTGACATACCATGTGCCAGCCATGATTTTTCCCTCTATATACACTTTCACAGTTTCACTTTACCCCCCCATGTTTTTAAAATACATACCAACTATGCACTTTCCCCGTTAATCCTAGAAACTTTTACATGGTTTCATGGAAATGTTTCATGCTTTCCCCTAATCGTTCTCAAAATGTGCAACCTAAAAACCCTTAAAAACACTCCAAAACAATCTAGATTATCCTAAAACTAAACCAATGTAATATATAACTTCAAAATACATAATAAAAGAGTAAAGAGCCTAAAAATGGGGTTGTTTTATTCTCCACACAATTAGGGTCCCATTCTCCTAAAACTAGATATTTTAAATGATTTGGAAATGTTTGGTCCATTGATCCAACATAATATCTCCCTATTCCCATATCTCTTCATGAATCAGACCATGTTTCCATAAAAATATCACTAAATAGATACTATTTCCATATAAAAACTTTTCTTTTCTATCTAAAATCTGTATCGGCTTATGTAAAAAAGTAAAATTTAGTTCAAGATCAACATTTTCCATCAAATCACTTGGTTGGGATTAAGATGGTACATCTACAATTGAGATACATAAAATATATTGTGAAAGTAAATAAATCATTGTGATAAAGACATCTGATAAAAAAAACCACTATTTTGTTCTATTATTTCAAAAGGGCTCATGTACCATGGAGACAATTTACCTTGATTAACCAATAATCATTTCCATATCCTTAGGGAGATATTTAATAATTAATGATCACCCATATCAAATAATAACTATCATTTATAAAAATTCACATAATATTTATGATGACTCTAAGTTATCTCCAACATTTTCCTGATCATCATAATTTTATAATTCGTCTTCTAAACATGACTAGGTCCCAATAATGAGGATTCCCCATTCTCTACAAAAAATGGAGACTGATAAGGATGATCATATAATGTTTCAAATGGATCAATATGTATTGATTCCTAATAATTATTATTATATCATAACTACATTAATGGTATTTGATCTTTCCATGAACCTATAAAATCCATAACAAAATCTTAGATCATTTATTATAATTTTTGGATCATTATTTTTAATTATCCGTCCATTTGAGGATGATATGTCATGCCCAAGGTCAACCGGGTATAATAATATTTCTATAAAGATTTCAAAAATTGAGGGGTGAAACGAGGATCTCTGTCTAATATGATCGAAATGAGTATATTATGAAACTTTATGATCCCATGAATATAGATTTTTTTATGTCTTAGAATATATTAGATTCATGAATAGGGATTAAGTGATCCAAATTTGTGTGTTGATCCAAAATTACCAATATGGATTCATGTTTCTAAAACATTATTGATAGATTTGTGATGTGATCCCATTTCTAAATTTCTATAAGTAAATATTGAAACATACTAGTTATTCATTAGTGATCAATATTTAATTTTTGATTGGTGAGGTATCTAAAGATATACTCAATGAAGTTTTTCTTCATTCCATCCCACCATAAGTGGGTTTTTTAATTCCACATACATCTTTTGAATTTTAGGATGAACAACCCATCTTGATTGGTGATAATTAGAAAGGATTTATTCCCAAAAAGAGAGCAGAACAACCATTTGATCATAAAAAAGAGACATAGAATTTGTATATTTTTTCCTTTTAAAAATGATCCCCACAACATTAAGCTTTTCCCCTATGGTTAGGCAATCAAGATATGATTTTTGATCATCCTCAAATTATTCAAATAGGTCAATTATCGGGGTCTCTAGATAAAGGATTTCAATATCATTCTGCCTAATAGGGTCCATGTACATATCTTCTAACCTAGCCATCAATTTCCACTTATCACAAGCTCCTTTGGGTAATTGATTTATGATATTATTCTCAATGAATCTGCCATAAAATTCACTTTGATAAGTGTATAAAGTATATCAAACATGAAAATATGGAGATATTCTATCCAAAGCCTTTTTCACATGTTTAAATATATTTTATAAAATATGTGTTTCAAAAAATTATAATCTATGAACATAGAGAGATTATAAATAAAGAGAAAATGGTGCCACATTTTCAAAGAATGCACTTCCATGGTCAATTCCAAATCATGGGTCAGATAATTATTTTAATGAATTTTCAACTATAATGAGCCATAAGCAACCACCTGATATCCTTACATAAGAACACAACGGATTTGAGATCCCGATATGTCACAATAAACCTCATATCTTTTCCCATGTTTAGGAAAACAAGAATCAGTGTGGAACTAAGCCTTACATTAAGATCCAAAAATTATTATTTTCAATCCTCATTCCAATGTAATAAAGTTCCATTCTTATTGAGTTATGTCAACATATATTTTTTTCACAAGAAATCCTGAATAAAAAGATCATAGTAACTTACTAATCCAAAAAATCTTCATATATCAAATACATTTTTAATGGTTCCTAAGAGATAACAACTACAATAATTACAAGATCTAATGATATGTATTTATCAGAAATGAAATGACTATGAAAATAGACTTATTGTATCTAGAAATCAAAT
Source organism: Viscum album (assembly GCA_963277665.1). NCBI lineage: Eukaryota > Viridiplantae > Streptophyta > Magnoliopsida > Santalales > Viscaceae > Viscum > Viscum album. The sequence goes on from OY728145.1 coordinate 1,160,957,117, forward strand.
TTGGTGAATTTTTTATATAACAGATGCAATCTCAAAATGATAAACACAAATTCTAATTATTCTTCATGTTATTTTTTATTTTGAGAATAAACTGGAATTTCATCAAAAAATTCATTGATGAAAGATTTTAGGTACTGATGAAATATGTGATTCATTAATGACATGAAAACCATTGGTGTATTTGCAAGAACAAAGGTCCTAGCTATATATTCATAATGACTATATTGACTCTGGAAAGTTGTCTTTGGTGTATCTTATTTCCTAACCAATAGTTGATGTTACCCCAAGTATTGACCAATTTTAAAGAACCATTAGGCTTCCTTTAATTGATAAAAAGATCATCAATCCAAGATAACTTATATTTATAATTTTTCACATCATGATTCATATTATGATAATCAATATAGAGTTGTAATAAATAATTTTCTTTTATGAAAAAAAATTATATTATCCTAAGGTGATATAATTTCTCTTATGATGTATTCACATTCCCATTATTCCAATTGGCACTTAAAATCCATCAATTACATTTGTTTTATTCAATATAATTAATGATAAAGAGGATGTTTCCCTAGAATGAGAACAACAAAAAAATATACTTCACTTTTAAGTGTAAAACCAATGAAATTTTCAAGAAACACATCAAGATATCAATCTACTATGGTAAAAAATTGCTAGTCTCAATTATATCATCAGTCTCCAAACTAACAAATATTAATTGAAAGGAAATATTTATTAACATTGGTGTTACTGGTCCTTCTTTTCCTATATTCTCATATTATCCTTCTTTAATGATTTTCATTATCCCATTAGAATATGTAAACTTTATTGTCCATGAATAACAATCTATATGGTCCTTGAAGTCAACTATTTGATCTATCCTCATGATCAATTTGAAGACATCCATGCCTAAAATATAAAAATACTAATCAAATTGGACACCATAAATTTTCAATAACCAATATTCTCATTTAAATATTCTTTACACTGACCACCTAATAGGTGTTTATATAATCATCACATGTGGAATCATATTTATATAAAACCCTAGATAATCAATAACACGTGAATAAATAAAAGAGTGGGATACACTAGTACCAAACATAACTTACATAAAATTCATGTTAAGAATAATGGTACTTTGTATAGTCAAAGGTCCATATTTGTCTTCTATGATCAGATACTTAGCACTATACAATTGTTTACCCAACCCCATTATTCCTTTATTCCCTTTTGTGGTTTTATTGCTTAATGAGTCATGTTATTTATATAATCACCATAGATAACTAATTTTTTAGGATGATAATTATTCAGATGAGAGTGTACAGGTGATGCATAAGATGGATGATAGACATGAGCTGTATTTCCAACAAAGGACTTAAGAGCTCCAGGGAAATAATGCTGGAGACATCCCATTTGATTACAATTGGGAAATTATTTAGGTTTCCTCGTATGATATTATTTTATCAAATAAACCATATTGGAAACATACATTCTAGATTTTGGGTCATGGAAAAAAGTTAACTGATCTAGTTTTTAAGTTCTATGATACTCCACCACATTGGAAGTAGGTTCCCACTTCCTCTTGTTCCTAGCATTAAAGTTCTTACCTTTTCCCGTGAATACAAATGTACTTCCTCAAGTTATATTAAATTTGACATCCATTTATACCACTATCACTCAATTATCTATCTCTATATAATAAGTAATATAGAGGAAAAGCTACTTAGAATGGATTTTTGGTTATTTTCTAGACTCAAACATGACTTCCTTTACGAATGCATTAGAAATAACCTTTAGAGAATAATGAACTAAGTTCATAAAAATAGATAATTTTTTCTCACCAATATATTTTCATGTTTTAATATATATAAATCTATCTTTTTTGGGTATATTGAAGTTGTGGGGGTTGAATTATTAATAGAAAAATTATTTAAAGTCCTCCCATATGAGGCCTTAGTTAACTTAGCTTGGAAAAATATGTCCTGCTATTAGTGTGAAGGATCCTCCAATATGTAGATTTCCATTTTCACCTTTAAATCAAGCTTTTTCCCAAGACATTGAACATCTGGTTCATTCTATTTTTCCACACCTCTGCATTTTTAGGTTTTGAGTCCCCCTAAAATATAAGTTTATTATATTTATTAAATTTCATATAATTCTCCGACTATTGATGCTCGAATTTTTTATTTCCCTTATCAAAATCGTGAAAAACATGATCAATGCCCTGATCAAGTTGTTGAGTCACCTATAGATCAGGTGAAACCATGTTTTCTTACACCTTTTCTTGTAGTATTCTATGTCTTCTAATTTATTACATTTATCTATCACCATAAAAAACCCCAATTAATAAACCCTCATTAGAGATTTAAATATTAGAATATTCCAAATAATCAAAGATACAATCATTACCAAAAACATTGTAAAAATCAATAAAATCAACAAGCATCATACCCATTTTCTAGAAATCATCAAATAAAATATGAACAATGCATTCATAGTGGGAATTATCATTACTAATGCATGATATGATAAAATCATCAGCTAAACACCGGTAAGATGATAACAAACCTAAAATTATATTAGAACTTTTTTAACCATACCACCCAAGTAACATTAAATTTAATATAAAGAGGTTAGATATATATTTTTATTATTTAAATTTAATGTTATGAAAATCATATATTTTAAATACAATCCCAAGATGATAGAATTAACATGATTGATGAAATTTGTAATATCTTTGACTAACCCATTAGTTTGGACTGGTTCTGAGGTGCAACTAACCTTAGGTGACAATAAATGCCAAGGATTACCTAAATAATGGGGTTTGATTTTCCCTTAAAAACAAATTATAATGAAAAAAACAACCTAAAAAAATATACGATGCATGTATATAAATAATACAACCAACAAGTAAAACTAATAAATAACCATATCATAGTAGTAATGACAAGGTATAAAAAATGACTCAAGAAAACCAATAGGCATCCAGTCGCAACAACATTGATGGGGAATAACTATAACTAAATCATGATAGGACTCCAAGATCCAAAACCCAACAAAAGGAAGTATAATCATGATGTTAAAGTAGATAAAAATGGTACCTTTCCATTACTTGTTTCATAAATAATAATAGATACATATTCACCAAAGTGAATATGATGGAGGTGATTAATCATACCAAATTTGATTTCCCAAATAGACTTACCAACTCATAATTCTAGGGTAAAAACATGTTACCTCATAGATAAAAATATATTTTATAATAAAAATACTAAAATAAAAATAGTTAATCAAATTAAAATAATTTTAATTGAATGAAGAACAACTTATTCAAATAAATTTATTTATGCCATTTATCCATCAATTCCATGAATTCTATTAATTCTATTTCGTATACCCAAACAACATCTGACCTCTCAATATCAAATTATTCCTAGGTGATATTACCATACTAATGAGTAGTTAATCACTAATACACAAAGAAATTACTACTTAACTAATCTACAGGTGCCTCCAATAGGCACACACCCCTTATTCAGGGTTACATCAAATTAAAATTAACTCATGCCAACCATGTATGCCATATTCTTATATCATTTAATTCCATATAACCCATTTCTTACCATTAAAAATTTATATAAGACATATTCCTATGTTAACCCAAATAAAAAATTTAAAATCTATAATTTCAAGTTAAAAAAAATTGTTTTCCAAAATCCATTCAAATTACCATGTTCCCAAATCATTATCAAAAGTGTTTCTGTTAATAAATTGTTCAATATTTTCATTTAAAATATAATAAAAACATTAAAATAAATCTAATACATAATGTTAATAAATAATTGGAGTGGGAGAGAAGAAAAATACCTGTCAATGGGTGATAAAAACAATCAACGACTCAACTAAACTCAAGTTTAGGGTTCACAACACCTTTCTTTCAATAGATCCAATCATGTTCTCATCCAAATACATCATGTCTCACAGATTTATCCATAAATAATTATATATAAAGTTATAGGTGTGATAATATAATAATAAATAAAGATAAAGATATAAAATCAAGAATTATTATTGATTATGGAATTCCAACATACATTGATTCATAAAAATGACCTCTTGATCAAAAGGAATCACTGTGAAATCTTAGGCAAGTATATGATTTTGAGATCCTGATAGAGGAGAATAAAGATGATGGTTTGGGGATAAAGACAAATCTAAACTATATTTTCAGATCAATAAATGCATTTCAGATAGTCAGGTTACATGGTTTGTATAACCTTTAACTAAATGTGCACATATTACTATCTCTAAACCCCCTCACATGGTTGGATTTCATAGTTTGATAAACCATGCCTCAACTGTGATTTTTCATTATGTAACCATTTGAAAAGTTTCACCTAGAACCCACATGGTTTTCCCAAACCATGTACCAAATACGCACAATCTTAGTGACTCCTTAAAACTATTATATGGTTTCCTAGTTGAGTTGTACAATTTCCCAAAATGTGCTCAAACCTTACACCTTAATAAAACCCTTCCAAAACACTCCAAACCCAACATGAAACTCCTAAAACTCAACCCAAGAATTATATACCTTCAATATATATATTAAAAAGGTAAATTACTTGAAACTAGTTCTGTTATATCTTGGTTTGAGAAACCATCAACAATTTTTTTATACATGTTTTAAACAGGTTCTAATTTTTTTATCGTAGGTTTTTATTATTTACATTTTTAGGTTTTTCCTTGGTTACTAGTTTTTAACTAAGTAATTTTTATTTTGATAAAAATATAAAATAAGAAATCTTAAATTTTTTTGGTTTTATAAACCTGAATTTAATCCCCATTTAATCTAATTCAATTTCTAAATAAAATAAAATTAACTTTTAAATTAAAACATTTTATATATAGAAAATATTTTTTAAAAAAATTGTGTACTAACCAATTTTCTTTCATAACATTATTTAAAAATGGATAATTATTAAACATGTTTTAGTATAATTATATATGAGTTTAAAATATTATTTTTATAAATTATAATTTATTTAATTAATTACATAAAAATTACAAAATATTAATATAACCTTTTTTTGAAATAACATTTTCACCAATATCATGGAAATTTAATTTAATAATATTAATGATACTTTTAGGCCTAATATTTAAATTGAAATTATTATATAATATGATATTTTTTATCTTAATAATAAAATCCATTTTCACATTCTCAATTTCTATAGGTGATGAAAAGAAATTTCTAATAGAAGTGAATTAATATTGTTTTTAGAGTAAAATATTACTAAATTTCTTGAAATGATATACATGGATTTTATAAAGACAACATCATAAATTTCATTGATTTATTTTAATTTTAAATATATATCATTTAATGAAAAATGATTCAAAAAAATTTATGCTAATATTTTATTATGATAATTTCAAAAAAGTGACAATTTTTAGAAAAAAATGTTATTTCTTCACCAGTCACCTAAAAACAATTATTTCATAAAAATCAAAAAAAAAGCCCAAAGATAGTTTTGAAAATTTAAATTCATTTTTTTTCATTTTATCGAATTAAATATATAAAACTTATATTTTATGTTATTTAAATAAAAATAAAAAAAAGATAATCTGTATTTATTGAAAAATGACTTCTTAAACATTAAGTTTATTTAATCTGATTTCATATAAATTTATAAATAATTAAATGTTGAAATAATAGTACAAAAATAATAATATTACATATTACAATAAAGTTTTTAATGTGTTCAAATTAATTTGTTAAGTTAATATACTATACTCTTTTTTAAAAAAAAAGTTTCTTCGAAATGTATTATTTTTAGAATATTGATCAAATAATAATTTACAATTATTCTTATTGATTATTATATTTTTTTTCTACTAATTATTATATTAATCAACTAATTTTATTATTTCATGGTTCCTTTTAGTTGGGTGTTGCATTAGTTTGGTGTTCCGTTTGACACGTGATACTTAAGATAGTATTACTTTAAATGGTCAAAAATATCAGGTTGTGACATTTTACAATTGTTACATTACATGAAACTTAAGATGTTTTAATATTTTTATAAATAGTTAGAGAGGATTAATTGAAATTTCTAGATATCTTTCATAGGTTTTATCATGTATACTATGTTTTATTCTCCACATGATGTTACCTATTCTCTTAGAATTATATCTAAATATTAATCCCATATGAATGAAAGTCCCATGATTAATATAAAGAAAAACCTTAAATAATTGATAAGGACTAAGAATTTTTTCATAATCCATGAATGAAAGGATGGGATCTGTGTAAATAGTTACAAATATTAATGTTTCTAATCCAATAGAGATGATATAAAATATCAAAATTTCCCCTTATACTAGAGATATTAGTTGGAAGAGTTACAAAACACTATAAATGATTAAACTATAGTGGAAAAATAAATTAATTCTTTAGATATATCAGAATAATCTATTTGGATAAGGTTGTTCATCTCTTTAATATAGGTGGTTCCTAACATCAAGGGGGAAATCAAGCTTTACCATGATAATAATAGGGTTATTACTCAAGATAAGGAACCCTAGTCTCATCAATGGAGAAAACACATCTGTCAAAAATACTATATTATATTAGATATCTTTAACATTGGGTAATGATAGGATCTTTTTAGTGGCTATATATATAATACCCCAAGCTTCCACAGTACGATTCTCTTTAAATAATACAGTAGCGTGTGTTGTACGCAACTTTGAGATTCTAACACACCACGACCAATCAAAGTAGCTGTTATGAATAGTAATACTCACTTTTTGAAATTTTAAAAATTTTATCTCTCAAAATGGACATTATTTTTGGATTCATAATATCAAAATTATCCTAGGGTGAAATTTTGGTACTTTTTGGATAACTTTTATATTTTGATGAATAGTGAAAATTACTAAATTTTAATTAAAAACAACTTTTTTAATCGAAATAATTAGTAGTGATAAATTATGAATTAGAGTGTTTTTAAAGTATATTTATAATATATTTTTACCATTTAATACAATGTTGTAAATTGGACATAATTTCACAATTAAACCGGACATAAACAATGTCAATATTTTGATAGTTATTATCTCTTAAAAACACGCTTTTTGTTTTAACAACGGGAATTAATTTTAAATTAATTTCTGCCACTTCTATGTCTTGAATTTGGAAAAATGGATTCCATATTTGGAATCAGGATGTCCAAATTTTGTAAATAGGTAATGTTTATTTTTATACATTTTGAATAATTATTTCGGTAAATATTTTATTTGTCATGGTTAAAGGGTAAATCCGGTAAATAAGGGTAACAAAATAATATTATAATAATACTAAATTACCCTAAAACGTGTCCTAACCTTATTGGTTGATACATTCCCGACCGTGAGAATCTGTGGGTCAATTTTGGGACAACATGGAGCCACTTGTAGGTGATAAAGACACTTTATATTAATTAAGTTAAAGTAAATACAAAAATGACGTAAGCATATATCTTTTAGAAAAACAATTTTTACGTAGGGTTATGTATGTTATATTTTCATCTATAAATATTAATTAGAAAAATAAAATAATTTCATACATAATGGTATTTTATTTATAATTTTTAGTCATTTAATAATTAAATTTATTTATGACACAATAATGATACAATATTTTCTTTAATAATAAAATAATAAAATAATTGGTATTATAAAAGATAAAATAAATATAATTTGAAAGTTTTGGTGACATACACGAATTTTATTGGTTAATATTACATGTTAGGGTTTCTTAGATGAATATTTTTTGAATTAATAAATTTTTTAAGACTCGAACAAAAATCAATTTTTGAATAGTGTCAAAATTGACATAAATGAGTTTTTAAAAAACGTATTATATTATTAATTGATATTCTATTACTAAAAATCTGTGGTTCGGCCAAAGGACTTATATCATGATAGGTGTATGATTAATGGACCACTTCGGGGTCGCTTGGATGTATATAGTAAGTTTATTAACTATATAATATAAAAATACAAAGTGACATGGTAAATGTCAATCTAATTAACTAAGAGTTAAAACTAAAATATAAGGTTAATATAGTGACCCAAACCTGTATAAAATCTATTTTTTGAAAGTATTTAGACCCATCCCCACATTATACTTTTAATAATAAAATTTAGAGCCATTAGAAACCGAATATGAATTTATTATAAATTAATATTTTAAGTTTTTCCTAAAGAGCCCCTCCTCCCCCTTATAAAAGGACACCACTTCTAACCAATTATTCACACATTCAGAGCCTTTTGGTTCGAAAAAAACCTACCAAATGTTTCTCTAAACTTCCCTCACTTAGACCTATAGGCCTTAGTTTGATCAGAAATCCAACCTATGGATCCCTTTTGATCAAATCAAAAGGAAGAACCCGATTAAGAGGTAATGTTTTCACCACCCTCTTTCAAGTTCCTTTTTTCTTCAACTTATTATTTCTTTGTTATTACCATTATAAAATTATAACTCCTGTATATTATATATAATGTGATATTATTATAAATATGGTACAACCATATTCAGTATTCTATCCATCCTTTGAATGAAATGTCACCATACGTGCGTACGTACGGCTTACCGTCTCCACGTCGTGGTGTAATTGTTATTCAAAACATTATTATTTGGATGGGTATAATAATGATTTTTAATTCATGTAAATAATAAATATAACATGATAATTATTCTTTATATATGATATACCATCCAATGATATATTATTTTAATATCAAAATAACGATATTGTCGCTCGTGCGTACGTACGAACCACCGTCTCCACGAACACGATGAGATTCATTCCCCATCGCATCCATTCAAGTCTAATTCTCATTTTATGATTAAAAATAATGTTTAATGTAACGCCCCGACCCTAGTTAGCCAGAGTCGGTGCATTATTACATAACATTGGCATGATCACAAGAAAGATCAAATCTCGAAAGACCGATTGGTTTAGTAGCCTTGGAAACACTAGATATATTCATAAGTTTTACATTACATCACAAAATGAAAAACTACTACAAAAACATAATGTCTCCATAATCCACACTCATATCCCCACATAATATCCCTACAGGTCATTAATAATTTACTTCTTCACTTCATGGGAAAAATAATACATAGAAAAGGGGTGAGCTCAAATGCCCAGTAAGGATAACAATATAGCGGAAACTTTCATAAATAAGAATAAACATTTAAGGCAATGTATAACTAAAACAAAAGCCTTTAAAACTTTAACTTTCAACATTGTATGGCATAAATAAAATGAAATAATTCCATTTACTCATTCACATGGATATTCTACTAATCGAATAATCACATGCAAAATCACTAACCACTTTCATAATGTTGGAATGCATAATGCCAGACTATCATAACCACATAGCCAAGGCCTCGTGCCAAGACTACAAATAAGATTTTGTCAAGGCCTTATGCCAAGACACTAGTTTGTCTCATGAGACCTACCGATGCATCGAGGATCTATAGCGGGCTCCACCCGTCACATATTAAGTCCAATGCATTCCCATATGAAAAGGTTTAAATATAACATAAACATTCGTATTAAAACTAGCATATAAAATGTCAATAATTTCACCATAAACTATGAATGGTATAAAAATAGCACATCCACAGTCAAACATATCACAAAACCTTCAATACAATATAGAAGTTTTGTATCATAATAAATCAACTTCAAATAAGCGTAAAATCCATCAAAGGATGTTGACATAGATGAAATCAAAACACTTTTTAGAGAAATATATCTTTCTATTTTTGAAATAATTTAAGAGCCATATAAAATAAAACATTTTCTTGAAAATATTATTATAAGATTGTATGGGAAGCTTTGAAGATTTTATAACGGTGGAAAATAACCGCACCCGCCGTATAAGTTAAAAAAAACATTCTTACCTTAATTCTGTCGAAAAGGTTAAAAAGGACCTTGTTTTGAAAACGACGAAAAGATTCCTCTTATAAAAAGTCAGAAAAGGGTATAAATGACTTTAACCCATATTCTTGTAAATAATAAAAATGTTTTGAAATACATTTTGAAGAAACATGGATGTGGATGATAAAGAGATCCCAGTATATTATTACGTATAAACAACCGCGGATAATGAAGAGATTGTAAAATAACCCTTACCTTGTACTTTTCCTTGGTTGGGGTAGGTTAACCTCCTGTATAATGGTGAAATAATTTTTATTAAATTATACAAGAATCATATACATTAATATGATATCATATATGATCTTTTAATATTGATTTGATAATAATATCTTAGTATTATCGTTGTTTTGGGTGTTAAGTTACTTGTTTTCTTTTGTATGTTTTGTTACGTAAGACATGTATGTAAAGGATAGGTTGTATATTATTCATATCCAGAATGATATCAATTCCTTAAACATCATTTTTTAAATCATAAAATGATAATTATACTTGAATGGATTCGATGGGGAATGAATCTCATCGCGTTCGTGGAGACGGTAGTCCGTACGTACGCACGAGCGACAATATCATTCTTTTGATATTAAAATAATATATAAATGGATGGTATATCATATATACAGAATCATTAACATGTTATATTTATTATTTACATGATTTACATATCATTATTATACCCATCCAAATAATAATATATTGAATAACAATTACACCACGACGTGGAGACGGTAAGCCGTACGTACGCACGTATGGTGACATGTTATTCAAAGGGTGGATAGAATACTGAATATGGTTGTACCATATTTATAATAACATCACAGTATATATATGATACTAGAGTTATTATTTTAGAATGGTAACAACAAAGGAAGAAGAAGTGGAAGAAGAAATGAACTTGGAAAAGGGTGGTGAAATCATTACCTCTTCTTCGGGTTCTTCCTTTTGATTTGATCAAAAGGGCTCCTTAGGTTGGCTTTCTAATCAAACTAAGGACTATAGGTTGTAGTGAGGGAAGTTGGGAGAGTATTTGGGCAGAGTTTAGCAGAACCAAAAGGCTTTGAAGGTGTGTAGAAATGCGAATGAGGAGTGCCCTTTTATAAGAGGGGTGAGGGGCACCTTTGGAAAAGCTAGAAATATTAATTTATAATAAATTAATATTCGGTTTCTAATGGCTAAAAAGTTGATTATTTAAATGTTAAGGTGGGGATAGGTCGAAAACAACTCAACCAATAGAATTTAGACAGGTTTGGGTACTTATATTAACCTTATCTTTAAGTATTAACTCTAAGTTAATTAGTTTCTTTTTTACAATGTCTCTTTGTATTTTTATATAATATGGTTAATAAACTTACTATATACATCCAAAAGACCACCCAAGTGGTCCATTAATGATGAAACTATCATGATATAAGTCTCTTGGCCAAACATTAGATTTTTAGGAATTTAATATCAATTAATAATATAATATTTGTTTTAAGAACTCTTTTATGTCAATTTTGACACTATTCAATAGTTGATTTTTTTGAAACTCATAACAGATTTATTACCTCGAAAAAGTCCATTAAATCAATACTAATATATCATATTATCCTATAAAATTAGTTTAATTCCTTAAAAGTTTCATATTATATTTATTTGGGTATTTATAATATCAACTATTTTAATTTTTCACTATTATAGTAATTACTACATCATCATTGTGTCATAAATAAATTAAATTATTAAATGTCTAAAAATTATAAATAAAATATCATTATGTAGGAAATATTTTTATCTTTCTAATGAATATTTATAATCTAAAATACAACATATATAACCCTATGTAAAAATTGGTTTTCTAAAAGATATATTCTTGTGTCATTTTTGTATTCATTTTAACTTAATTAAAAAAAAGTGTCCCTATCACCTACAAGTGGCACCATGGGGTCCCAAAATCGACCGAAAGATGCCTATGGTCGAACATGTATCAACCAATAAGGCTAGGACACGTTTTAGGGTAATTTATTATTATTATAATATTATATTTTAACCCTTATTTACCAGATTTACCCTTAACCATGGTAAATAAAATATTTACCGCAGTAATTATTCAAAATGTCTAAAAATAAAAGTTACCTATTTACACAATTTGAACATCCTGATTCAAAATATGGAATCCATTTTTCTAAATTCAAAACACAGAAGTGGCAGAAATTAATTTAAAATTAATTCCCACTGTCAAAACAAAAAGCGTGTTTTTAAGAGATAATAACTATCAAATGATTGACACTTGTTTATGTTCGGTTTAATTGTAAAATTATGTCCAATGACCAACATTATATTAAATGGTAAAAATATATTCTAAATATACTTTAAAACCACTCAAATTCATAATTTATCACTATTAATTATTTTGATTAAAAAAGTTGTTTTTAATTAAAATTTAGTAATTTTCACTATTCATCAAAATATTAAAGTTATCCGAAAAGTACCAAAATTTCACCTTAGGCTAAATTCGATATTCCAAATACAAAAATGAAGTCCATTTTGAAATATAAAATATATATAATTTCAAAAAGTAGGTATTACTATTCATAACGGCTAGTTTGATTGGTTGTGGTGTGTGTTAGAACTCGAAGTTGCGTACAACACACGCTACTGTATTATTCAAAGGAAAGTGTACCGTGGAAGCTTGGGATGTTTCATTTTAAATTTTTTTGATGTCCCCATTTAGTCAAAAAGTTTAAAATATTGTACTTAAAAAGGTTTCACTATTAAAAGTTGGTGAAAGTGCAATACTGAAAATGAATTTGTTCTTACATTATGTCTAAGAAACTCATAATATGGATTCTAAAATTACAAGGATTATATAAAGTTTAAAATTTAGTTAACACTATTCATAACCTCTTTTGAATGGCTTGTTTGGTAAGTCATGGTGCGATTGAACTTGGTGTTGCGTGTAGTAAAAGTTATTGAATTATTTTGAAGAAATAACACACTATAAAATCTTGGGGTGTTACATTTAAGGACTCACTATCATTCTGGATATGAATAATATACATCCCATCCATAAAAAATATGGCTCACATAACAAATAATATAAAGAAAGACGAATCCGTTAACACCCAAAACGATGATAATACTAAGATATTATTAACAAATCAATGTTAAAAGATCATATATGATATCATATTAATGTATATGATTATTTTATAATTTAGTAAGAATTATTTAACCATTATACACGAGTTTAACCTACCCTCGACCAAGGAAAAGTACAAGGTAAGGGTTTATTTCACAATCTCTTCATTATCCAATGTTGTTTATACATAATTATCTACTGGGACCTGTTTATCATCCACATCCATGTTTCTTAAAAATTTATTTCAAAATATTTTTACTGTTTACTAGAAAATGGGTTAAAGTCATTTATAACCTTATGTGTTTTGAAAGGAATCTTTCTGTCATTTTCCAAACAAGGTACTTTTTAACCTTTTCAACATATTTAAGGTATGAATGTCTTTTTTTAACTTATACGGCAGGTGCAGTTATTTTCTGCCATTATAAAATCATCGAAGCTTCCCTTAAAAGATTATAAGAATATTTTCATAATAAATGTTTTCTTTATAATTATGCGACTCTTAAATGATTTCAAAATAGAAAGAGATATTTCTCTAAAAAGGGTTTTGATTTCATCTATGTCAACATCCTTTGATGGATTTTAAGCTTATTTTAAATTGATTTATTATGATACAAAACTTCCATGCTATATTGAAGGTTTTGTGTTATGTTTGACACTGGATGTTCTCTTTTATACCATTCATTGTTTATTGTTAAATTATTGACATTTAGTATGTTAGTTTTAATACGAATGTTTATGATATGTTTAAAACATTTCATATGAGGAATGTATTGGACTTAGTAAGTGATGGGTGGTGCCCGCTATAGCTCCTAGATGCATCGGTAGGTCTCATGAGACAACTAGATGTGGAATTGGCCGAGGCCCTTTCCCAAATTGATTTATGGTTTTGGATGAGGCCTTAATCATTTTTAGACGTTTTGGCCGAGGCATTAACAAAATGTTTCAGAATTTCTGGCATTATACATTCCCTTATTATGGAAATAATATTGATGGTTCATGTGGTCATTCGACTAGTAAAATACCCATGATTATGTTTTATTATGGCATTATTTACTCATCTCATATTCTTGCCATAAAAGTATTCATGTTTATTATTGGTAAAGGCATGTGGTTTCAATTATTTACAATGCTTAATATTTATGTCATTTTCTGCTATATTACTTACCTTTACTGAGCATTTGAGCTCACCCCTATCTTATGTTTAATTTTCCCAGGATATGAAGAAGTTAGTTATGAGTGACCTGTAGGCATAATCTAGGAGGCTTGGATGTTCCTAATGAAATATTTTTGTGTTGTATTTCTCTTCGAGCTATAAAGCTGAACATATGTATGAATCTTATTTCCAATAGTACTAAACTGATCGGTCTTTCGAGACATGATTTCCTTGTGATCATGCCAATGTTATGTAATAATGCACCGACTCTGGGTAACTATGGTCAGGGTGTTACAGTTGGTATCAGAGGAAGTTTAAGACAAACCTTGGAAACTAGATTTAAATAAACTCTGATTAGAGTACATAGTCCTAAGATGAGATTTGCGGATTAGTATAGAATAACTTCCTAGAATTTTGGTATTGTAGAGATTTTGTGAGTTTTCCGAGCAATAAATCCCTGTCTGGATATGAGCAAGTAGATGCAGCTCTGGCATAGATGTACCTAGGGGTAAAACCTAAAAACACCGCTTTGAGCTAGACTCGAACGAGAACTGGTGCACGACAACGGGCCTTGCTGCACTTTTGGTTACGAAACTCCCAGGGGATATGCTTAGGATAATTATCATTTTCTTTACAAACCATTATGAAGGGTTTATGAGTATATACTTCCTCAAATAAATTTTTTTATGATTGTGGATTATATCCATAAACTGTTCAATTTATGTTAAGTGTTTTACAAGTTTGGATTTATGTATTGTGATTTATAAACTAATATAGTGTATGCCATTGTTTAGAAATGGAACCTAGTGGGAGAAATGGAAACTGTATCAATGCACGCACTCCATGTAGGTATTTCCCTCATTCTCAAGATAATTATAGTGGAGCTGGTGATGCAACTAGTGCTAATCAGCTAATCACCATACTGGGACAACTCACTCAGGTTATGAATAATAACCTTACCCGTATAGAGCACCCTGATCTATAGCATGGAGGATCAATGTTAGATCGCTTCATGAGGAAACAACCACCAAAATTAAATGGGAGTACAAATAACTTAGTAGCTGAGCAATGGAAAAATTATTTAGTGAAAATATTCCATGCCTTGGGGAGTAGTGAAAGGGAAAAAGTTATCATGGCAGTTTACCACCTCACTAGAGATGTTGATCAATGGTGGTCGTTGATTCAAAACATGAAGGAAGATGATGAAGTATCAAATATGGAATGGAGGGAGTTCAAAGATCTATTTTTAGAAAAATACTTTCCTCGTGACCATCGAGCAAATATGGAAAGATAATTTCTGAGTCTGAGACAAAATGAGGATGAGAATGTCGCAAAGTATGCAGCTAACTTTACAAGGTTAAAAAGGTTTGCTTTATATTATATATGTAACCCAAGAAGTAAGATTGATCATTTATTTGATGGGTTGAAACCATTTATTTGTTGATAATTAGTATCACAATCCTTCTCATCATACGAATATATTGTCTTGTGTGCTATCAAGATAGAAAAGGAATTCTCTAAGTCTTATGACTTTAAATCAAAGCAAGAGAAGAAGAGATTTTCTGAACACTCTAGGAAAGGAAATAAGAAAACAGGGAAGAAGGGATGAATTGAATTTCCACCTTGTGATAATTGCGGAAGGAAGCACCCTGGTGCCTGTCTAAAAGGAAAAGGAGTATGCTACAAGTGTGGAAAGAAAGACTATCTAACTGGTGATTGTAAAGGAAAGAAATACGCTACCAATGTTCAATGCTACAATTTCAGGGAGATGGGACATTATGCAAATGAATGTCCTAATCGTCAGAGAAACTTACCTTAGAAAAGGCCTAGGGACCAAGGCCAAGCTTATGCAATCACTATTGGTGAGGTTGAAGCCCCGAAAGACGTGGTGGAAGGTAATTTAATGGTTTCCTCAAGTTTAGCAAATGCTTTATTTGATTCTGGATCGTCGCATTGTTTCATATCTTCCTAGTTTTCTAAGAAAATTAAATATTTCCAATTTGATTTAACAAGGGAGTTGTCAGTCAAAACTCCTAAGGGAAGTATCATTGCAACAAAGTTTTGTGAATCAGTCCCCATTAGAGCACATAAATGTTATTTATCTGCAGATCTCATCGTCATACCTATGATTGAATTTGATATAATCCTCAGTATGGATTGGATTTCGGAATATGATGCAAAAATTTATTGTAAGAAGAAGGAGGTTACTATTTTTGATGATGATGATAAGGAACACCTTATCTTTAGAGTGGAATCATCACCCCCTAATTCTTACCTAGATCCACCCTCAGAAGTTCAACTAAATTCAGTTATCAGGGAGGAAGAGAATGAAATAACTATGGGTGAGGAAAGAATGTTCATATAGAGGATGTACCAATTGTGAGAGAATATGTTGATGTGTTTCCTGAAGATTTACCTGGACATCCTCCAGAATGATAAATTGAGTTTTCCATTGATTTAAATCCTGGTTCAAGGCCTATATCGAAGACCTCTTATAGAATGGCCACTATGGAATTAGTTGAACTAAAGAAAAAATTATAGGAATTGAGTAATAAAGGATTTATTCACCCTAGTGTTTCTCCATGGGGAGCCCCTGTCCTTTCTGTTAAGAAGAAAGATGGATCTATGAGGCTATGTATCGACTACAGGGAAGTCAATTCCATAACAATAAAGAACAAGTATCACCTACCTTGCATTGATGATTTATTTGATCAACTACATGGATCTCAATACTTTTGAAAGATTGAACTTCGATCTTGATACCATCAGTTGTGCGTGAAGAAGGAAGACATTCCGAAGACAGTATTTCGAAACAGGTATGGGCATTACGAGTTTACAGTAATGCCTTTTGGATTGACTAATGCACCCTCTGTATTCATGGATATAATGAATAGAGTTTTTAAGGAATATCTAGATGATTTTGTGGTGGTATTTATTGATGATATCTTGGTATATTTAAAAAGCTATGAATATCATGAAAATCACTTGCACATTATCTTGAAGACTCTAAGAAGACATGAATTATATGGGAAGTTTAGCAAGTGTAAATTCTGGCTTCAAGAGATTTGTTTTCTTGGCCATATTGTCTCTAAAGATGGAATCTCTGTTGATCCTTCTAAGACCAAGGCAATACAAGAATGGCCTGCAACAACGAGTATAACTGAGGTACACAGTTTTATTGGTTTTGTAGGTTATTATCGACGTTTTGTCCAGAACTTTGCCCGATTGGCTAACCCATTAACGAAACTCACACGTAAAGGGGTTAAATTTTTTTGGACAAAAGAGTGTGAAAAATGTTTTGAAGAACTGAAGAGAATATTAGTCAATGATCCTATATTGACTCTACCATCGGGGAATGATGAGTTTGTTATTTATAGTGATGCATCGAAGAATGGAATTGATTGTGTCCTTATGCAGAATGATAGAGTTATTTCCTAAGCATCATGACAGATGAAAATTCATGAGCAAAACTGTCCTACTCATGATCTTGAGTTAGATTCTGTAATATTTTCTTTAAAGATTTGGAGACACTATCTCTATGGTGAAAAATGTGAGATTTATACTGATCACAAGAGTTTGAAGTATATTCTATCACAGAAAGAACTCAACATGAGGCAAAATAGATGGATTGAACTACTCAAGGATTATGATTGTACGATACACTACCACCTGGGTAAGGCAAATAAGCTGGAAGATGCTTTGAGCAGAAAGGATCATTGAGTTTTGAACAAGATGAGAGTTGAAAAGGATACTATATACATGGATCTAGTAAATATGGATATGGGAATCACCATGGAAGGTGAAACCTCAATACTTTTTCAAATGGTTGCCGAACCATCTTTACTAGAAAGGATAAAGAGTTCTCAGACTAGTGATGAAGAGTTTCAAAAGAATATTAAAGCTATGAATGATGGGAGATTGAGTGACTTTCTGTATGAAGATAGAATTTTGAAATTTGGAAAGAGACTTTGTGTTCCCAATAAACCTGATCTAAAAAGAGAGTTGTTGGATGATGCTCATAGTTCCAATTTCTCTATAGACCTTGGGAGCACCAAAATGTATAGAGATTTGAAGGAACATTTTTGGTGGGACAACATGAAGAGGGAGATTGCTAATTTTGTGTCAAGATGTATGGTTTGCAACAAGAGAAAGTTGGAAGGCAACAACCTGGAGGAGTCATGCAAACTCTTCCCTTACCTGAGTGGAGATGTGATACTATTACGATGGACTTTATCATGGGACTACTAGAGACTCCTAGAAAGAACGATGCAATATGGGTCATTGTTGATCTTCTTACCAAGTCAGTGAATTTTCTTGCTATAAGGGAAGATTTACCACTCGAACGCCTATCAAGACTACATATTAATGAAGATGTGAGACTTCATGGAGTACCCCTATCGATTGTTTCTGATCGTGATCCCTGTTTTACTTCAAGATTCTGGAAGAGTCTTCAAAAGTCCTTGGATACTGAACTTTGTTTGAGCACTACCTACCACCCTAAAATAGATGGAAAATCAGAATGGACTATTCAAACCTTAAAAGACAGGTTGAGATCATGCCCACATGGGTTTTAGTGTATGTGGGATCAATATTTACCTATGGTAGAATTTTCCTATAATAATAGCTTCCATTCGAGTATTCAGATGGCACCATATGAAGAGTTATATGGAAAGAGATGTCGCACACCAACCTGTTGAGATGATATTGGTGAAAGAAAACTCATAGGCCTAGAATTGGTGGAGGAAACTATGGAAAAGGTGAATGTAATCCAAAACCACATCAAAGAAGCTCAAAAAGGTAGAAGAGCTATGCCAATAACTGGAGGAAGAATTTGGAATTTCAGGAAGGAGATCATGTTTTCTTGAAGGTATCTCCATGGAAGGGAGTAATAAATTTTGGTATGAAAGGTAAATTGAGTCCCAGGTATATATGACCATTCGAAATTCTAGAACGAATTGGGGCTGTAGCTTATCGTCTGGCAATGCCGCCAAGTCTCTCCAAAGTTCACGATGTGTTCCACGTATCACTATTGAGAAAATACATGCCTGACCCAATGCATGTACTAACCTATGAGGAAGTAGAACTGGAACCCGATCTATCTTATTGTGAAGATCCTGTCAAGATTCTTGATACAAGAGAGAAAGTGCTGAGAAACTGGACGACTCGTCTGGTAAAGGTTCTATGGAGGAACCATAAGATGTAAGAGGCAACGTGGGAACCTGAGGAACTTATGACGAAGAACCACCTGAGTCTTTTCATGCGGTAGTATTCTAAAAATTTGAAGGATGAAATTATTTGAATGAGGGGAGAATGTAACACCCCAAGCTTCCCCGGTATGATTCTCTTTGAATAATATAGTAGCGTGTGTTGTACGCAACTTTGAGATTCTAACACACCGTGACCAATCAAAGCAGCCGTTATAAATAGTAATACCCACTTTTTGAAATTTTATCTCTTAAAATAGACTTCATTTTTGGATTCAGAATATTAAAATTAGCCTATGGTGAAATTTTGGTACTTTTCGGATAACTTTTATATTTTGATGAATAGTGAAAATTACTAAATTTTAATTAAAAACAACTTTTTAATTGAAATAATTAATAGTGATAAATTATGAATTTGGTTGGTTTTAAATTATATTTAGAATATATTTTTACCATTTAATACAATTTTGGTAATTGGACATAATTTCACTATTAAATCGGACATAAACAAGTGTCAATCTTTTGATAGTTATTATCTTTTAAAAACATGTTTTTTGTTTTAAGAACGAGAATTAATTTTAAATTATTTTCTACCACTTCTGTGTTTTGAATTTAGAAAAATGGATTCCATATTTGGAATCAGGAAATAAAAAGTGTTTAAATTGGTAAATTTTATTTTTAGACATTTTGAATAATTACTTCGGTAAATATTTTATTTACCATGGTTAAAGGGTAAATCCTGTAAATAAGGGTAAAAAAATAATATTATAATAATACTAAATTACCCTAAAACGTGTACTAAACTTATTGGTTGATAAATTTCCAACCATGGTCATATTTGGGTCGATTTGGGGACCACATGGAGCTACTTGTAGGTGATAAGGACACTTTATATTAATTAAGTTAAAGTAAATACAAAAATGACATAATCATATATCTTTTAGCAAACACATTTTTACATAGGGTTATATATGTTATATTTTATACTATAACTAATCATTAGAAAGATAAAAATATTTCCTACATAATGATATTTTATTTATAATTTTTAGACATTTAAAAATTAAATTTATTTATGAAACAATAATGATGCAGTATTTTCCTTAATAATAAAATAATTAAATAATTGGTATTATAAAAGATAAAATAAATATAATTTGAAATTTTTGGTGATATAAACTAATTTTATTAGTTAATATTACATGTTATAATTGCTTAAATGATTTTTTTGAATTAATAATGTTGTTAAGACTTTAACAAAAATCAATTTTTGAATAGTGTCAAAATTGACATAAATGAGTTTTTAAAACAAGTATTAAATTATTAATTGATATTCTATTCCTAAAAATCTTAAGATCTGTCAAAGGACTTATATCATGATTGGGGTATCATTAATGGACCACTTGGGGGTCTCTTGGATGTATATAGTAAGTTTATTAACTATATAATATAAAAATACAAAGTGACATGGTAAATGTCAATCTAATTTACTAAGAGTTAAAACTAAAAGATAATGTTAATATAATGACCCAAACTATATAAAATATATTGGTTGAAAGGATTTAGACCCATCCCCACCTTATTCTTTTAATAATTCACTTTGGAGCCATTAGAAACCTAATATTAATTTATTATAAATTAATACTTTATGTTTTTCCTAAAGATCCTCTCCTCCCCCCTATAAAAGGACACCACTTCAAACCAATTATTCACACCTTAAAAGCCTTTTGGTTCGGCCAAAACCTGACCAAATATTCTCTCAACTTCCCTCACTTATACCTAGAGGTATTATTTTGATCATAAAGCCAACCTAAGGATCCCTTTTGATCAAATCAAAAGGAAGAACCCGATTAAGAGGTAATGTTTTCACCACCCTCTTTCAAGTTCCTTTCTTCTTCAACTTCTTCTTTATTTGTTATTCCCATTCTAAAATAATAAATCCAGTATCTTATCTATACTGTGATATTATTATAAATATGGTACAACTATATTCATTATTCTATCTATCCTTTGAATGACATGTCACCATACGTGTGTACGTACGACTTACTGTCTCCACGTCGTGGCGTAATTGTTATTCAAAACATTATTATTTGGATGGGTATAATAATGATTTTTAATTCATGTAAATAATAAATATAACATGATAATGATTCTGTATATATGATATACTATCCAATTATATATTATTTTAATATCAAAATAATGATATTGTCGCTCGTGCGTACGTACTGACTACCGTCTCCACGAACGTGATGAGATTCATTCCCCATCGTATCCATTCAAGTCTAATTCTTATTTGATGATTAAAAATAATGTTTAAGGACTTGATATCATTCTGGATATGAATATTATACATCCCATCAATAAAAAATATGGCTCACATAACAAATAATATAAATAAAGACTAATCCGTTAACACCGGAAACAATGATAATACTAAGATATTATAAACAAATCAATGTTAAAAGATCATATATGATATCATATTTATGTATATGATTCTTTTATAATTTTTTAAAAATTATTTCACCATTATATAGGAGGTTAAACTACCCTCAACCAAGGAAAAGTACATGTAAGGGTTTATTTCACAATCTCTTCATTATTCGAGGTTGTTTATACGTAATTATCTACTGGGACCTCTTTATTATCCACATCCATGTTTCTTAAAAATGTATTTCAAAACATTTTTACTATTTACTAGACAATGGGTTAAATTCATTTATACCCTTATTTTTTTTAAAGGAATCTTTCCATTTTTTTCCAAACAAGGTACTTTTTAACCTTCTCGACATATTTAAGGTAAGAATGTCTTTTTTTAACTTATACGGGGGGTGCAGTTATTTTCTACCATTATAAAATCGTCAAAGATTCCCTTACAAGGTTATAAGAATATTTTCATAATAAATGTTTTCTTTATTATTATTTGACTCTTAAATGATTTCAAAATAGAAAGAGATATTTCTCAAAAAAGGGTTTTGATTTCATCTATGTGAACATTCTTTAATGGATTTTAAGTTTATTTGAAATTGATTTATTATGATACAAAACGTCCATACTGTATTGAAGGTTTTGTGATATGTTTGACTGTGGATGTGCTATTTTTATACCATTCATTGTTTGTGGTTAAATTATTGACATTTTGTATTCTAGTTTTAATATGAATGTTTATGATATGTTTAAACCTTTTCATTTTAGGAATGTATTGGACTTAGTAAGTGATGGGTGGAGCCCTCTATAGCTCCACGATGCATCGGTAGGTCTCATGAGACAACTAGACATGGAATTGGCTGAGGCCCTTTCCAATTTGATTTATGGATTTGGCCGAGGCCTTAATCATTTTTAGACGTCTTGGCCGAGGCCTTGACAAAATGTTTTAGAATGTTCGGCATTATACATTCCCTAATTATGGAAATAATATTGATGGTTCATGTGGTGATTTGACTAATAGAATAGCCATGATTATGTTTTATTATGGAATTATTTACGTATCTCATATTCTTGGCATAAAAGTATTCATGTTTATTATTGGTAAAGTCATGTTGTTTCAATTATTTACCATGCTTAATATTTATGTCATTTTCCGCTGTATTACTTACCCTTACTGAGCATTTGAGCTCACCCCTATCTTATGTTTCATTTTCCTAGGATATTAAGAAGTTAGTTATGAGTGACCTACAAGCATAATATAAGAGGCTTGGATGTCCTTAATGAAATATATTTGTGTTGTATTTCTCTTCAAGCTGTAAAGTTGAACATATGTATGAATCTTGTTTCAAATAATACTAAACTAATCGGTCTTTCGAGACATGATTTCCTTGTGATCATGCCAAAGTTATGTAATAATGCACCGACTCTTGGTAACTAGGGCCAGAGCGTTACAATATATTATAATGTAGATGATGCATTAATGAAATTGTTATCTCTGTAGATGCATAAGGGACATGTAGAGTATCATGGTATATGATAATTGGAATATCTATAAAATAGTTTGATAATGAATCATGTTTTTATAATAAATGAAATCATTATTTATCATTCATTAATGTGTATTATTATTTATATTACATGAATAGTGAAATGTTAATAACCCCTTAAAGTAAAACTTTTGGTTGTCTCCAATTGAACATATTTAGAAAGTATTATGGATTTATATGATATGTTAAGATTTGAATGAATATAATATTATAATAATTAAAAATGGTTATATATAAGATATGAAGAATAGATTCATAAGGTAAAAAGTAAATACTTATTACTTGGACTAAACCACAAAGAATATCCCATAGAATTTGATATTGTTATCGATATACATAGGGGTGTATTCATATTATAAATACTTATTACTGAAGTTTAGAGAGAATCCAAGCATGAGAACCATGATATTTAGATATAATTCGTACACATGTAATTGTGACCTAACTAATCTAGGAGTGGTTAGGTATGTTATTGACTATGTCTTCAGTTGGATAAAGATTAATAGAGTATGTCTCCACATATTGGATGAGTAAAGAACTCTATCCATTTATTTCATTATATTTATGAAATGCATGAACGTGCTTATTTTTCACATGATATGTTTCTATTAATTTAAATTATGGACATGTGATGTACTCATATATTAGATAAATGATATGTGATGTATCTAAAAACCCTGTTAGTATTTTTATAGAATCAAGAGAAGAGGAGATGGAAAATACTTGATTAACACTATTCAATGTCTATTGGTAACTTAGTTTCATGTTAAATTGAATATATAGTTATACTAATAATGTACATGAAACATATTTTAATTAACATGTTCATACAAATGTATGAGTATATTTGATTGAAATCACAATATTCCCCTAAGTATCTCAAGTAGCACTAATGATTTTTAGAGACGTCTATTTACTTACATTGATGATATATGGATTTCATATTTTTTTTATATGCTACTAAGGCATGTAGGGTCACATAGTTAGGCCTCAAAATAAGGATAAATTCTTATATAATTTATTTTCTACAAAATTAAGAGATATTTATAAAATTGTATCCAGAAGGAATATTTGATAGATTCCAAAATAGTTTTGATTTTTTATATAAAGTCCATATTTATTTTAGTGTAAATGAGAGATCTTTTCATTAAAAATTTAATTATATGTTTTTAATTCATATAACATAAGGATACATTTCTACAAATTTATCCTTATATAGGACCTCAAAATTACATTTGGGACAATGTACATTGATGTACATGCAATGAAACCTTATACTAAATTGTTCTTAACATAATGTTGACTTAGTGAATGGCACTACCAAATCACTATTACATTGTTTCATTTGGATATTATTCCTTGATATGTGTAATTTAAATAATTCACAACTTCATTTAAGTGTTTAATGTGTAATACTACAATGATATGTAATGTACATATTCTATTAGATGGAAACTCATACGTTCATTATGGTCTATGGTCTTCATTAAAGTAAGACCATCAAACACATCTTATAAAGTGTAATGAGTTTTTTAATTAGATATTAATATCCATTTCATGTATATAATTCTAAATTTATCTTCTATCTCATAGAACCATTAATCATGAATTGTGATAGAATCATCACTCATATCAATGTATGGGAATCCTCATTATACAATCATGGATCCAATGGCCGATATAACACATAATATGTAAAAAGTGTTCATTTTATTCTTAGATTATCTAAACCGGGTGTATAATGAATATTAAAATATGAATTAATTATCACTATAACTAGTCATACACCCATGGTGTTCTTCATTTCAATTCATGTTTAATTCGTGAAGACGCATCAGGCATCAAACATGTGTTTTCTTCTACTTTAGAAGATCATTTTATGATCTCATAAAACCCATAATTAACATAAGTAAATTCAAATAAATTATATGGAATTATTACATGGATAATCATAAAGATTGGGGGATGAATAAATTGTGGCTATATGAAATCACTGGACTACTCTAAGAATTTTATATGCTCTGAAAGATATAAGTGATAATTTTAATATGTCTGAAGATTATTTAATGATGTTTTTATGTTATTTGAGATAAATTGATTAGAATAATAATAATTTTAAATATATATAATTTAATATGATATTTTTAGAGTTTATAATTATAAATAAATATTATATTATATTTTAAATTTAATATCCATATGTTATCAATAAATGTCATTGGAAATTCATTAGGACTCACAAAGATGAAATTTAAAAATTATCGATATTATTTTCACTAACATGTGTTATTATATGTCTATTTAAAAAAATTATATGCTCATATATGTATCATATTTTTGATGAAAAATAATAACTACCAAAATGTACTTGTGAGTAAATCTAAGTTCACACTGTGATACATAATCATAATTATGAGTATATAGAAGATTAATCTTGTGGTACATAAGATTAAATATAATGTCTTATATCTTAAGTAATACTATTTTTGAGGATATATAAGAGTAAATTTGATCATCTATACAATCCATAATAATTATTTGGTCTCATTTAATATTAACTTTTATGATGTGTAATAATAACTTGAGGAGTAAAAATCATACATTAGACCATTCTACTAAATTTGTAATATTAAATGGTAGTTTTTAGATAAAATATGATAATTAATATGATGATGTTATACTACTATTATCTTAAAAAATATCATGATTCATGATGTACTAATATTTGAGTGAATTTGAGTTTGGTTTTGATATATTATGATAGAGATTATGTCATGATATGTGACTCTTCATCATTATATTATTATTTCATGTGAACATGCATTCATGAAAAATAAGAAGTGAGTTTTGTGAATGCCTGAAGAAAATAAAAATCTTGTAATTTTAGAGAATTTCAATTATAATATCCTTGAATAATATTTAAAGATACTTGAATAAAAGGATATATTTTTATATCTTAAGGATTGTTATCAAATTATTCTTGGGGAGAATTTAACCAGCTAAAAAAAGAATTTGAATATAAAGACAATAATTATGTAATTAAGGGATTTTTCATATTTTAATTATATAATATTATCATTGTGATACTTTATGATTCTATAATGATGATGGCTAATCAAAAAAACTAAACTGATATAAAAGATACCAAAAAAATAATGATTCATAATATCACAATGTGTTGAATAAATAAAAGGGAGATTGGGAGAGAGTATAATGTGAAAAATAATTTTCATAATATTATCATGACATCAATGTGTTAAAAGTGGGAAAAAATAGGATATTAATGATGCTTTTATTTAATATCTCAAGTGTTGATGTTCTTAAAGAAATAGAAAGGATGCATCTATAAGGATATTATTAAAATAGAAGAAAATAATAAGACTCATTGAAAAAAATATGCTTACCTAATTGATCATTTTTATTGGAGGACCTAGATAAATCTACTTATAGTTATAAGAACTCATTAGTGAATGTTTTTGAGAAGAACTGTGAGTGGGTGATTACTTATCCATTTTTTCCATACATTGTAATTTTATTAGTTCCAGCTATATGTGTTCCTGATCATTTGATTTCCCTTAGTTGTTCTTTATAAAAAAATATCAACCTTTTATATGTCGAATAACATCCACTATCAACTAAGTAATATCTTATAAAATATGAGTGAATCTCATAAATATCTATGTGATGTGTTCTTTTTTGTTTTGTTTCCTTTTATTTAAAAATACTGATTGTGAGAAGAGACTTTGAGATCCATTCAGTTTAACATGTGTATAGGAAAAAGAAAAATAACATTTAATTGGGAAATTTTTGGGCATAATGATTCACCCCTCTTAGTGTTTTAATAACAATCCATTAGGACATACATTGTGTTTAAAAGCATACAGTTCGACCTACGATTGGATTATAAATAGTTGAATAATTATTTTTTTTGAGTTTCTATTCTCAATGGAATCATAAATATGGATTTAATGAATTTTGTTTTTTAGCATTCAAAAAAATTATGGAGTAAATATCATTAAATAAATTGAATAATGTGGAGAAAATAAATTCAATTAAACTGATAAATGTATCATAAAAGGGAAAAGAAAAGGTTGATTCACTACTAATTAAAGGAAAAAAAGTGGAGACATTATTATTATATCTATTTATAACCATCCTCTTGAATATCCTAATTTATTAAATTATGAGAAGGAATCCCTCTTATAAAATGAGGAATAAACCCAAACTTCCACATACTATAATCACAGGGAAATATAATCTAGCTTTGTTAGTGATGATCTGGAGGTTAAATCCAATAGTGTAAAGGTGGACAATACTTTTTCCTAATAAGATTTAATTATATTACATGAAGATTAAGAAATATAAACTTCTTATCATGATATTCATGTGGATGGACCATATACTTTTTTGGAAGCTCATATTGCAAAGGAATCACAAATTTATTAATATTTCATTTTGAAGAAAAAACTGCACAATTTTCCTAAAGTAGTTCTCAATTTTATTTATGACTCTTTTAGAGACTTATAGGAGGAGATCACATAACTTGAAAAATAATATGAATTTATAGTGAAAGAACTAGAAAAAAGGTATTGACATTAGTAGATCTCACTAAATAAATTTAAGTCTAAAGTGTAAGTATTAAAGGGAACTATGAATGTTGCACTTGATTTGATTAAACTTTTCTCAGTGTAGTTCAGTAGAAGATAATAATGTGTTAGAATTAAATTAATTACATTGGAAAAAGCAAAGATTAATTATTTATACCAAGAATTCTTAGTTGGATATAAAATAAATAAGATAAAGGTGTTTGGAAATTCATTTTAAGAAACGATCATATTGTATGAATCATTACTAAAAAAATAAACCTTTGACAAAGCTAAAAATGTCCTTTATCAGTGCTAGAAAAGCACTTAATACCAAAGTGAGATTAAATACCTTTTATTTTATCAGTGATAAAAAAGAGATGATTAATTGGTCCTTTATAAGTGCTAAAAAAGTGCTGATAAAGGGGTCTTTTATTAGTGCTTTTGTTTAGAATTGATAAAGTGTACCTTTATCAGCATTTTAAAAGCACTAATAAGGGACACATTTATCAACACTTTCAAAATCAATGATAAATGGGTCCTTTATGAGTGATTTCAAAAGTGATGATAAATTACATATTTATCATCACTTTTAAAAGCCCTAATACAGGTTCATACTAGAGTGTGTTGTAATAGCACCAGTGAAATGTGTTGTAACAATACACTATAACACCAAAAACACAAGATAAAAAAAATCATGTACCAATATAGTTTTTAAATGAAAAAAAATTTACAACAGAAATAAAATAAAAATTATATTATAGACATTTGAAACATTGATTTGTATAATAACATAAGTATAAAATTTTATGTATATTGGAAATCATAAATTTTCCTTTTTCTTTTGATCCTAACCCCAAATAAAGCTTGTTTGAAAAAACCACCCATGCTCAAGAAAAATAATGTTCTTGTATAAGAAAAAAAATCTTATGTTAGTAATAATATAAAGAAATAATTCAACATAATGTTTTAATTTTAAACTACACATTCATTCATTCTAGGAATAGTTGGTATCAAATTGAATTGTAGTTGATTCTTACATGTCACACCATTTATTATTCATATTCAAGCATTATATCTATAAAAATTAGTTAAATAAGTATAATAAAAATCCTTATGGCTCCATCCTAGTGGTTGTGTGAGTGACACCATTTGAACTAAAATGTAGATTTTAAACTAATAACAGGAAATTTGAGTCATTTTTGCTGAATATTGTATCATATTGAGGTGTAGTTGATTCCTACACATCAAAAATGACTTATAGACTATTGTTAAAATGTATTCAAACCATCAAAATGTGTTCTCTTGGTTTTTAGTAGCTAAATCATCTTTTTTAATAAAAATTATATTAATTTTGAATAAAGGGATGCACTTACAGTCATACCAGTCACACCATGTATCAGATTGAGATGAGTCTAAGTCCTGCGTGTCTTAAATGAATTATGGTTCATTTTCCTAAAGTATCAAAAAAATACAAATGTGTTTGATCGGTTATGAGTAGGTCAGTTGTCCATTTTACTAAAATTTATGTCAATTTAAAATAAAAAGACCCACTTGGTGTCATACTGGTCACACCATGTGTTATATTGAGGTTCTTTCAATTCCAAAATGTCTAAAATGATGTATGGATCATTTTCCTAAAGTACCAAAATAATCTGAATGCATTTCCTTGGTTTTGAGTACGTCACTTATCTTTTTTTACTAAAATATAATTTTAAACCAGAAACACACAATTTGACTCATAATGATCACATAATGTATCAATCTTACATGATACTAATTCATAAACAAAAAAATGAATTATGAATAATTTTCCAAATTTATTAATAAAATATGAGCATGTCTGATCAATTTTCAATTAGTGACCTTTTTTTAACTAAGGTACCCATTCTAAACTGATAATATACAATTTGAGTCATAAAAGGAACATCGTGTATCATATTGAGGTGAGGATAATTCCAACATGTCAAAAATGGCTTATGGATCGTTTTTATAAAATATAAAAACCATCCAAATGTGTTTTCTCAGTTTTGAGTTGGTCTGTTTTTCATTTTACTAAAATTGATGTCAATTTCAAATAAAAAGAGCCATGTGGAGTCATACTGGTAACATCATGCATCAAATTGTGGTGTGGTCAATTCCTAAACATATCAAAAAACTTATGGATCATTCTCCCAAAGTAACAAAATAATCAAAATGTATTTGCTCAGTTTTGAGTAGGTTACATGTCTTTTTTACTAAAATGTAATTTTAACCTATAAACACACACTTTGACTCATTCTAATCACATTGTGTTTTAGTTTAATTTGAGGCTGATTCCAACACATCAAAAATTAATTAAGAACCATTTCCCAAAATTATCAAGAAAATCTGAGCTTGTTTGATCATTTTTTAGTGAGTGACATTTTTTGAACTAAAATGTATATTTTAAACTGATAACAGACATGTTGAGTCATACTAGACACATCATGTGTTGGATTGAGGTGTGGCTGACAAATAAAAAATGAGTTATGGATCATTTATAAGATAATCCTAATGTGTTTTCTTGATTTTGGGTAGGTTAGTTGTCCATTTTACTAAAATTGATGCCAATTTTAAATAAAAAGATGCACTTTGAGTCATACTAGTCACAATGTTCATTTAATTGAGGTGAAGCCAATTCCTACATGTCTCAAATGACTTATGGGTCAATTTTATAAAGTATCAAAACAATCCAAATGAATTTTCTCAATTTTGAGTACATCACTTGTCTTTTTTACTAAAATTTCATTTTAAACTAGAAACACACACATTGACTAATACTGATCAAATACTATAAAGGTTTGACATGATACTGATTCCTATATTCCAAAAATAAATTATAAATCGTTTTTATAAATTATCAAGAACATATGAGCACACTTGATTGGGTTTTAGTGACTGGCATTTGTTGAACTAAAATTTCCATTTTAAACTGATAATGGATACTTTGAGTTATACCGGACACATAGTATATCGGTTTGAGGTGTGACTAATTCCTTTACTTCAAAAATCACTTATGTATCATTTCTATAAATTATAAAAACCAACCTAATGTGTTTTCTCAGTTTTGAATAGGCCAGTGGTCCATTTTACTAAAATTGATGTCAATTTTAAATAAAAAGATGCAATTTGAGTCATACCAGTGACACTGTATGTCGGATTCAGGTTAGGCTACTTCTTAAAAATCTAAAATTACTTATGGATCATTTTATTTAAGTATCAAAAAAATATTAATGTGTTTGATTAATTTTGAGTATGTCACTTGCCTTTTTTACTAAAATGTCATTTTAAAATGGAAACACACACTTCGACTCATAATGATCACATTTTATTTTTTCTTTTACATGGGACTGATTCATACATGTAAAAAATTAATTATTAATCATTGTTATAAATTATCAACAAAATAAGAGCATGTTTTATTGGTTTTCAATGAATGACATTTTTTGAACTAAAATGTCCATTTTAAACTAATAATGGACACTTTGAGTCATATTGGGAGCATCTTGTATCCAATTGAGGTGAGTTTGATTAATATATGCCAAAAATGACTATGGATCAATTTTTTAAAGTATAAAAATAATATAAATGAGTTTTCTTGGTTTTGAGTTGGTTAGTTTTCCAATTTACTAAAATTGATGTCAATTTTAAATAAAAAGATGCACTTGAATTCATACCAGTCACACCGTAGGACATATTGAGGTGTGTACAATTACTATATGTCTCTAATGAATTATGCATCATTTTTATAAAATATAAAAACAATCCAAATGAATTTTCATGGATTTGTGTACGTCACATGTCTATTTAACTAAAACTTCATTTTAAAATAGAAACACACACTTTGAATCATACCGATCACATAGTGTATCAGTTTGATGTGAGATTGATTCCTACACCTCAGAAATGACTTATGAATAATTTTCCTAAATTATTAGGAACATATTAGAACATTTGATATATTTTTAGTGAGCATAACTCTTTAATCTAAAATGTTAATCTTAAACTAATAATGAACACTTTGAGTCATACTGGGAACATTGTGCCTCGAATTGAGGTGTGGCTAATTCCTACACATCACAAATTTCTTATAGATAATTTTATTAAAGTATAAAAACAATCCAAATATGTTTTATCATTTTGGAGTTTTTTAGTTTTCTTTTTTACAAAAAAAAATAATGTCAATTTTAAATAAAATGAATCATTTGGAGCCATACCGATCACATCATGTGTTGGATTGAGGTACAATTTATCTGTACAAGTCCAAAAGTCTCAAAAAAATCTTAAATACAAATGTTAAAATGAATTAAATTGTCTTTATTTGTCAAACTACCAACAATGTATATTGAATCGATGTTAATAGAAAAAAGTATTTTCTCATTATTGAAATACAGTAGATTATAGGAAGCTCATGTGCCCATTATATCATGATAAGTCGCCACAATAACCACATGATCTTCTTGTACTCTTATGGATTTCAATGAAAAAGGTTTATCGACTATGAAAATTAAGTCAATATTAATTCAAAAAATATCAATGAAAAAAACTAAATAAGTATTAAATAAAAATGATACGAAAATAAACTTACAATTAGTAGATAAAATGATGACAAAATTAATTAAATAAGTAGTAGCGATTTACCTTCTCGTGATGGTTGTATGGATATTTATGCATTTACTTGTTGTAAGTATCTTAGTTGTAGGCTCAAAGTATAATCTCTCATAATCATGAACAACATCGAACAAAACACCCCAACTAAATCAAAATAATCCACCTGTATAAGAAAAAAATTATTATATGTGTAATACTAAAAATAAAAAAATAAAACATAAATATGAAACAATAAATTAATTTTATGTACAATGATTTTAATATGAAAACATTAATAGTACTTATGTGATTGAGCCGTAGAGGGAACTTGAAGGATATTTATAAATACCAACAGTACAGGGGTGAAAAGGTTTTGAGGGGGGATAAGTCTATGGAAATTTTGGTTCCAAAATGCATAAAAGATGGAAAAGCCACCCCAACTCGAAAAAAAGAGTCCACCTGTATAAGAAAAATATTATTATTAAAGTAATACTAAAAATAAATGAATTAAACATATATATAAAATAATATATTGATTCTATAGACAATGATTTTAGTATAAAAAAATATATATAACCTGTATGATTGAGCAAAGGCAGCGTCATTTCTCTAACTACGAAGAAAGATGAGAGAACTTGAAGGAAAGTGATAAATGAAAAATTATAGGGGTAAAAAGGTTTTTAGGGAGAATAATTCTATGGAAGTTTTGGTGTAGATAGGCATGAAATATGGGAAGACCACCCCAACTAGATCAAAAGAATCCCCCTATATAATAAAATAGTTATTATGTGATTAACACTAAAAATAAATAAATTAAACATAAATATTAAACAATATATTAATTATATAGACAATGATTTTACTATATAAACATTTATATTACCTATATGATTGAGTACAAATAGTGGCCTTTATCTTCCTTCAATGACATGACAGATGGAAAAAATATTATAAAATAAACATACTCAATAAGGAATATTGAAAATCAAATCAATGTTCCATTATATAATTTTTTGATAAAATAGTGGAAGTATAGCGTAACATAACCTTTACATATTTACTAGGGGTTCCTTCATTATAATTTATTCTTTAGATGGATTGCTAACATCATCATGTTCAGAAGATTTTGTTTTCATTAGTAGTCAAACATTTAATTTAGATTATGTATACATAGTAGAGAACATATAATTTTATGAGGAAAAACATAGTATATTAAAAAAATACTTTTACCATATCAATGAACTATATTTCTTTTTTAAAGGTTTTAGGGATTTGGTTCCCCTATAAAGAATCCAAATCCCCTCTTTATAGTCCCCACTAACATATAAGACATTATCTACATTGGGACCCAAATTAACTAATTGTGATTTCCCAAAAAAAGGGTTATCCTTGATGGAATTTGCATCTGACCGAAACAAAATTTAGTCACAAGAAGGAAAATCGATCAATTATTGTTTTCTAGATCTGATACATAAAATACTTGCACTATTTGTGATTCCATTATGAATGACTCATCTTTTTCCCCTTCCACACTAAAATTATCCATCGTAAAGCCCATTTCATCAACTTTCACTACAATGATATTATAAACCCATTTTCAATGGAATATAGGAACTTGAAATGTGGTATAATCCAAATTTTATATCTATTCCATAATAATTTTTTTATATATTTGTATAAATTGGATTTATATCATTGGAATCAGATGTGTTCATTACTTTAGCCACAAGCAAAATACCATTTTTTTTCATCATACTATAGTCATCATGTACTTTTTTATAGAATATATAACCATTGATTATAAAACTAGTGTAAAATATAACATTTTCATCCAATCCCCTAAATATCCATTGAACTCATTTGGAAATTGAATTTATATTTCCAGATAACTCCTTATAAATTTTATCTCTAAACTATCCTATAAACTATTTATTATGTGTATTTGATATCCATCCTTCAACCCTTGATGGATTAAAATATCTAAGAATTTATTTTTGGGATTCAATTTTTGGATAAAAATATTCCCTATTATGTAAAATTTAATGGTGTACTTCATCCCATACAGTTAAGGTGATTGTAACAACATCTCTTCTAGAAATCCATTCACCCACAAAATGTTTACTATGATGAGACTTTTGGAGACTGATGTTTTTAATATCTGATAGGTAATCGGTATAAAATTCAATATCCTCTTCAACAATATATCGTTCTGCAATACAACCTTCTGTCCGACTTCAATTCTTGAAATACCCTTTCAAAATCTTCATATACCTTTCAATGGGGTACATCCATCTGTAATAGACAGAACCACATAGTTAAACCTCTCTAACCTAGTGAACCATCATGTGGACCATTATAAAAATAATAATGGTGGTAATAATATCTCAACTTAACATAATATGACTGCAACCTCTTTATTAATGATGGGAAACTTCGATGGCTCTATAACTTTACTGCATATGGATTTAAAAAAAAAGTAGAGTATAGTTAATGTATTCCATAAATTTTGAGACCAAATTCAATAAAAAGAATCATAAATAAAATATTGTATCAAAACATGACAGTCGTGTGATTTTAGTCTTTGTAACATCAAATTAGTCATCGACATGAAGTTAATGATATTTGATGAATACCCATATGAAACTTTTATATTATTACATAAAAGAAAAAAAATTAAAAATCTTCCTATCTAGATAGAGTGTAAGATGATGGAGGAAGAAGAGTATGACTTTTACTATTCACCAGTTCCAACTCTTCCCTTATCCCCATTTTAATAAATTCAAACCTATCCTTGATTCGATTTTCGTTTTTTTAGGAAAATTTAGTAACGTGCAAATAACACTATCAGATACATTTTTTTTCTACATGCATGACATCAAGAAAATTTCTTCTATACCAACAATTCCAATACAACAATTCAAAAAAAAATTGATCACTTATTCCAACCTGATTTTGTAAGGTTTAATTAAAATGGTTTATCAAAAATAGTTTCAATATCTTTTACTATATTGTATAGTTGATTTCCTGTTACTGGAGACGGTGTTGTACCTTGTTTGATATTTCAATCGAATATTGTCATCCAGGATCAGTATTTATGTCATCGATATAAAAATTTTTGATGCCTAAAAACATCATCTTTGAGGAATGTTTTAACCAAATGAAATATGTTCTTTTTTCAAAAATGTTATGCACCTACATTCCTTTAATGTTATATCTTGATAAATTTCCATAACCGGGGAAGTCATTTAACATCCCATAAAACATGTACCTTAATGTGGATTATTAACTTCTATGAGTATAATAAATTGTAACACCTATATACCACATAAATTTGAGATCTTCAATAAATTGATCAAAATAGACAATAATATCATTATCGCATTTCTTTGGTCTAGATAAAAGCTGAGACAACATAATTTATTTTCAATTCATGAATAACCATAGAGGAATGTTTTAATTTACCAACATGATGGGGAATGTACTGTGAGTACTAATTTGTAAACCAAAAGGATTTATTCCATCTCTAGATAATGCAAGATGAAAGTTTCTCAGTTCATTTCAAAATTCAGTATAATCATAATAAATTTTCTTCTAATGAGGATAATATGCTAAATGACATATGGTCCCATATTTAATTCTGGTATATTCATTCCATGTTAATTGTCTTGCAGTTTCATAAAATCCATTTATTCTTCTAAATCGTGGAATGATAGGAAAGTTTTATACTAATTTCTAAAGACATGATTAGTTTTTCTTATATCGATTTGTGGGACACTTATGGAATTTTATGTGTGATTCATAGTCCTTGAAAACAAAATGTAATAATTTGGAAAAGAATATATATTTTTAGAGATCATTTTCATTGAATGAAAAATTCATTTAGCCTCATTTGTTTTACATTTTAGTTTATTTTCTTCAGATATCATACCATTCAGAAGACCAATTAGTTCTGTAAAGATGGTGTCACTCCATCCACTGCCAACTTTCAAATTATATAACTTCAATATAGATGAAAATGTTGTACATTTAGTAAAACCAATATAAAATGGTATCTTGGAATATCTATTTAACTTATGAATCAAATATGGACAATCATGAAGGTCATCTTAAATTGACATTATCATTTATTCTGTGAGATCTTCATCATCATTTACTTTGGTATTCATATAAAATGATTTATAAACCTCAGTATCATCCTAATCGGTGTGCACATTTAGTTTTTCTAATGTTTAGTCCAAAATTTGTAGGTCTAATCTATTTTTTGAAAAATCAAATTTCATGAAACTCTTCTGGACAAAAATTTCTTGAATAACAATAATGTAAACATAGAAAAAGGATTTGAGAAGGGTCGTATGTATGCTCTCTTCCAAACTTGATGAACAATTTTACTCAATCTTCATAATCTTTTGTCAAATGATTTGTGTTCATCTATTTCCTATTCATATTCAACCTATTGGGTTCATAAAATATTAATTTTCTACAATAAATAAATAAATAAACATAATATATTCATTACCAAATGTGAAAGTATAGACAATTATAATAAGGGACACCCATTATTTTATTGTTTCATATAATTTCAGAATGATTTTAAGAAAATGGGTAGTTGTATTTAAGAAAATAATTACTCCACTATGGCAGGTTTTATCTTTTGAATTCATACAAAGGTGAAATTAATAGACAAATGTCATTTCATAAACTCATCCCCTGAATATTTATTATCGCATTTTGTTGTTTGAAACACATCCTACAAATCATTTGGTCATAAACCTATGTTTCTTGAAATAATCTAAGAAGTATTCATCCATGGGATAACATATGCTCAGAGTAATAAAAGAAACATAAAATAGATGGGGGATGAGTCTCAAGTAACACATTTTTATAATAAATGTTCGGGAGATTAATTTGAGTAGGATGATAGTTTTCTATAAAATATTTGGGGGATGAGTCTTAAGAAAAAAATTGCAATAATAAATTTTGTTTGACCCACATCAAGTCTTTCTTAAATCTCTTAAAAAAATGAAAATATAATATAGGCAATTAAGGAGTAATAAGAAACCCAAATATGATAAACATGAATAATAAACTCTTATTCAATAAACTAAAACATATAAAAGTGTATTGATAAAATATTTTATTAAATAAAGAGTTATTTTATATACATGTATGGTAATAAGATATTCCTAGGCGTGGAACCCATAAATTTATACCTTAAATGATGAATTCCTAAATATAATTTCTAATATATAGAATTGTATAACCTTTATTCTATTTTTTGGAACAATTGGAGCAAAAAAAATGAAGAATTATTACATTTTTTATTAATGTTATATCAAATATTTGAAAACATCTCAATACTCTTGGGATGTCATATAACTACATTGACCCATCCCAAGGATTCTAGGGAGGTCAGCACATCAGATCTACCCATACAAAGGATTCCAGGGAGTCCATCTAATACACATTGAACCACCCTTGAGATTCTAAGGAGGTCCATAAAGATGTTTTTATAAATAAATAATACACATCAACAAGAGATATCAGAAATAAGGGAAAAAACACACCAATATTTATTACATCTATCCTATACATACTAGCCTCTATTGAGATGGAACGACTCCCTTGAGGTCACATTTTCTAAATAGAATACACTTAATTAACTCCGAAATCTAAATGGAATCAAAAAATTAATAGATCTATAAAACACCACTCCCCATATAAAGTATCCAATACAAAAATACAAAAATAACTAGTCAGTTTAATATGTCAGGAAGTAGTCTCATAGGCTACCCAACCACTATCATAGAAATTGACACATACAAAATTATATAGATAATTTAAAATGGGGTGAGACTTCTACCATATGGTTAATTCCACTATTTATCCAACCAAAATAAAGCATGCTTAATCCAAACATTTATATAAATAGAAGAGTATCTCAAAAATCCCCTATATCAATTCACAATTGAAATTGAGAAGTAAGGAGATGCTCATATGGTATGAGATAAAAGATGGGAAGGCTAACAGTATAGGTGTTTCATACATTATAAATTCCAAGCATCAAAATGGATGATCTCTGTGGACAGATCTCCAAAATAAGAAACTCACCACACTCATAGTTGCAAAACAACCTCCACTATAGCCCAAACCATTAATGTTTTACCCCCTGAGTTCCCCAAGAGAAAGTAGAGAAAAAATTACATTCGAGCATTGGATTCCATTAACACATAAATCATTTGATCCTTGAATTTGAGCCATGGATTTGTTTGAGCATTGATTCGACCCTTGATTCATGATAGGTTCGCTACTGGTTAGTGTTTTTTAAATATATTGGGACAATTTTATCACTACCTCCAAAAAATGCATTGATAAAGATATAGTTTTATCAGTGCTAAAAAAGAACTGATAAATCACATCTTTATCGGTGCTAAAAATGGCTGATAAATAATCCTTTTATCAATGCTTATTACTTAAATACTGATAAAGGATTCATAATTATAATTATAATTTTTTTAAATATATATATTTAATAAATATTTATAAATATAAATATAGTAAATATATTCTTTATTTAAATATATTTATTATAATTTTATAATTATATATTTATACAATTATTTATTTATAGTTATATATACTTTTTTAAAAATAATATTTATATCATTATATATATTTATATAATTATATAAATATATATAATAAATAAATATAAATATAATAAATATATTCATTACTTAAATAAATTTGTTATAAATTTAACAATTATTTAAAAATATATGTAATTATTTATTTATAATTGTATAAATACTTTTAAAAAAATATTTATTTATAATTATAAATATATAAATGTATAAATATAGTAAACATAAATTTATAAATGTATTTATTTATAAATATTTTTTAAAAATAAAATTTTAACCTTATGAATGAATATATAATCTTAAGTGCATTCATGTTAAAAATGAGTGAAATTGAGAGGAAAATTGTCACTAGATCCCTTGAAGCCTCTCGTAAAGAACAAACAGTGCTTCCACCACAGCCGATGGTTGCAGAACAACACCTAACACCCCCTGATAAAGGAAACAAAAATGATTCTACAAACATTGAAGATGATGACCCTGCAGAGAGGGATCCTTATCAGTATACTGAGGATCTCAGTGATGAATTGGAAGCTTGGATGGAGGAGCAGGATGAAATAGTTTTTGAAAGATACAGGAATGGAGAAATCTCTACGAATACCTACGTTCAAATCAGAAAGCGAATGTTCATGAAGTTGGTGGAAAAATTTAAACAAAATCCTGATTTTATTTTCAAGGACATCCCATGACAATGAATTGCCTTTGATTTCCTTATTTTGATGTTTAAGACTGGTGTCTTGCACTGCTTCTCTTGGGCTGGGAGTTGTTTGTCCATGAATTTTCGCCTTGAGGCGCCCTGTTTTAGAAGATCTCAATCAACAAGGGTTTGATGGTTCTGTTTTAATGATTAATGATGATGCGTAATTTCTGTTTGAAGTCTAAAGATTACTGAAGATGGATGGCATGTTGTCTGGAACTGATGTCCAGATCCATGATGATGTTTTCACTGGGAAGAAGAATTGCTGCTTTCTCCTTCACTGGTTAATGAATTTTGGATGTGAATGATGTCTCTGATTGGAGAGGAACATGGAACCTTTATATACTGAATATATTGATCCTGGTTCAATTATTGAAGTGGTGTATTATAAGATGCTCTTGGAGCTTCTTATGGCATTGACTCTGGATGGTTACATGTTTTGGTCTAGATTGGGAAGGGGTATCTTGTCCTGTTTTTATTTTCCTATTTTTGTTATAATTCTGAATCTACTCTTGAGGGTTCTTTCATCTTGATCAACTTGGATGTTTCTGATGACCTGTATTGGAGGGAAAGACCTCTCTCTTCACTGTTTGGATGCTCCACAAGCCTTGCAGTGGATAACAATGACGTAAGCCTACATTGGATGACCAATGAAGGAAGCCTACTTTCAAGAGGATCCAATGTATGCTGGCCTCAAAGTTTTCCTTTGGTATGTTTGAGTTTTTACATTGTGTACCCCGGATTGTTTCCTGCTGGTGTAAACCCTTTACACCTCATGTTTGTACCGCAACTCTTTTTGTTTTAATAAATTCCCTCAAGGGCATGAATTGGGAAACCAATTCATGTCATCACATTTCAAACAAAAAATTTGAGTGAAATTGAATAAATAAAAAATAAGTACCATTTAACAATATTGAAAATATGGATAAGTTTTGGGTGTGTGCATGTTGTATATAAAAAATGAATAAATTATGTATATGTGAAATCAATATAACATTTGTTTTATCTACATTAAACTGAAAAATCAAACGACATTCAATTATGTTCATTACTATATACAATTTGTAAGTATTTTTAATTCATATCAATTTTCAATTATAAACCATTATTCACTAAATATGACTATTTAATGAAAATAATAAATATTTTTCATTTTATAAATCATATTTATATACATTCATATATATATGTATATTTAATATATACAATTTATTAACATTATTAGTAATTATCTAATTAATTTTTGTAATAAATTCATGAATGTAATTATTTCTATTTTTTATTTGTTTATTTGTTTATTTTTCATATATCTAAATTTTTAATACATACTATTTATTAGTATTTATAATTTATATATAGTATAATCAATTTATTCATTTTATCAATAATAATTTAATTAATAAAATTTGTAATATTGTTTTAATAAAATTAGTTTTTATTTATTTAATTATTTAATTTTATTCGAACCTTTATTAGAAATAAAAAAAGTGATGGTAAATGATCCCTTTATGAGCGCTAAAATAAAGTATTGATAAAGTGTAACCTTTATTAGTGCTAAAAATAAAGTGATGATAAAGGGTAAACTTTATCTATGCTAATAATAAAGCACTGATAAAGGGAACCCTTTATCAGTGCTATAAAAGGGCTGATAGAGTGTACATTTTATTAGTGCTAAAAAATCGAACAAATAAAATGTAAAATTTATCAGCACTCTTTGCTAGCGCTGATAAAGACTAGTTCTTTTAAATGGATTTTTTGTAGTAGTGAAGATAGTGAGAATTATGTTGAGGTAATAAGAAAATATTATGAGGAATGGGTTAATTCAATTAACGATCAACATATCACTATAAATATAATTCCTATTGAGTTTAATATTAAAATAGAAAACCTCAAAAAAAATTCAGTCTTCCCAAGATACTGGGAAAAGAATTGATGTCTTGATTAATTATTATTTGTAGGATTGTGTTAAAATTCCTTTATTCAATGGAATAAATATCATGAAATTGTATAATGAAAAAAATACTATAGGCTTAAAGAAAGATATTCCATTTATTCTCAAAAATATTAATTGTGTGAATTCTATTTTCATTCATAGTGGGACTCATTATAAAAATTCTTGAAAAATATGGTTTGAGAAAACATTATTACAAACCTAACTCTAAATAGAAGGTGGATATGAGATTCAACATGAAAAGTTGTTAACTAAAATAATATAAAATAAACAATAAAGTGAGAAAAAAATAGAAATATACTATTGTTGGCTTGGTTTTTGGTTAGAGAATACAAACAAGAATCAATGGATATTATTTATACTATGAAAAGATTGGGTAGAAAGTATTTTACTTTTGGAATAATATATTAATTTAGGGAATATAAAGTAGTGTTATGTCATGGGGGGATATAAGTTAAATATAATTAAAAAAATAATATGTAAAATTAATTTCATATCTAATAGATTTTGAGGCATGGAAAATATCCCTATAAATTACAACAATGATGATAATTTTGAATAATTATTATTGTTAAAATAAACCAAGAATATAAAAAATTATTTTAAGGAAGAAATACTAAAAAATCTAAGGAATGAAAAAAATAATATATCAATGCGTATTTACCTTAATATATTAGGAAGAGATGTATGTTGAATAAAAAACCATAAATGATAAAAAAAATTCTGCCCCATGTAGGAGAAGATTATTTAACTGTGTAGGAAAGTGACACACCCTAGGCTATTACAAACAATCCATGACTATTTTTTATGATGGATGTGAGTTAGAGAAATAATGAATATAATCAATCAAATAATTAAATTAGTGGAATAGTTTTTTTGGTGGGGGGGGGGGTTGGGAATTAATAATAAATGGAATTCCATGATAGGTTTCCCATATAAGGTAACATAATGATTTCTAAGAATCTATGTGGAAGTTTTAAGTATACTTTACATATTTCAAAAGGATGGATGATCATACAAACAAAACAAAAGGATATATTGAATAAAATGAAGTAGGAGCAACAAAATTCTTGTTCCATGTTATCTATTTTCAAAGAAGTCCCATTTCAAAATATTTATGAAATAAACAAGAAGACCATGTTTCTTGAGGATACAACAATCTATAAAATCTAAATAGAAAACAAGAATAGATATCTTAATAATGAACTTAAAATAGGAGAATTTTATAGGTTTAAGATCAAATGTTAAAAATGTGGGTATACCATATTTCTGTTGGTGAAAATATCATATACCATTATTTTTTTCTTTTCTCTATATTGGGAATTAAAGGTTATGTCTATAGGGGTAGAGATGCAATATTGATCACTCTAAAATTTTCATTAAAGTCTAGAAGATCCAACTTTCAGTTGTCCATTATAAGTTTTATTAGTACATGAAAGTTTAATATAAAAATTATTATATGATTTTATATGAAATATTGAACAGATATAATAAATACTTGATATATTTAAACTAATAATTTAGAGAAAAATTAAGAAGGTTAAGAAAAGTCATTACTTTATATGATGGCATAAACTATGGAATATTATTAGAATTAAAAACATTGAGTAGTTTTTGTCATATTTTTTCATCATTATTTTGAATTAATCAATTCTAATTTTATATGATAGAAACAAATGAATAAATG
This sequence comes from Viscum album, assembly GCA_963277665.1. Classification (NCBI taxonomy): domain Eukaryota; kingdom Viridiplantae; phylum Streptophyta; class Magnoliopsida; order Santalales; family Viscaceae; genus Viscum; species Viscum album. The sequence goes on from OY728145.1 coordinate 1,161,000,752, forward strand.
AATATAATTTTATAAAACTGTTAAGATATTTTTTAAAATAATAATGTTGGGAATTTAATTAGTCACTATTTTTTTCTACATCAATGATTTCTCAGCTTAACTGGGATTTGATTAATTGAAATATCATATTTGATTTCAACCTTTCATTTTATTTTCAATAAGTTATATAGAAAGAATAAAATGGTTGAAAACATAATAAAATTCTTTTTCATTATAGGTATAGAAAACAAATAAAATGGGTAGGGTGCTAGTACCTTGGATCACATTGATGATTATTTATTGTATTTTTTTCAATAAGTGCTGATATCAATATGTGTTGAGTTTATAATATTGGATAATGATTGAGGTATCTTAGAAAGGGAATAAATACTTGTTGAGTGAAGATGAATAACCTTATTAATGGGAAGATGAATAAAGATAAGAAGAAAATATGAATTATTATTATATAAATATTGTACTATAAAGATATTACAATGATTCCATTGAACATTTTTCTTTTGATATATTCCATCCAATGGCCTGAAGGCCTTCATTTGTTTTATTGATTTTGATAATCCACCTTTCAATGGGTGAGGTGGAACCCTTACAAGGCTCGTAGGCATAAGTATTACATGGACCATAGGCCTTAGAGGAATTCCTTTTCCTGTAGGATTCAAACATTACATACAACCCAGAATAACTACTTGGAAATGCTCCTCCCCAGCATCTTCATCATGAAATCAACTTTCCACCTTCGCATGGTTATTCGGCTAGGCATTCCCGTGCATGAACATTCTTGTCCCGATGGCAGGTGCCATACCCTCTCAATATTGCAATCCATTTAGGTTCTGCTATGGTGAAAGCTCCTTGCTCATCCTCTTTGTAGAGCTTGTTCCTTGTAGCACGTCTGGTTTGCATCTGCACTTAAGGTAGCCCAAAGGCCTTATGGTGGCCTGAAGGCCTTACTGACCCGAAGGCCTTAAAGGACTCGAAGACCAAATCGGTGGCCCGGAGGCCCAAACGAGGGCATATTTCCAGCTACTACATGAAACTTCATACATCATCCAAACTAAATAGAATAATAAAACATAAAAACCAAACAAAAAAACTAAACAAAAAAAAACAAACAAAAAAACCAATAAAGTCATCTATAAATGAAAATTTACTATTAAAAAAAAGGAATCCAAAATAGGAGGAAATCCATCAATCCAATCACCATCCAACCACAAACCGCATGTTTGGGTATATTCACCCTCGATCCCTATGCAACCAATAATTAGCAGGACCACCATTTACCACAATTATCTTTCACATTGACACCAAAAATCCATAAATACCTCTCTCCATCTGACCAAAACCATCCAAAATACCAAATAGAAATAATATAAAACCACGAGAAACAATATTGAAGGTCCCGAGCACAGTGGAATCGCTTGGGTGGATGTGTCCACTTAGTTTTTTGTCATTAACAATGATCAATCCATGATCAATACGACAATAAATGCCAGTCTCCATGGATCGAATCATAGAAATGGACAAAGAAAAGGAAAGTCCCAGAACCACAAAGTAGGATCGTTACATGTTGATTATAATTAATTTAATCAATTTAAAAGAAATACCTTTTGGGTGTTCTTTCTTCGTTGATGTTCTTGATCGCGTTCCGATGTGATTTGTCATTGCATCGCAGAATCCATGTGTATATTTCCTCTAGCGGTGATCCACACATGTACCTCGTATCTTGGGACATCGTCAAAGGAGTCTCCGGGTGCTAGCGTGGATAAACCTTTGCTTGTGTTGTCATCCTTACATGGTCTTGATCCGATGGAAGAGGATCTCTCTCGGTCTTGAGTGTGTTATTGGAGGAAGAGTTTCTTTCGGCCTTGAAATAATTCTCCAGAGTAATTGTGCACAATGATTCTCTTGTTTAAGGAAAAGAGTTGGGGTTGTGAGGATATTTATAATCTGGTTTGAGGTTATAGAGTTATGACAATAAATAAACGCATTACGTGTTTTATTTAGTTCATTAAATCCATTTTGAAAACCCCATGTCGAGTCATTAATTCCTCGACATGCGCCCACATTGATTATAATAAATATCATTTAATAAAACGATATTTATTTAAAATATCAACTGGAAAAACTACACGGCGTGTATTAATAAATACATGGTGTGTACTTTTTTCATTGGAAACTACACGGCGTGTACATTAAATGTACACGGCGTGTATATCTTGTTTTCATTTATTCATCTCCTTTCCAAAATGAAAACTACACGGCGTGTATATTTAATAATACACGGCATGTACTTGTTTTCAAAATAAAACTACACGGCATGTAATCATTGATACACGGTGTGTACTGGTTTTATTTTATTCTTCCTCTAACATTAAAATGATTTAGGCTTCCTTGAATAATTATTAAACCATGTATGAGAATAATCTTTATTCTACTTGAGATACTTGAATACACATAGTGTGGGACCCTCTTGGCCTCTTTCTCATTGGCATTAGGCGAGCTTGCCTAAAGTCCAAGATTACTGTCTAGCAACAGGTCAAGGAACCCAAGAGAAAGAAGTTGAAGTCACATTGAAGTATCACCTCATACAAATTCTTACTGTGTAATTTAATCCCTTAGTCTCAATATCTCATCAATCAAGTTTCATGGAAGTGTCATAAACCTATATGCTTGATCTGTCGTTCTTTGACTACCTGAAATAAACTCGTCATTTACACCATGGAAATGGAATTTAATGCGACAGTTCTATTTCAATCAAAAGGCCGAGATATCAAATTCCATAAATGGAAGGGAAAAATTCTTCCTCGACTTATCCATTAACAACATGTCATTCGTGACGCACCCAACATACCCTATTTCCTGCCAATTGTCTGCGTGACGGTTTTCCTCAGTAAATCTAAGTTCCTGAGTCATGACATGAGTTAATGATAATCTTCCACTCTAAGGACCATTACACATGCTCATAGATAGCAATGTATGATGACACCAAGACATGTAGAATTACTACTGGCAGGTCTATTCTCATAATCTCCCATCTTGGAGATTACCAAGTGCGAACTCCATGAGTGAGAGTCTTGTCTTCTTACGAGTACTCGCACATGATGGTCTGTATACTATGTTTTCTATCATAGTATTTCATCCAACTATAGAAATTTATTTAAAAATAATGTTATAGAATTTCAAGGATCTCATCATAGTGGGGATCTGCCATGACCTTATCGATGCAACAAATATTCCAGGAAATTATTATATTATAGTCATGTAGAACAATGAACAATATATAATAAGTGAACATTCATGTAATCAAAGTACAAAATAGTTGGTTCTCAGGACACTAACCCTCACAAACTCCCACTTGGACTAGAGCCAACTGCCAATGACTTTTAGTCCGCTAGACCTCACATGATGATCATGTTTCTACTGAGTCAAGGCTTTAGTAAAGGGGTCCTCCACGTTGTCTTCCATAGAAATACTTCTCACTGCAACTTCACCTCTCTGAGAAAAATCCCTCAAGAGATGATACTTTCGAAGTATGTGCTTTGTCCTCTGATGTGACCTTGGATATTTTGAATGTGCCACCGCTACAGTATTATCACAATAGAGTGTTATAGGATCTTTACTGCTCAGTACTACATCTAGATCTTGGAAAAATCTTCGCATCCATACTGCTTCTTCAGTTGCCTCAGAAGCTATGATATACTCGGACTCCACTGTAGAATCTGCCACCACACTTTTCTTTGAGCTCTTCCATCTCATTGTACCTCCATTTAAGCTGAAAATGTATCTAGTCTGCGACTTCATGTCATCTTGATCAGTTTGGAAACTAGCATCTACATGTCCTCTGATGAATAGTTCCTCATCTCCTCCATAAAACAAAAACATATCCTTAGTATTCCTCAGATACTTAAGGATAGTCTTGAATTCCATCCAATGGTGGTCTCTTGGATCATCTTGATATCTACCTACCGCACTTAATGTATAAGCAACATCTAGCCTCGTACATAGCATAACATACATGACTAACCCAATCGCGGATGCATAATGGTTCCTTGCCATTCTCTTTCTTTCTTCATGTGTCTGAGGACACATTTTCTTGGAAAGATGAATGCCATGTGACACTGGAAACAATCCCCTCTTAGACTTTTCCATACTGAATCTCTTCAGTATCTTGTTATTGTATGTACTTTGACTCAGGCCCATCATTCTCTTGGATCTATCACGATGGATCATGATCCCAAGAATATATGCCGCATCACCCAAGTATTTCATGGAGAAGCATTTATGAAACCATGCCTTAACTGACTGTAAGACAGGTACCTCATTTCTAATTAGTAATATGTCATCAACATATACTATTAGGAAAACAACTGCACTTCCATTAAACCTCTTGTAGACACAAGGCTCACATTTGTTCTTAAAGAAGCCAAATTTCGTTACAGCTTCATCAAAAGGAATGTTCCATGACCTTGATGCTTTCTTTAATCCATAAATGGATTTCTGCAACTTTCATACCTTGTTGGCATCCTTTGGAGTCACAAACCCTTCAGGTTATGTCATATAGAAATCTTTTTGGAGGTTTGCGTTAAGGAATGCTGTTTTGACATCCATTTTCCAAATTTCAAAGTCATGGTAAGTGGCAATGGCCAATAGGATTCGGATGGATTTTAGCATCGTAACCAGTTAAAAGGTTTCATCATAGTCAATTCCTTGATGCTGTCTAAAATCTTTTGCAACCATTCATGCCTTATAGGTGCTGACTTGCCCCTCCATGTCCAGTTTCTTCTTGAATACCCATTTATTACCAATAGGTTTTACATCAAATGGAGGATCTACCAAAATCCAGACTTGGTTTTAGTACATGGAATCCATTTCAGAATTCATGGCTACTTTCCACTTGGAATTGTCTGTGCCTTCAACTGCTTCCTTGTAGGTAAGAGGATCATCATTGTCAACCAATAATGATTCACCATCCTCGGTGATAAGAAAAACATATCGTTCTAGTTCTCTCAACTCCCTCGTGCTCCTACATAGTTCTTGTATCTCTAGAATATATTTTTCTTCCACGGGGCTTTGTGGAATTTGTTCTTATACCAACTCTTGTGTATCTTGAGCCTCAACTTCATCGAAGTCTATCTCACTCCCACTTTCTCTTTTGGAGATGTGCTCCCTCTCAAGGAATATGTCGTGTCTTGCCACTGTAACCTTTTTGTCTGAGGGGTTGTATAGGTAATATACCCTTGTTTACTTAGGATATCCTATAAACATACACTTTGTGCCTCGGGGTGAAGGTTTGTTACATGAAGAGGTCTTAACAAATGCTTCGCTACCCCACACATGTAAATTTGATAACATGGCTTTGCGTCCACAACATAACTCGTATGGAATACCATTTATCGATTTAGTTGGTACTTAGTTTAGTATGTGTGATGCTGTTTGTAATGAATATCCCAAAAAAGATAATGGAAGACTCGCATGACTCATCATTGATATCACCATGTCCAACATGGTGCGGTTCCTCCTTTCACTTACACCATTCCACTGAGGTGTGTAAGGAAGAGTGAGTTGAGATAGAATCCCAAACTCCCGTAAGAAATCAATGAAGTACTGATTAAGATATTCACATCCTCTATCTGAGCGGAGTTTATTAATCTTCATACCAAGCTGGTTCTCAACTTCGTTCTTGTATTCTTTGAACTGATCAAAAGAATCTGACTTATACCTCATTAAGTAAATATATCCATATCTACTAAAATCATCCGTAAAAGTTATGAAGTATGAGAACCCACCCATTGCTTCAGCTGGAAATGGTCTACAAACATCTGTGTGAACTAATTCTAGAAGCTCTTTAGCCCTTTCACCTTTCCCACTAAATGGGGCTTTGGTCATTTTGCCTTGTAGACACACATGACATACACCAAGTGGTTTTAGTTCAAAAGAATATAAATACCCACCTTGATGCAATTTTGTCAAATATTTCTCATTGACATGATCTAGCCGGTGATGCCAAAGTTGGGTGTGGTATGAGTCATGTGAATTAACTTTGTCATAGATTTCTATTACTTGGTTTGTGTAGTTTAACACATAAATGACGTTATATAAATGTTCCCTACCAAAACAAATGCTATCTTTATAAAAGTAGCATCATCCACTTCCAAAATTGAAGATGAATCCATCAGTATCTAATCTGGATACACAAATAATGTTTTTGGTTACAGAGGCTACATAATAACATCCATTAAAAACCAAGACCATCCTAGTGGGCAATGTGAGATGGTATTCTCTGATAGCTACAACAATGAGTTTGGCTCCGTTGGCTGCTCATAAATCTACCTCCCCTCGATCAATCTTCTTGAATCTACTTGGTTCCTATATTTGGATACATATGTGAGCACCACAATCTGTATCTAATACCCAATTTGTAGAAACAGATAGATTGAATTCGAGGACAAACGCACCTGAAGCTTCCCCTTGCTTCCTTGGTTGGGTGCCGTTTTTCTTCTAGTGGCCCTTCTTGCCACATGCGAAACAAACAATATCCTATTCCCTTGTATCCTATTTGATCTGCCTTTTATTGGATGTCCTTGAAGAAGCTTTGGGCTTAAATCTATTCGCCTTACCTTTCTTTTTATTCACCATAAGGACATAAGGTTTTTCATGCTTCATGTCATTATCTACTTGGTGAATGAGGATAAGAAGATCAGACAGAGACTCATCAATGTTGTTCATGTTGAAGTTCCCAACAAAGTTTGAGAAGCTCTGGGGGAGTGATGAAAAATGAGATTGGTACCTAGTTCTTTGGGGAGTTTAATCCCTAGAACCTCCAATCACTCAATGTAGCCAATGCGTTTGAATATAAGAGGCCCGGATGGGGCACCCTCTCCAAGATTTCTCTGAAATATAGCCTTGGAGATCTCAAACCTTTGTTGTCTTTATCTCTCCTGGTATAGACTACGGAGGTGCTCGAGGATGCTGTAGGCATCCATTTCTTAATGAGACTTCATGAGCTCACTAGACATTGATGAAAGCATCAAACATTGAACGTTGAGTGCATCGCTCAAATTTTGATCATAGACCAGGAAATCTTCATCACTCACCCCTTGGGAAGGTGGATCAGGAAGTGAGGACTCCAGCACGTAAAACTTTCATTCATGGCGTAGGATAACCCGAAGGTGCCTAAACCATTCCTAAAGGTTACTTCCTGTGAGGATATTGTCTTTATCCAGAATTGATCGCAGAGAAAATTTGGTTGACTATTTTGTCATTTCGATTCTACAAATTAAAAGAGTAGATTTATCAGTACTTTCTTGATTACATTTTTTATGAGAAATAATAAATAAATTTATCAATTCTCCCACTATTTTATCAAGTCCCAATGGCCCTCCCCATTGAACTCGGAATGTCCAATTGCTTTGACATTCTAGTGGCAAGGATCCATATTCCCCTTTGCATAACCCCAACAAGGGCTGGTCAAGCTATTTGAATGTATTTAGGTAGGCAAGTCTTTTCCAACTATGAGCTTACAGTTCCTTGATCTTTTGATTGGACTCCCCAATCCTGAAATCCTGATTTAGATTTTCTCAACTCTTACCTCCAATATTACATCATGTCTAGCTAGGGCTACTACTCTTGATGTAATATGGTTAATTCAACCCGAAACCTTTCATAAGGGCTTACTTTGTAAAAGTAAGTGTCCCAATAAAGGTTGGTCAAACACATAGTTTTATTGAGTCTTTCCATTAATCAAGTAATGGAAGGATTGGTCTGAATTAATATGGTATTTGAGGGATTTTATTCTTTATGTGTAGTTTTGCATTATCACATGATTGTTAATATTATGTGATGCTTGCTTAAGTGATTAACGATGTTCTAATAATGTTTATGCATAGTCCATTTTTTATTTTCTTCCATCTTTGCATTCTTGTTTATTTCATTAATTATGTTATTGAGACAACACATACATAATAAATAAACCATGAAATTAGACAGAAATAAAATAAGATGGCATGATCATGAGATTCTATTGGTTATATTATCTAGCAGTTTGATAATCTAACCCTGACCTAGGGAAAAACACCTTGAACCAATGGTTTGTGTTTTGCAGCTCCAACCTGTCCACCTTTGTATCTTCTTGGGTTGGTTTCACCTTAGATTCATGTTTCGAACCATCTCCTCTGGCTTGGGAGATCCTCCATTACATGGGGTTTACATTAATGAAACCATGGTCATGCATGCCCTACATTTTATTGGAATAATGCTCGTAGTTCAATGAATTTAAATTAAACAAATTTAAATGAAACTATACACACATAAAAATGGTATTTGGTCTACCTCATGACCATCCATAGCATGCAATGACATTTATGCATATTTAGAATTCAAATTATTTTAATCATTCTAATATTTAAGATAAGTCGCGCTTGAAATTAATTAATTATGATCTTATAATTAATCAATTATTTATCTTAAATTCCTCTCTAAATTTCATTGAGATTCTTCTAATCCACATTCCCTGTACGGTGTGTTTTTACATTTGGAGGAAACTTGGTGAAATTTCATTTTTGGAAAGTAGACAACATGTAGTTTATATTTACATGGCTTGTATTTCTTTCACCTTTTATCTAAAGCACACACCGGGGGTGTTGGCATGTTTTCTGTACATTTGGAAATTTTGGAGTACACGACGTATAGATAAATCATACAAGGTGTGTACTTACTTGTTAGGCGGTAACCGGCCTTGAGATCCCATGTACGTGGTACACGACTTCTCCTTTGTACATGGTTTCACTTGGGCTGGATCAGACTACATGGCGTGTTGCTCCAACATACACGTCATGTATTCTGGTTCCCAAGCACCATTTAATTCTAGTCAACATGGGGTGTTAAATGCTTAGGTGTAATCAATTCACATGGTGTGGTTTGTCGGACCAGTACCAGTTTGTTGAACCTAAGTACATGGCGTGTAGTTTTCATTACATGCCGTTTATTCCCGTGTTGTATAGACAGAAAGAGAAGCTCCTCTGAATGAGATCCTCATTTTTATTTTAATAAAAATTAAAATTAAAAGGCCGTTTCTATTATATGAATTGAGAAACGAAATAGGAAGAATAGATCTCATTTATTCAGATTTATAGAATGATGTACTTCGAATTGAATCAAATATAAATGCGTAAATTATCAACGAAAATTAAATAACTATAATCAACATTGTAACCTTGCTCTGATACCAATTGAAGGTTCTGGGTGCAGTAGAAGCGCGTGGGTGGATGTGCCCACTTTGATTTTTGTCATTAACAATGATCAATCTGGGATTAATATGATGATAAATGACAGTCTCCATGGATCAAATCATAGAAATGGACAAAGAAAAGGAAAGTCCCGGAACCACAAAGTAGGATCATTATAGGTTTATTATAATTAATTTAATAAATTTAAAAGAAAGACCTTTTGGGTGTTCTTTCTTCATTGATGTTCTTGATCATGTTCCGATGTGATTTGTTGTTGTGTCGTAGAAGCCAAGTGCAGACTTCCTCTAGTGGTGATCGACACGTGTACCTCGTATCTCGGGACGTTGCCAAGGAAGTCTCTGGTTCCTAGCGTGGAGAAACTTTTTCTTGCGTTGTCCGCCTTAGATCGTCTTGATCCAATGGAAGAGGATCTCTCTCAGTATTGAGAGCATTCTTGGACGAAGCGGTTCTTTTGGCCTTGAAAAAATTCTCCAGAGTTGTTGTGCACAACGATTCCCTTGTGTAAGGAAAAGAATTGGGGTTGTGAGGATATTTATAATCGGGTTTGAGGTTGTAGAGTTATGACAATAAATAAACTCATTACGCGTTTTATTTATTTCATTAACTCCCTTTTGAAAACCCCATGTCGGGTCATTAATTCCTTAACATGCGCCCACACTGATTATAATAAATATCATTTAATAAAAAGATATTCCCTCAAAAGCTCGACTGGAAAAACTACACAATGTGTATTAATAAATACACGATGTATAGTTGTTTTTCATTTAAAACTACACGGCGTGTACATTCAATGTACACGGCGTGTATATCTTGTTTTCATTTATTCATTTCCTTTCCAAAATGAAAACTACACGGTGTATATATTTAATAATACACAGTGTGTAGTTATTTTCAAAAGAAAACTACACGACGTGTAATCATTGATACACGACATGTACTTGTTTTATTTTATTCTTCCTCCAACATTAAAATTATTTAGGCTTCCTTGAATAATTATTAAACCACGTATGGGAATAATCTTTATTCTACTTGAGATACTTGAATACACTTAGTGTGTGACCCTCTAGGCCTATTTCTCATTGGCATTAGGCGGGCTTGCATAAAGTCCAAGATTACTGTATAGCAACGGGTCAAGGCACCCAACAGAAAGAAGTTGACACCGCATTGACGTATCTCCTCATACGAATTCTTACTGTGTAATTTAATCTATTTGTCTCAATATCTCATCAAGAAGGTTTCATGGAAGTGTCATAAACCTATATGCTTGATTCGTCGTTCTTTGACTACCTAAAATAAAGTCGTCATTTACACCATGGACTTGGAATTTAATGCGACAGTTCTATTTCAATCAAAGGGACAAGATATAGACTTCCATAAATGGAAGGGACAAATCCTTCCTCGACTTACCCATTAACAACATGTTATTCGTGATTCACCCAACGTACCCTACTTCCCACCAACTGTCTGCGTGATAGTTTTCGTCAGTAAATCTAAGTGTGCGAGTCATGACATGAGTTAATGATAATATTACAGTCTAAGGACCATTACACATGCTCGTAGATAACAATGTCCGATGACACCAAGACATGTAGAATTGATACTGGCGGGTCTGTTCTCATAATATCCCATCTTGGAGATTACCAAGTGCAAACTCCATGAGAGAGAGTCTCGTCTTCTTATGAGTACTCGCACATAACGTTCTATATACTATGTTTCCTATCATAGTATTTCATACAACCATAGAACATTATTTAAGAATATTGTTATAGAATTTTACGGTTCTCATCATAGCGGGGATCTGCCATGACCTTATCAATACAACATATTTTCTAGGACATTATTATATTATAGTCATGCAGACAAATGAACAATATATAATAAATGAACATTCATGTAATAAAAGTACAAAACATTTGGTTCTCAAGACACCAACCCTTACAAATATAAGAACCTCAAAATCATCTAGTCCATATCATCATCTTCACCATCACTAAGAACTAAAGAATCTGATCCATAAATTTTTTATCAATAAAGGTGAAACACTCTGAGCCTCATTCACCAAATAAAACTAATTCCAACATAAAAATGATATCTCATAGTGAAAGAATAATAAAATATATAAAAGAACAATTTTTTAAGAACAATTAGTACACACAAACATCAGAAATCCATAAAAATCTTAAAAATAATTCATTATTCATATGATAATGAATATTTAGTTACTTATAATATTGTTTTGTGTGAACTATATATAATCATAATGTATAATAATGAGTTTGATGATTAAAAAAATATGGTTAATGGTTAAAGGTGATGCTTCTTAGTGTTTGAATCTATTATCAAGACTTGTTATTAAGATTTAGTTTAGTAGGTTATTATATCTAATGATATTGAGAAGTTGGATGTATTTTATTAGTTTCATAAATTATGAAAATTATAGTATATAATGTATATAAGAAAATGAGGAGTTGGTCATGAATATATAATGTGAATTCCAAGTGTTTATTATGGTAAATATATATCCTTAGGTAAACAATATTGATGAAAAATACATTAAATGAAGATTTTATTTTGATAATGATTAATCTTGAGATATGATTATATTGAGGTAGTTTAGGATCATTTAATCACTCTATGGATTTCATATGTGCAGCAGGAGAATTGGAATAATTCTAAGACAGAAAATGATGTTTTGAAGACATAATACGGTGAATTTAAATTAACTAAAGAGGATAAAGCTAATATGGAAAAGTTCGGATTAAATGTAAGAAGGTTTTAGTTCGTACATATTAAAAAATATTATATTTTACTTGGAATGTAATACTCAAATGTTAGAAAAAAATAGAGACAATTTACAATATGTCACAGAGAAGAAATTAGAAATGTAATAAGATAGTTTTCACTGAGATGCATAATTATAAGTATACAACAATGTAAATTTCACACTTTGATATAAAATATCTCATTTAGGATATATAATACATTATAGAACTCATGTGTCTTTAAATTTAAGTTTACATTATTATATGTAGGAATACATTGAATTATATGAATGATAAATTGGGTGGCCTATAGGATAGAATTTGAAGTTTCGCATCTTATATAAGATTATTTTTGAAGACACATAAAAGTAAATCAATATTTTTAGAGTATACATGAGAAACATGTGGCCTCACATAAAATTAACTCTAATGAAATTTACGATTAACTTGAGGTGGTCAAAGGTTGTGTAAAATTCTTTTATTTGATACATATGTTTAATTGGTTATTTAAGGACATGGCCTCAAACATTACATAATATTGAGGTTTAAGTCATGAATTCACTCTCATATATTTTAGGATATTTTTAGATTTAGAGTTTTATAAAAAAATTTCATAACTATAATATAAAAAAACCATATTTTAAAAATTGTACACTTCCAATCAGTATCCATTTTTTTCATAATATAAAACTTTTAAAATAAGACATGATTTCTTTTCATGAAAAATATTCATGACATTAAACTTGACTTAATACTTTACCTTACCCATCCTTAAACCAAGTGAAAAATATTTTAAAAACATTGTATGAGCAGATAAAATCTCATTAAGGGATATAAAAAGAATAAACTTTTTAGTCCAATGAAAAAATGAAAACCCATGAAAATCCATTTCTTCAAAATATACATTTTTACCCAATAGGACATCATTTTCCCTTCAAAAAGATTAATATCTTAAAATTTGATATCAAATTATTTAACCAAATACTCATTATATAACACAGAGAATTATTGTATGAGACTTAGGACAATATCTTCACAAAATCCTTACATAACACTTAAAAATTGGAATAACCATATGAATGACTTAAAATATAATTATCCAAATAACATAATCATTACCTAATTAATTGGAGCACTATTTGGGTACACCCGTTGTTTAAGATACATGGGTCTCACCCGTGTTCTCTAATAGGGCTCAACCCAACATATGAACAATGTTCAAGGATCATAACATGAATAAAAATACTTAATCCTTAAACTTTTTATTGTAGAATCCTGAAAACTATTTTAAAACTGTATGAAAAATGATTTCAGATATCAAAATACACTTTTATTTTTAAAACCCATTTTCAATACCAAAATACCTATAAAAAGAGAAATAAGGGGTTTTTTGAATAAAACATGTAATATTTTTGAAAAATAAAAACTTAAGTTAATGGTTATACTAGGGGGGAAATGTATTTTTTGTCGTACAAGTTGAAATAGAACATTCCTTTTGAATTCTATAAATAAATTCAAACATTATATAAAAATATTCCTTTCTGAAAACAATTGACATGAAGTCAAAAGAGATATAAAATTTAATTTATAAATCTCTTATGGATTTATAAAAATATCCATAAAATAATTTTAAAAATATGGACTTCTAAGAAAAATATTTGAATTAAAAATATTTAAAAGAAAATCTTTTTAAAAATAAAGTCCCTTACATAAAACCATAAAAATATTTCTTTTTATAAAAAACTAATTGATAATGTGAAATATGGTTGAAAATTATTTTTAGAATTAATTTAATAATAAATAATAAATTTCTTGACACATTTAGATGAACATGGAAGAGGAAGATTTAGTAAATAAAATTTTAAAACATTTAAAGTGAGGTTTTAAGTTATATTATCCCTTACCTTCAGTCCAAATCATCTCACAAATTATTTATCTTCCTTAATAATAAACATATGTTAATTATTTAATTTCTTAAGAATTTATTTATTTTTATTATTCCTTTTATATTACTTATTACCATGTTATATTGAATTAATTAGTCATTTAAGTTCACGTAGGAAGTTTTGAAAATATTTGGCTCATATGTCCAAAAATACATCGGTGGGTTGACTATGGTCAAATAGGTCATTATATTAAAATATATAGAATAATAATAATTAAGTGTTTATAATTTTTTTTAACATTGGGGACAAAGCCTAATTTATTATTAAATCAAAGTAAAAACCTTTTTTAACTGGGTAGAGGGAGACCCATTACATAGCCTGAAGGCCCAGTGGGCATTTTTCCCATTACATGTCCTGTAGGCCCAAATGTTTTGCCCAAATCCCATTCTGTGAGTCGTACTACTATAGTACTCACCTGCTACAGTGCAGAATAGTACCCTACCACCGTTACAGCACCCTGCTGCTGCTACAGTATCATGCTACGACTACAGTGCCCGTTGTTTCTACAGTGTCGCCGCTGCTACAGTGAAATGCTGCTACAGTACCCTGCGCCCAATGGGTTTTGAACCCCCATTTTTCATGTCGGATTTTGGAGTTCTTACCAGTCAGACCCCAACTACATTTAATTATTTTTAATATTTATACATAAAATATAATTTTAAAACCAATAATAAATTATGGTTATAAAAAATGAACTATGCTATAATCATGGAGGCGGTTGGCTGTACATATGTATGAGTAATGTTTCCATTTTTCAATGATCATTATGTAAAGAAGGTAATTATTATTTTATATTTATAGAATGATATAAATATCATAAATACCATATTATTGTTTTAAATATTGTTATATATCCCATCTATGTGACATGGTTATGAAAAAAGAGTCACATCGCATCATGCAGGTGGTAGTCCACGTGTACGAATGAATGACGTTATAATTTTACAGTGAGTGGAAATGAATAAAAGAATATAATATATTATCTTTTATGAATGATAAATATGTCATTAATATCACACAAACACAAACACATACAAACACACACACACACACATATATATATTAAACCCATCATTACTACCAGTTGTAAGAGGTGATGATGGAAAACAAATTATATCGGTTTGCTAGGCGATAGTCTTCCGTGCACACAAATGATGGTTTGGTTTTCCATTTGATAGAAGCAGAGAGTAATTTAAGTTATTAAATTAAAATAATGAAATATTGGTATAATTTATTTACTTTTGTTAACATATCAACATTTTTTAAAAATATTTTAAGGAGGCAGAAGAAGAAACAAAACAAAAACACTCAGTTAAGAATGACATATCTTCTTTAGACCACTTCTTTAGTATTATAAATAAATACCTCCTAATTTGAATTTATGATCCAATTTTTTTTCAAGGAAATTGAGAGGAAATTATATAAATAATTTAGGTAGTTATTGGATAAACCAAAATGATTTCAAGGTGTGAATACATGAGGAGATGGGGTGACCTTTTATAAGTAGGGGAGAGGACACACATGAAATTTTTAAATAGTAAACATTATATCCAAATTTTATACATGAAGAAAGGATAAAAAATAGACAATTATATATAATAAGATGATATATGGTATAAAAAATTCCATAAACTAGGTTTTATATAAGCTTTTAGTTCATTTAAACCCTTATAGTTTTAGTTTAACCTCTAGAAAACCTATTTTTACCTTAACTGTGGGAGAAGATTTTTATTGTTTTCACTATTAATTATGAAAACATTAACTTGAAATTATTTTATAATATAAATTTTACTGATTAAAAATAGTGATTACATTTAAAAAAAGTAAAGTCATATAATTGAAAAAATTTAATTTAAAACTAAAGCCGCATACGCAATGAAAAAACATTTTTTCAAGAAACATATTTTTCAAGCATAAGATGATTTTATAATAACACTATGACTAGTAATGATCATAATATTAATTTTAATAAATATTTATAGATATAAAATATATAAATTTTAAATAAATATTTTTTCATTAGGTTTTGTTTTAATTAAAATGGAGAATTATTATGCACTTTAAAGATGTTTAAAAAAATGAATTTTTAAACAAAAAATAAACTTATAATAAAATCCAGTATAAAGATGATTCAAATTTAATTAATTAGACTAAATATAAATTAAGAATTATTATGTTAATTTAAATAAAATTCAACTAAAAACTGTTATTTTAAATTACTTTTTTTATTGAAAGTATATGACTCTATTTGAAAAATTCTGTATTTTTCACTATTCAATCAGAAACCAATATTTTTTAAAAATATAAAAATTTAACCCAAAGTTAATTTTGATATGATTATTTCAAAAATAAAATTATTTTTTAAAAATTTAAATTCTATAAATTATAAATTAATCTTTTAAATAAAAACTTATATGTAAATAGTTTAATTAAAACTATTACCTTTTTGATTTAAAAAGTAATTAATATTTTTATAATGAATATAAATATCTGATTAATAAATATTAATAAACATTTAAATGAATTATTTTATCATTACCTTGGTTTTTACATTATTCCTACATTTTTTAAACTGCATTCTCTCAATTTTATTCTCTTATTAAACAAGTGTGGATATATTTCCCTCATAATATTTTCATATTCCCATGTTGATTCTTAAACAATATAGTTCTTCCATAAAAATTTAACTTGGTGAATTATGTGACTCCTTAAAAAATTATCTATACAGTCAAGAATACAAATAGGTTTTCCCTGATAAGAAATATTATCTTTTAATTGAACTACTTCAGGGATCAAAACATGAGAAGAATCCTACTCATATTTCCTTATCATCGAAACAAGAAATACATTGTATACCTAAGATAAATTATGAGGTAAATATAATCAATATTAAACTGATCCAAATTTATCTAGGATTTTACATGATCTAATAAACTATGAATTTAACATTACTTTTTTACCAAAAGTCATAACACAAATCCATTGAGATACTTTGAGAAAGGCATGATCACTTATATCAAAAGAAATATTTTCCCTCCAATTATCACCATATTTTTTATCTTTCTATGAGACATACTCATATGTTTCTAAATAAACTATAACTTCTCATCCATTTCTTATACCAACTCTAGACCCATTAACTTTCTTTATCATACTGTATCCCAAAAAATCTGGAATCTGACACCGCTATCGATATAATTCTTCAAATGGTTCTATTTGTATACTAGAATGAAAATTATTATAATAAGAAAACTCATAAAAATAAATATATTGATCCCAGCAAAACCGGTAATCCATTAAACTATTGTAAAGAATATATTACATAGTACTAGTTGTTCACTAGGACTGTCTATCAGATTGAGGATGAAAAGATGTATGGAAATTAAATTCAGTACCCAATGACTTCTAAAGTCCTTTCTAAAAATTTTAAGTGAACCTGAGATCATGGTCTGATACAATAGAGATAAAAACACCTTGTAACCTAACTATGACCTTTAGATATAGTCTATAAAGATGATATAAAGATATAATATCTCATATGGGAAGTAAATGTGAAGATTTAGTTAATTAATCAATAATAATCCAAATTAAACAATTTCCTTAAAATGTCCTTGGAAATCCCACCAAAAAATCCATTGATATATTTTCTCATTTTCACATTAGTACTGTAAAAGGTTAAATAATTATCTTTGATAATTATAGTTGTATCTTAACATATTGACCAGTAAAACATTTCATGGTAAATTCAATAATATCTCTTTTCATTCCATATAAATAGTAACACTCTTGAGGGTCTCTATACAATCTAGGTTTTCTAGGATAAATGGAAAATGGGTAACTATAAGATTCACTAAACAAATCTCTCTTATACTAGGAATCAAAAGGCACACATAATCTCTTTCTAAATCATATAAAATATTATTTTTTAATATTAAATTTTGGAAATATTCCCTTCTTAACTAATTCTAAATTTGTATGTAAAATATGATCCACCATCTAAACTTGCATAATTATTTCTGATAGAGATAATTATCAGAAACCTGAAAAAATAGGTTCCAACATGCACAATTGGTATTCCAAAATTCATCAAATCATTAAAAAAGGTCCATGTTCCAAAAGCAACATGTTTAATGTCGCATTATTTTTATGACTCTAATCATCAGTCACTTTTCTTTCCATTCTTAGATAATAATAAATCTTGCAATAATAATCCTTTATCATTTACATCCATCTTCTATTCGATGTATTAAACCCATTCTGGGTGGATATATACATTATTCTTTCATGATCATTATAAATTTCACACTTTACTCCATATAAATTATGCCTAAAATTTTTCAAAGAAAAAATGAAGTAATTAATTCTTGATCATGTGTAGGATAATTTAACTCATGAGGTTTTTGTTTTCGGGAATCATAAGCAATTATCTAATCATTCAACATCAATAAACAACTATGTATCTTCAAAAAAGGATCATTGTAGATGAAAAATTGACCATTTCTAGTGGTTATGGTCAAAACTGGATCATTCCTCATTCTTCTTTTTTGTTTTTGAAAAAATATTCATATTATTTCATCCAGATGATTTTAAATCATTTTTTGAGTTAACATAGTCAATAAAATAGAAAAATAAGAATAGTTTTCAAAAAACCATTGGTAGTAACCCACTAATCCAAGAGAACTATGAATCCCTCTGATATTTTTAGTCTTAGAATTTCTTCTACAAATTTAGTTTTAGTAGGGTAAACAATAATTCTATATTTAGAATCAATATATCCATAGAAATAAATCTTTTTCAACCAGAATTCATAATTACTAAATTTTATATAGAGTTTCTTTTATTTTATGGTTTAAAAAAATCTTTAGTTTTCTTTCATGTTCCTTATAAATTTTAAAATATATCAAACTATCATCTATAAACAGAATTAGAAAAGTATTTAAGAAATAATGGTAAACTATGTTCATAAGGTCTATAAATATAGTTGGTGTATTAGAAAACCCAATGGGAATAACTATAAACTTACAATTCCTATATCTAGTCTGAAACGCCAACTTTGAAATATCTAGATACTTCATTTTCAACTAATGGTGCACTAACCTAAGATCATTATTCAAAAAATATTATGATCCCTTGAGCTAATCAAACAAATAATTGATATGAGTGAAAGGATACTTGTTCTAAATAGTGATGTTATTCAATGATCCATAATCAATACAATGTATTATTAAACCAACCTTCCTTTTAACAAAAAAGGAGCACCCCATAAATAAGTGTTTGGATGAATTAATCTTTTATATAGAAACTCCTACAATTTATTTTTCAATTATAAAATCTCAACTTGATCCATTCGATAAGGGGGTATTGAAATAGGCTCAACATCAAAATCTAAGTAAACAGTAAATTCAACCTCATGATTAAAAATAACACCAAGAAAATAATTAGGAAATATATCCATAAATTAATTGACTATTGAGACATCAATAATTTGAATAGTTTCATAATTTTCAATAACATGAACAAGGTAACATTCACTACCATCTCTGATAAATATATATTCTTCTTGATATGTTATAAAATATATAAAATAATTTAATAAAACATTATTAGCTCTATAATATATCTTAGAATGATAAAATAAAATCTAATCCAAACCCAAAATATCATCAAACTCTACTATAGACAGTTCAACAATATTTATTAGAAATAAAATTCCATTAATAACTATAGTAAGATCTATGTAAATATTGTTTGGTTTAATATTTCTACCCAAGGTTTTCACTAAAAGTTCTATACACTTCTCATGTGGTGATATTCTAATTTTACTTGAAAATTATAAAAAATGAAGGAATGTAAAGATCCATAATCAAAAATGGAATTGACATAATTTGAATAAACAAGTAACATACATATCATCACATCATTTGATGGGACATCATAAAATATAGTAATAGAAAATGATTTTTACGCACCATTTTACTTTTTATTTTAATGTTTATTATCCTATGAAATTAGCCACAGAAACACATTAGCATTATGACCCAACTCATTTCAAAGAAATTACCTCACTATTGGATGGTTTTTATTTATCACATTTTGTGATTTTTTAGTACTATTTTATTTGGAGTCATAAGCCCTTTGACCAAAATTACAACATCACTAACACATTTTATATCCTGTCAAATATTCCATGAAATTTCATTTACCTCACATGGAACATGTTGTTGTCTTACCTCTAAACTTCTCAGTTGGATTCTTATCCATTGTACTCCACCACAAACTTTTCTTACTCATATCATATTGCGGAAAATATATTTCAGAAGACACTATATCCACTTTAATATCACAATGAATAAATTTTTCATGGATTTTAAATTATCAGATGGTCAAATGTATTCATAAAATAGGTTCTAAACTAGATTGAAATATATTAATTTTATTATCAATGTCCCAAAATAAATCTAGTTTGTACATTGCCAGTCTTCTAAAATTAGATTCATATGAAGCTATATAATCTTCATCTATTTTCCACAATTATAGGAAGTGTTCATATATCCTAAGTAGAATAACTTTAGGTAAATATTTATTGAGGAAAATATTTTTATATGTGTCACATTACATAGAAAAAATATAACCATTATCTATGGTATTCATAACAAAAATCAATATTTATCTTATTCACCTTCAAAATGAAAAATGAAAAGTGTTACATTTTGTAATTCTAAACATCCTATAACTTTAAATATTTTTTTAGTGCATTGATCCATCCTTCAAATACAACTTGATCAAAAGATCCACTTAATTCTAGAGGGAGTTGTCTCATAAAATGCTCTACTATCGTTATATTACTCTATAGAACATCAATATTCTCTCTTGCATTGATACTAACACTATTTATATATTGTATTAACTGAACTATCATATTAAAAAATTACTCAGTTCTACCTAAAACCATATTAGGATGCTAAATTGGAAGGATATTTTCCTCTTGGTTCCTTTCTATTATAGATTCCCTACATCCTCTTTGGAAAACCATTCTGAAAAAACATAGTTTAGATGAAACATCACAGTAATCATGAATTGATATATCATTTTAATATAACCATATAGTAAATTATTTTAAGGGTATGATATTAATTGTACCCTAAAGTATAAATTTATCTAAACCTTACCTCACATACCAACTATATGGACCCATCTTTAAACATTATATAATCTTGTTTTTTATGTCAATAATTCATTCTCTTACATTTTAAGATATTTTTAGATTTTTAGTTTTATAGAAGTAGGTCAAAAATTTATATAAAAATCATATTTTAAAAAATTAGACACTTTCGATTAGTATCCATGTTTCCCATAATTTAAAACATTTAAAACAAGAAATGATTTCATTTCATGAAAACTCTTCAAAACATTCAACTTGAATCCATCCTTTACCTTACTCAACCTTAAAGCCTATAATTTTTTTAAAAAAGATGGGATGAGCACAAAATTCTTAGTAAGGGACACAAAAAAAGGAAATATGTTAGTCTAGTGAAAAACATGAAAACCCTTGAAAACTAATTTATTCAAAACATGTATTTTTACCCAAAAGGGAATCATTTTTCAGTTAAATATATCATTATATTACACATTTAAATAAAATTATTTCCTTTAAAAATAAAAAAAATAGAAAATCCATGTAGGTTCCTTGGGAAATCATCCAAATAAAACCCTTACAAAACCCTTACAAATTAGAATAATCATACAACTAACATCCAATATAATTATCTAGATAAACTAATCATTACCCAATTCATTAGATTGCTATCTAGGTGCATCCATCGTATAAGCTATATCAGGATCACCCATTAGCTATAATGGGTGTTCAAACCAATATATAAATAATTTACAAGGAATATAAAATCAATATAACAATTTAATATTACAACAACTCATCATAAAATCCTTGAAAACCCTTTTAAACTAGTATACAAAACTCTTTTGGATATCAAAATACCGTTTTATTTTAAAAAACTCATTTTCAATACCAAAATATGTATAAAAGGGGAAAGAGGGTTTTAAATTGAATAAAACATGTAATATTGTAAGGGAAACATAAATTCAATTAACATTTATGGTTTAAGGAAAATTCACTATCCCCATATGCATTACAATAGAACATTCCTTTTGTCTTATGTAAATAAAGTCCAACATTCCATAAAAATATTTCTGTTTGGAAACCAATTAAATAAAGTCAGAAGAGTCATAAAATTACTTTATAAATTATTTATATCCATATAATAAGAATCCAAAAAATAATTTTAAAAATATGTACAAGGAGGGAAAAAATTGAAACATAAATCCTTAAAAACTATTTTTTTAAATAAAATTCCTTACATAAAAACGCAAAAAAGAATCATTTTTATAAAAAATGGTAAATAAAGTGAAATATGGTTAAAAATAAAATTATAATACATTAGAGAATAAATAATAATTTCTTGAAATATTTTTAATAACATTGACATGGAAGATATATATTTATTAAATAAATATTTAAAACATTTTAATTGAGGTTTTAATTTAAAGTATCCCTAACCTTGAGTCTAAAAAATATTGTATATTATTTGTCTTACTTGATAATAAATTTATGATAATTATTTACTTTCTAAAGTTTTTTTTTTCAATTATGTTATTCATTTTATTAATCTTATTGAAAGTTTATATACAATTACTTAATAATTTAAGTTCATGTCAATATGTTTTGATGATATTTGGATCATATGTGAAAAATGACTTCAACAGTTTGGCAATGGTAAACTAGTTCATTATTTTAAATATAAAAAATAATAATCATGAAACATTTTTTATATTTATCCATAAATTATACTTTTAAAACTAATCATGAAATAGGTTTATAAAAAATTAACTACGTTACAATCATGGAGATGGTAGGCGGTATGTACGCATGAGTAACATTTTTTTTGCAATGATCTTTATGGAAAAAAGGTAAGTTTTATTTTATATTTTAATAATAATCATTATTTAATAAATAAAATATTATTTATTTAAATACACTTATATATATCATCCATGTTATGTGGTCCTGAAAACAAATCACATCGGTTCGTTAAAGCTATAGTCCACATGTATGCACGAATGACATTATCAATTTTATATTAGTGGAAGAATAATAAATAAAATGATATATTATCTATTAATAATGATAAATATGTAATTAATATCATATATACATTGAATATTTCATTAAAACTATATTTAAGAGGCAACGAAGGAAAATTAATTACATCGGTTTGTTATGTGGTAGTTCGTTGTACAAAAGAACATTGGTTTCATTTTCCTTTTGATGAAAGAGGGGATGGATATATGTTATTAAATTAATATAGTGACATATCATTATATGTGAGATACTATTCTTATTATATGTGGTTGAATAATATTTTAAGGATTTAGAATAAGAAAAAAACAAAAATGCTCTTTTAAGAACGATACCTCTTCTTCAGACCACCTCTTTAGGATAATACCTAAATCCTTCCTAGATTGGATTTATGATACAAAAAAGGCCTATATGATGTGTTTATTAAAATATTTAAGGTATTTTGGTGGGTATTGGTTTTAAAAAGGGATTTTATATTGTGGTGAGGATAAGAGAGGGGTGACCTTTTATAAGTGGGGGAGAGGACACACTTGTAATTTTTGAAAAGAAAAAGTTAGAATCACGTTTTTCACTTGAAAATAATCTCTAAAATGGAAAATTATCTATAATTATGTGTTATAAGGTCAACATATGTCCATAAAATATATTTATACATTTTTATGTCATTTTAATGCTTATCATTTTAGTTTATCCCCCAATAAGCCCGTTTAAACCTTAACTGCATGATTTTTTTTACTGTTTCACTATTCATTATGAAGAAAAATTGAGATAAACTTTTTATATGATATAAATTATGATTATGAAAAATATGGAATCAATTTTAAAAAATTATATTCATGGTAAAATTTAATTTAAAATTAATCCCACATATGTAATTAAAAGTTGTTTTTAATAATTGTATTTTGCAAGTATAAGATTAGTTTCTATTAACTTTATGACTAGTAATCATCATAATATGATTTTAAATCCAAATTTATAGATATATAATCTTGAAATTTCACCTAAATAATTCCTAATTATGTGTTTTTAATTAATTAAAATGAAGAAACATTAAGCACTTTAAAATAGTTTTCATAAAAAGGCGTTTTTAAACTAAAAAATTAAATTATACTAAAATCCAGTATAAAGATGATTTAAATGTAATTTATTTGATTAAATATAATTGAATAATAATTATATTACGTTAAATAAAATTCAAATAATAATAGTACTTTTAATTAATTTTTCACTATTCAATGAAAAATCAATATTCTTTGAAAAGTAAAAAAATTTCACCCTTAGTTAATTTTGATATTCTGATTTCAAAAATGAAATTAATTTTTAAAAATTAAAAAAAACATATAATTTATAAATTAATAATTTAAAAAAAATCATATAATAATATGTTTTAATTAAATCTATTTCATTTTTGAATTAAAATTTACTTAATATTTTTATAATTAATATAACTTTCTAGTTCATTAATATTAATAAACATGTAAATGATTTATTATATCATTACATTTTTTGTTATATGTTCTTATTAGGTACAATTTTAGATTAAATGTTTATATGAAGTAATTTTATTCAATAAATAAATATCATAATGTTCTATTAATTAATCCATGATTACAATTGTGATTGATGAAAAAATATTGATAATGATTTTGTACCATTACATTGAGATTTTAGCCTTAATATTATTGTTTCATTTAATCATTCATTCATGGAATATAAGAATTATAATTTATAAAATCATTAAGTAAAAACGAAGCTAAGTATTTGGAAGAATTAAATTGGTAAATTTTTTGATTGATATTAGAGGAGGTTTGAATAAAAAAATATATTTTCCCTATATCTTAAGAAATACTATTTCATAATTCTTGGATATAATTTGACTGGAACAATAGAAATAAATTTCAATTTTAAGATAATGATGAAAAATATAAATAGAACTTCCATATTCGAATTATGGAATATTGTCCACATGATTATTGACGAGTATATAATGAATGACATTAATCAGTCCATACGAATGCAACATAAGATTTGTTAATGAAGTACAAACACAAAATATCAGTGCTAAAAAAAATGGACAGAGACTATTGGAAAGATGAACATGAAAATTATTATTCTAAATATATTCAAGACATTGATATGTCAAGAGGGAGATAAGTATTATTGATATGATACAACATCTATCGGTTATCTTTGGTTTCAATGTTTTTAAAGAAGAACATGAGATGTAGCCACAAGAAGATTGAGGAAAACAAGGAAAAATATCAGATATATTAAATAAATATTCTATTACTATTTATTTTTCCTCAAGTATAATCTAGTAAAATATGGTTGCGAAGATAAGACCTTACTAGTGCCAGTGCATGTGAAAAACTACTAATGGTTCTTTTTGAGCCAGTTGATTTCATAAATTATAATCTAGTTTTTTCCAAGTATAATTGTTCAAGGCAATTTTTTTTGTTTTTCTCTATAATGAATGATGAACCACTTTTTTGGCATAACAAAATCTATAAACCAACGATTAACTCACACATTATAAGCGAAGTTTCTAAATATCCATTTATCTTGTTCATTTTTGTTTACTAAGTTTCAAAGATATAGACTGAGTTTCAAAAAACATTTTGAGATATATTCACATTAATAGGTGTAGAGGTAAAAGTAAAAGAAGCTTTATTATGTAAATATTTGGGAACACTACTTCAACATCTCTTAGAATTCTAGAATTGATCCTCAGATACAAATATGGATACTTTTAAAAAAATATAATAATTTCCTTGAGAATATATTGATTTATGATATTTAATTTCATTTGTGTATCTCCTTTTCTTAATATTTTATTTAGTTTTATGTTTTTCTTATATTATTAAAATATTTCTCTCAGATAAGTGAAAATGAATTCAAGATTGTGATGTGCTGATAAATTTATTTAGTAAAATACTATTTTTTATTCTAGTAATGTTTAAATAATAATTTATTAACTTTTTTATTTTCATAGGATGGAATAAATTGATTCTAATTGATCTATAGATCATGCAAAATAATTTAGTAGGAAGAGAGTACCAACCTTTTATGGTGATCAAATACTCCAAGAGTTAGAATAGTGGATATAAAATATGGAGAGAGTTTTAATTTTAAACCAATAACTATAACATTAAAGGAATGTTTCTCTAACTACATGATGGAATGTCCTAGAAGTAAATTTGGGAGTCATTAGTGTTGGAATTCTTGAAGTTGAATATCACTTAGAAGGGTTTCAATAATTCGTTCAATCAATAGTTTTAACCAAGGACATTGAATATGATTAAGATAGAGTGATCATGGATATTTAGTAAGAAAATCACTTGATATTTCATTATTTTATCCTTTTCTATATTTGGTGTAATTTATACATGAGAAATTCATAAATGACACTCTAAAAAGTCATCAATTTATAATGAGATTATAACTGGATAACATATCCAAAGATGTTCTTCTATTCTAGATCTCTTTTATTCATGTGGTTTTTATGGCAATGGTGGTTGAAACTAACATCTCTATTATGAAATCCAAGACATCCCTACCAAGAATAAAGTAATAAGAATTGTTAAATCATATTTTATTTTAGTTTTATTTAATTATTTTCTATCATTAAATATTATATGGTATAACTTGATATAATTTTTAGGTATGTGGAGAAGTTGGGTAATGAAATATATTCAACTAGGAAGTCATTCCTAATATGGATATAACCGTAAATTTATCTTAAATAAAGTATTTTATTGGAAAACTGACATCTCTATAGAGTTTGGAATAAAGTGATTCATTTTGGGCATGGTTTTGGGTGTGATACTACATAGTTTATATTTTTGGTGTTGTAACATATTTTAATTAAATATTATCATTTTATTGAATAAACCATGTTAACTAATATCATATTAAAAATATGATCAATTATATATATTTTGAAAACCCTATCCCCTATCCCCCATCTCCCTTATATTTTTATCCATTTTATTTTAAGAGATTGTAACTGGGGGAGAAGCATGATATAAAAAATATGATCACTAGTAACCAAAAATAAATAATTATTTGAAAAGGAAGAATGGTTCTTTAATATGAAACTGTTTATTTACTATTATTCTATTAATATTGTTCTTGTATTTAGAGTATATTTTCTCCTCTATCAAATTTATGTTTCATTATTTTACATGATTATATTTTCATAAATGATACAAATATCTTGACATAATAATCTCATAAATAAAACATATGGTTTACAAGATATATTTGGAATAAGTGTTATTATATAAAAATTCTCTCTTTAATTTGAATGGAATAATTGTTTACACATGGAAAAAATTAATGTTTGTCAATCTCTATATTAAGATAAAAGTAATAACATATAAATAATCAAAATTTAATGAAAGGATTTTGAGATATTGAAGTCATAACACCATGAGATTAAAAATTATCACTAAATTATGGGCCATTTAATCATTGAATTTTATAAAATACCTTTAGTATGTGCTAATGTGAATCAAAAAGAAAAAACACCATTATAGTCAACAAAAACCAAGGCATTGTTTCTAAGAAAACATAGGGTGAATTCCTATGGCAATTTTCAATAACTTATTGATAACATTTACATATATATTATTCTTGAATCCTACCATATATTATAGTAATTCTCATTAATATTATAATTTTACACTATTTAAATAAATGGAATGCACCGAAAATTTTATCTAAGAAATTTCCCTACTTAAATAAACATGTCATTTTTAGTGATGCAGTATTATATAAAGCCCTATAACCATATGATAAAACATAATTTTCGTATCTAATGTAAAATTATATTTAATTAATAATATTTGATATAAGAGTTGAAATTATTATAATGGGACACCAAATAGAAAATAAGATAACTATAATATGAATCTTTTGATACACCCAATCCCCTAGAATAATCAAACTCACAAAGAAAACTATCGAAATGGAACTAAATATTTGTAATAAAATATTGATTTTTAATATAAAAATATATATATCCTTGGGAGATAATATATGTGCATTAATAATGAATGAAATATGAAGTATTTATAGATATTAGGGAACCAACATGACTATTATAATCTTACTGTTGGAATAATAATCTAACCGTTAGGATAATAATATGACAATTAGAAATATTAATGTGACCATTAGGATCGTATACTCACCTTTGTATGTGTAAAATAATATTTTATCATCTTGTAATATGAAAATATAACATATTTATTTCATGATACAAGTAAATAAATTTTTTAAAAATGATAATTTTTTTTGAATTTTTGTAAAAAATATATGTTTTATTTTCATTTTTATTAAAAATTTAAATATTTAAAATAATTTTTGTTACATTAAAATAAGTTTGAAAAATAATATTGAGTTGTGTTTTAATTATACTATAAATTTTTATGACCATAAGTAATTTTACAGTGGTTTTTAAAAATGATCATAATATTAAAATTAAAATTTTCAAATAAATAAGGATTAAGAAAGTTTCAAAAAATTTTGAAAATTAATTTAATAGAATTGATTAATGTTTTTTAATCTACACATCAAAAAAGGTTAAGGGTTTTTTTGTATTTTTTTATAATAGTTGAATTTTTGGTGAATTGTGATATAAGAAAAAATATGGTAATTTAAAAAATAAGAAATATACATGAATAAATAAGTCATGGATGATGTATGTGGACATTTTCTAAGCCTAAAATCCAATAATTACTATATATATTCATAATAATCATCCCTATTTGATTTCTTGTGCCAAAATAATTAACTGGTTAATATTATATTCAAAAATAACTCTCTCCTTCCCTTATAAATACCACTCAATGCCCTCCCAACTTCTAAACAATGGATCATACCCAAAATCTACCAAAATATCACCATTTATCTCTCCCCACATCCCTATAATCTTTTCTATAGTAAAAACATTGATCAAAAAATCATTAAGTGGAAGCCTAAGAGATGGAATCAAAATGAGAAGGTAACACTATCAATCTAGCATTCCTTATTTATTTTCTTATTCTACCTTTTTTGATCCCTATTTATATATTATTGTATGATAAAATTGGTATTTTTAATGTAATTTCTTGTTATAATATCTATGGAAAATTCCCTTATTCTCTTATAATATTCTAAAAATGAAAAAATTATCCAAATTACATCAGTTCACCACCTCTGTGGATGATGAGTTTTGTTTCCCCTTACCACCTCCATAGAAATATTTAATTCACTTATAATGGTTTAAAATAACCCAAATATGTATATTATAAATTTTATAATATTTTTTATGAATAAATATCCATTATAATGAATGAAATGAATCTAGTTCATGATTTTTTTGTTAAATTACCTAAATAAACTAACCTTATAACATTAATGATTTTACTAAATAAATAATACATATGTTAGAACACATGTTGATATTTAGGAAAATTTTTGTTTCTATAAGAACATGTATACTATTTCATTTCACTTTTGGTGTTTTAGTACAATTTGACAATAATATAAAAAATTATCCATAAGTGATCTGACCTTGAAACATTGAAACAAATGCCCTCAGAACATCGGAATTAAACTCAATATCTCAATGACATGGTTATAAATATACCTAACATAATTATAGTAAGTAAAATATAGATGAAATGGGATATAAATTATATGAAAAATGATTCAGATTTTATTATTTATGATGGTAAAAGCATGTTCATAATGATTCTGGAACTATAGTAAGGGATCTCTCTGAATCACGATTTATTTTTGGGTTATGTTTTCTCTATATTTACCCAAGATTATCTTTCTATTATTTTCATATACTTATTTTATATTATGATATATGTACCAAAAATATATACCGAGTTTAATAAACCACTCATTGATGGATTGGCCACCATGGGCAACGTGCACTATATGCTAGCAAACCACTCGTGGGACCCTCTACCCCGTTGGGAACTGGATTAAGCCCACGAATTGGCCACCATGGGCCTCGCTGGGGACGTGCGGTGCGCAGGTGGATAGGCCAGCCTAATACCTTGTTGCCCATCAACACGTTTGGGATGGATGAATGGGAGGCAGAACGGAAGGCGGAACGGGAGGTGCTGCTCTCCAGAGATGGCGACTACTAGGGTTCTAGAGTTTTTTTTCGGAAGTGGATATCACTCAATAATTTGGATTCAAGCTTCTCCCTCCTTTAGGTTATTCCATGCAGGTTCCTTGTGTGAAAGCTCCACCTTCATCATTTCTCGTTTTGGACGTCACTCTGGCTCCGAGGAGATCTGAGGTCGGAGGATCGAAGAAAGAATCTTTGATAGTGGCAATGGTTCTTGGGACCAAGTTAGTTGGTGCAGCAGCATTTGACGAGAAAAACGTATCAAACCCCGAATCTTCTGATGTGGCTAGGTGTGATGCGTTGAAGGTTCCAATCCCCAGATCCGAGTTTTCAATAGGTTTGGGATTTTTTTCCTCCTCAACTCGTCACGAACATTAGTACTCTGATGCGTGCAAAGTGGAGAATACTTTGAAGAATTCATTTTCTGAGTATGGTGTTGAGGATTTGTGGTGGTCATCACTGAAGGGGATTTGTGGTGATGTTCCATTTAGTTCACGATCATTTTTTGATGTGATGAAGGATTAAATTTCAGGGCAGAAAAAGAACGAGGCTCGTTTTCTACCTTCTTCCAAGGAATCTCATCATGGAAGAATTCTTCACAGGGGCTCATCTGCTCATGTAGAGGCCAACAACACTGCGCTTGCTGAGAGCTTGATGATGGGAAAACATTATTTAATTGATTTTATTTTTTACCCAAAGGTGCACAACCTTGGAAACTTGAGGACTTGTTCAGCAGAATTTTGATGCTATGGGGTTTTGCTAGCTGGAAATGTATCTCACTTGGTCGAGGATTTTTTCATTGCTTGTTTCCATCGGATGACTTAAAGCAACATTCTTGGAGCTTTTGTTCTCTATTTCTAAAACCTAGGTGGCTTCATCTACATGATTGGTCTTTGGATTTTAATGTCTCGCAAGCCAAAAATTCTTTTCCTCAAGTATTTGTTCGTCTATATGGACTCAATTGGGTCCTTTGGCATCTGAGGATTTTCAATGACATTGGCACGACAATAGGTTCCCCCATCTGGTTTGATAAGGAAACTAAAGATGTCAGGTATGGGAACATTGCTAGGATATTGGTGGAAGTTGATCTCAGCTCCACTCTTATTGAAAAGGTAACACTCTCCACTCCCTCAGATAACATTTTAATTGATGTTGAATGTGAAAAAAAGCCTCTCTACTGCACTGAATTTATGACTGTTGGGCAATCTTTGGAGCTGTGCCAAAAGAACGCTTCTTATAAGGAGTGTGAGATGAGAGGGCACCCCTCCAACCTTTTTCGACGAAAGGAAACTTCAAAAGACTCATCATTGTCCATGTCTACTGACAAGGACATTGACTCTCCTAAAGAGCCAACTCATATTGTTGCTGATGCTTTGACTTCAAAGAATCCTATATCTCAAGTGTCTTTTAAGGGCAAAGAGAACAAACCTTCAGCACCGAATCATGTGCCCACTTTGGTTGATGGCACTAAACACAATGATGTTCAACAAAATGTTGATTATCAACATGAAGTCCAGATTATTTTTCATTCTTCCCCAATTACTGATAAATAGGGAAATGTTTCTGATGATGATGGGGGAAAGGCTAGATTCACTGGTCCGGGAAGTGGTGGATCTATCTCTTTCAAGGATGTTGTCCTAGGTTGCGAGGCAAGAATAACTGATGGTGAAGATTTTTCCTATATTCCTTAAAAGAGAAGATCCCTCAAAGACTACTCTCAGACCCCTAGGAACGTGTCTACTATATCATCTTCAAAGATGTCAAGAAAGGTTGATACAAACTACCTGAAGACCTTTAATTCAGAAAAGTCTCAATTTGAGTGGGAAGATGGAGACTCTGATTATGGGAATGAAATTTCATATTATGATTTCTAGTTTTTATGAATGAGGTAATTTATGGTTGTTTGACCCCGTTCTCCATTTCTATGTACTTTCTTTCACTCTTTTAATAAATGGTCAGAAGCTATGCATCTGACTAGACCTCTTTTTTTAAAAATGGAACTTCTCTATTTCTTACACCATTTCATGTACCACTCCATAAAATGTTTTAAACCATACATTTTTTTCAAAAATTTATCATTTTATAATTGAAAACCATTTTTATTTCATTTATTGTTTTATGGATATTATTATTTTATTTCTCATCTTCAAATACTCTTTACCCTTTTACCTAAAACCCCACTCAAGTGGTACATTTTTTAAAGGGATTTTACCACTCTTTTTCAAGTATTCACATCAAATGGACATATTTTTCCTTGGTCTATAATTATTTTTAACCTATGAATGTATGATAATTATTTAATACCTTCTTTTATAAAAACCATTTGGATATGCTCTTTGACTATGTTATAATACATGATTTTCAAACACATTTTCTTTCCATGGGTAATCCTTATGTATAAGACTTAATTTTTATTTCCATATAGGAAACACATATACATGTATAATTTATGATGATTGAGCTCATGTAGTGATCCAATGAATTGGGTAATATTAATGTCTCATGAGACGATATGTATGGGATTAGGGAGTAAACCTAATCCACAATGGGACTATGTCCACCCTGTGACGTTGTCTTGGTAGTTAGCCTTGACATATACTTGTGTCATGTTTTATGTTTATATAATATTAATTACTATGATTCCATGTTCCTATTATTCCATTTTATTTACACCAGTATTCAATATTATTATTCATGATCCTTGTCATTATGATATCAGGATATTACTTTTGACTCATATGTTATGTTCATTCCTCATGCTTAATCCCTTACTGGGATTTATATCTCAACCCTTTTCTTTATGTATTCTAAATGTTATGTCATGCTTTTTTAGGAGATCAAAGGTATTTAGGATCACATTATAGAGAAAAAAATAAAGATGTTGTGTTTTAGTCTCATTTGGATGTATTATGTACCAAAATTTTTAAAGAAACCAAGTCTCTCACTCTTTGGGTTGTTTTATTAGATATATATGTCAAGAATCAGGTAATTAGATGCATAAATGGATTGGGTTGCTATATAACCTCTATTGGATTCATATTTTAAGAAAAATCATATAAAGTAGTTTTTGTATGAAAATTTTTTATCTTAAATTTGAATAACTTAATATTTGAATTAGAAAGATATCCTTCAGAAACATATTCTATATATTCAAAAGATTCAAATATCATTTGATTTTTTAAAAATATGAGGAAATTAATTTTATAAATTATAAATAAAATTTTGAATATTTTTTTAAAAGTTAAGCAATTAAATAAATTTATAATTAGTTACTATTTTATTGGTAGACCTTTGTTTAGCTTATCCCATGATAAACTTGTCAATATATTTTTTCAATCAATTAACAAGATATTTTTTTTAAAAAAATATTATCAAGGTTTATAAAAAAATTAATTATTACCATTAATATTGTTAAAATAATTAAAACAATATTTTGTTGTAGAAGGGAATATTTTAGATTAGACCATTTATAGATTAAATATATTTTTTTTATTTTTAATTACATGAACTTTTTTATTGATATTTTAATTTAAATAAATAAAAAATTTAATGTAATTATGAACTTGAACACATTGTGGGATAATGAACATGTAATGGCTAGGGTTCTTGGAGGTCCATTAATTAGTGAAAATCTGATGTTGGTTGTTTTGGGTAGTCTGGGAAAGTTATCAAGGCTTCTCGGTGAAGTTTGACCCCTAACGGTAGGCCTACCCATAGCCTTAGCCTACCGGTAGCAGGCCTACCGATAGCTCAGTCTACCGGTGGCCGCAGCCTACCGGTAGCTCAGTCTATCGGTTGGCACAACCTACCAGTAGCTCATCCTACCGGTAGCTCGGTCTACGTGTAGCTACAGCCTACCGGTAGCTCGGTCTACCGGTAGCTTGGCCTACCAGTAGCTCGGTCTGCCGATCACCGCAACATACTGGTAACTCAGTCTACCTATAGCCATAGCCTACCGGTAGCTCGGTCTAATGGTAGCTCGGCCTACCAGTAGCTCTGTCTACCGGTAGCTGCAGCCTAATGGTAGCTAACCCCCACAGGTTTTTCAATAGCGCCTCCTTTGGCGCAAATTGGGTTTTAAACCCTGTTTCAACCCTCTTTAAGCCCGTTTTAAAGCCCATTAATGCCCATTAAAGGTGTTTAAATAAGTGCTTGATGAGGTATCGTGTGCGTAGGTTTAAACTGCCCCTAAAGGCGGGGACCCTTTAATGACGTGTGGGGCCGCGTGGTTAACCCACGACCCCCGCTCCTTATGCGGTTTAGCGTTCTTATCTCAGTATCTCAACCGTCACTGGCCCTTATAAAATAAAGGGTTCTCCCTGGGCTTCTTTTTCTCGGCCACCCTACATCAATTCGTTTTCTCGTCCCTGAGTTTCCGAGGTCCCTCCCCTGCAATTTCCGCATCCGCTGTTCCTTGCTCTTGAAGAGAAGCTTTGATCGTTGATCAAACAAGTAGGGTTTCAACTTCATCTCTCATTTCTGTGTATCTTGTGGGGTGGGTACGCTAATGCTTCTGTAGAATTGGATGAACCAAACATTAATGAAGATAATAAACAGATTCTAAAGAATTAAGGGGAGGGGTGTGACTGATGATGCTACTCTTTTTTCTCCTATTTCATGATTAATGATTTCTTATTTATACGGGATTACGCCTACTGAAAATCATGGCCGTTGTTGATCGTTCTTTGTGCACTAATAAACCCTTATCTCTTGTGTTGGTCATGCAATGGAAATTGGTTAATTGGTTAAAGGAAATTGGTTAATTATGTATATTCGGATAAATAAATTGAAATCACCAAGATCAGTCATTTTCAATGATAACCCCAGTTAAAGTACAGCGGAATGGGAATCATGGAGTGTGTTAAATCTTCTAAAATCTGAAAATATCGGCATGGGGATGCTTTGTGTTGGTGGTAGTGGTTTGGTTGTTTTCTTTCACGGGCCGATTGCTGGGTGATGTGGGTGGGGATGGGATCCCCTGTTGTTATGGTTTCGATGGTTGTGAATTTGAGGCTGTGTGGTTACCTTGCTTATATCACGAATTGGGGTGGGATTCTCTGTTGTTGAGAAACCGTTGGCTCCTAGATCCTGGGGACATGGGGCTGTATCTTAGGGTTTTCTTAGGTTCTAGTACTTCGAGGGATCTCACTTATCCCTATGTTGTTGTGACTTTACAAGAGAACCAGGTGTGAATTCTTAGATTGCTGTTGGGTGTATTCTTTCCTTGGCATGTACTTATGCTTACTAGTTTCCCAAGTAGGTGTAGAAACTCATTTAAACATTATTACTGAACATGAAAACAAGGATGGGACAAATGAATTTTGGTTTGGTGTGAGTTGTGACTTGGACACAGGTGCTGAGTGTGTTCTTTAGGATGGCTGAAGAAAAAACTAGATTTTGGTGAGTTCTTGTTACCTATACATACTTGTAGTTTTTCTGTTTCTAATTCGCGCCCCACCCAAATTGAGAACTTAGTGACGAACACCCCCATTTCATGGGGGAGGGTGTTTTTCCCAACACTTCTATTAGTGGCTGGTTATTAGTTCCTTTCTACTCCCTTTCCCGGATAGCCCAAGTATCCTTAGGTAGGCTGTGATGGCCTGAAGTCCATTATTATCCCAAGAATCTTCGTGTAGGGTAGTGTGGTGGTTGGCCCAGGTGTGTGCGGGAAGGCGGTTTCCCAAGTATCTTGGGGATGAAGCCCAGGTGTCTTTGGGCATGGCAGTTGTTCATCTAGCCCAGGTGTCTTCAAGCGTTGCAGTGGTTGTTCTGGCCTAGGTGTTTGCAGGAATGGTTACCTGTGACAGTTTTGGCCCATGTGTTTGTGGGGGGGATGTGTGGTTGAGGCCCAGGTGTGTGCGGGTAGGGTATGGCGGTGGGACTGCGGTGAGAATGGCGGGATTGGTCCGAAGTGTATGAATTCATCAATAACCAGAGGGAAAGTGGCACGGGGTACCCAAACATCGATGTGATTTATTATAAATTACTGCTTGCGTTATTTGGTGAGTGTGGCCGGTGAGTGGGATGAATAGAATCCTTGATAGTTTTTGGTTTTCTGCTTCTCACGGGACTTTAGTATGTCTCCACACTTGTGCAAGAGAGCTTTAGGTTTTTCCCTACTGAGTATACTTGTATGCTCACCCTATGTTTATAAAACTGCTTTCAGCTTTCCCGGAGGACTTTGGGGATTTTGCTGGACCGTACTAGCTTAGACCCTGTGACAGATCATCGTAGTTGTTGTTGTTCTTTCTTTTGGTACTTTTACTTGTAGTATCCTTATACATTGTGGATTTTACTTTTGTAACATGCATTGGGAATGGTTTATTTTCATCCGTACTTGCACTTTTAGTTTTGGTGTTGTGGGATTTTCTATCTTATCTCCCGATCCCATTAAAAGAAAAAGGGTAATGCCTTCCATTTAGTGTGTGATCTCATGCCCTTGGCGCGGGTCGCCACTCCGGGACCTATTGAAGGTGGTTTTTGGGGGTCATTATCTCTCCTTCAACTTAAAGAAGGAAGGGCCTGGCAATCTGCTAACCCTTCCCACCTTTTGGTGAAGGCGGGTCATGACAGAATGGTATCAGAGGTGGTTGAGAGATAGGATGGAGTATGGAGTTAGGCACAGTGAGGATTGCATGGGATGGTAGGGCAACAGTGTTGGGTGACCTTGGTTCGTGAATTAGGCCAGGGAAGACCGTCTAGGACACAGGATTTTAGGTGCCCCCATGATCCAATGCAAGGACTCTGGACCTACCGAAAGACCGAGTGAGGCCACACTGATTGTAGGGTAGAGACCCTAGGGAAGGTACATGAATCATAATGACTTGTGTTCTCGTGTTTCTGGGGTGTTTTGGGAATTTGAAATAAATAAGGAGTTTAAGAAGTTTTAAGAACAATATTCTGCACTACTTGGGCTTAGGCATTCTTTGTTTACCTTGCAGCTATGGCACCCAAAATATGACCACGAGTTGTACAGGCGATCGAGGGCCAGGAGGTTTACTTGGCCGATCGACAGAGGGCTGATCAAGAGGAGGAGGACAACCAGTGGCAGAAGACGCTTCGAGCCTTCCAGCGACAGACCCTCGAGAAGTATGAGGGAAACACCTCTGACATGAAGATGGAGAGCTGGATAGAAGAGCTGGTGATAGATTTCGGCATGATTTGGGCTCCGAAAGAGTACTGGGTTCCTCTAGACATCATTCAGATGCATGGAGTAGCGCGTCAGTGGTGGACTCTCTACCTGGGGGAGAAGAGAAAGGCTGAGGTGGAATGGGCTGATTTCGAGAAGGAGTTCCGGGCGAAATTCTTCTCTTTTACGATGAAGGCAGAAAAGAGGCAGGAGCTACTATCCCTCCAGCAGGGGAGTATGTCAGTAAGGGAGTTGGGAATCAAGTTCAAGGACCTCCTATGTTTCACTCTGGACCTCTTTCCAGATGAGGAGTCTCGGGCAAGACGTTTAGAGGAGGTGCTCCGACCCTCCCTCCAGTACGCTGTTACCCCCTTCACCCTGCCGACATACATGGATGTCCAGAAGAAGGCCGTTGTGGTGGAGAGGATTCACGCTCTAGGAGGTGTGTCACAAGATGGGATCCAGCTGGGATCATCGAAGGGGAAGGCTGTCAGCACCAGACCACCAGCATAAGGACCCTCTCGGTTCTGACCACCAGGGAGATGGACACAACAGTTCCAGTTCCAGTCCCTCAGTCCTCGCCCTTTCCCTTCGGGCCCTGGACCGAGGTGCTTCATCTGTGGGAGCCATGGACATCTCCGGAATCAGTGCCCAGACCGAGTTTAGTAGGGTAGTGGTAGACAGGCTCAGCAACCGCCTCAGCAGCAGCTTCCAGCGAGGCCCTTCCAGCAGCAGCAGCAGGGGCAGCGAGCTCCCGCTCCTCCGAGGGAAGACGTTGCAGGGGGAGGCCGACCTCAGGGATCTCCTCAGGGACCCCGACCAAGGTGTGGTCGGGGAGGCGGCCGACAGCCAAGGTGCAGAGGAGCTGGCCATGGACAGTTGTACACCGTGGAGGCAGCAGTTCCAGCGGGACCAGAGGTTGTCCGAGGTACGATCAGTTTGTTCAGTACCCTTGCTTATGCCTTGTTCAATACCGGAGCTTTTCACTCCTTTGTTTCACCCGGTCTGGCCCATTCTCTGGGCCTAGATGCCAAGAGACTTCTAGTTCCCCTGGTGTTGAGCACACTAGTCGGAGGTCAGACCGACTTGTTATATGTTTGTAGAGGATGTAGACTGATAATAGGGCCACATCAGTCGGTCATGGATATACTACTGCTACAGATACAACCATACGATGTCATTCTAGGCATAGACTGGTTGTTCCTTGTGTATTCCATCATTGACTACTTCCGAGGAAGGGTTGTGTTCTCAGACTTGGGTGGCCGACGCATTACTTTCACCGGCGAGCAGAATGGTCATAAGGGTAGTAGGAGAGAGGAACCCCTCCTCTCCTTGTTAGTCGAGCTGTCAGTAGAGTCAGTAGATGCTGAGATGGTGGAAGTACCAGGGATCGTCAGTGAGTTTATGGATGTCTTTCCTGAGGAAGTAACAACTCTACCCCCTCGACGTGATATCGAGTTTGGGATAGACTTGCAGCCTGGTGCTCGTCCAATTTTGATGGATCCTTACCGGATGGCACCTTCAGAGCTATGGGAGTTGCAGATTCAGATTGATGATATGATGAAGATGGGTTATGTTCGACCAAGTGCGTCACCGTGGGGTGCTCCAGTCTTGTTCGCAAATAAGGCAGATGGTGGTCTCAGGTTGTGCATATACTACAAGAGACTGAATCGAGTAACGATCAAGAATCGCTACCCTCTTCCGAGGATAGATGATCTTTTTGACCAAATTAAGGGGGTAGGATGGTTCTCGAAGATCGACCTGCGGTCTGGGTATCACCAGTTGAGGGTGAAAGAGGGAGAAATCTCAAAGACAGTCTTCAGATGCAGATATGGGCACTTCGAGTTTGTAGTCATGCCTTTCGGTGTTACGAACGCCCCGACTGTGTTCATGGGGCTTATGAAATCCGTATTCTGGGAGTACATGGATTGGTTCATAGTTGTGTTCATCGACGACATCCTGATCTATTCAAGATCATAGGGGGACCACGCGGAGCACCTGAGGACAGTTTTGGAGGTCCTCTGACAGCACCAGCTCTATGGGAAGTTTTC
Source organism: Viscum album (assembly GCA_963277665.1). Lineage (NCBI taxonomy): Eukaryota > Viridiplantae > Streptophyta > Magnoliopsida > Santalales > Viscaceae > Viscum > Viscum album. The sequence continues at coordinate 1,161,040,165 of OY728145.1, forward strand.
AAAATGCAAGTTCTAGAAATGAGAAGTACACTTCCTTGGGCACGTAGTGTCCGAGAAATGGGTAGAGGTGGACCCATCAAAGGTTGAGGTAGTTGTTTCTTGGGTAGCACCCAAGAATGTGGCAGAGGTTCATAGTTTCCTCGGGCTGGCAGGTTACTATCGGAGGTTCGTACCCAACTTCTCCCGAGTTGTAGCCCCTTTGAAAGCCTTGAACAAGAAGGACCAAGTTTTCATGTGGAGTGAGAAGTGCGAGGCAGCCTTCAGCTATCTGAAGGAGAGGTTGGTTAGTGGCTCAGTGCTGAGACTACCAGAAGAAGGTGCAACATATGAGGTGTTCTGTGATGCTTCAGGGCAAGGCCTCAGATGTGTGTTGATGCAGTGACAAGGGGTGATCTCTTATGGGTCTAGGAAGCTATGCCCTCATGAGCGTAATTATGCCACCCACGACCTGGATCTTGCAGCGGTCATTTTTGCACTAAATTTATGGCGGAATTACCTCATCAGAGAACGCTTTGTGGTCTTCACAGATCACAAACGTTTGAGGTATATATTCTCCCAGCGGGACCTGAACTTGCGGCAGTGATGGTGGATGGAGTTCCTCTAGGATTATGACTTCGATATTTCCTACACTTTAGGGAAAGGGAATGTAGTGGCCGATGACTTGAGTATGAGATCGCAAAAGGATGTGGTTCGAGAGTTTGTGGATGCCTGGAAGGCAATGGAGGAGTTGGCTGCCTTGCACCTAGATGCGAGGATGGATAGCGGTAGAGGTTTCCTATATCAGATGACAGTACATTATTCTCTATTTCAGAAAGTGGAGGAGTCTCAGTGGGGGGACCCAGAGTGTGAAGTGATGCGTAACCGAGTTGACTAGTGAAATGCTCCGGAAGGATGGGCGGAGGATGGTCAGAACCAAATGCTTTTCTGGGGAAAGCCGTTTGTTCCATGGGTGATGCGTGGCAAGGTTCTTAGTGAGTTCCAAAACTCACCCCTAGTGGTACACCCAGGAGTTTCCAAGATGTACCAGGGTCTGAAGAGACAGTTTTGGTGGCTCGGAGTAAAGCGAGAAGTGGCAGAGTTTGTGGCCAAGTGCCTAGTGTGTCAGTAGGTGAAGGCTGAACACCGAGTTCCAGGAAGCCTACTGCAGTATATAGATGTCCCCGAGTGGAAGTGGGAGGACATCTAGATGGATTTTGTCACAGCACTACCCAAGGTTCAAGGGGGGTATGATGACATCTGGGTAGTAGTGGACTGGTTGACGAAATCGGATCACTTTTTGGCGATTAAGGAGTCGAGTGCAGTGGAATCTTTGGCATGGAGGTACGTGGATGAGGTGGTGCGGTTGCATGGAGTTCCAAGGTCCATAGTCTGGGATAGGGATGCACAGTTTACCTCACGAGTCTGGAGAGGATTGCAGCATTCTTTTGGCACCCAGCTACGTCTTAACACTGCTTTCCACCCCCAGACGGATGGACAGACTGAGTGCACCATCAAGACCTTGGAGGATATGCTGCGGGCATGTGTTCTGGACTCAGGAGGATCATGGGTGCGACAAGTACCTTTGATAGAGTTCGCCTAAAATAATATCTATCACTCTACCATTGGTATGGCACCGTTTTAAGCCTTGTACGGGAGGCAATGCCGCTCACCTGTGTGTTGGACTGAAGTCAGAGAGGTTGGCATCCTTGGCCCGGAGGTGGTGCGGAGCATGACGGAGAAGGTTCAACTTATACGGGAAAGGATGAAAGTGGCCCAAGACCAACAGAAGTCGTATGCTGATACCAGGAGAAGGCCCTTGGAGTTTGAGGTTGGAGACCATGTGTTCTTGAAGGTCTCCCCTCGGCGTTGACAACGGAGGTTCGGCAAGGAGAGTAAGCTTTCTCCATGGTTCATCAGACCCTTCGAAGTGTTGCAGCGGGTCGGCGAAGTGGCTTATCAGCTAGCGTTACCACCGCCGCTACTGAGGATACATGACGTATTCCATGTGTCCCAGCTCCATCAGTATCTTCACGACGATTGAAACGTCCTCAACTGGGGAGAGCTAGACATCGAGGACGATGTGACCTTTGTGGAAAGACCAGGGATGATCGAGGATCGTGAGGAGAAGGTGATTCGTGGGTGAACCATTCCCTTGGTTCATGTGTTATGGAGACATGGTGGGCTTGAGGAGAGTACGTGGGAGAGGGAAGCACAAATGCATGCCCAGTACCCAGATTTGTTTTGAGTTTTGTAATGTTCTATTTATACTTGTTGTGGTAAAGCGTTTAACCTTATTGGCTATGAAATATGTTGTTTTTATTACCTCTGAACATGTGTGAATTGTCCTGGCTATGGGGAGGGGAGGACCCGACCCCTAATCAAGACACATTAAGGTGGATGTGATTAAACCCGTGCGGGTGAGTTAGTACCGCCCAAAGTGGATAGTATCTTGACATGGGGGAAGAGACTCTACAACCCACATGACTGGCCAGTTTGACATGGTATGTTGCTTAGTTCTTTAGAGGGAGATGTTTTTAGTTAACAATGAGGTTCACTCCGGAGAGGTATCTTTCGAGGTGGTTTTTCGGACCCTCTCCTTCCTCATGGGTTGTTTTGATTCTCGAGGGAGAGAATAGTTTGAGAGGTATCTGATGTAATGGACTAGGTTCTTGAAGGTCCATTACTCAGTGAAAATCTGATGTTGGGTGTTCTGGGTAGTCTGGGAAAGTTATTGAGGCTTCTTAGTGATATTTGACCCCTAACGGTAGGCCTGCTAGTAGCCTTAGCCTACCAGTAGTAGGCCTACCGGTAGCTCTGTCTACCGGTGGCCGCAGCCTACCGGTAGCTCGGTCTACCGGTCGCCACAGCCTACTGGTAGCTCGGTCTATAGGTAGCTGCAGCCTACCAGTAGCTCGGTCTACCGGTAGCTCGACCTACTGGTATCTCATTCTACCGATAGCTCGGCCTACAGGTAGCTCGGTCTACTGGTAGTCGTAGCCTACCAGTAGCACGGTCTTCTGGTAGCTTGGGCTACTGGTAGCTCGGTCTACCGATAGCCACATCCTATCGGTAGCTTGGCCTACTAGTAGCTTAGTCTACCGGTAGCCGCAGCCTACCGGTAGCTAACCCCCCACAGGTTTTCCAGTAGCACCTCCTTTGGCGAAAATTGGGTTTTAAACCCTATTTTGACCCCCTTTAAGCCCGTTTTAAAGCCCATTAATGCACATTAAAGGCGTTTAATTATGTTCTTGATGAGGTATCATGTCTATCAGTTTAAACAGCCCCTAAAGGTGGGGACCCTTTAATGACGTGTGGGGCCGCGTGGTCAACCCACAACCCCCACTCCTTATGCAGTTTAACATTCTTATCTCAGTATCTCAACCATCCCCTACCCTTATAAACTAAAGGGTTCTCCCTAGGTTTCTTTTTCTCGGCCACCCTGCATCGATTCGTCTGCTCGTCCTTGAGTTTCTGAGGTCTCTCCCCTGAAATTTCCGCATCCGCTGTTCCTCGCGCATGAAGAGAAGCTTAGATTGTTGATCAATCAAGTAGGGTTTCACCTTCATCTCTTCTTTCTATGTATCTTGCGGGGTGGGTACACTACTGCTTATATGGAATTGGATGAACTACACTTTAATGAAGATAATAAACGAATTCTAAATAATGAAGGGGAGGGGTGTGACCGATGATGTTGCTATGTTTTTCTCCTCTTTCATGATTAATTATTTCTAATTTGTATGGGCTTAAGCCTACTGAAAATCATTGCAGTTGGTGGTCCTTCTTTGTACAATAATAAACCTTTATCTATTGTGTTGGTCATGCAAAGGAAATTGGTTAATTGGTTAAATGAATTTCGTTAATTACGCATATTCGGCTAAATAAATTGAAAGCACCAGGATCAATCCTTTTCCGTGATAACCCCGGATAAAGTACAGTGGAATTGGAATCATGGAGTGTGTTAAATCTTTTAAATCTGAAAATACCAGCATGGGCCTGCTTTGTGTTGTTGGTAGTGGTTTTGTCGTTTTCTTTCACGGGCCGATTGCTGGGTGATGTGGGTGGGGATGGGATCCCCTGTTGTTATGGTTTCACTGGTTGTGAATTTGAGGCCGTGTGGTTACCTTGCTTATATCACGAATTGGGGTGGGATCCTCTATTGTTGAGAAACCATTGGCTCTTGGATCCTAGGGACATTGGGCTGTATCTTGGGGTTTTCTTTGGTTACAGTACTTCGAGCAATCTCACTTATCCCACTATTGTTGTGACTTTACAAGAGAACTGGGTGTGAATGCTTAGATTGTTGTTGGGTGTATTATTTCATTGGATTTTAATTATGCTTACTAGTTTCCCAAGTAGGTGCAAAAACTCATTTAAAAAATATTACTGAACATGAAAACAAGGATGGGACAAATGAGTTTTGGTTTGGTGTGAGTTGTGACTTGGACACAGGTGCTGAGTGTGTTCTTTATGCTGGCTGAAGAAAAACCTAGATTTGGGTGGGTTCTTGTTACCTATACATACTTTTAGTTTTTGTGTTTCTAATTTGTGCCCCACCCAAGTTGAGCACTCAGTGCCGAACACCCCCATTTCATGGGGGAGAGTGTTTTTTCCAACACTTCTATTAGTGGTTGGTTATTAGCTCCTTTTTTCTCCCATTCCCAGATAGCCCAAGTATCTTCGGGCAGGCTGTGATGGCCTAAAGTCCATTGTTAGACCAAGAATATTTGGGTAGGGTAGTGTGGTGGTTGGACTAGGGGTGTGCGGGCAAGTGGTTTCCCAAGTATCTTTGGGATGAGGCCTAGGTGTTTTGGGGCGTGGTAGTAGTTCATCTAGCCCAGGTGTCTTCGGGTGTGGCAGTGGTTGTTCTGGCCTAGGTGTTTGCAGGCATGGTTACATGTGATAGTTGTGGCCCAGGTGTTTGCGGGCAGGATGTGTGGTTGAGGCCTAGGTGTGTGTAGGTGGGGTATGGTAGTGGGACTGCGGTGAGAATGGTAGGATTGGTCCGATGCATAGGATGTCTTCAATAACCAGTGGGAAAGTGGCACGGGGTACCCAAACATCGATGTGCTTTATTATACATTACTGCTTGTGTTATTTGGTGAGTGTGGCCAGTGAATGGGATGTATAGACTCCTTGATAGTGTTTGGTTGTCTGCTTCTCACGTGACTTTATTACGTCTCCCCACTTGTGCACAAGATCTGTAGGTTTTTCCCTACTGATTATACTTGTATGCTCACCCTACGTTTATAAAACTGCTTTTAGGTTTCCAGGAGGACTTCGGGGATTGTGCTAGACCGTACTAGCTCAGACCTTGTGACAGATCATCACAATTGATGTTGTTCTTTCTTTTGGTACTTTTCCTTGTAGTCTCCTTATACATTGTGGATTTTACTTTTGTAACTTGCATTGGGAATGGTTTATTTTCATCCATACTTGCACTTTTAGTTTTGGTGTTGTGGGATTTTATATCTTATCTCCCGATCTTATTAAAAGAAAAAGGGTAATGCCTTCCATTTACTGTGTGATCTCATGCCCTTGGTGCTGGTTGCCACTCTGGGACCTATTGAAGGCGAGTTTCGGGGGTCATTATCTATCCTTCAAATTAAAGAAGGAAGGGCCTAGCAATATGCTGACCCTTCCCTCCTTTTGGTGAAGGTGGGTCGTGACAAAACATAATTGTTGGGATTTCTTGAAATTATGACTTTATAGAAACTAAAATTTATGCTATATTATGTTAAAACTATAGTTTTTTGGATAATTTTATATAAATATAACATTAATTTTTAACACATTATCCTATTTATCATCTTTTAAGTGTGTATATATATATTTATGTGATAATAATAATAAAATATTATGAGTAATAATAATAATAATAATAATAATAATTTTATTATTATTGATTGATTTTCATATCCCTTTGAAGTTATTTAGAGTATGTTTAAATTTATTATATTATTTATAAATGAAAATAAAGTTATTAATAGGTTAATGTTGTTAAATATTAAAAATATGACTATTAAAGCAATAATAAATTTTAATTTAGCATATCAAAGAGTTTTATGGATTAATCATATTGGTCGTTCTAAATGTAAACTATTTGTAATTATGTAAAAAAATTATTTAATAATAATTTTACATAAATACAAAAATTGATATTCATAAATAATAAAAAATGATATGTTTTAGATTATAAATGATGAACAAGAAGATTTATGATGATGGGAAAATAACCCAGGAAGATGTCATGTAATAGTATTTTTATTAAATGATGTTATTGAGATATAAATATTAATGATATAAAGACAAGTAAAAAAATAATATTATCAATGATGAAAGCTAATTGAATTATTTTGATTAAATTAATAATGATTTTTGATTTAACCTAAAACTCTGGTCGAAAAAATGATTTTTTTCCTTTTATATATTATTGTTGAGAATTTGACCTAAATTTATAGAATGTGGAAAATAATTTATGTTTGTAAATTTTGTGAATAAATTATAAAATTATTATTAAAATGATAAATCACTACAAGAAAATTGGAATTTAGCCGTGGTTATTTGGCTATGGTGGTGGTTTAAACCGCTGCCATATTCGTCTGCAGCGGTTTCTGAAAAGTATCACTAAATTGCGTGTCAGGAAACTCTTTATGGCAGTTAAAATAGTTTAGCAGTGTTTTATTGGAACCGTCATACATGGCGCATTTTCATGGTTGTTATATTGTTTTTCATGGGGGTTTTTTGGACAGAGAATTACTTTTTTTAGCGGCGGTTAAATCCACCACTAACAAAAGTAATGCCCTACTGGAACAAATGGCTATGACAAACAATATAACTGCTACGAAAATGCACGAAATATGGGTGACTATAGCGACAGTTAAAACCACCGCTAAATTTAAGATAGTAGAAGGAGTTAAAACTGCCGCTAATAGAAAAAATATTGACATTTAGTGGTGGTTAAAACTGCCGCTAAAGAGAAGATTTAGAAGAAAAAAAAGAACCTGGTTTTGGAGCCCCTATAAAAATGCCCTAAAAAACCATTCCTACAATACCAAAACACAAACATAATATGTACTACAGTCAATATGAAAATAGATGCTTAACTGACCACAACGAAATGCATCATTCAGTGTATAAAGGAATGCAAATAAACATATCAAATTGCATAATCTTAGTATCCAATAAAATGTAGTGATGAATTTATGTATTTTAAATTGACCATTGCATACTCATATGTACTAGTTGATTTTTTATTGGATGTTCACATGTTGTGTGCAAATTATGGTCACCCATTGGGTGATCTAGGTGAAATGGGATAATATGATTTTTTTTCAAATGTTGGTACTCCCACATATCTTCTATAATTATTCGAGATTGTAATATCCCTTTATATATGATTATTTGATAGAACCCAAGGAATCCCTTAGGTGTTTGGACCACTTATAGTTGGAATTTCTAAAGTGGGAAATTTCCTAGATTAACGTGTCACCATCTAAGTGACTCAATTGAGATTATATATGTGTTTTCCATTATTTAATGAATTGAATGAGTTAAATGTAACTGATAATTTGAAATGGATAATTAATGATGGGTTTACTTTCTTAAAATAAATCAATTAGTTTTAAATGGAATGACCCCTAGTAATTTTAATGTCATGCACTTGATTTGTACTTTATAAAATGCCTCATATGAACTGTAATATTTTAAATGCGAATTGAACATGGATAAAGACATGAATAAGAGGTTATTCCTTATCTATTATGATAAAAATGATTATACCTTGGTTAAGTATATGGTGTAGATAGAAGAGATGTATTTGAGGTAATTCCCTTTTCTAGTTATATTTAATATATGCCTTTATAGAGGTTGTGGTATGATGGTATGAGATTGTTAAGAAAGGAGATATCACAATTCATTACATCAGGTGTTGAGCATGGTGTATCAGAAAAATGTTACTATATAAGTATTGTGATTTTCTCACCACATTCCATGAATAGAATTCTAACCTGATGGCGCACTCAACATTCCATGTGTTGTTTCATGGAATCTCTCACACTATTGGGATACAAGGCATGTACCCAATTACATGAGCACATAGGCTCATTAGACTGGTTAGGGATGTCTGAGTTATGCCATGGTATATTCATCAGTATTATTATAAGAATATGGCTACATACATCTTCACATACCTTGAAAATATAGGTGTATGAAATATATATAAACAATATATATTACTATTATATATATATAATAACTATTTATATTTTTATTCCATCTACGTGTTGATAAATTTAAACCCTCCTACAGTCTTTTAAGTACATGATTGGGTGGTTATTTATTTATTCCTTGGTTATTAAAAATATGTGGGGTGTAGTATGTTGGTGGTAGACCCTTTATCATGGGAATTATGATGTGGTAATATTTTCTTGGGATTAATTTATATTGGAGTTCCATGTGGAATTATTATAAATGAAACATAACATACGATTTAGGTAAAATTATCTCTCGCTTGGGTTATACCATGTGGAATTATTTCAATTGACACTAAAGATAGAAAAAAGGTAAAATCATATCTCCCATGGATAAGGGTTTCTAAATTTTTAAGAGTGATGGACCAGGTTCAGGTATCATATTTCACTCATGTGATTTGTTTGGAAAAGGATTCCTTAGTGTGGTTTCCTTAGAAGGAATGGAATCTGGATCCTAATATATTATAACTCCCATTATTCATTCTAGTTATGTTGATGTGCAAAATATAATAGAAGTGATCAGGCACATTCCTTCAAAGAGAAGAGTGTCTCATGATGGGGGTTGATATATTCTATCACAGAATATGGATGCTCATAATAAATTATTTGTGATAGGGTAGTTGATGTTATGAATGGTAAGTAACTGATTATGTAGTCTATTTAACATTTTTCTAGGGCAAGGGGTTCTACAGAATCTACTGGGAGTTTCCCATCGGCATGTCATGCCTATTGAGATAATGGACACTATCATTCACACTGCCTTACTGTTCTTGGAGGCCACTTTAGAAATGGAGGGAAAACCCCATTTCAGACAGTGTAGTAAAATTTCCCCTAATCTCGTATCAGTATCTATAGATTTGAACAATTTTTTGAAATTTTGGATACTGGAATAATGCCACACTCAAGGTTGATTTATATTAAAAATGTTAGCAAGACACACATTCTCATCCTTAGGGATTGATAGAAGAGCATAACTAATAAGTACTTCTTAGAAATGGAAATGTAGTGGTAAATGCATTGGGCTAGAAAATGCTAGATAAGTTATTATAATGAGAAAAATGAATTTAGGAAAAATGAATCATAAAAAATGAATGATCACAATAAAGAGAAGATATATATGGTGCATACCACACTCAAGAAATCAAGACATAAAAGGAAACATCAAAAATCAATAAAATACATAAAAGGAAACACGAGAAATCAAAAAAATGTTAGGTTATGAAATGTTTGGAGGCAACTATGTGCCACACATGATACATATACAAACCGAATGCCAATATTTTTCCACATATCAATAATACTACTAATCACTATCCAATGATGAACAAATATCATCACCCTCTCTACCTCCATCTCCACTTCCTTCTACCACCTATAAGAACATTATATTTAAAATTAAATAGTGTTGTATATTTAAATTTAAACTTAAAACCAATAAAATTTTGACAACTAAAATATTTTGATTTTTTTTGATTTTCCTACTCACCACCAATCGATGCAATACCATCGGGGAGATATCTGCTCATCTGCAGACGTATATTAGTTAACGATTTCTGCAAAGCGGATATCTGAGCCCCCTAGTCTTGAATTGTGTTTCATAGGGAAAAAATCTCACTCTAAGAAACTCCGAGTATGGACTAACTATAACTAGGAGTAGATGTAGCATCAATCCCTGATGGACTGCCAAAGACCTCAGATAGTACGGTTCCCAAACCCATCCCACACACTCTACTAGGATGCTCCTTCCCAAGGTCTTTAGCAACTGGGACATCTTGGAAAAATGAGTAGAACTGCCCATAATTTTCATCCCATATTTCTTTAATTTTTATCTATAAATAAAATATCAATATATTTTCCCTAATTAAAACTGGTATTAAGTTATTATAATTAAAAAATTAGTTCATACCCCAACTTCTTTGGTAGGCTCATTAACAAAACTTCCACCAGAATTTTTGTGAACATCCAACAACACTTCAGTTTGGGATGCTTCATGCCCTAAACTCTATGGCTGCATTAAAAAATGATAAATCAACAGTTTAATATATTAAATAGATTATATTGTCTTAAAAATATTTAAACTAATGAAAAGATTAACAGAGTCGATCGTCTTCTAGAAAAGATTTTTGACCTCACAGTGTGAGGGATGACTTTCTTAGCCCTACATGATGCATTCTTTCTTGAGAGATCCTAAAATAAATAAAATTCGATTTAATAGTAATGAATTCAATATCATCTAATCTTCATATACATGTATAAATTTAAAATGAGGTTAATATAATAAAAAATTTCTAAATACCATATTCTTCTCATCACGATGTCTGTCAACAAAATATTTCCACTATTCTTTGGGTACCCCATTGGGTAGCTTCTCATACATTTTTTGGATGGTCAATGAAGTATCATTGAAATCTATCCACAATATCCATTTAGAGTCTTTCTATTTCTTACCATGATTTTTCAACGTCCACTTTTGTGCTATCACATCATAAACTGTAAAGTGGAAAAACATCTGTATACAGAAATTCATTTTAAACATATTAATAACATGGAATTCAATTACAACATAATGTATTAAAATTAAATTTATTAGGGAATCAAAAAATTCATTTTTCTAACTTGGAGTCACATGTCCTCAATCATCATAAGAAATAGGAAGGTAAATGGGCTCCATTCCTTGCTGTCCTAGAATTTGGCCAAGTAATCCTGTGGCATTATCCGTAGGGATCCCATATGAATCAAATGGGATAACTATCTTCTCTCCATTCATATTCCACAAATCTGCATTTTTTATATTTTTCTCCATAGTTTTGTTTTTTTCATCTTTAATGACCAAACAATTAGTATAAAAAAGTGCAATAAATTTATTTATATTAAAATTTGTACCTATAACAGTGACCCTCCAGTATGCTCGTGATGAACTAGATGTGGCACGCCACTGCCCCGCTACTGAGGCTGCTAAAGGGGGAGTTGACAACTTATATTTTAAAGGGAATCTCACAGAGGGTGTGAGAGATGGTGTAGGGGGCAGGCAGCTGGTGGCTCAAATGACGTAGGGAGGGAGACAGATGGATTGTCATCTATCACAGTAGTGGATGAAATAGTGTATCGCTTCCTCCTTGGAATTCCAATCATTTAATCAAATAAAATTTATGTTCAAAACATATATTTCAAAAAAATATTCAGAAAAAAATTTAAAAATGATAATAGATTCCAAGTACTAACAAACAAAATATACATAACATTGATAATAAATGAATGAAAAAATGAAATAAGTGGCTGCTGAAAGAATAAATAACTATACATACAATCATTTTCCCCTTCAATCATGTCAGTTTCCTACTCCATTACTTCATCCACATCATTTATCCTTTCTAGAATAATATTTTCAATATCATTATAGACAAATAATTCTGCTTCTTATTTCTGATGAGATACAATTTTAGAGGTCAAATCTTTCACTTCATCACCCATATCATAGAAATCTCTTTGTATTACGTGAGCAAATACACTCCACCCTTCATCCACAATTTCATTCACATAATATAAAATTTTTTCTTATGATGATAAGATATATGGATCATGAAGTTCACGATCACCAACATCTATCAAGCGAGAGAAGTTCACAGATGTAAATTGCAATGAATCTCTTTTAACACCTCTGATAATATTGACCTAATTCCATTTGAATAAAACAACTGAAAAATGAACATGGTAGTTTAATTCAATAATATCATTCATATTTCCATAGTATACCACTTCATAAAATGTAACTATACCACTATTCTATGTTTTTAACCCCCTTTCTTGGTCAACTATACGAAATCTAAATCCATTCACGTTGTAAGTGTTGAATTTTCTAACTCATTTTATAAGACCTCGCTCAAGAAACTTAAAATATTTTGACAAATCTACTTGAGTATCAGTATTCATGATCTAAAAAAAGAAATATAATTTATTAAATTTAAACAATATATGTGACGAACTAATATTCGTATTAATTGGAATATTTATGAACTTACACATCGTACACACCATTCTACAAGTTCTTTATTAACAGATTTCGTTATATCTTTCTCATTTCATGTTCGGCATATCATTCATCTTTTTGTTTGTATCCTCAAATCTTTAATAAATAGATATGCAATTTCACTATTCAAAAACACATATCTATGTTCTTGTAATAATTCCAATTCTTCCAGTGTCACATTTGAGGTCCTCACAACTGATTGGCCAATAGTAGGAAATATTTTTTATTTATGATGTATTTGAGATTGAGTCGATGTGTCATCAACACATCCAACTCGATTAAATATTGTCTTAATATCATCTAAGTATCTAAATAAAATGGTAAGACACTCCTCATCTAAATAGTCTTCAGCAATAGAGCCTTCTGGTTGAGCTTTATTTCTCACGTATGATTTCAAATTCCCAAGATATATTTGAAATAAAATAAACATAATTATCCATTTAACTATGTGAACAAAATTTTTTACTTAACTAAAAAACATATAAATAAATTAACTCTCAATTGGATACATCCATCAATAATGAATGGGGCCTCCTAATTTAGCTTCCTAAACCAAATGCACAGTTAAATGCATCATGACAGTAAAAAAAACGGAGGAGAGATCATATCCATTGCACAAAGGGTAAATAAAAACCTCTCCTGGAGGTTGTCAAGATGAAAGAGATGTAGAGATTTCTCACATAGTTGTTTGAAAAATATGTAGAATTGGAGTACAACAACAATAAAATTTCAGGTAATAATGTACGCAATGCCAATGGTAGTAACTATTGTAACAAAATATATGAATCGTGTATTTTCAATCCATATAACTTACGATTCTTCAAGTTAGCACACCTCGATATGTTAACTAAATCATAAAACATATTTTCCTTAATGATGTTTTCTCTTACATTTTTATCCACAGAATCAAGAGGAAGATCCAATGATATGTTAAAACCTTCATCTAGTTGTGTTACAGTATCAAAAACATCACTTGTTGCATTGCAATTTGCAGCACCCTCATCTGGTTGTTCTGTTATGTTTTGATGTTTATAGCGGCGTCTTGCAGTGCCTAATGAAACATTTATGAGGTTTTTGATTTCATTTTCCATTGTCAACGATGTTGGGAGCTCATTCTGTGGATTAACACCATTTCTCAACCTTTCTATAATGTTCGATTCTCCATTCCAAATACAACACAATTATTAATAAGGGAATTTATTCAGTATTAAATGTTTATAAACTTCATCTCTCTTCAACCATCTTCTAAATTTACATTTAGGACATGGAAATATTATTTTCCCTTCAATGGGTCGATTGGAAATTGAAAAATCTAAAAACTCTTTCAAAACCTTAACATACTTAGGTGTGTTCCTCTGTAAAAAATTAAAATACATAGTTACTACTAAATAGGGAAAGAGATTTATATTTAATAGTTGAAAAAATATATAAATATGTTACATAAGTTTTTCCTATATAAATACATATGGTAAATCACCCACTAGAAAACGAAAGCATGAAAATTAAAAATATCCATAAAAGAAGACGAGAACAAGGATCTCATCCTTGTAGATTTTTGTATGTCGTGCTCCACCAAAATAGATGGACAAACTAATGATGCCATAACTTTGATATCACTAAGGTAAGGACTGATAAATCATATAATAATTGAATAGAAGTTAAGAAAATGAAATGGAAAAAAACTATTTCCATAAAGTGGAACTTTATTTAAGTATATAGGTAAGTATACAATGTATATTTGACCCATTGGTGGGTAGGTATAAGTGGAATAACAAGGATATGAAAAATCCATGTCTTCTTTGAAATATAAATGTTGGGTTGACTTCTTTATTTCTCTTGGTCCTAGTGTGGACTGTCTTAGCATGGTAATAAAGACAACAATGATATATTATGGGTGATGAAATTGTTGTTAATGTTATAATATAAGTTAAAGATATACCCTTCTCATTGCATCCATCATGGTGATTATAGTGGATCATATTGTCTTAGGTTATTCTGGATCATGCCAAGGGTTAAATTATCAATTTGGGTGGTGAAACTTATATATCAAGTGTCTTTTTATATTTTGATTCCATATTGTGTGTGAGTTAAGCAGTGAGTTTTCTCACTCTAATAGGTAAATTAGGTTTATTTTAAAAGAAATCATAAAAAGAGAAATGAATTACTGTTCAATGGTTCAAACCCATCTCACTTAAATAACTCTATACCCAGGTCCATCACATGATGGTATTGAGCATATTTTATTTTCTCTTAGAAAAACTACACCTTCCTTATCATTCTATTAAGAAAAATTTTATATGATTAATTAAATCTCTAACCTCATTCCAACACAATAGAGATATATAAGAACACTCGTACGATTCTTTAAATGGAGTTTTACCAATGGTTAATCAATAGTTATTATCATAGTAAAACTCAACCAAAGGGAAATGATTCACCCAAGAACCTATAAAATCAAGAATAAAAATCTTCAATACATCCATTAGAATTTGGATCATTCTCTCTATCTGACCTTCCATCTGAGGATGAAAAGTACTGCTTAAAAAATAATGAAAAAAATAATGCTACAACATCTTCTATAATTTAGAGGTAAATTAATACCTTGATCATAGATGGCCATTATTGAAACCACATGAATCTGCGCCACAATGGGAACCTATAAATGTAAGAACTTACCACAACAATCAAGATTGAAAATAAATAATTAAGATTCAACTAACATTAATGTTCCCAAATGAGGTGTTTGAGGATAAAGTTTTATTGTTTATGGAGTTACAATGATTAATCTAGTTGATTGTGATTAAAATAGTGCAAAATTAGATAATTATATTGATAGAATTATTATTTATATGGAGTTTTATATTATTTTTGTTTTCATTATGTCGAGTTAAATTAATCGACTTTCTCATCAAGAAGATGATATCGTATGGCCTTGAAGAAGAAGTGAAAAAAAAACATCGAGATCGAAACCACATAAAATCTGAGATTAAATAAGTACAAAAATTTAGCTTTATATACTAATCTGGAAGAGAAATACAATTGTATAAACCAATTTATTCCTTGAATTGGTGTGTGTATAATAAAGAAAAGAGAGTTTCACATGGGTGAACATTGATCAAAAACCAAATAATTATAAAGGAAATGTTCATTGGAATGTAGTGGCCACAACTAAAATATTTATATCTAATAGAAAACGTATTTGATAGGGAATCTTTTTATATTGAAAATTAATCATGTCTATTCCATTTAGATGAAACCTAGTGCATGTGAATGATTTAAATAAAACCTTATGTTTTTCCACGCATTAAGGTCCATATTTGTTTTTGAAATTTAATGTCAATGAAAAACATTTCTAGATTAGTCATGATCTGGCTCACACAAGAATAATATTTGATGACTGGTGAGGGTTAAATATTTAAGGTAATGAAAAAATAAATTTGGAAAGAACCTTGATTCCCCAACGCACCTTTAAAACAATCACATAGGGTTCCACAACACTCTTGTCAAAACCGACTAGTCCAAACTACTTTTCACAAACTATTTTAATGTCATCAACTACTATATTAGTCATCCATGATTTTTTTCATATCCCCAAATTTAGAATATTATATGATTTTTATGTTCTCATTTTTATATCATGTTATAAAAACTTTTCAAGTTCACGAGGGATGCTATTGTGTTTATAATAACCATTTATTATCATAAAACACTAAAATGTCTATGATTATATACTTTTTCATTATCATATATCCTATGATACATGAATGTTTTCAGTTTAATAATTACCATTATAATTATACATAAAATTATTTGTAATGGAATAGAGAATGTGTTTTATCATTTACTTATATAATACATGTATCATTTGTAGTGGTGGAATAAACACTCCCTCTATTCTATGCAACTGAATACTTGTATGTACCAGGTCATCTCCATTGGGATGGGATAAAATTAAAAGTGTAATTTATTAAGATTTAAAACAAATATTATAGTGTGAAAAAGTGAGAATGTTTGAATGTGTAATAGATGGTCAATTCTGATTATAAATCACCCAATCTAAGTTGAAAAATAGGAAGTTAGCTCCATTGGAATTGGTAAAAACATATAGTGAATGAGACTACTTCTAAAAAACATAAATCATCTCATTTTTTAAACTATTTTGATTGACCATCCACCACCAGTTCTTTGGAATTCATGGTCAACATTGTCCATGACCATTTTAGTTAAGAGCATAGTCACCATAGTGATGCCTATCGAGACACAACTAGAAGCATTATGTTTACTACTCATTTATGTGAAATTTTACCAATTCCTTTCTCATATTCGATGACCATATATGGTATCTCAAGCATTATTAGTGTGATTTTCCACGTTCTTTTTGGGTGTCACACCATACAGAACCCTCTCTAAGTTATAAATTATCTCTCTAGAAAGATAAATGTTTTCTAAACTATTGATTATTTCGTACACTCATATATTATAGAAAATATAAAAAAATTCTAAAATGAAATTTATCTCTCTATTGTTGAATAGCACTCACAAACATCCACTTACTCCTATAAAATAATATTTAATGTAATGGGATGGATTTAATTTTAAAAGTGAATTATAGTGGGAGGAAAAACGACTAAAATATATTAAAATTTTATACTTTATAAACATCCTAATATACTAAAACATAAAATATTAAATTAATATCATGGGTTAAATCCAATTCACAATCCTAATTTTTACTTTCTTAAATCAACACATATGTCTTGTTTGATGAGTGCTGGTGATGAGTATGATATGAAATTGTTAAAATAATTTTCAAATTCTTTTCATGTATAATTGTAATATTTGAAACCATACCTATAGAGCTTCGGTGGGTCGATGGTGATGAGTAGTGAGGCGTGCTGATGGGTGGCGGGGTGTGCTTACGGGCGGTGAGGTCACCGGCGACATGTGGGGATCCGATATAGGGTTTCAGTCGGGGGGAGAAATGGCGTCGTGGGGGTCGGGGGTAGAAGGTGGGGTCGAGGTCGGGTGAGGGGGGGGGGGCAACGTCATTGTTGTAAAGAAAAATGGGGGGTTTATCAGTGGTTTACAAAGCTACTTCTAGAAGACCACCGCTAAATGCTTAGTTTGGTGTAGTGAATATAGATTAATTAACTATCTTTGAAGTCATTGTAACTTTGTAGAATACTAGATTACAGGTTAGAACATAATATAATAATTTTTTATTATTCAAAACATGGTTTGAATTATTTAACAATGTAAAATTATATTAGTGATATAATTGAATTATTATATAAAATAGTGATTTAATATATATATATATATAAATGAATATATAATTTTATTTCTTATTAAATCATTGGATTTATTAAAGAGATAAATTCTAATATGATAGTCATTTGAATGATTATGTACTTAATTAATGTAAAAAATGGTATACAAATTGGAAACATTGCTATTATGATATATAATTTATGAATATTGTTACACTTTTTATGTCATGAAAAAGGTACATATGAAAGTTCTTGAATGGATGAACTTCATGATTTGGTAATATGTATAAATTTAGTGAGAGTGTGAAAATTTTTGGAACCGAACATGAAGTGGAAGCCCCAAATAGGTGGGTTTTTAATATTTCCACCAAAGATCGATGTAAACTTGTCGATGTTGGTGAAGAGCAGCCTGGTCAAAGCTGAAGACCACACATGAAGGATTTTGAGCAAAACAATAAATTGTAAAATTACCTGGTTTAATCTGAATCCACACACGACATCTGATCATCATTGGCAATCAATGCTTGAGGAATCCAAAGTCAAATTCCCCTAGATCGTCCACACATGCTTCAAGGAATCTGCGGGAGCGCCGTTCATCCTAATCCGGGTGCTAACATGGAATTGCGATGACGCCTCCAATGCTCTAACGATCACCACATCACATTGCTAGCGATGTTTGAGAGAGTGTTCGATCTGAAGTCCTCGGATCTAGAGCCTCTCTCTAGAACATGGGAGAGAGGAGAGGAGAGATAATCCCCATGAATAGTTGGAAAAATCCCCTAATCTCCTATTTATAGTGTTTAATTAAAATACCGAGAATGGCCTTGTCGGCTCTTAACACTTAAAACGCTATCGGTGACATTTTATAACTACTTATCAGAGTCATAAATATTATTATCACTCAAAAAATATTAAAATATATTACGTGATAATAATTGAGTCATTAACTCGACTCATATCTCCCATAAATATTAATCAAACCATGAATAATTTAATATTCATCAAATTATATTTTTCACGTATTTACTTAAAACTCATAAATTAATTTAATATAAAAATTCAATAATCATTATTATAAACTTGAATAATATTAACTTATTTATTTCATCGGTGATCGTTTGACCCTGTACAAATCCTTGACCCCTGTGGTGGGGCCCACCATGTCCAAAAATCCTATACAACTAAATAGGGAAGATTCTCAAATACTCTATTGTGTATGACCCTCTAGGCCCTTATCTCGATAGTAGTGAATAATCTTCACAGACCAAGAGCGAGATCTAGCAACCCATCATGGCCCCTAAAGAGATAAGGATTGTGACAGTAGTGGAAACCAACCTACGAACACACATTGTGTAATATAGTGTCTTTGTCTATAATATCCCCTAAAGCAGGACGCACTCATGTGTCATCACCCTTTTCTTGCTTTATAGTTTTTTGATTTAACTGGATGGATTTACCCTTAACTATCATGACCATGGTCTTATAAAGGTACTTCCATCCTTATCAACATGGTCTGAGATATATTACTTCCATAACCCGGAATCATCAAATCCTTTCTTGACCATTCAACCAATACCATGCCACCAATAACACACCCAACACAAAATACCTCGCCACGACTTCATTGTCATGGTTTTCATCTTGCATCAAAATACGAAATCAAATGACATACATTGGTAATGATCTCAAGTTAGAAGACCATTACACATGATCATAGATAGGAACATCCAATGACACCTGAAACATGTGGGGTTCCTATTGGTGGGTCAGTCCTCATGATCTCACTACTAGAGATCACCAAGTGCGAACATCAGGAGAAGAAGTCTCAATGCTTATGATCCCCTTGAAACTGATGGTCAAACATCTACTGTGTCCAATCAGTAAGATGTATCTAGACCATTGAACATATATTTATGATTAATGTCATAGTATCTCGAGGTTCTCATTATAGTATGAGATTTTCTATAACCTCTTAATATGACAATTAATCTTTGTACATTACCATTTCAATAGTGGATGTAGAAAAGTATACACTATAATGGTAAGATGACATCATGTATAACTAATTTTATACATGATATGGTAATCAAAAGTACATAATATTTAGGTCTAGGGCACCCACTATTTCAACACTCCCAATTGCACTAGATCCAACTTGCTAACCGAACTTGTTAGCTACTCACATGATGAAAATCATGTTTATGCTAAGTAACAGCTTTAGATACATGGTACACCATGGTTCCGCTGCGTCGAAATTCATTTATAGCGACCTCATCTCCTTGAGTAAAACTTCTCAAGAGATGGTATCTCGAGTGTATCCTACTTGTCCACTGTCGTAACTTGACATCTTGGCCAATATGAATATCATAATTTTTATTATGATAATACTTTTCTTACCAGGTGTGATTCCAAGAACTGGAACAGATTGTTGCATATCTTCTTCTTAGATTCCTTATAAGTTTCAATGTAATTGGTCTTTGTAGGTATGGATACCACTGGATTATATGATCTTGACTTTCTCATCATCTTTAGCCTAACTACAATACCATATCACATTGATCGATGTAAGACTAGTTTGTATCCTCAAAAACCAGTATCCATTCTTCTCCACTTACCGGGTACATATATTTTGTACTTTCTAATGCACAATTAGATAGTTCTGACTACATACCTTGTAGTGCTCCTAGATATAACTGATATTTTCCTATTATAAAATATACCTTGGAAAAATTAGTTCTTGTACATATCTTTGCATACATTATTGATCCATCACTTTCACATATGGATCTCAACTCAGCATGTCTATCTCTTCACATGTCTTCGACATGTCAGTCTGAAGAGATTATGCTCTATAACATAGGTAACAATTCATCTCATGAATTATTCCAACTTGAATTTTTTAATACAATGTCACTATATGTATGATTGACTAGGAACAAGAAACCTATAGATCTACCTCAGCAGATCTTGTTCCCTAAAACTTAGGTTACTACTTTAAGTCAATCATTGGAGAAAAAATTTCTTTTTTGTCTTAACTAACTTAAAGACCAATATTTTATCCATATGTTGTCGAACATACTTCACTTGGAAAACCTTGGCACTCCCACTAACCTTGGGTAGACAAATGGAAATCATTTTGTTTGAAAATGTACATTCTACGATCATGTTGTTTACTTTAATCCTTAACCAGATTTCAGTAACTTTCAACCTTTATTAGCATTCTGTGATGTGACCATCCCTTTTTGGTTGTGTCCTATAGAAACCATCCATGATTGGTGGTCATGACATCTTATGCTAAATAATTTTATCATAGATATTAGTTATGATAAGTAAAATTCTAACAGATTTAGGCATAACAACTTGGACAAACCAATCGAGCCTTATTGGTACCATGCTTGTACTATCCATGTATCAACTCACTTGAGTTCCCACCATAGTATTCAAAATAATAAGACCCTTTTCACTTTGATACATGGAATCCATTAATTGAATTTTAGTTGGTCTTATCAATTTTAGATAATTTCTATATACGTATTACTTGTAGGAAATATTGTTGAAAAATAGATCACCGACCGTGATGAATATAAAAACCATCACCATGGTTTTATCTTTCCTACACTGTATATGTCTCTAAAACATACTATGCACAACATGAGCTTGTGGAACTAGTTCCTATGCCAATTATTTTTGAATCTTGAGCATTTACTAAATACAAGTCAATATAGCTTCTACTATATCTAATAGAGATGTGCTCCCTTATATAGAAGTGTAGTCTATCTGTTGACCTCAACTTTTATATCTTAGGGATTTATGTAATATCTTAAGCAATCATTACGATAATACCTTAGATACACAATGTGTTTATATTGATGAAAGTTTTTTTATATCCGTACAAACTATTTGCATCAAAACACTTGTCCTTATGACATAATGAATTTATTATCATTCTATGACTCATATGATATCCATTTTTCAATTTATTTGGAATCTGATCGTGGTATATCACCATTATATTCAAATAATTTCATGAAATATAATGGAAGTTTCTTCTAGTTGGAACATTGATATTACTTACATCAAAATTTTGATGTATAACATATGCATTTAAAAATTTCTCCATGCTACATGTCTATTGATCAATGTTGATATTTAAGACTTCAACATGAATCTTTCTCATTAACATCAATGTCATGATGTCGATAAGGTAATGTCCGTTTAGGAATTACTCTATGCTACATTATCAGGATTTGATGAATGCTTGGCCGAGATATTTTTCGGTATCCCAACCCGAAGAAACTCATATCTCGTGACCATGAACATACTTCAATTTATTATTCCTTAATTAATTAAATAAATCTGATGAAGTATATATACCTATAGATTATACATGGAATAGTTCATGCTTTTTGAGCTATTTCGAAAAGCTTTGTGACATACCTTTATTTCTAAAGGCTCCTTTGTCCAAACTAAAGACATCGATAATACCAAAATTATTTAGCTGTGCCGAGCCTAAATACCATACTTGGTATATTAATGATGTCCACTTTTACTATTACTTGACAAATAATTATCTTGTCACAACTGGGTATAAGTCTCACATTTATATTCATCGCTAATTGCCTATGAGTCATGTTTTATTAAACTAGTGATTGAGTTTACCAAAAACAACATTCATTACAGAACCAGAAAGAATGTCTCATTACATCCAAGGAAACATGAGATTAATGTTTATGGTTATACTCAATAATAGTTCAACACGAATCTTTCACTTGGAAATTAAAGAATTCGTGTACTTATCACCATTACCCTAGGCATCACCCTTTCACAACCACTTAGAGAATACACATGAATTCTTGTAATGTTTCTATACTTACTTGGTTATTGTATTTAAATACACATATGTAAAAATCAAATAGTATTAAATACCCAAGTAGTAAAAGGAAACATTACATTTATGAATATGCCTGATGTAGAAGTGATAACTTTCATCTTTAAATCAGTTTATTTATTTTAAACTTCCATTGTATTATTTTATAATATGAAATTAAATTACCTTTGTTAATACTTAATTAATTGATGGATTTCATGAATGTTCCATTAGGATTAAATGACTTTGACATTTCAACATTAAATTTCAATTTATTCACCATAATAATTAAAGATAAAATTTTCTTTGAATTTTTATTCACTTGGCGAACCTTAACTAAATTGGTAATTAATAATTTCATCAATACTTGTTTATTTTATAACTTAAAATAAAACTTGAGTAAAGGGGTGAAAATGATATAAGATAGGGATCCATTTAAATACCATGATCAATCTTTCACTTTACACATGTCGGTGTAACATCGCCTTATTTATATCATTGCTTTGATTTCTCCTTGAAAACATCCCAGAGATGAGACTTCATGTTATATCATCCATATCCCGGTGTAGCGACCACAACTAATAACAGACGTTGATGAAATTATAATGATATAACTACCATATGCTTTGTACATTAGTCTCTTGTAAGTAGTTTCACCCTTGATTCTTGAGGTAGTCAATAGTATTGGGGACACTATCACCTTGAGTTTCCTATATCATAACACTATACACACATTCCTATACTATTCATGGATACTCGTGCCAGTGAGGAAAT
This sequence comes from Viscum album, assembly GCA_963277665.1. Lineage (NCBI taxonomy): Eukaryota > Viridiplantae > Streptophyta > Magnoliopsida > Santalales > Viscaceae > Viscum > Viscum album. The sequence goes on from OY728145.1 coordinate 1,161,063,331, forward strand.
TTAATTTGTCCAATATTTATCACAATTGAAACTTGTGGTATAACTTTCCAATTTTTACAAAAAATGAATTTTAGAAGATGAGTGTCTTTTATCTGATTACCTGTTTATAAATTTTTGATTAATTAATTAAATCATTTAATGTGTCCCACTATTTTATCGGATACTAGGAACCCTCTGTGCTAGAATCAGAATACTCTCTCGCTTGAGTATTCTAGTGGCAAGGATCCCAGAACCACCCCTCAAAGTCTACAAGCTATGGCTATGCCACTACTTAGAGGGTTTGAGGTATGATTTTGGTTGGCTGACTGATTTAACTTGTGGTTCCTTGATCTTTTGAGTGAAGTCCCAAATTCATAAAATTAGAACGTGATTTACTCAATGCTTACCTCTAAAATTACAACAAACTAGATATGAGTATTTATTTGATACAATTTTAGTTAAGTCAACCCATCATTCTTATAAGGACTCCCCAGTAGTAAGAAGTACCCTTAGTTATGGCATGACTGACACCTCAAACTGCTGGTTTTGTCCAAATTTGAATGACGGAAGGCTGGTATGACTTAATATATCTTTTGAGGGTTTTATTATTTTTAATGTGATGAAAAAATCATTTTCTATTTTTATAAGAATGTACTATATGATCGCACTCACAACTGACCGTGCAAGGAATAAAAAAAATATTGCATCACTTGTTGATTTTATCTTACATGCTTGTTTATTATTAATCTCTGTGTGCATGCGATAAACAAAAAATTCACAAAATAATAAACCATGTAGAAATAAAATTAAAAACTTGATCATGAGATGATACTATTGGTTGCTCTGTTGAGTGAATAATGGACCAACTGAAACCCTAGGAGTTAGTATCTTTAGTCGCTTGGCTTGTAACATCAATAGTAATGTCTATTCATCCAAGGTATACAACTCATGTCTGGTGCATCACCATCACTTGTCATGAAGTGTGTCATACCTCATCTTGTTATTATAAAAATGTACTCACGTGTAGGAGGGGGTATCTCGGGGTATAAAATTACAACTCTGAGAATGGGCACGCAGATCCATATATATATAATACAACTTGAGACGAAATGCAGATCATATTTTATTTAATTAAATTAATTATTATAAACCGAAGTGCAATAATTAAATAAATAAATTATGTAAAAGGAACAAGAAAAACAGTCGTCGGTCTCCTGCTCATGATCATTTTATGCATTAAACTCGCATATAAGAACTAAATGCAGAATAAAAATTAAACCTGCATTAAATAAATTATGAAGGAATTATTTATTGAATTAAAATTTCACTCTAATTTAAATTCAAGAAATGTCATTGTTCGGTCCAGATTAATTAATTTAATTTTCAAACTAAAAATTAAATTCATTAATTAATTTAATTAATATACCAATTAAATTAATTGTGTTGCATTAATTTTAATAACCAAAAATTGATATTTAATTAATTTAATTCTCATCTTGAATTAAATTAATTATTTTAATTGATTTTTGATTAAATTAAATCACCCTGGCCCATAAAACTTCAGGCATGGCCTATGTGGGTCCAGGAAAACCTATGTAGGCCCACTCTGGGTGGTACATACTTCGTGTAGGGGCATTCTAGGCCAGGATGGTCTGCCCAAGCATGTTGTGGGCTGGGCAGACATGCCAATGCCCATTTCGAGGATGGTATAGTCTATGTGTAGCAGCAAGGGATTACCTCACCCAAGAAGACCCTGCGTCCAAGCTGTGCATAGACTCAGAGGTGGAACGTGATAGCTCTGCAAGGAAGTTAATACGGGCCACAGCTCCCCATATGTGATAGGTGGTGTGGCCATGGGGGTCCAACGCTGGTGGAGGAAAAGTGCAGCAGGGTGCCACGCCAATTCTGTCGTTGTAGAGGGCAGTTGCTGGACCTACAGGGCATCAGTGGCTGGTCCGGTAGGTCGCGTGCTACATGGTACGCCACTGCGGGTAGAGAGGGAGGCGGCCAGGGGGATCGTGGGGTGTAGCATCAGCATGCGGTGTTATGCACCAGAAGAGGGAAGGAAACAGTCATGTAGGGGTGGCCTCGATGGTTTGTTGTCCTGGTCATTGCAACGCAGAAGAGGAGGAACCTGGCCAGAGCTGGCTGAGAGGGCGCTGGAGACGGTGCGGGCTACCTGCATGCACCTGGAGGGGAAGGTCACGCTGGCTCATGTGCTAGGTGTAAGAGGGGTCTGGCATGGGGCACTACCACTGTAGCGGGTGGAGGAGGCCTAGGGTAGGGCTTCGGCGGAATAGGTCTACTCCACATGAGGGAGAAACCACGGAGAGGAAGGTCGGTCGGCCTGGGTCTTGGTGCATGCTACAGTTGAAGAGAGGCAGCTAGTTTGCTGGGTCAGGGACTCCGCTGGTGTGCGGGTAGCATCGCTTGATTCTGGAGAGGTGACCAAAGAGGTGCAAAAGAAGCTGGGAGGAAGACCATTAGGAGCAGGAAGTAGCTTTGCGTGTGGGAGAAGTCCCGACCGAGGTTGGAGAGAGGCTAGCTACTACCGTGAGGGGGGGGGGGCACTGGGTTTGGCCCCAGTACCACTGAAAATGCAGTAGGAAGAGGTGGCCCTTAGGGCCGCTACACTTGCTGCATGAGGGAGACCCGATCAGGTCTCCCCTTTTTGTTTTTTATTTGTTTTGTGGCATGAAAACTCAGGTCCACCCCTCCACATTTTTTTAAACTTTGAGACATGCAAAGTAGGTCTACCCTCCTTTTAATTTTTTTACCAGGACATGCAAATCAATTCTTTCACCCCTTCCTTTTTTAACATTTTCTGAAACCTATATCAGGATTTGGAAAAATAATAAAATAATAATAATAATATTATTATTATAAATTAATATTATTATTATAATAAAACCAACTAATTTAAATATTATAATAAAAATAAAATTAATTTTATGAAATTAATATCAAACAAAATTGATTTTCAAGTGAGTATTTTTGCCACGAGATTTTTGGTCAAAATAAAAAATGCCATCAGAAATCAATCTCGACTATAAATTAGAAATTTTGGATAGTTGAATACTTTCCATCTGATGTCCAATTCAGATTCCATCTAGGGCGTTGGGACTGTATCGATGCCCTCTATGATGATTTAATATAGATTTAATTTTTCTTTGACTTAAAATCAACACACGCCCCTCTGATACCACCTATTGGAACTGGGCATGTAGTGGATGCCCCAAATTGGTTAGTTTTTAATATTTCTACTGATTATCAATGTAAACTTGTCAACATCAGTGAAGAGAAGCCCGATCAAAGCCAAGGACCACAAATGAAGGATTTGAAGCACAAAAATAAATAATAAAATTACTTGGTTTAATTTGAAGCCGCGCACAACATATATTCATCATTAGTGATCGCTGCTTGAAGAATATGAAGTCAAATTCCTCTAGATCTTCCACAGACACTTCAAGGAATCCGTAGGAGAACCGTTCATCGTAAATCGGGTGCTAGTGTGGAATTGCGACGATGCCTTTGATGCTCTAACGATCACCACATTACTTCTCTAGAAATACCTGAGAGAGTTATTGATCCGAAATCCTTGGATCCAGAGCCTCTCTCTCTCTAGAACATGGTAGAGAGGAGAGGAGAGGGAATCCCCATGAATAGTATTTTCCAAAATCCCCTCCTCTGTTATTTATTGAGTTTAATTAAAATACTTGGTATGGCCTTATCATCCCTAAATATTTAGTACACTATCGATGACATTTTATGACTACTTATCTGAGTGATAAATATTATTATCACTCAATTTTTATATATTAAAATATATTACGCACTAATAATCGAGTCATTAACTCGACTCGTCGCTCCCATAAATATTAATTGAACCTTGAATAATTTAATATTCGTTAATTAATATTTTTCATGTATTTACTTAAGACTAATAAATATATTTAATAAATAAATTCAATACACATTATTCTAAACTCTAATAATATGAATTTATTTATTTCACTGGTGATCGTTTGACCTTGGACAAACCCTGGACCCCTGTGGTGGGGCCCACCATGTCCAAAAATCCTATTCAATGGAATAGGGTAGATTCTCAAATATACTATTGTGTGTGACCCTCTAGGCCCTTATCTCGACAATAATGAATAGTATTCACAGACCAAGATCGGGATCTAGCAACCCATCATGGCCTTTAAAGAGATAAGGATTGTCACTACAGCAACAACCGACCTACGAACACGCACTATGTAATATAATATCTTTGTCTGTAATATCTCATAAAGTTGGATGCACTCACGTGTCATCACCAATTTTTTCTTTACAGTTTTATAATTTAACTGGATGGATCTAACCTTGACTGATATAGCCATGGTCTTATAAAGGTATTGCCATCTTTATCAACATGGCATGAGAAATATTAATTCTACAACCTCGAATCAACAAATCCTTTCTTGACCATTCAACCAATGCCATGCCACCAACGATGCACCCAACACAAACTACCTCGCTACGACTTCATTGCCATGGTTTTTTTTTTCATCAAAGTAAAAAAACCAAATGACATACATTGGTAATGATCTAAAGTTATAATACCATTACACATGATCATAGATAGGAACATCCAATGACACTCAAAACATGTGGTGTTCCTATTGGAGGGTTAGTTCTCATGATCTCACTACTTGAGATCACAAAGTTCAGGCTTCATGATAAGAAGTCTCAATGCTTATGATCCCACAACACCTGATGTTCAAACATCCACTGTGTCCAATCAGTAAGATGTATCTTGACTATATAACATATATTTAAGATAAAGGTCATAGTACCTTGAGGATCTCATTATAGTCTGGGATCTGCTATAACCTCTCGATATGACAATTAATCTTTGGACATTACCATTTCAGAAGTGGAAGTATAAAAATCTACACTATAATGGTAAAATAACATCATGTATAACTAACTGTATACACTATATGGTAATCAAACTCATTGAATAGTTTGGTCTTGGGAACCCACTATTTCAAATAAAACTAGTATTCTAAATCACAGATGATGACATGGGAAAAGTTATTAAATGAGAATTAAAATCATTAATATAATTCTTCACTGGGTGTTTAAACATGTTCAATAGTATGTAATGATTATTGTATAATGTGATAATGGTGGATGTCTCCTTTAAAATATGTGAATTATCTATAATGATACCATGAAATCAAGTATTGATGATTTGGGTGTCTAGATACTGATTAAAATGATGTTGAAAATGTTATGAGTGATGACATATGTCTAATATATTCTTTATAGGTGAATGGATAAATGTTTTTTATTATGATAATATGGCCCTACATGGTTATTAACATAGAATTACCATGATTTCTTAAGTTCATTCTCATTGCTTATTTTATGATATGCTTCATTGATGATATCATAAAAAACTTTGAGGATACATGTGATGTGACTCTATTGATAATGAATACCAGTTGAGGGAGTGAAATGATGTATTTATGAAGAAACTCACCCACAAATTAATGTTTTATGTGGGTGAAGACATCTGAGTAACTCTTCATTTCTCATCCATATACTAAATTTAGGGATGATGAAAATATTTGATCTATTACTTTCCATCTATTATCATCCATTATTATGAACATATAAGGGTGTCTTATTTAGATAATTAACATGGTTAAAAACTACTTTGATCATCTTATTATTGATTTTGTGTGGTTCCCCAATATTTTTTGTCGAATTAGGTACCCCCAGTGGTCGGGGGAAAGGGTACTATAACCCAAGAAACATGTTTTGATGCTCAAATTATCATTAAATTAATGATGAAGGGGGTGGACATCCTTTGTGATTAATGAAGTAAGGAAGTATCATAATTGATAGTGTGTGGGTCATATATTTTTGGTTTTAGTATTCCATTCACTGATATATATCCCCTAGTGTAGTATAGGTCCTCTATTTATGGGGACGACGCTCCCTTGAATGATGTATATCCTAAGGTCCCCTTCTATAGTTTTAGGACTAATATAAATTTCCTAATATAATGATAATTATATGATTTCTTAAGTATTATTTTATATGAGTGACTGTGATAATTTATATATATATTTACCTATCTATGAACTATACTCTAGTTGGTTTGGTCAGTTGGAACATTATCCTTTTCATATACATAGTTATTTTCTTAGGGTTATAATTATATCTAGTTTTATGGTCATGTCATATCACTACAAGGGATGACCACATTGGGTTTCATTACCTACATGTACAAGTACACTTTCCTACTACCACTCTTATATTCATATAGATCAACATATGTATCTGGATATATTATTGGTTGTTGAAGATTGATTGGTCACATAGTGGTGGATATCTTAGAGTCTTTAAAGAGGTGATTACATTTAACTATATCATTTTAACTTTTTATTATATGTTATGTAATTGGTGTGAGATATCATATTGAGTTATGATATTTTAAACTATATTTAATGTATTTTATGGTGTTATTATATACATACATATTGCAATTCACATTATTTATAGATATTGATTATTAAATTATAAATTGAGGTAAGTTTTATCATGTGATATGTTTTATATAGAGTCGATTCCTCACATTTCATTTTAAAAATAAATTAGGACCTTTCATTAACATTGAGCTTAATTGAGGTGGGTATGGGGAATTAACATACCAACAACATTGGTCTTCTCATGTGTAGGCCTACTAAAGGTGGGACATGATAGAAGAGATAAAGATAAAGAGATCTACTACTAATATATTCATTGAAATTATTATTGTTGTATAGACTATCTTTTTATGGATTTTTTATTTAAATATTTCTATGTATATATATCTGGATTTATCACCGGAGTCAACATGGTGTTTGGGTGTCTCGGGACCCTGAAACTTATATATTAAAAATATTAATATATTTTAATTCATGAACATGAATTGTTTTAATAAAAATGGTTTTCCCATTGTTTGGAACCACAAATGGGAAATTAGATAAACCAATTGATTATAGAACGTGGGGTTTACCCTAGGCATGATCTAGGTTTGGTTGGCATCAGATGTTCTTAGCTAGGTGACTATTGGCAGATGTGTTCAACAAAATAAATAATTTTACAAAATTATTTTTATTAAACAACATAAATCCAATCCTTAACATATACCCTATTATAAAAAATCACCAAGGTTAACAATATATCCCTTGAAGTATTTTAGAGGATGAAAGTGGGGATTCTTTATTGGAGGACCAGGATCGGATGATGAATGATAAACAGATTGAGGTAGGTCATGAGGTAGTGAACACAATGAATCTTATTCATTTCCAGTGAATATAATACTCAATAATGATTGATGCTGTATTTAAGTATGACACATTAATTGTGGGGTTTTATCCTTTTTTATTTAATCAATAATGGATTAATTTATCTTCTTTGATTTATGTTGCTTCGTAATATTCGCATGAGCACTATCGTAATTCAATTATATTGATTTTATTTTCTACCCTCTTTGAACCTTCTATCACCCATGAATATTCCGGTTTATGTGGTTTTTGGACAAGAAGTCTTGTACAATGAAGAATTTACTTAATTTTTAAGAATTTCTCCCACCATTAATTATGTTCTTTGTAGTTATCCCATGGGGTCATTGTTCGAGATTATCAGGGTAAGTTCAATAATTATTTAACCCCCAAGTTCATAAAGGTTATGAGAAAAATTAGTGGATGGATATTTTTGTATGGATTGGGATGGGTCATGGGTGATGCTTTATAGACAAGGGATCCAGAGTGGGGATAGGTGACAAGCGGTGCATGAGACATGTGGTGGCTCATCGTTAGATGATCAGATTCCTATTTCTGGATGCCAAAGGCTGGGAATAAATGGATATAAGAGTTACCCTATGATTTCAAGTTTTCAAACAACAAATTCATGGTAGTGAAGGAAGATATGAATCTGAATAAAGAAAATGTTTTTTTTTGAAAAAATAATATACTACGAAATTTGTATTTGAAGAACACACACTGTGTAGTCCCATGGCTGGGACAAACAAGGTTTTGAGAATAGAAAAATATCACACACCATGTGGACCCACAACACACGGTGTGACCAAATACTAGAATCCTGGTGTATAATCTAGGATTACACAAGTATAAACATAGCTAGACATAGAGGCAGAACTAGAGTATATGGGCATGACCAAGTGCTCAGAGATGACCAATATACCTAGACACATCCATGTACATGGACACAACTTGATGAGTATGGGTAGGTCCTAGGTGGCTGATACACTCCATGTAAAACCATTGCATACCATATAGTGTGACATGGATTCCCAAGCCATGTAAATGGGAGAGCATGATCAAGAATAAATGTGAGGTCACATGTTTTGTGGACCCCATACACATTATCTATTACCCCTAGAAACTTTTCCTCTAGTATCTACTTCTTTAGGACTCAAATTTTGCCTATTATTAGAATTTTTTGAGTTATTTCCCATATTGAAAATAATGGTGTACTTAAATGTGGCATAAGAGATATGATTTTAGGTGTTCTAAATGAGAGGATTTTGTACACAATGCTTGATAATGGAAGTGATCTAGGAAAGATCATCAAAGTGACATCGAATTTGGTATTCCCCTATCGCACCAGGGAACTAGTCGCCATAAACATTACATAGATAGAGTCGGTACTTCCCCATAGTAGGGTGCATGTACTATATCTACAGAGTGTTACACCTCCCATCTTTGAGATTTGATAGGGAGTGGGTCCTCCACGAGAGGTATGGATCCCTCAACTATCAAGAGAAGTGATGAGGGGTGGGCTCCTCCACACATATTATAGTAAGGTTGTGCATGATGATGTGAATCCAAGATAGATTCTTGGGAGCTACAGGTCAACTCAACAACTTTACCTAGGTTGTGATATAGATACCCCATTTCTCTCTGCACTTGGTTCCTTTATTAACACACACACACACAGATATATATATATATATATATTGTGTTTTCATTTCCCTCTTGCTATGGGTTGAGACAATTTTTTTGGTATCCCACTATTGTTAATTTTTTGGTTTTCAAGGAATCCAACTGGGTATGTATATACTCACTCATATCTGGAATTTTCTCATATGTGTTGTGTATTATGTAGAAAATAGGTAGATCGATGGTGACATCCATTGAGTATTGTGATACATGGGTGTATAGGACTTGTATGGTGGTCTGAATAATATATATGGAGTTGGGATCTCTTAATTTTCCATCAATCTAGTTCTTATCATGTTCTAAATTAGTTTCTAGATGGGAATGAATTTATCCTATTTACACGTTGGCTTACTTTAACATTCTTTGATGTATTCCCTAGAGTTTATTAAATGCAAGGTTAAAATATAGATGTTAAAACATTTTAATTATTTCTCTAAACTCTTGAAAAGAGATAGTTTTGTACGTGAATATAGGTACTTAGTATAAGAACTCCCATTATATTTATGACTTCTCAACACTTTTCACCAACCCCTAGCCTTTTGGAGGTGAGCATGTGATTTTCACACCCAGCCTCCCATCGACTAAACTAGCCCCAATTGTTAAAGTCATGACAGAGTGGTATCAAAGGTGGTTTATCCTTGGGTTAGTGTAGAGATGGACCCATAGTGAGGAATGGTAGGGAACTTAGGGAAGCAGTGTCAGAGTTTTTCGAGTGCGGCTTTTAGAACAAGTAATCTAATGTTGGCGAGGAAGATGAAATATCCATACACCAGGACTCTGACTACTTGCTTGTCAACTTATTATACCAAGACATTAGTTGCAGGGAACTATTGTTACATGCATCATATATGATTTTTTCTTTTGATATAACATCTAGGTTTTTTTTGGAGTGGGTAGAATACCTTTTTGGTTTTCAATTTTTTGGTAGGTGGAATAACTTTTTTTCTCAATCTTTGGAACTTAATTCTATGATTTAATTTGACTCAAGTCCTTTCATTTTAGACGAGACTTAATGATTGGAAAGTGAATCGAGGTTTTCTAGGTTTCTATTGCATCGATGGCTGAAAAACTAAACTTTCCAGGGTGCAGAGACTAAGGCTCATGGTTTAGACAAATCGTGCAGCCTCCAAGGAGTAACCGTGTGCCCTATAGATTCACTAAGAATAATTTGGAAAACCATGAAGGATGGGGAACATGATCATGTGAGATCTATATAGTTTTTAGCTGAGGGAATTCACATAGTATATTCATGGTTTGAAAAACCATGCATAATTCACACACTTAGTTCCAAATGGGAAGTAGCTATACACTATAGAATTCATAGTTAGCACACAATTTAGCCTAACCATGCAAGGTCGAGCTATTATATATTAGGAGCCACATAGTTACCATACACTTTGGAAAACCATGTGAGATAACCATACATCTCCTTAAAACAGTGAAATGTCCAAAATTTCCCAGCCCCCTCAATTATATTTCCTCTTTTCTTCTCCTCTAAATCATGCATAAACAGTGGGGAGCACCCTTCTCTTAGGGAATGACTTTTATCACTCCATTATGTTGACTAAATGAGACCACATTAAATTAATGGTTTTATTTTAATTATTTAAAATGATTATATGGGATGTCATTGGGTATTTCCTAACCACGTTTATTTATACATGGTTGGGTTATAGGCTGTAGACCATCTGGGTAGTTTGGCTAAGTGTGTTGTTTATTTTAAATAGAATTTGTTAATTTAATTTGAGTTGAATTATATATATGAATTAATTATTATTTCTTATGGAATGTGATTGGATTGTTTCAAGGATTAAGATAGAGATGATGATCTGAAATTTGGCGATGGGATCATCATGTTGGATGTATCCCGATATATATATATTGGCCAAATGTTGGGAGAATCTCTCATCAGTTAAGGTGGTGAGGTCTTCATGTTACGTGAATTCCCTATGATACATGGGATGTCATGACCAAAAGGTTTGTGTGACATGGTCTTTGGGGAATGAGGTGCCAGATTGGTGTGGATTCGGTTCTAAAATGTTGATTGCTGCTCACCTGTGTTGGACAATGCGCCATTTGGGGTCATGTTCCCACAAGAAGACTTAGATATTAAGGTGGGTTTCTCCAATCATGTGGGTAGATGCATATGGTAGTGGTGGATTAGGAATTATGGTTATGGGTTCCTTCCATAAAAATCCTTGTGGGTGGTGAGGATCCATCGATTGATGGTGTTGAGACCATCAGTTGGGGGATGGGACTCACTGTACTTGAGGCCATTAGGCCATGACTTATTTGGGAGGATAGACATCACCATTCCTTAGGAAATTGACTATTGAGTCAATTGTGATATTATTTAGAGGATAAATATCAGTGCGCCTTGGACATTGAACTGAGGACTGAAGGGGTTTTTAATGAGTTGATTTATGTGGGACCAAGTATGTGACTGAGGCATGACTTTGGGATGTTAGTGAATTTACACGAACATGAGGTGTTGGTTGAACATGGTTCTTGGTATTTTATTAGATTCAGAACCTGAGTGATTACCTGGATTTCTATATATCAGGGGATTCCTTGGGCTTAGGATAAGGATCCTCTCCTCTACAATATTATAGCATTGGCCAAAGTAGGTGATAGCTTCTTGGTGGTTTTTGAGAACCTAGGAATAATGTGTTTATTTAAATGCATAAATTTCTTGTATTTATTTTTATTATATACTGGATTAATTAAAAATGTAAGATAGACACATGCTGGTGGTGGCCTAATGAGATTCTTACTCACATCATACATGTGAACATCAAGAAAAGTGTTGATTTTATGCTTTCACAATCATGTAAGGGTTCTGTCCCTAGAGAGGGATCCTAGTGATTGGGTTGGAATGTGATTGAAGGAATGTGAGCATTGGCTCTTGCATCAGCTAGGGTTTCTATTTTGAGTTTTCTTTTCTGCATGAACATATTATATATGTAGTTATTGAGGTAGTACATTGGTGATCCTCTTGTTTATACAATTATATGAACTATTATGTATTCATGTTCTGTTTTAGTAGCTACAAATAGCATGTTTTCTTATTTATTTATTCCACTAATATTGTTCATTAGGCTTCCTATTTTGTATGATATTGATTGTGCTTCCTCCATGGGTGGGTTACTGGTCTTGTGTATGTCTTTCTTACTTTATGAAAAATATTATATATTTATATGGATAATTATTATATCACCATCAAAGGGTATAACATGAACAATATCACACTATACACCCTCACTGGTATTCGATGACATTTGAAATATGAGGAGGCACACCTATGGCCCAGTGGGACTTGGAATGAAAGCACTGTTTGGGTGGCTAATTGGGATGGTGTGATACAAATAGTATTAGAGTAGTTCTTGAGTGGTAATTAGTAGTCATGTTTAGCTGGATACTAATTATATTATGTGTTTTTATTTTCTACTAGTCTTACTATATGATCTATGGTAGAATGGATATTTGAATGTTATCATAACTTGGTTTGTAGCTCGTTTTTGCTTTCCTGAAACCCTATGATTAGAGGACATACCAAGTTTCTAGGGGTGGAAATTACTATAATGTTTTTATAATTTTATAGTTAATATGATTTCCACCATCAGTGGCACACATGGGTGTAATTTTTACCCATTGTGATATGTGACCCCTGACCTGGCATGGTAATGTAGGAGTTATTATACCCTTGGCCTAGTATGAAAAGGGGTTTATTCTGTTTATGCTTTTGATAGGCACACAATATGTTTTATATATATGCATACACTTGTTCTATGTAAATTTATTGTGATATGTGATATATATATGTATATATATATATGTATGTATATATGTATGGGCCTAGATCTTATAAGAGCTAGAAGGTATAGTTATGGGGTGATGTTAACCACCAGGTTGGGTGATGAGGTGGTCAAATTTGAGGTAATGTTGTTCATAAAAACAGGCATGGACCAAGGAATATGTAATACTTGGCTCTAATATGGGCGGGTAAGGAGGATAGGAGTCTGGGATGTTGTGAAACATGGTCAAAATGCAGAAGGGTAATGGTAGTGAGATCACACTACCTGCTACTATGTAACATCCCATGTATTTATAGAATAATACATTTTCATATCTACTAATATTTATGAATAAGATATTAATTTTATTTTAAATGGGACTATTTTTCTGATAGTGTACTCGGAACACAACAATGGGTTTCTTTGATATCTTATGTTGCACACAACACTGAGTTATACCGAAAAATAATACAATAGTATTATTGTTATTTTAAATGGTAGTTAACACATAACCATTGTATTAGAGAGAATTAATATAACTAACTACTATATTATTAAAAAAAATTGTTAAATGTTTTTACTTTTATCTAATAAATTTTAGAGGATTAAAATGAGAATGAATCTAATTTTAAGAATAAAATATTCTAATATCTTTTTTAAAGGCCATTTTATCGCCTTTTGATGGAGAATCCTTTTTAAATCTAGTTTTTTTTCACATTTATGTGTTATATTTGAAAAAATAAACTTATTCTATATAATCAAGACATCAAAACTTACTTTGGTTTAATTTTGGTATTTTTATGATAAGATTCATTTTTTAATGAATAGTGAAAAATATTGCATTTTAATTCAGAACTGCCTTTTCATCTAATTTATTTATATAGTTAGATTATCTTTATTAATTTTTTTTAAAGTGTAATTGGATTATTTTTTTATAATTTAATCAAATTTGGTCATTGCAAGTAATTTCACATATAAATTAAACATAAACACATTTCAATATTTTGATAGTTTTTACTTCTTCAAAACCAGCTTTCAGGTTTTGACAATGAAAAATAATTTTAAATTAATTACTACAATTTCTCTATTTTGAAATTTGAAAAATAGATTCGATATTTTTAATCATAATTTCCAAATTTTGTAAATAGGTACCTTTTATTTTTGGACATTATGAATAGTAACTTTAGTAATTATTTTTATTTACCATGGTTAAATGTTAAATCAGGTAAATAATGGTAAAAAATAATATTATAATAATATAAAACTAACCTGACATATTTCTTAATCCTATTGGACAATATTTATCCCACCATGAGAATCCTTGGGTCTAATTTAGGACCCCATGGAGCCACTTGGTTGTGATAATGACCATTATAATATTTATTTTAAAGAAAAGGGAAATATAACATAAACATGTATCTCCTAAATAAAAAAATTTAATTTGATTTATATAAATGATATATTAAACTATAAATAGTAATTATAAATATAAAAATATTTTCTACATCATGGTATTTTATTTATAATTTTTATAAATTAAATAAAAAAATATATTTTTGACATAATGATAATGCACCGATTACCTTATTAATGAAATATTCAAATAAATGATATTAAAAATATTAAAATAAATGTAATTTGAAAATCTTGATATTATCCATGAATTTTATGGATTAATATGAAATTTTATATTTCAGTTAATTCTTTTGGTTTGAAGGAATCATGTTTTTATGATAAGAAAAATCAATTTCTTAATAGTGTCAAAATTGACATAAATGAGTTTTTATAAAAAATACTATTTTATGAATTGATATAATAGTCATAAAATTATGAGTTTCAGACAACTAACATATATAATGTTATAAATGTCATTAATGATCCACTTAAGGTTCTATAGGCATTTTATAGTAAGTATATTAACTATATAGTCTTAAAATACAAGAATACACGGTAAGAGTTAATTTATTTAACTACGTGTTAAAGCTAAAAGATAAGGTTAATTTTGTGACCTAAACTTGTCTAAAACCTGTTAGTTGAGAATATTTCGACCCATACTTATCTTATCCTTGAAATTTATCACTTTTTAACTATTATAATTTAAAAATAAATTTATAATAAAATAATATTTCAAGACTTTCCTAAAGTACCACATGTCCCTCTTATTAAAGGCCATGACCTCTACCCACTTACTCACATCTTTCAAGACACTTAGATTGTCCAAATTCTGCTCAAATAATCTCCAAAAATCCCTCAATTCCTCTTATAATCCTTACCTTGGGCATAATACAATTCAATAAATCATTATGGCTAAAATCATAAGGAGTTATTTGATTTAGAGGAAGATAAAGAATGAAAGAGACAAGTCGGACTCAAGGTAAAGGACTTTGTATCAATCTTCTTTATTTTGGGAATATCTCTATGTTATACACCTATATTTTCCTATAAGGTTTATATAAATTACTTTTAATTGTTATCTCATGAATTATTATATTCTCATTACATTTAATTTTTTTATAATGTAATTTCTTAATGATATGTATTCATGTATTTCTTATGTGGTATGGGAATTCTCAAATTATATTTTTTCCTTTCAAGTTCTCTTTTATGTGGTGTGTCTTTAAAATTTACATAAAATGTTCTTATTTCGATCTCATTCTATAACTCTACTATATTATGTTTCTTCTATGAATTTTTTACCCCTTTCCCCTTTCTTTTTAATGATTTCTAAAACCATAATGCACAACCATTATGCTGCAGAATTTTCATCTCAAAATCTCTCTCTTTTCCTCAACAAATTCTATTATTTTATTTATGTGAATAACCAAACCTATTTAATTTATAGGGGTATTCATCAAGACATAAAAATGATATATTTGATTCTGTAATTGACATAATAAAACCCTCATTCTCTTTTTGTGGGTTATAAATGACATAATGATCATGTTTCAAAACACTTCTTAAAACGTCACGATTTTGATATGAAACCCATTTATTTTATACTATTTGGGTTATTTATGAAATGTTTTATTATGATCTATGTTGATCACATGAAAATAAATACATATAAGGGGTGAACCCTGAAAGCGATCCAATGTATTGGGTAAAGAAATTAATCTCTAGAGATGACCAGTTTTATGATACCTTGGTGAATAACCTTAGTAGTTTTTATGATACCTTAGTGAATAAACTTGGTAATTTTTACGATACCTTGGTGAATATACTTGGTTATTTTTATGATACCTTAGTGAATAACCTAGGTAAATTTTATTACACCATAGGGATGGACCTTGGTGATATGAAACCTTGGAGACGGACCTTGGTGATATGGTTATGAATGTTTAAATTAAATGTTGTAGCCACATCTTTATGTTATGTTCCCATTTCCTATTGTTATTTTATTTCTATTTCTCATGACTTTATAAAAGTCCTCATGTTCTTATTTATATTACTTAAGTTCACATGTAAACTGGTACCTTCGTTTTCCCTTACTGAGGTTTTTTTGTTCATCTATAGTTTTTAGATGTTTTTCACAGGTCTTAAGATTGGTAAGGACAAAGAAAATGATACGATGAATGTATTTTAAGATTTTTCTTGAAAGGAAACGTTGTTTCATTTTAATAGTTTTTTTATGAAAAAGGGTGTCACGTAGACTTATCTAATTTGTAATATTGAAAGTTTATGTAAGATTTTTTCATAATTCTCTCAATCTCTAGACCTAAAATATATTTGGGAATGAATGAAAATAAATTTGAGTCAAAAATTTACTAGAATAAGTTATGTTTAAGGTTGGGTCCTTATAGTTGGTATCATAGTAGTGTTTATACAACTTTGGAGACTATGATGTTCTCTTAAGAGTTATGTATATCATCATGGGTTTATAATTTTAATGATGATCATAAGTTCAATGTCTTAGAAAATCCTTTTGAGGATTATGTTATGAAATTTCAAGGTAAATAATAGAATTTTTTGACACATATATTTTTGAGGTAGTTATGGGTTATTACTTTTAGTGATGAAAAATGAGAGGTATAGAATAAAATTTGAGGCTAAAACATGTTATAGTTATTTTTGATGATTTTATCTCATGTTGGTAGTGTTATAAGAATTAATAGTTTTATAAAAGGGATAACCCGTAGGATAAGTGACAACCCATCACATCCAGAAAGGCTGTGGGAATAAAACCCACAACTTAATGGTAGCAAGGGCACATCGCCTAACACAGGCCTATGTGAAGTCCATGGTTATCATGACTTATTCTTTTTAGTAAAATAATCTTATTTATTAAGAATAAGTTGATTTAGGGAACTTTTGTTATGTCAAATGGATATCCTTAGTATAGGAAAATGATTTGGTGATTAATTGATAAATATTATTTTGGAAGACGTTTGCTTTTTGGGAACACTATATGCATATGTATTTCATTTGAGGAGTAATGGTTAAATTTTATTTTGGAATAATCTATGTTTTAATATTATACATATAGAGATTTGGGTTATTTATAGAAATTATTAACCTATAATAGAGAATATTTTATTAGGGTAATTAATATTTGGTATGAGACTTTAAGAGTGGTCGATTTTATTTGTATATACATGTTAAAACTTATCTTTAAAGATTATGTGATCAAATAATTTTGAATTTTGGGTTTCAATCTTAGTTAGGATTATTTTTAGAAATTTTAAGGAATTTTTTTTGTTAAATGGTCTATGTATAACTTGGGTATTACTTTTTAATTTTGGAGATTTAAAATTAGTCTTTATCCTTATAAAAGATTATTCTTTTTGGGGGATTATATAATATGTTACTAACCATTTTTGTTTTGTGTAATGTTCAAGACTAGATACATATATTGTTAATCTTTTATAGATTAAGTTACTCTATAAAAGTTGGTTCTAGTGCTTCAAGTGTGACTAAGTCATCTTGAATACTCTTTTTCTAGAGAAAATATGAGTTAGTGGTAGAAATTTATTAAAAGATGACACTATACTTGACAAGTAAATATGTTTCCTTATGTCCTTAGCCACACTCATAAATAAATTCTTCAACTTTATGAAAATTAACTTAAAACAAAAAATGTTTTCCGTTTAATCTTCCTACTGGGAAATCAAACACCATTAACCCATCCCAAGTTTGTGGTTTTCTGATTGTTAACTTTTCCCGGATCATGTTTTATATCACTCTCCATCAGAACAAGATGGTTAATTTTTCTTCCATATCCATGTTTTCCTAAATTTAATCATTGTATGTGTTTTCTTTAGTGACCTTTTTAGTTATCTTTCATTATTTTCAAGTTCTAGTTTTATTTCCTCTTTCTATGATGTGTGATTTTCAATGAAGTTACCGAGCCAAATTTTACAATTATGAGGAAACAATTTCCAAAAGGGGGGAATGATATAACATACCATGTATTTATAGAACAATATATTTTCATATCTAAAAATATTTATGAATAAGATATTAATTTTAAGTTAAAGGGTATGATTTTCTGATAGCATACTTGACACACAACAATGAGTTTCTTCGATATCTTACATTGCACACAACACTAAGTTATACTGAAAAATAATACAATAATATTATTATTATTTCAAATGGTAGTTAATTCATAGTCATTGTATTGGTGATAATGAATAAAACTAACTAAAATATGATTAAAAATGTATGTAAAATGTTTTTACTTTTATCTAATAAAATTTAGAGGCTTAAAATGAGAATGAATATATTTTTAAGCATAAAATATTCTAATATTTTTTAAAGGTCATTTTACCACCTTCTGATTGTGAACCCATTTTAAATCTAGTTTTTTTTTCATGTTTATATATTCTATTTGAAAAAATAAACTTTTATATAAAATCGGAACATCAAAATTTACATTGGTTTAATTTTAGTATTTTATAATAAAATTTATTTTTTAATGATTAGTGAAAATACTACATTTTAATTCAGAATTTCTTTTCTGAATAAATAATTTATATAGTTTGGTTATCTTTTTAATTGTTTTTAAAGTGTAATTGGATTATGTTTTTATAATTTAATCAAATTTTATTCATTGGAAGTAATTTTACATTTAAATCTGACATAAACACATGTCAATATTTTGATAGTTTTTACTTCTTAAAAAGCTGCTTTTTGGTTTTGACAGAAGGAATTAATTTTAAATTAATTACTACATTTTTTCATTTTAAATTTGGAAAAATATATTCCATATCTAGAATCATAAGGTCTAAATTTTTTTAAAATAAACCTTTTATTTTTTTGACATTATGAATAGTAACTTTAGTAAATATTTTTATTTACCATGGTTAAAGGGTAAATCAGGTAAACAAGCTTAAAAATAATATTATAATAATATAAAACTACCCTAACACTTTTTCTAATCCCATGGGATGAGATATGTACAACCATGATCATCCTTGGGTCAAATTTAGGACCCCATGGAGCGACTTGGGTTTGATAATGACCTTTTATAATATTTATTTTTAATAAAAGGGAGACATAAGATAAACATGAATCTATTAACTATAATTATTTTAATTTGTTTTATATAAATGATATCTTCAACTAAAAATATTAATTAGAAATAAAAAAAATATTTCCTTCATCATGGTATCTTATTTATAATTTTTAGGCATTAAATAAATATATATTTACGACATAATGATGTTGTAACGATTACTTTATTAAAGAAATATTAAAATAAATTTTATTATAAATATTATAATAAATTTAATTTGAAAATTTTTATTCCATAAAATAATATGAAGGATGAATATAATGTTTTATCTTTGACTTAATGCTTTTAGTTTGAAGGAATCAAGTTTTTATTACTTTAATAAAAATCAATTTCTAAATACTGTCAAAATTGACAAAAATGAGTTTTTATGACAAATACTATTTTATGAAATTATATAATAGTCATAAAAGTATGAGTTTCAGCCAACTGACTTAGAAAATTTTAAAAATTTCATTAATTATCCACTTGAGGTTCTCTTGTCATTTTATTGGAATTATATTAACCATATAGTGTAAAAATATAAGAAGATAGGGTAAGAGTTAATTTATTTAACTAAGGGTTAAAGCTAAAAGATAAGGTTAAGTTTGTGATCTAAACTTGTCTAAAACGTATTTTTTGAGAGGATTTAGACCAATAATCATATTATCCTATAAATTTATCACTTTGAAACTATTATAATTAGAGAATAAATTTATAATAATATAGTATTTTAAGACTTTCCTAAAGTTCCCCTCCTCCCTCTTATAAAAGGCCACCACCTCTACCCACTTACTAACACCTCTCAAGACCCTTGAATCCTCCAAATTCTTCTCAAATAAGCTCCTATCATCTATAAATTACTCATAGTAGCCTTAACTAGGGCAGAAGGCAAATTAGATAAGCTTTTTGGCTAAAACCAAAAATGATTTACCCGATTTAGAGGAATATATAGAATAAATGAGACATGTGAGATGCAAAGTGAGGGAGTTCATCTCATTATCCCTTCTTTGGGGAATATCTTGATTTTATGAACATTTATTTTACTATAAGGTTTATATAAATCCCTTTGACTCATTTTATCATGAATTATTATATTCTCATTATTTTTAATGTTTTTTATAATGTAATTTTTTAATAAAATGTATTCATGTGTTTCTTATGTGGTAATGGAATTCTCAAAATCTCTTTTTCCTTTCAAGTTCTCTTTTATGTGGTTTTTCGTTCAAATTTACATACCATTTTATTATTTCCATCTTATTATGTCCCTATAATATATTATCTGTCTTTTATGAATGGTTTAACCCTATCCCCTTTTTTAATGTTTTCTAAAGAAATGTTGTATAGTCATTATGTGACAGAATTTTCATCTCAAAATCTCTTTTTTTATCAAGAAATTCTCTTATTTTATATATGTGAGTACCCAAACCTATTTCATTCCTATATTTATTCATCAAGAAATAAAAATAATATTTTTTACTCTAGAATTGTCCTACATAAACCCTTATTCCCTTTCTATGGGTTATAAATGACACAATGATCATGTTTTTAAGCACTTTTATAACATCATGATTTTGATATGAAAACCTTTTCTTTTATTCTATTTGGTTTATTTATGAAATTTTTGATTACGATCTATGTGTCTCACATGAAAATAAATACATATAAAGGGTGTGCCCTAATATCTCTCCAATGCATTGGGTAAAGAAATTAATCTCTATATATGACAAGTTTTATGATACCTTAGTACTTAACCTTGGTAAATTTTATGATACCATGGTGATGATCCTTGGTAATTTTTACGATGCCTTGGTGATTAACCTTGTTAATTATTATGATACCTTGGTGAATAACCTTGGTAATTTTTATGATACCTTGGTAGATAACCTAGGTAATTTTTATGATACCTTAGGGATGAACCTTAGTGATATGGAACCTTGGGGATAAACCTTGTTGATATGATTATGAATGTATAACTTAAATGTTGTATTCACATTTTCAAGTTATTATCCATGTTCATATTGTTTTGATATTCTTCTTTCTCATGCCTTAATGAATGTCCTCATGTTCTTATTTATATTTATCAAAATCACAAGTAAAATGTTTCCCTTGTTTTCCCTTAATGGTATTTTTGTGCTCATCCCCAGTTTTTAAATGTTTATCATAGGTCTTAAGATTCGTAAGGACAAATAAGATGATATGATGAATATTTTTGAATATTTTTCTTGAAAATAAACCATGTTTTTCTTTAATAGTTTTTATTTTATGAAAAAAGGGTTGCATGTAGACTTACCTACTTTGTAATATTTAAAGTTTGTGTGAGATCCTATCCTAATTCTATAAAACTCTAGACTTAAAAGATATTTGGGAATGAATGAAAATAAATTCTAGTCAAAATTTACAAGAATAAGTTATGTTTAAGGCCAGTTCCTTATATTCTACTTCTCTAACTGTGTTATATATATATATATATATATATATGGTATCAAGGATGTATAGTCATGTTAATGGTATTCAGTGGGTTTTCACCTATATGAGATCCTATGGATATTTAGGTTGGCGGCGATGTGGTGTTTTAGGAGAACGATTAGGTTGAGACCCCTGAGGGTAAATAAGTTCATGATTTGGAGGTAAAGGATTAGGAATAGGCTTAGTTACAAGCTCATGTGTAGGCAAAGAAGCTGCTATATTTGACCAATTTTGGGTCACAAATTGAATAGAAGATCAGAGTGAGCCTAGTAAATCTCATCCAAGGTATTAATATGGGAGATTATAGAGTAGAGCTTTTTATGGTGTATCTGACTTGGGAGTTCCAATCATAGCACCCAATATTTTTTCAGAGTGAAGGAAAATGTAGGCGGATGAGAACTAGATTGAATATGTTGAGGGTGGAGATAACTTAAGAGTTCTTGAGCCTTAAGTAGGGTGGCATATATGTCATGGACTATGAATCATCATTCAATGAGTTATCTTGCTTCACACTCAGTATGGTAGGTGATAACACCTCAAGGTTGAGGTGTTTTGAGGATGGTTTAAGGCATTCCATTCAGGTGTAGGTGAGCATCTTCATGTTGGAATCATTTTTAGAGGTGATTAATGAGGTTTTCATATATGTGGAAACATAACGTATCAGTCCTATTTAAGACAAGTGATAGTTCAAGTGATTTCAGTTACGATGCTTCAAAAAGTAGGAAGCGAGGCTGAGATGAATTATTATAGGGAAGTTAGGTTAGTGAATCATGAAAACTACCTCAGACTAGGTCTTCAAAGGTGTTTATCTAGTATTGGCATCCATGGAATGTCTGGACCTAGTGATAGTGACCTCCAAAGGTGTGAAAAGCATGTGTGCAGGTTAAAAATCTCGGGAGGTTCTACATTAAGTCTTATCAGAAATCAAGATGTTAGGGGCTGAGGTAGACTACGAGTTCTGAGGTCAGTATGAGAGTAGTAAAAGTTGATGATAGATGATTGTTAGCTACATGATGAGGTCTTGGAAGAGAAAGTGGGACTAAATACTATTTTTAGTGGTTGGTGTACGGTGCAGTACCGTAGGGAGTTCAAGATTTTTGAAATTGATCTCCAGGCCATGTACATGTCGTAGAGATGCCATGGTCAGAGACACCTGGTGAGCCGATGATGGTTAGAGGTATACCATGGGCATGACTAAAGTCCCATCTATTTTTTTGGCATGAACCTTTGAGGAATGTGCATTTTGGGGACATGTGGTCTGAAAAATGTATTTATGGACTAACCAGATGCTCATCATCTCAAATGAGTTTGTATATATATATATATATCTGAGGTTCATGGAATTGGGATTTCTTATGAGAATTGATGTATGTGTGGCTTCTATTAGGTGATTTGGCATTGGGTAATCAAGAATATTTTGATTGCTTGAGGTGCATAGGCATCAGGGCATCAGTGCGATGAAGGAATTGTTTTATGTTGAAGGAATTAGGACTGATATGTGCATCTAATGAGATGCATGACCTCATATGTTCCACGTACAATATGCCCATGAGGTGGGAACCAATGTAGTTCAGGAATCATATTTGGTGTTAGGTATGATACAGGATCACCTGATGAGGTTCAAGAGTGATTAGGCATCATAAGAGGACTTTCGAGTCCAAGGATGGTTGATGAACCATTATTTTGTTTTGTGCTTTGGTTAAAGATGAAATCGAGGTTGGTAAAACAACTTCTTTCTTGATATATAGAACTTAATTTTAAGTTTAACTATTACCTAAGACCTTTTATTAGATTTTTTTTAAATTCTCAGAAAGTGTCTTTGGGTTTTCATTGGGTTTCAGGTTCATCGAGGGATGAAAACCCAAACTTCATAGGGTGTACAGAATGAGGTTCATAATTTAGACAAACCGTGTGGACTCTAAGGAGTAACCATGCACCCTCTAGATGCAATGATTATGGTTTGTGAAACTATGTAGGATGGGGAAAAATTCCATGTAAGACCTCTGTAGTTTTTATTAGAGTGAATTCTCACAGTTCACACATAGTTTGATAATAGGGGATGAATCCCTTCTCCCTCAGATTTCCTCCTCTAGCTCTTGACTTCATCTAGAGTTTCTCCCAAAACCCTTCTATTTGCGGTAGGTGGCACATCTGAGCATCTTTTTCCCTCCTCTTCATCTCTTCCTTTATTAATTTTTTCCTCTCATATCCTCCAGTCTCTTCCCTATTACATTATTCATGCCACTGTTTCTATATGGAGGTGTGGGTTTTTGTGATTTTCCCATAGGTAGGTTTTTGATCTTGATGATGGTAGTTGTTGCATCCACCGATAAATTTGTCCCCTATCTAACCACGAATTTCATCGGTCCTATCCAGGGAAGAACTTTAGAGATGGATACCCAGTGGTTTTGGGATAAGTGGAATGTTGGTCGAGGTATTTCCAAGAACTCTTGTGTTAGAATGATATTGGTTTTGGATTCCGATTTCAGTTTAGGAAAGATGAAATTTCTTGGAGCCACCAGCTGCTCTTATCCCTGGCCTGACATCAAGGCCCTCTCGTCCTCTCTGAGTTGGAGTTGGAGTGGTGATACCTTGAAGGTATTGGGAGGTGGGATCTGGAAGTGGTTGATGCTTATTGTGCAACCTGTTTCTATTGGTTTTGATAAAGATTCGCATGTTCCTTCTATGGTAGTGGATTTGTATGAGGTTTGTTTAGTGATGTTTTCATATTATAAATCTATTAATGTTTTGTTCTATATTAGTCATTCCTCGACAATGGTATGGTGTTCAAATGATAATGATGATGATGGTATTAAGCTGGCGATGTCACCACTGGTACCTCATAATGCCTATATCTTGTATTGGGAATTGGCTAAATTAGTAGATGATGGCATGGTGTTTCATGATTTGATTATAGTGGACATAATAAAGATTATTTCGATGGAGATGGCAATGATGAATGTTAGTGGAGCTCACCGATGATCCGGTTTAATGTAGATAGGGTGACTATTGTGATAGGTGTGTGAATCAAGGTTGGGTGCACGACCCGAGGTGATTATGAATTGAGATGACTCATTTATCAAGATGGATGATTACATATTAAATTTTTTATTTTTTGGATTTTTGGAAGGCAATAGTGGCGGTAGGGTTTTTCTATAGTAGTTTTTGCAGTTTTAATTTTCAATGTTGTACGTTGATCCTCTAAGTGGTCTAAGTGGGGTATGTGTGGGTGATATGTGGAGGTTTAGGTATGTTTCCCACTTTTCCAAAAAGTGTATTCTTAAAAAATAAAAAAAGGATGGAGCACATGGTTTGATAAATCATGCACAAGTTGTATGATTATTCCCAAATGGTAAGTACCTATAAATTGTAGCACACACTATTAGTGCACGGTTTGGCCTAACTATTCGATCTAACTATACAAGTTTGGGCTCTTAATCAATAGGATCCACAAGGTTTCCACACAGTTTGGAAAACTATGCGAGCTAACCACATAGCCTATTAAAAGGGTGAAATTTCCAAAATATCACTACCTTCTTAATTAGGATTGTCTTACTTTCTTCTCCTCCAAATCATGAATACAACATTGGGAAGTGTCCTTCTCTTTCTTCCTTGGTATAATCCAATCTCTTCATACAAAATCTGTTTTTATCCCCATCAAGTGAGTTGGAACCACGTCGGTGAGTCTTTGATTCCTATTGCCTCTATTCTTCTTTTCCCTGTCTATATAGTTCACTAAATCCATGTGAGTGGTTTTACCCTATTTTTAGGGTGTTCATCTAAAATGTCGATTTCCTTAAAATTTTCCCCAATAAGAAGCTATGATAGGACGTGAAAGTGTTTTCCAATATGAGGTAGGTGGTGCTTACCTTTCATTGTATTTTAGAAAGTGTTTTGGGGGTGTGACTTTTATCCCATCATTGTGTTGACTGAGAGAGACCTTATTAAATTAATGGTTATATTTTAATTAATTAAAATGATCATATGGGATGTCATTGGGTATTTATCAAAAACAAATCCAGGCAAGGTCGGGTTAGAGGCCATCAACCACTTGGTTAGTTAGGTTGGATGTGTTGTTTATTTTAAATTGAATAGTTTTATTTAATTTGAGTTGAATTCTATATATGAAATTCTTCTGAGTTCTAATGGAATGTGACACGCTTGGCCTGAGGATTGAGATGACGATGGACATATGAACTGAGGGGATGCGATCATCATCTTGGGCATGTCCCGATGTGTATATATATATATATATATATATGAGTGATATTGATCACAGGTTGGGTGACTCAGTAATTGGTTGAGGCATCAAGGTTGTCAGGTTGTGGGCATGGCCCGAGATATATGGGATGACATGACCATCATATTTGAGGAATGTGCTCTTAGGGGCATAAGGTACCCAAATGGTGTGTCTTAGGTTTTAAATTGGTGATTTTTTCTCAACTATGTTGTCCAATGTGCCATTTGGACTTGTGTGCACACATGATGACTCAGATGTTGAGTTGCTTTTGACTGCTTGTGTGGGTATAAGCCTTATGTAGTTGAGGATTAGGAATTATGGTCAGAAGTACTTACCATAGAAATCCATGGGGATTGTGAGGATCCATTAGTTGATAATGTTGATACCATTAGATAGGGGATAAGGCTCACCGTATATGAGGCTGTTAGGCTAAGACTTATTTTGGAGGATGGATATCACCATTCTTCAGGAAATCGGTTGTTGATCTGACATTAATATTATTTGGAGGATAGATATCACTGTGCCTCAAACGTCGAGCCAAGGTACAATATGGTTACTAATGAGCGGAGTTCCATGGGACCAGGTATTTGATTCGGGCATGCCATCAGGACATCAGGGACTAGACTTATAAATGAGGTGTCAGTTAGAAAATGGTGTCAGTTGCCACATGGTTCCCAGTATTTTATTAGAGGTAGAACTTTAGGTTTCACCTTGATTATTATATATTAGGGGATGCCTTGGGATTATGCTATGTATCCTCTACTCTATAGTATTTTATTGTTGACTGAATTATGTGGTAAGTTATTAGCTGCTGTTGGGCACTCGGGAAAGTAATTTTTATTTAAATATATGATCCACCTTTATTTAATTTTAGTAAGTAACTTTTAAATCACAAATGTAAGATAGGAACCTATTTGTGGTGGCCTACTAAGATCCATAACCATACCCTACATGTTCCCTTCAAGATGCAAGTAGATTTTATGCATTTTTTATCAATGGTTTAGGCTCTGGAGATAGATCCTAGTGATTGAGTTGGCATGGGATGGAAGGAAAGGGGCCATTAGTACTTTACTCAGCTTGAGTTTTTATTTTGAGTTTTCCATTATGTATCAGCATGTTATATATGTAGGTGCTGAGGTTGTCCATTGGTGACCCTTCTGTTTATTTTATTATATGACCTATTATGTATGTATGTTAATTTTTAGTAGATACAAATGGAATGTTCGATTGTTTATTTATTCTGTTATTGTTCTTGATTATTCTTCCACTTTTGTATGATATTGATTGTACTTCCACTATGGATGGGTTACTGGTCCAGTTTCTATCATTATTCCTTTCTTATACATATTATATATTTACATGGACCATTATTATATCCCCACCATATGGTATAGACACCCTACTATCACCCTTTACACCCTCACTGCTATTCGGCAGCATTTGACATATAGGAAGGCATGCCTAAGGCCTAGTTTCACTAAGACCAGAAGTAATATTTGGGTGGATAATTAGGATGGGGCTCTACATTTGACTACCCTTATCTAATAAGATCCATATATATATATATATATATATTATAATCTAATCATGGTATGTAATTATTACTTTTAGGATGGCTCTGTGAATGCATCTAGCTAGGTTACTAATTTAGGATCACAACAATGGTCCATTAAGTGATGAGGTATCAGTTCAGAGGTTATCTCATGAGGTGTTCATTATGGTTCGGAAGGGATTGGAACCCCTAATTGTCAAGTATAAAATTATACCAATATGGAAGGATAATGATACACATAGTCTTAGTTCTATATGTAAGTTGGAACATTAGAGAATACTGAGGTTCCATTGTGATCCATATACCCAGGTAGTGGAGGATTGGATTGAGTTAATGATCAGAGTCTTCAGGATCATACAAAACCTATCTAATCAAATGGTTTCATTGGTAGATATTATTTTCCAAGGATTGGTATGTAGATGATGGGGTTTGATGATCTAGACCCATGATGAGATAACTCTAATTATCACATTTCTAGTAGCTATTTCATAAGGATTGTTACCAATCATAATTATGATATGTGTAGATTCATGAGTTTCTCAATCTACAATAGGGTGACATGATAGTTTAAGAGTACACTGAAAGGTTCACTAACCTCACATGTTACTCCCTATATATGGCGTGGGATTGTTTCTTCTAGTAACCAAATTTCTTACCGGGCCTCCATAGAGACATTCATGTAAGTGTATCCTCTTTATACCTTATGTACTATTTAGATGTGATTGAGAGGGATCTTGTAAATGAGATAATACTAAAAGAGGTAAATTGGGTGGTTGGAGCTGGTGGTGGGAAAGTTTTGGATGAGTCGTATTTAGTAGCTAGCATGCATTAGAAATCTAGGTCTCTTCCGAGGAGACATTATCATTCTTAGACATAGACACATGGTTTTTTGGATCAAGGATCACGTATAAGAACTAGCCATCCATCCAAGGGATGATGTTATGATTATGAAGTTAGGGGAATGATTACCAGCCCTTCATGTCAAGAAGGATATGAAGACTGTGGATGGACCATCACAACAGAAGAAACCCTATGATAAGGGATCTTCTAGGCATGGTTAAGGTGACCCCTAGGGGGCAGTGAAAAAAGAGAACTAGGTAGATGTATAAAGGGTGGATATTCCAGTGGAGGTAGAAACTATGAGATGTTTCCACCACCACCTTATGACTCACATCTGTCTCATAGAGCCTGAAGTTAAATATGAGGATATTTGCAGGTTATGGGGGGTTATGAACAAGTTATGCAAGAAATTATTCGAGGTATGATTTATATATTTTATACTCTTTCCCTAGTACTAGTATACATAGGCCTGAGACATTATTTTATCACATAATCCCTTGTTTGAGATATGGAGCTTCTATTTGAGATTTTGTCCCATTAGCTACAACTATAGGTTCCTACATAGAGAATTTCATTAATATCACATATCTTTATATAGTGAGAATAGGTGCTTGGTGTAAAGATATTGTTTCGGGACCTCATTTTCATCAAGATGAAACCTTATGACATTAACTTATTCATAGAGTGATTGTACATGGTTCAGGAATATACTTAATGTCATCAAAAAATGACTTAGATTTATTTAGACATATGGAATGATATTATCATTTGTGGATGAGAGATATATTATGTATGATTGAGTGGTTATTGTAGGAAGGAAGCAACAAACAATCACCCATCACTTAGTGAGTTTAGCCTAACCACATTAGGCTCTTCAAGAATATGGATTCCTTTAGTAGTGGAGAACTTTATGGATGTCTTACTTGAAGATATTATGGGAGTAACTCCAATGTGGATGATTTACTTAAGAATTGACATAAACCATGGGACCACACTGATATATTCTACAAAATATCATATGGCCCCTACTGAGCTCCATGAGATGAGGGTATAATTGGTGGACTTTTGAGAGAAGGGTTACGTTAGACCCAGTCTGCCCCTTGGGTAGATCCAATGTTGTTTATGAAGAAATTGAACAGAGGTTGAGTTCTTGAATTGATTATCATTTCCTAAATTAGGCAGGGATAAAGAATAAGTACTTCATTCTATGGATTGAAGACCTTTTTGAATAATTCATAGGCATGAGTTGGTTCCCAATGATCAATATTGTCAGGAACCATCCTAGAAAACTTGGTACCTTGATACCCAATTTGGCCCTAACATAGCCCGAAGGACATTCCAATTCCCAAGGGTTGGTGAGCAACACATATAATCATACAAGAATCAAGTGAGATCATTTTTTACCACAAAAAATAGAAGATAAAATAAAAAATTCAGTATGTTAACAATTCTAAAGGAGAAAGTACTAGAATCAAACAGGTAAAACAAAACCCGAAACAATACATTATGAAGGAGTCAAGAATAATTCTCAAACATCCAATACAATGGGTGGATCAAATCTCCACTGGTCTCTTCCATTATCCAAGGTCCCAAGGATTAAGAAAATTTACCACCTTTATGTGGCACTCTCCCTTTACCTAGACCTAGCATAAGATATTCTACAAATACCTAATGTAAAAATTAGGATGTGAGTTATAAATCCCAGTAGAGTATCACTATGTTTTCCATAGTAAATTAAATAAGTATTGAACCATTTATGATTTTTTAATATAAAACAAGGCATGGAATGGTATTTACATATTTTCAACAATATAATATTTCAAATACAAAAGATGGAAGATATATTAAAATAGTCTTAATTGAATATTTTATGTAAAACATTTATATAAATCAATTGGAAGGGATAAAATATTTCTATAATAAATGGAATGTAATCATTATATCAAAACATATCATAAAACCCTGTAATTAACCCTAGTTTCATGTGATATATTCCTCACACTTCTCAATCATTATCAAGTCCTAAGATATGTGTGCACACATGAATCAACACCCCATTATGAGATATTATTATGTTCGATCAATCTATATCCCATTATGGGAAATCATGATAAAAATGGTTTAGTCAGTGTTGTAATCATCAATATATTTCTAGGGAGTTAGAGACCTAACATGCTTATCCAAAATTACCCACTAAATACCCATGATTACATGTTATTCAATCAATAAATCAATCATAATTGGGAAAATCAGTTATTTCAAATCAATTCATCATTCATAGTTCAATTTACAAAATTAATTTTCATAATTCCTTTTAATTTCAAAACAAAATCATAAGTTTTCATCAAATTTATTCCTTTTAAAATAATATTTCAATTTTGGAAAATTTTCTTAGGAATTAACATCTAATCATTTCAATTTCTCCAATAAATCAACAAATTAATTTTTTCAAATGAATCCATCTTCCACAAATTCATCCCAAAATTTCAATATCATTTAAATTTGGGGTTTCCCTCAATTTCCACACCATTTCAAATCACATAATAAATAATTTCAATTTTGGGTTTTTAAATTAACTAAAAACCCATTTTAAAATAACCAATCACTTTAACGTTTCAATTTTATGGAAAAATTATATGGAAACACTTGCATATAATCAAGGTGTCAAACCAACACAACACCCACAATGGGATCCGCCTATAAAGAATGAAGGCATAGGAGATCAAGGAAACAATCCTTGAATATATATCCATCAAAAAAATTAGAAACATCAATAAAATGATCATTTATCACTCTCTAAGGAGGATAGAAAATGAGATCAGGAGAAACCAAAAGGGAGGAGATCCACTTACTAGAAGAAGATCTGATGATATCATCGGCACATAAATTCACAAAGAGAAGGGGATTTAAGAGTAAATTTGACTTGTTGATTTCCTTCAAGGATAATGTAAATGTATTGGGGTCGAATAGGGGTTATTGGAGGTTAAACACATGCATTTTTTTATTTTTATATAAATAATTGGGGTATTAAAATCCCACATGAATGGTTTCTAAGAGGGGGAACATGGTTAAAAAACCACATTCCTTAACCATGTGGCCCCATGATATAGGGCACATTGTTTAGAAAATCATTCTCAAACCATGCATCCTAGACTATTTGGGGTGCATATTTTACACTAAGGGGTGTGCGGTTTGGGAAAACCGTGCACCAACTGTAAACTACCCAAAATGTTCCAAACAAATTACAAATTTCATTTGAAACACCCCAAAATAGGACCCAACCAAAGGGTAATCCAAATGCTTCAATAAGTAATTGAAATAATTTAATGGTATATTAAAACCTCCCCACTATAAAAACTTTCTATCCATATAAATTCTATAAATAAATCTCCATATTAAAGAGATGAGTCCATTGCTCCCTCATTAGTGCCCCATGCTCTAAAGTCTCATGTGAATTAGAACCATTCTACCATAACACATAGACCAATGGTGTTATCTTACCCTAAAGAACCCTTGTACTAGAATCAAGAATCCAAAATGGATGATCAGTCATTGATAAATCAGGTTCAATATTAAGATCTTCACAACTTAGAAAATGAGAAGGGTCAGAATGATATTTCTTGAGATATAATACATGAAACGTGTTTTGGATTGAAGTAAAATTCAATTTAAATTCCAAATGGTAGGCCACATTCCCCACCTCATTAAATATTTAAAAATCCACCACACACTGTGGCCCAATATTTCACTATTTCTAATGAATTTGAACACCAAACTGAGGTGAAACTCTCAAGAACACCCGGTCTCTAGTTGAAAACTCAAATGGTTATTGATAATGATAACCATTAGATTTATATGGGATCCATTATATTACCATTCTATGATGAATCAACTGAATCCATTTCTTTATCTCTTGGACAAAACTCATCCCAACCATGTAATCTTCATCCATCTCCAAACAACACAATAAAGACTGACATGAACAACTATATAAGGCCTCAAAAAGTACCATCCTAATAGCATACTTGTAACTATTATTATAGTTAAATACAACCAATACCAAATGGTCATCCAAAGCTCCAACAAAGTGAATAATTCAAGAACACAACATGTCTTCCAGAATCTGTATAGATTTTTCTGTATGGATATTTGTTTACAGATGATATGATGTAGTCAAACACCCCTAGGATCCTATTGCCTCCTAGGTGCCTCTCTAAAAGTTAGAGGTAAAATGATAATCCCTATCAGAGGATATAACATATAAAACTCCATGAAATATGATTATTTATTTCATATATAGACTTTCGAAGTTCTCATAGTTGGTTCTATCTTGAATGTATATAAAGTGAACCAATTTGGTCAGCCTATCGATCAAAACCCATGTCAAATTCTTCTTCCAAGGGGTATATGGAGACCCAACCATGAAATCCATATAAATATCATCCCAATTCCATGTCATCCTAGGAAGTGGGTGAATTAAACCTGAAGGTATCTGGTTCTTGGCCTTAACCAGTTGGGAAGTGTAAAAAAGGAACAATGTCAGTGATGTATCATCTCATACCCGGCCACCAGAATCAACACCTTATATCATATAACATTTCCTTGGTTCTAGGGTGCACTGCCCACTTGGAATTATTAAAATCCCATATAACAAGCTTTGTTATAGGATAAAGAACAACATTCCAGTTCTGGAAACATATGGTTCCCTCAAAGGATAACAACTTATCACCAATGGTCTCTCCCCACCATAAAGAGAGTATATAATTCTATAGAATTCAACATAAATCTTCTTCCCCTAAAGAATCATCTTGAGAAGGGATAATTTCAATTAAACAATTGTTCAAATAACCTTGGTCGCATCCTCTTGTACTAGTAAATATAACTGATAAAATAGACCCATCATATTCCATTCTTTTGATGATTCTTTCATGGCCTAATTTTGAATTTTCCTACACAAAGCATCAGAAATGACATTCCCCTCTCTAGGTGTGTAGGAAATTTCGAAATCAAAAATATTTTAGGTACTCCACCCAAATCCTTTGATGAAGATTAGGATATTTTTGAGAGAATATATTACTCCAGAATTTGTGGTCAGAATAGATATTGAAACTAACCTTGACATTTTATGGTGCCAAATATTAAGAGAATACATCACATATGTGGGTTTAAGATCAAGAATAAAATAATTATTCTAGTGTGGCTTGAGTTATCTATAGTCATAGTCTACTACATGATCACTCTACATAAGGATGTATCCCAAAGATAAACTTGATGTTTCAAAAAACACCACATAGAACTGCCCACCCTCTGTAGGAGTCAACATTGGTATAGAAGTCAAAATATGTCTGAAGTCCTCAAAACAACTATAAATTTTTTTACCCCACAATATCTTCACTCCCATGTGAGTGAGAGCCTTTATCAATGAAAACAACATTAATGAATATTTAAGAAACCTATGATAGTATCCCACGAAGCCCAAGAGGCTTTTAATCTTAAAAACATTATGTGGTTTCTCTTATGTCATAATTACTTTCACCTTATCACGATCGACTGAAGTTCAATGTTATGAGACCTTTTGTCCCAATAACTTCAATTTATGAATAAAAAAATACATTTTTATATCCTGAAATGGAGTCAATTATTTTTTAAAAATTATGAACCTAATATCAAAATATGCACATGATATTATTTGGTCTTGGAGTAATCCAGGATTTCATCCACTATAATTACCATAAATTAGTTGAGGTACTCATGGAATATCCTATTCATCAACACCATGAACACTGTAGGAGAATTGGTTCGACCAAAAGGCATAAAAATATACTCATAATGGACATAATTTCTTTTAAAGGTTTTCTTATAAAAGATATATCCATTAATTCTCAACTAGTGATAACCATATTTAAGATAAATCCCTGAGATCCACTTCTCCCCTTTCAATTGATCAAACAAATCATCTATATGAGGCAATGAATACATTTTATTCATTGTAACTTGATTTATTTTTCAGTAATAAACACATAAGAAAATTTTTCCATTATATTTATTCATAAAGAGAATCGGAAATAGAGTGACATACTCAGGTGTAGACAACCTCTCTTCAGAAGATCATACAATTTTGTTTTTAACTACTTTAGTTTAGTTGGTTCTATGTGGTGAGAAGGAATGAACACTGGATAAATACCAAGTAAAAAATCAATGGAAAAATACACCTCTATTACCAATGGAAATATATAGAAATAAGATGGAAAACATCAATAAAATTGATGAAAACTAGAGGAAGATCATTAATCAAATATTCTCACCCTATATCAAAATAAAACACTGATATTACCATACTGAAATCCAGAAAAAAGGTTCATCTCCACTCTACCTCAGGTCCAATTCTCCTTAAAAAACAAAAAAACAACTAATCAACTGTATTAAAGGTGACCCATCAAAAATAATAGTAAATTCATACCTTATGATACATCATCCAATCCATCTCAAAAATGATGTCAAGAGGTTTCATTTTGAGAATCAGTAAATCCCAAATAAACTCAATATTTTATAGATAGAATAAAAAATATAAAAAATAGAGACTCTACTCTCTATTAATTATAAGGGGTGTAGAAATATCAATAAAAAAAATCATAGTAGGAATATTTAGAAAGTTAACAATACATGTTGATATAAATGAGTGAGATTCACGGGTATCAAATAAAGCAGTCACTAAAAATGAAGCTATAATGATGGTACTTGTAACAGTCACTGGACTTGTATGAACTTAATTTAGAGAATCTTCCACCGTGTGAAGAATATTTTTTCTAGATTCATGTGGCTAGGAACCCTTACTTCTTAAACTATCTAATTACACCTCATTAATTCCTGGTTTTTATGAGACAAAGCCACTATACGGAGTAGAAAAGATATGGAAATTTTATGTTGGTGACCTGAGAAACCACATAAACTAAAGAACTTGGGTTTCTAAATGAAACCTTATTTCTAATTACCATAATTTCCACATTAGAATAAAGTCTAATGACCTTTGTTTGGAACTATATAAAGTTAAGATGATACCAGTTTTTGATGTAACACCCCAAGATTTTAAAAGGGGAATAACATATTTGGTAGTGTATATGGAATGAAACAATAAGATTAGAAGAAAATATAACACCATAAGACTTTATGATATTTTATAAATATATAAATTAAATTAAATGGTTACCAATTGATTATAAATAAAATAAGAACCATTTTAAAGAGAAAGAAATGTTCTATGAAAAACTATATTTTTTATTGAATGTGTATTAATCAAACTTTGATCATATAATTTTAATTTAAATTTTACCACTTTTAGAAAGATAATTTTACAAAATAAACTTCATTTCTTAAATATACATTTCAAAAATTATCTTTTAGTTAATTTTTGTATTTTTTTTGAAAATATTAATTTTGTTATGATTAATGAATAATGCTGATTTTTATTGAAAACCTCATTTTCGTTAAATTTTTTTACAATGTTAAATTACATTTTAAATTGGTTTTAAAGTAACATTAGTTATACAATATTACATTTTAATTAATATATTTCATTGGAATCTATTTCATATTAAATTTTGGTATTAAAATATTCTATACTTATGTGAATTTTCTCTTTGGAAAACTACTCTTTCACTAAGTCGATGAGTTAATTTTAAATTGAATTCTGCCACTTATGTGAATTGAATTTGGAAAAATGGATTCAACATAAAAAATTATAATAACATGTATTATATAATAAGGAAAACTTTGTTTTATTCTATAATGAATTGTGAAAATACTAAAAACATAATTATTGGAGTTAAGGTGAAAATGGTTTTACAATTGGGAGGGTTAAAGTAAGAATATAAGGGTTAAAAATGACAAAAAAACATATCCAAAACCCATTTTATAGACATATTTAGACCCTTATCACCTTAGGATCGATTATTATTAATTTTTTGGACACTTCTATGAAAGTTACATGTATAATAATTAAAGTAAAGAATAAAACATAATGCCACCATTTAATTTTAAATATCAATTATCTATTAACAGAAGAAAAAAGAAAGATATAGATGAATATGTATGGTCATTATGAGAATAATTAAATTAATTTCATTAGGGTAATTTATTTTTATTTTATTTTTAATCATACAATTACATTAAATTCTTAAGTAATGGAAACACAGTAATTATTTAGTTAATTAAAAATAGAATAAATGATATTAAAAATATTAAAAGTAAAATAAATTGAATGAATTATTGTGAAAAAATAATTTTTAGATAAATATATCATGTTATACAGGAGTAAACGTAATTTATTCAAATTATATCCTTGTATTGATATTTTATAAACTCATAGTAAATGAAGAATGTCAAAATTGACATTAATTTAATTTTTTAATAAATGATATTTTATTAAATGATTTAAAATTACTAAAAATACTATATTTTTCATGTGATTTTTAATTTCTTAAAAATAGAAAATATGGTCTATTAATGGAAAAAATTTTCTTTTATAGCTACTATATTGACCTTTAAAGATTAAAAACTTTGTTAGTATAGTTACGGTTAAAATAATGTTTTTTCATGTTACATGCGCTTGTGTTAAAATTAATTTTCAACACGCATATGATAATTATTTGATAAATTGGATTTAATATTTTGAAATAGTTGTTCCAAATTATCTAATAAGGCTTATTTTATTTTTTTCTAAATAGATAAATTACCCTACTTAAAAGACTAGTTAACATAGTGAAAAACTAAAATGGTAGAAGGAAATATAAAAGTTAAGAAAAAAAAAGTTTAAAAAATGTGTTTTTTGGTTATTGAGGTGTTTTTCAAACATATCATCCATAAAATCATTTTATTATCAATTTATGAGTCACTTGGGGTGAGAGTGACTTCCCATTATTGAATAGTTTTGGGTATTTATAAAAATGCCACTCTTCCTCATTTTTTATTCAAACCGGTGAATCCATTTGAATAAAAAAAACCTGAAAACATCCCTAAAAAATTCTTATAGAAATTATAGAGGTTTTTTAATTCCCAAAATACCAACCCTAGCGACCTTAAGAGGTGACCCAAAGGAGGTTTCTCTAAGAGAAGGTAATCATCTTAATGAACCTCTCTCTCTTTTTTCTTCTTTTTACACCTTCAATTATGCATTAATAATTCCAATATAATAACAAAAATGTATAAAATATATTTATATGTTATTATTTTCATGTCATAACACTTATCCACCACCACTATCATCAATTGGGAAAGGAAATTATTAATCATGTGTGTGGCAGACTACCACTTCGTTAACTGATGTAACTCATTTTCCATAAAAACTTCTCTTGGTTGAATATAATGATTTATTTAATGTATATATATATATAATTTATGATATAATTATACTTCTGGAGTTATAATATAACATATACCTTCTTAAATTCCATTTTTTTAGAATATGATATCATTTCTCATGTGTATAGCAGACAACCGCCTCACGAAGCGATGTGATTCATTTTTCAATTACGATTTTCATGGAAAGTAACAAGGATAAATTTATTGAATAAATTATATATATATATATATATATATATTACATGATATAAATTATGGAAAATGAATATATCATGTACTTCCTTACCCTTTCACCCATAAAGGGAATGTTATCATTGCTCGTGTGTATGTACGACCTACCGTCTCCACGAAGAGATGTGATTCATTTTCCATTTCCAACCATCAAGAATTATTATAAAATAGAATATAATGATAAAATATAATAATTATAAAATTAATATAATTCTGGATATTATGGATCTATATCTTATTTACAAGAACAAATACATTATTTACAAAACATGCATGAGAAAACAAGGCAATTAACACCCAAAAAATGTAAATAATAGAATATTCATAATAAAAGGATAATTATCATATATGATATTTTAAATATGAATATAGTTCATTAATAAATTAATAAAATTATTAAAACTGTTATATAGTAGGTTCAAACACATATTAAGGAACTCAAACATGATGTAAGGGTTTCTCATCTCACTTTTACTTTCATGGGACATATATCATATTCTCCACTTATTCCTTTATGTGGCATATTTAATACCCCTTTTGATATGTTATATCATGAATCTATTTATATTAATAGTATTTAAATTTTCATATGATGTTATTCCTTTTTAAGGGATTATGGTTCAAATGTTACCAAAATGGTAAGGGTGTATTTCACAATCTTGTCATTATTTGGGATTGTTTATATTTAAGTATACCTTAAGGTAATTAGTATATATTTATTATAATCAATAAATATTATTATAATTTATCAATTTATGAAAATTTTCTTGTTATAGTACCATTTTCATTTATTTTTTACTTAAAATGATTGAGAAAATCTTTTTAAGAAAATCCTACTTTATTTGTCTCTTCGGTTGAATATCCTTTTTTTACAAAATAATGTTTTCTAAAAATTATTTCAAAAATGCTATGAAAATTCTCCAAAAAAATTATTGAAGACATTTTACCAATTTTTTTTCTTCTAAAGAAACTTTTTAAAAGAATATCCATTTCTTTTTCCAAAAAATTCCCATCTGGCTTTTACAAAAAATGTGAAAGGAATCTTTATTTTAATATGTATGGTATGGACAAAATTACCCTATTTCATGACCAATTAATTATTTAAAGATTATTTTCTGCATTTAAAAGGTTATTTTCAAATAAATGTACTTTATAATTTTTTTTAATTTTTTTTAAATATTTTCAATTTGAAAATGTTATTTTCCAAAAAAATGTTTTTAATTAAATTTTTATGTAATTTACATTCCACAAAGAAATAAACCCTTTATTGTACTTTTGATCCAATAGAGTTATATTGTATTTATATCATTTTTATTTTTTCTTTGAATGGTTTATGATAATTTTGAAAAAGGTTTTACAATTATATTTTCATTTTCAATATCACCCCAGATGGTTTGTGATTTTGTTTATTTTATTACGGTAAGTATTAACACCACATATGTTATTTTTACAATAATAATGTTTATGCTTATTATGTTTCATCCATTTAATATGATGAATGAATTATAATTATTATATAATAGGTGGGGTATAATTATTAATAGTCCTTCAATGCACCAACATGTCTCATGTGAAAAATTAATTGGCCAAATTAAATGTGTTTCTACCCACATATTTAAACAGTCTTGTGAAAGTTTTTTATAGTTTTATATTTACATCATTATTAATTACCTCATTACGAGATCATTTTTTGATGTCTGGGTGATTATTAAAATAGTTTTAATATCCATGGATACGTTTCAATTTTATGTTATTATTTATATGGATTTATTTGATTAACATTTATTCATGCCATATTATGTATGAGTTATTGTTTAAATAACATGTGTTTTAATTATTTACCTTACCATATTGATTATCCCTTTTTATTAACGGTATATTATGCTATATAATTACCCTTATTGAGCATCTGATCTCTCCCCTTTATTATGTTTTATTTTCCTTAGATACCAGGAAGTGTTTTGTGATTGATATTCAGGGATATTTTAGAAGGGATAATGATATTCTAAAAAAATTAAGTTCACATTTTTTGTATTGAAATATAATATGAAAGTAATTCATGTATCTATTTTACCAATACTAAAAAAATATTCAGTCCTTTGTGAATCGTTTCCATGTATCTTATGCCAATGTAATAAATTAGACTTTGGCACCAGGCTTTTGGGGTTGGGGTCGTCACTATTTATATCAGAGGAAGTTTAGTAGAATCCATAGTAACTAAATTTAGGAAAGAATAAATTAGGAAACAATACCCTATGATATACATTGATGATAAGTATAGAAAAAACCCAAGGTATTATTAAGATATATATTATGTGTTTTTTCATAGAAATACATCCCTATAGGGATACTATAAGTGGATGTAGTTCTAGAAAAGATATACCTAGGATAGTAAATCTGAAAAAGGTGCATCGATCTTGGATCATGTGTTACAAGATACATGAAAATAAGCCTTACTGTGCACCTAGTTTGATAGTCCGAGGGGATATATTTAGGATAATTATATTTTCTTTATAAACCATTTTAAAAGGTACAAAATATTTTTATGTTTTGAAAACTATCCTAAAGAAACCAAGTTTATGATTATGAATCCATCTATAAATTTTCTAACATATGTCAAGTGATTCACTAGTTTTGGTATTATACATTATGTTTCATAATTTTATGATCTAATATAGTGTATTCCATTTTCTAGAAATTGATCCTAGTGGTAGGAATGAGAATTTTATCAATTCATGCTATCCAAATATTAATAATAATAGTTTATTTTATGGGATGAAGTCAATATTTTGAAGGGAAATAATCTCCCAAAAATTATCGTAAAAAAGATATAATATCATGTTCTATCAAGAAAAAGAAATAATTATCTAAGTATTATGGATTCAAATGGATTACAAATACGAATAGGATGACATTGAAAAAATGGATAATGAAAATGAGGGGAAGAAGGGATTTTTTTTCACATGTGATAATTGAAGAAAAAACACCTTGGTACTTTCTTTAAGGGAATGGGAGTTTTCAACATGTGTTGAGAGAAATTAGACCATGATCATAATTTCAAGGGCAAGAAATAAATTTAAAATATTCAATACTTTAACTATAATTATATTGGGAACAACATAAATGAATTTCCCAAGCATCAAAAGAATATACCTTAAAAGAATCTAAGGGGTCATTGTCAAGAATATGCTACCACAATAGATGATGTATAATGATTAATATGATTGTGTTTGAATTAAATAATTATTTTATAGGTGTATTTTGTCAATTAGATTCTGTTTTTAAGGATCATAAAATATATAAGGATTGTACCACAATGCCATTTCTTAAAGTATTTCGAAGCATATGTTGAATGGTACTGATGACCAAGTAAAGCGATTTAGTGAAAATATGAACCTCTTTGAAAACACATGATTAAAAGAGGATAACACTTTATATGTGGCTAATGTTGATAAAATAATGAGATGCCTATTGTACAGTATTGGTGAATATGAATTTGGTAAGTGGTTTTATGGTTTATGTTATATTTGATGGATTTTACTATAGGTATTAATTTATGGAATATATTCAACAACTTGAGTTTTTTTGGAACCATACATTTTTTCATTAAGGTGTTAGTGTAATAAAAGTATTTATATATTTGTAATGTTACATTAATTGATGATTTATATTGTATGGGTAATATAATGTCTATTTAGTGACCTTCCTTAAAAAATTTGGACTTTCAATTTCATAGAAATATTTTGGATGAGTCTTAAGGTTAACTATATATGTGATGGATTAAGTTGAACTTTGGTTGTTATTGGATAAAATGTACTAGAAATTTTGATTTTGGAAAATATCTAAAGATGGGAGGAATGAATTTGCATTCTAAAGACGTATTAAAAGTGCTTCAGGCATAAAAAATCATTTTGGATACAGATTTCTTGGAGTAAGAAATGAAGTGGGAATTGATCGAAACACAACCAAAGGATGAAATTGTTCCTATGAAATATAAAGATTTCAAGCATGTATTTTTAATATATTCTCATTCTATATGGTAAAAAAAACCTCAACTCCATGAAAGGATCTTGAAGCAAAAATGTTATCCTAATAACTTCATTTCTGATGAATCAAATAGGACCATAACTCATCCCAAAATGTGGTTATTGAATTTTTCATGATCATTCACTTTATTATGATCAATGAACTCTATCAACATCTATCATTATTTGGTAAAAAATATTTTCTTCCTTGTATATATCTTTAATTCCCACCTATGTTCGCTTACTAATAAATCTAGTTATATAATTATTATAGATGACCTTTATAATTCTATTTCCCTATTATCAAGAGGATTTTTTATTTACCCTTCCTACAATGTTGGATTTAAATATGTTAATTTAAAAATATAAAACCCTTGATTATTATGATCAATATTAAATTGTGAGGACAAATTTTATTAAAGGGGGTAAATTGTAATACCCTGCATTTTTAAAAGGGGAAGGTATATTTGATAGTGTATATGACACAAAACACCAAGATTAGAAAAGAATATAACACACTGATACTTTATGATATTTTACACATCTATAAAATAAATTCAATGGTTATCATTTTATTACAAATAAAATAATAACCATTTGAAAGAGAAATATTTTTTTAAAAACTTTATTTTTCTAAATGGTTGATTAGTTTTTCTTTGCGCACATAATTTAAAATTAATTTTTACTAATTTTAGAAAGTTTATTTGACAAATAAAACTTTATTTTTGAAGTATACCTGTAAAAATTGTCTTTGGATGAAATTTTAGTTTTTCTAAAAATATTGTTTTTTCAATAGTGAAAATACTGATTTTTATAAAAAACTTCTTTTTCACTTAAATTATTTACAAATTTAAATTATATTTTAAATTTATTTTAAATTAAAATTAGTTAAATTTTATTAAAATTTAACTAATTTTAGTCATTTTAATCAACTTCATATTAAATTTTTTATGTTAAAATATTTTATACTTATGAGAATCTTATCTTTGGAAAACTGTTATTTATTCATGTCTGTAGTTTAATTTTAAATTGAATTCTTCAAAATATGTGAATTGAATTTGAAAAAATAGAATATATATATTTTTAATAAGAATAATTTATATTACCTAATAAGTTAAAATTATTTTTTAACCATAATTCATAGTTAAAATAGTAAAAAAAATTAATTACCATAGTTACGGTAAAGATGAGTTTACCGAGTGTTAAATTAAGAAGATAAGGGTTAAAAAGACATATTTCTTTTTCAAAACTCATTATCTACAAATATTTATACCCTTTCTACCTTATTATTTGTTTTTATTAGTTTTTGGGACAATTTTATTTGAATGATACTTATATAATAATTTAAGTGAAGAAAAAGAAAAAATGTCACCCTCTTTCTTTTAAATATCAATCTTGTGTTCATATAGGGGAAAAGAAAGATGTGAATGAATATGGATGATCATTGTGATTATAATGAAATTAATTTAATTAGGTTAATTTATTTATAATATTTAGTTATCATATAATTACTTTAAATGCTTAAGAAAATTCAACACAATAATTATTTAGTTAATAGAAAAATAAAATTAATGACATTAAAAATAATAAAAGTACAAAAAATTGAATGAATTATTTTGTTTAATTAAACTTTTAAAAAAATATATCACATTATACATGTATGAACATAATTAATTCTTATTCCATAATTTTATTGATAATTTTTAAATTCAAATTATATGAATAATGTTAAAATTGATAGTAATGTTATTTTATAATAAATGATATTTTATTAAATAATTCCAAATTACTAAAAATATTATAGGATAAAAATTGTTTTTTAAATGTTTAAAAATGTAAAATATGGTCCATTCATGGACCA
This sequence comes from Viscum album, assembly GCA_963277665.1. Classification (NCBI taxonomy): domain Eukaryota; kingdom Viridiplantae; phylum Streptophyta; class Magnoliopsida; order Santalales; family Viscaceae; genus Viscum; species Viscum album. The sequence continues at coordinate 1,161,107,171 of OY728145.1, forward strand.
ATTTTTGTTTTTTAGTTAATATATTAACCCTTAATGGGTAAAAACTTTGCTAGCATGGTTAGTGTTAAAACAATATTTTTTCACATTATGTGTGCTTGTATTAAAATTAATTTTCAACACACATAGGATTTTTATTTGATAAATTTGTTTTAATGTTTAGAATAAGTGGTTATAGATTATATAATTATTATAATTTTAGTTTAGTCTTAATTTTTAAACTTCTTTGGTTAATAAGACTAGTTATTGTAGTGAAAAACTAAAATGGTAAAAGTAAAAAAACTTAGAAGTTAAGGAACAAAAAATTTTAAAAATGTTTTTTTGTGTGGTGTATGTGTTTCTTGACCATATAATCCATAAATAACTTTAATTATCAGTTTTTTATTCATTTGGGGTTAGAGTGAAAACCCATTATTGAATAGTTTTGGGTATTTTCATAAATGCCACTCTCCATCAATTATTATAGGGAATTCACTCCTCTCAATTATTCACACCTATCAAGCCATTCGGATCAGAAAAACCCTACCAAAATCCCTCCCCAACATCCATACAGACATTATAAAGTTACTGGACTTCCAAAATAACCAACCATAGTGTATTTAAAAAGAGATCCAAAGGAGTTTTTTCTTAGATAAGATAACCATCTTAACAAAGCTCTCTCTTTTCTTTCTTCTTTTTCCACATTAAATTATGTATTAATAATTACAATATAATAACACCATTATATAACATATACCAAAATGTTATTATTTTTATTTTAAAATATTTATCCATCTCCAATTTCATAAAATTAGAATCAAAATCTTCAATCATGTGTATGGAGGACTACCACCTCACAAACTAATGTGACTCATTTTCCAAAAAAAATTATCAGAGTTTGATATAATGATGGATTTAATATATATATATATATAAAATATTTATGATTTAATTATAATTTTGGAGTTATAATATCACATATACATTTTAAATTTCTATTCTATTTAAAAGACGTTAACATTGCTTGTGTATATGGTGGACTACCGCCTCGCAAAGAGATGTGATACATTTTTCAATTAAACTTTACATGGAAAGTAATAAGGATAAATTTAATGAAAAAATGTTATATATATGACATTATATACATTCTTTAAAATTTAAATATCATACACTTTGTCATTTTAAGTTGATTAAATACCCTGAGAGGGTTGAGGGTTGAATCAGGGTATGGAATATTAAAACAACCACCCCTTAAGATCTTGTTTTTTCATTAAAAAAACTATGTTCTCTCTCTTTACCATAGAAATGTTCAAGAATAAATTGAATCATGAATGAGAAACATAAAATTTACTTGATTCACTCACATATGTCTACATCTAAGGAGCACAGAACAAAAATGTGACGATGTACCAAATCCAATAAAGTACACTACTAGTACAAGGTTCGGAGTAGATCCACTATCCCTCTTAGTTTAAAACCAATCAGAATTTTAAAGATCACTGCTCTCTCAACTAAATTATTCTCACATATCCTTCAAAAAATTATTCTTTTGATAACTTTAATCAATATTGTTTATTTTTCATTTGGTGTATCATTAAGTTCTACTTTCATCCACTTGATGAATACCACTTTACCATATATTTTCTACAAAACAATTCCTTCTCATTCACATAGGATTCACTTTCATGATACTCCAAACTCACTTCCACAAAACTTATTAATTCCTTATGAAACTTTTTTTTCATAAAACGTATAAATTTATCAAAACTCACAAATTTTATAAAAATAATAACTTTCAAGAAAATTCATTTCTTTATAAAAGAGATGGTTTTATGAATACATTCACACAAGAAAAATACTTTACAAAATAATATAAAAAATTCAAACCCTTTGGATCTTCGTTAAATATTTTCTCTTATAATGAGTGGGTAGATACCTTGTAATGCCTTGTTACATTTATATTAGGTATGTTCTGATATTTGTTTAGTTTACCTTTTTCATTGGGGATATTTTTTCCTGAATTGGGAGGATACCTCTCATGGTGAAGTCACACATTTGTTGTATTTTCAGCATGAAACTATGATTTACACTATTCATTGGATTGTTACATGATGTGTAATGGGGTTTCACAAAATATAATTTCATCCAGACTTATCTTATGAGTTTAATTCATAGTGTGATAATTTACACATCGTGTAAAGGTTACATGTAATTTAATATGAAAATATAGTTTTTAATTAAACATAATATGTCTTTTTCAGCACAATGTAAAATAAAAGGGACTCACAACATTTAAAATATTACATGTCATGTAATCCATTGAGTTCCTGATTTTAGGTTGTCATGTGTGTTGTTTATGATTCATTTTATTTTTCAGCCTTTTCCTCTCGACCAGAGCTCTTACCCTAGGTGATTTTGTGTGTCTTCCTTCCATTCAGATTGATTTTTTAGTGATTGATCTGCAAGGTATGGAACATCGATTCATTAGGTAAGACTTTCTCTCAGTTTATCTATCATTTTTTGTTGCAACACCATTTTTGAGGGATTGGTAATCATAATGTGTTTTCTATCAACCCTTTTTAGTATCTAGGTATGCCTTGTCTTTCAGACGTAGCTCTTGTGGTTTCCAATACACATTTTCATAGGCGGTTATGTTTTATATACCCTTAAGTTAGGTGTATTTATCAATTATTCTAATTTATAGAATTTGTTATAGTTTTAATTGATTCATTCAGATTTGAAATGAAATTTTATGTTTTGAAATTTAAAATGGCATGTGTTTGTGTTTTTAAATGGTTTTTCCTTCAAAAAATAATTTCCTTGATTTGAAATGGGAAATGAATTTTCAAAACCTAAAGTAGATTCAAACCCAAAAAAATGTTGTATTGGATTTTAAATTGTTATATAAAAATGTGAGCATGGTTTTTAAAAAGGAAAATTACAAAAATTGCACAGTGGAAACCTTGGGTAAATCGAGAAAGAGACACATGTATTATTTGTGTGTGTGACCCCACTAAGAGGTAACCTATTGTATGTGGGTGGTATATGGAAGGCCTCAATGTTAGTTGGATCAAACTTGTGACTTATTAGGATTTTGACTGTCTAGTACATATTTTCCCATAGGCTAGAGCCCAACTGATAGGTGCATTGTCATTTCTACTTATTTATGACATGATAGTGCATTTTATGGATGTTGGAACACATGTATATTTATATTTCTATATAATTACCCACTTGTTTATGGATTGAGAAAACATGGAATTCAATTTTTGAGAACTCAAGGATTTTTTGAAAAAAGATTTCAAATTGATTTTTTATAAACCCTAATGTAAAAGTATTTTTTTAAAAGCATGTACTTGTGTATTCGTTTTATTAGAACCTGTATAGATATTTTGGTGGTATCATACTGGGCTATATTGCTCACACACTACTTCTACCTATGGATGGATGTAAACCCTGTTTTGTAGGATTCAAGTAAGGGAAATATCATTTCATAGAATTTAGGATTCTCTTTACCATTCCATTTTGTTTTGGGATTGTTTGGAGGTGGAATTTGGTCACAAGGATACTAGTTTTTTTAGAATTGTCTTTATTTATGGTTTAGAGAATTTAGATCTATTTTATCTCCCATTGTTTCTAATTTTTACTCTAAATTTATGTCTTGTTTTTATTATATATAAGACAACTTTTTTATCTTTGTTTTACCATAACCCCTGATGGGATGACTTGGGTGTCTAGTCTTTTTGACCTGGGTTGGTATGTTACAATTTTGTATCAAAGGAGTTTACTTTGGATGAAGTGTGTCAACAGTACCTGAGACATCTCCGTGTCTTGGTTAAATAGGATTAGGATTGTCAAAATTCATACAGTAGGTGAAGAAAAGGGGACTATCTAGATCACTCCTATTACAGAATCCAATTTTCTATGGGTGGTTAAAAATCATTAATTTGTCCAAGATTGAGTATTTAGGTTCATTTGAGTAAATTTTATGGGAATTTTATTTAAATTAACCTATATATAATGTCTGAGGACTTGGTGTGTGTAAGTTCATTTGAATAAATTATGTTGGGATTTTTTTATATGGACCTATTACCTTAAAAAGGTATTTATATTTTGTTATTGGATTTAAAACATCTTTAAATTATTAATGTTGTAATGATTTTTTTTAATTCATGTTTTTAGTTCAATGGTTTTTAATTTTCTCAGGGGTGAATGGATTTTTTTTGTGTTTAATAAATAACTACAACTATAAGAGGTCTTCCAAATACTATAGGGGAAGCCGCAAGGTAGGTTCAGAAAGTGGATCCACTAATGAAACCTTCTTTGGTTAAAGATGTGGTCCATAATATTCAGACTCCAGGGTTAGTAGGTGTAGTCAACCTAGTATGGGTAGTGAATCATGGCTCAGAGATTACCAAGAATCATCCACCTATATTACCTGGTGGCAAAGGACCAAAAGAGTCAGAGGAGTGGATTCAATTAATTTAGAGGATATTCAAATTTTCAATGAATCTTGAGGATTCTTAGGTTGGTTTTTCCATGTATAAGCTCAAAGGACCAAGAATATTATGGTGGTACTCAATAGTGAAAGATAAGTTGCATGAAGGTCTTATATGGGTTTATTTCAAGAATATGTTTAATTAGAAGTTTTATATTGACACTTTATGTGAAAAAAACCCACGAGTGTAACAACTCGATATTTTATGATAAGTATTCTTTTTAATTTATTGATGTCATGTGTTTTATGCTACAACAAGATTAGCTTGTACTATACGCAACACCACATTATCTTATAGTATACGCAACCCTAACTTGGCTTTCATTACACGCAATCGCGACCTTCCTCGATAGCGTGTGTTGTACGCAATACCGGGTTTTACTAAACAATGATATATTATTATAATAATATTATGAACTAGACGTTATGAATAGTATTAACTAAAATTTTAATTTTATAACATTATTATTCATCTTACACATTTTCTAGAACATGGTATAAGAACAAAATAAATTTTTCGGGTAAAATAAGTATTTTAAAAAAAATGCAGTTTTGCCGCCTTTTGATGGTGCACCCACTTTAAATATAGTTTTTGACATGTTTATAAGTTAAATTTTACAAAATAAAATTATAATTTGGAATCAGGATATAAAATTTTACCTTGGATAAAATTTTCATATTATTCTGATAACTTTCATATTTTAATGAATAGTTAAAACACACTATATTTTAATTAAAAACAATTTTTTTTTCATCATAATAACTTATGTAGATAAATTATAATATTTAATGGTTTTAATGTATAAATAGAATATATTTTTACCATTTAATATAATTTATGTCATTAGCATTGATTTTACATTGAATTCGTAGGTTAAATAAATTCAATCTTTTGCAATGTTTTAAACAAAAACCCATTTTCTTTCGAGAACAGGATTAATTTTAATTTCATTTATTCAACTTCTATGTATTTAATTTGGAAAAATGGATTCCATATTTGGAATTAGTGGGTCCAAATTATATTAATAGTCTACTTTTTATTTTTGGGCTTTATGAATAGTAACAACGGTAAATTTTATTTACCATAGTAGAAGGTAAATTGGGTTATTAAGGGTAAATATAATACTATAAAATTATCCTAATACTTTTATTAATACAATCGGCTGATTATAATTTGTTATAAGTCCTATTTGGGTCGAAATTAAATCCATTAGAACCCACTTGGAGGTGATTAAGACCTTTAGTTTATTTTATTTAAAGGAAAGTGAAATATGTCTCACTCAACTTTAATAATTAAAGTATTTTTAATATATCTTTATACAGAATATAAATTCGGTTATAAATACTCATTTGAAAGATAAAATGTTTTTCTTTATCATGGTAATTTATTTTTAATTTTTAAGAGTTATTTAATTACCTTATTATCTTATACATTAATGATGCATAAATTATTTATTTAGTAAAAAAATCAATAATATTGTTTTTATTGAAATAGTAATACATATTAAAGGGATTTAAAACCATAAAAAAACTTATTGGTAGTGTATATATACATCATAATCATTCAGTGACCAAATATAGGACCATTTGGAGTCTTATAGAAGTGATTATGACACTTGTATTATTTTATTTTATATGATGTCAAAGTTGTCACCTTCATGATTTAATAAATATAACATTTTAGAATTTGGGTGTTTTAGAAGATAAGTCCGACTAAATGTATTATTATGAAATATATAAGATTTATCTTCATCATAGTATTTTATTTTAAATTTTTATGCAACAAATAAGTAATAATTATACAAAAATGTTGTAGTAATTATTTTATTAAGAGAAATATCAAATAAATGGTTTCACAAATAGTAAAATAAATATTATATGAACTATTTAATCTGCTAGAATACTTTTCTAGATTACTATGACATGTTAGTAACCTATTAAATATTTTAGTTCGAATATATTATTTGTGTGTATTTAATTTAAATTCAAATAAATGAATAGTGTCAAAATTGACACTATTGTTATTTTATAAAAATAACAAATTATTAAATTGTTTAAAAATCACAAAAATATTTAAAAATTATAAATTGAAGTTTATATAGTCGAAAATTTAATAAATTATCTAATTATGGATAATTCATAGCATATAAGTATTTATTTATAACAATTTAAAATTTAGAATCTTATTACCACAAATAAAATTTAATAGATTAAATAAGGATAAATCAAATTGATAATGTTTAAAATAAATTCCCTACATGTCTAAATTTTATTGGTTGATGATATTACAACCCTATCTCATATAATATTCAAATATGAGTCATTTTTGGAGGTTTTTAAGTGGTTTTAGATTTATTATAAATTAATATTTTTAAGATTTCCAAAGGTGCCCCTCTCCTCCCTTATAAAAGGGAACCTCCTCCCTCTCCTCCTCACACCAATTTGAGCCTTAACGATCGTCCAAACCTTGACCATTTCACTTCCCCACTTCCCTAGAAACATCCTAGAGGTCTTGGTTTTCTTCAAAGACCAATTTTAGTGCCCTAAGAGGAGGTCTCAAAGAGGCGCTTCAAAGAAGAGGTAATGTCCGTTACCGATTCTTTCAACTTTAATTCATCTTATACTTCTTCTTATTTAGTAGTTTCATTATGAAGTCATAACATCAGTATCAATCATATAATTATATGTTATTATAAGTATGAAAAACCCTATTTCACCATCTATCCATCCTATGGAAAACAAAATCACCGCGCGTGCGTACGTACGGAATACCCTCTCCACAACGTGGTGTAATCTATTTTCCACCCCAACCTTACTTGGATGGGTATAATGGTGTAAATAAGGACTATATATATTATTTTAAAGTGATATTTATTCTTAAATAGTATACATACACTCCAATACAATTACATGGGAACGATATCATCGCTCGTGCATACGTACGGATTACCATCTCCACGACGCGATGAGATTCATTTTCCATGTTAACAATTCAAGAATGATTATAAATTATATATAATAAGTAATAATGAAATATATGATATAATAATGCTACTGGATTTATGTGTGTGTATATATATATATGTATGTCATATACTTAATTCCATTCAATTCAATAAGGAAATGAAAACAGCGTTCACGTGTACGTACGGCCTACCGTCTCCATGAACGGTGTATTTCTTTCCATTTATCGATCTATTATATATATGTATATTCTGAATATATATTATATATAAATCATGTTTTAAATTTTGGATGTATGTAATCATGATCTAAGTAATCATATGAATAATTACAAGTTAAAACACGAACGACAAATGAAACGATTCTACCCAAAATGCTACTTTAACATGAATTTACAAAAAAACGGGTAATGTAAAGTCATAATTTTACCATATATGATATAATAAAAATTAATATGATTCTTTAATAAGTCAATGACATTATTTAAATCATTATACAGGAGGTTTGGATCTGTACGAAGCATATCAGACCTAAGGTAAGGGATAATTTTGCAAATCTCATTTTTATCTGAGATTACTTATTCGTAAGTATTTACTGGGGTTATTTCTATCATCCATGTCCATGTTTTATAAAAGTGTTTTCATGTATGTTTAAATTAATGTTACCCATTTTTGAATTTTACTACATGGTATGTAAGGAATCTTTTTTTACCATACGAGGTACTTTTTGACTTCTCCGACAAAAGTATGAGAAAAATGTTATTTTTAACTTATATGGCATGAACGGATTTTTACGGTTTTATAATGCCTTATTTTCATGAAGCTTCCTCCAAAAGATTTCATGACTATTTTCAACAAAATATCTTTCTTTTAAAATTGCATGACGTTTTGTGAAAAGAAATTTATTTTGAAGAAGAAAGGATATTTTCTTCAAGAATTCATTTCAAATGTTTTACCAAAACCATTTTTCATCTAAGATGAAATTATTTCATATGTGTATGTTTCAAGTATCATGTCTCTATGATTTGCATGGTTTCAATTTTCTTATTATGAAATGATATCCATTTGTTTTATATGGATTATGTGATGATGGGATGATGTTTATGAAACCTATTTTATTTATTGGGTTTGAATGAATGATTTATGTTTATTTTGTGGCACACGAAAGAATGATTTCATTATGAGATGGGTTGGACCTATATCTCCCCCCAATGCATTGGGTAAAGATTTATATCTCATGAGATAGACATGGCTGGAACGACAAGTTAAACCGGTTCAGTAATACAGGACTGGAACGAGGAGTGAACTCGATTCAGAAAGGGACTTTGTCCACTAAGATGGTATTGGCAGTAATGCCTTGGCTACTATGGAAATCATAACAAGTTCTGAATGGTTTCCATAGTTACATGTTTTATTCCCATGCTGTTTTGTCATGATTGATATTCCATTATGATATATGCCTTACGTACTTCCACGATTTATGTCTTTGCTCAATATTTTGATGTTTAAATTTCATGTTCAAGTTTTTTCTTTCAAATGTGTATGGATTGTTTTATGTTCTCTATGTTTGACCTTACTGAGCATTTGAGCTCACCCTTTTTATGTTTTATTTTTCCCAGGAAATAAAGAAAGGTTTTAGGTAAGGAAAAAAAATTGGAATATCTTTATTGGAGATTTTGAATATCTTTCACCACGATTAGAATATTACGTTCCAAGTTTCCAAAGACACTAAACTATTACGATCCTTGTGTTTCTGTTTTTGTTATGTATTAAGTATTCCGCAAAAGTAATTTAAGGTCAATGTACATCAAGCTTTGGGTCTCTACAGTTGGTATCAGAGGAAAGGTTCAGTCAACCTTTGGAAACTAGGATGCGAAAACGTTAGTGAGATCCCTGGAGATATTTCTAAGGTATGTCTAGGGATGTCCCTATGTATAAGTATACATATAGGATATTGTCCTAGAACTACAGTAACGATATTAGAATTTAACCTAAGATGCTAAATATTGAGGGTACTCCCCCTTTACTATGTTGTTTTCATGAGCATGATTTTTTCATCTCACACTATTCTTTTTGGGTTTTAGAAAATGGCTAGAAACAGGAAGATTCATGATAATGGAGGATATGATGGACAATGGAATGATATTCTTCATGAGAAACCAAATGAAACAGGATTTGGAAGTCCGAACATGGTTATTATGCCTAATCAGAAATCTCATAATATGATCAATAATATCAACTTTGGTAAGTTTCCTGACTCAGATAATAAGAGAAAGATGGAGTTTCATGATGATCATAGAGGAAAGAAAGTTCAATTTCCCTCATGTAAATCATGTGGGAAGAGGCATATGGGAGATTGTTTCAAAGGAACTGGAAGATGCTTTGGGTGTGGAAAAGAAGGACACAAAGCCAGTAAGTGCAAAGGAAAAGGTTCAGTTAACACCATGGACAAGGATAAAGGTATTGCTACGACATCAACAATGATTAGATGTTTTAAATGCAGAATGTATGGGCATTATGCAAACCAATGTCCTAAGGAAAAATCTCATAAAGAGAATCAGCATGGTCATATAAGTAGACACTTTGGGAATCAGCATGGTCAACAATGATTAGATGTTTTCCGTATGCCAGTTGTTGTTTTCACTTAAAATCCTGTCCATTTAAAATAAAAGTTAGACACTTTGAGTGGTGTCGGCCACACCGCGCCTCGGATTGAGGTGGGGTTGACTCGTACACATCACATATGACCCATGGATACATGTCATAAAGTATCTATAGTATCTGAATGCATTTGGTCCATTTTCCGTATGTGGTTTTTTTACTTTAAAGCGCATCCATTTTAAACAAAAGAAAGACACTTTGAGTGGTACTGGCCACACCGGCCCTCGGATTGAGGCGGGGTTGACTCGTACACATCACATATGACCCATGGATCGTTGTCCTATATTTTAAATAGAATCCGAATGCGTTTGGTCTATTTTTCGTATGCCAGTTGTTGTTTTCACTTAAAATCCTGTCCATTTCAAATAAAAGTTAGACACTTTGAGTGGTGCCGACCACTACTTCAAAGCACATTTTCCATATCATTTTCCACATGCATAAACATGAAATACATGGATAACTAAGAAAGCTAAGTAAAAAAAATAGAAAAATGAGTGTCACAGTACTAAGGAATACTAAAGGTCTAGGTAGTAGACTAATCATACAATAAGAATCAAGTGCAAAAAACAGAATCCGAATGCAACGTCCCTATATAGCAGAGGAAAACCCCAAAGTGGAAAACCATGTTCAAAAATAAAGAGTTATACAGAATTCAATAATGTAATGGAACAATCTGCCTCTGATCACCATCACCATCACCACTATCATCATCAGCCTCATCCTCGCCGCCATCTCTATCCTTGTCGTCGTCCTCATCATCGTCCCCATGCTCATCGTCAACCTCATCCTTGTCCTCGGCATCATTCTCGCCCTCGGCCCCATCCTCACCCTCGACCCCATCCTCGCCCTCGTCCACATCCTCATCCTCGCCCTCTTCCTCTTCAGTATCCTCGTCATCACCAGGAACGTCATCATCTCAATTGCCACTAGAGCTGCCGCCTGGTGCATTGGATGATGCACCCATCGATGACATAAATGTCTGACAAGCCACACTAGCCTCTGGTGGAAGTGATGAAGGTAATGCTTTCATCATTTTCATAAATTCTCTATCTCTTGTTTGAACTTGTACTTCCAACTATGTGACCCTTTTATTAGACTTTCTTGAATGCTCCTTGACCTGTTCCAACTCGGTGGTACTAGAATGGATACCTAGAGATGACCAATACCTCGTTGGTAGTATATTTTTACTAGGTCGGCGGCGTACTCGACCAGAGTGATCATCTCCCAAAACCTGATATAAATGATCATGTGGCCCAAAATTCTCAGGCTCCTGGGCATCAAGAGCCTCTAAAGCAGCCTGTAAAAAATATTAATAGATTATTAAATTTCAAATTAGATATTAATCTTTGAAATAAACAAATTAAAACCTACAATCTTCTCTTGGGTCAGTTCATTTACCGCAGTTCCATCTTTTTTTCTTCTACTCGAGCAAAACAATTTTGCTCGAGGGATACATCCTTCAATATTCATTTTGTACTTCTGTAATGACATTGAAACAATATAAAGTGAAAGTATAATCATATATTCATTATTCAATAAATCACATAATTTAAGTAGGATCCACTAAAAAGGGAATGTCCTAAAGAAAAATTATAAACAACTATATCGTACCTGCTGCCTCTCATGATCTGCCATAGTGGTGCACCCCAAAGTGTGGAGGTATTTCTTTGAATCAATGTTTTTTTGTTTTTTTCAGAAGATTCCTAAATAATGATTAATAATTTATAAGATTATATTAATGCAAAATATGAAAACTCTCATTTAAATAACTCAAATTAGATTAATAACTTAAATTTGGCAGTCGCCCAATGGGTAATCATTTGGCGATATTGCTCTATCGGGAAGTCATCTATGATAGGTAATGTCTCTAACTCCATGCCCACTCTATCACACCAGCCAACATACAGCTCATGCTTATAAGCTCTCCAAAGCTCTCCTAGCTCTTTTAAATGCGCTGGTCGTGCACCTTCTCCATCAGGGAAGTTAAACCGAAGCTGAAACAAAATTGATTAGTTCATTTAAATAAAAAAATATACTACATTAAATCCAATAGATTTTTTAGCCATATTTGTGCCCACGCGTTATCCTTGACTTCGGGTGGCAGATGTATCCAAGAGAGAGGGCTGACCGGAATGATATCAGAGTATTTGGCTAGCGTCGCCAAAAAACCCCGACATTGCTGCCCAGATTTCTAAATCATTTTTCCATCAACATTGTATTCAACCATCAACTGTTTCTAGTGGTTCCATACCGCGCGCAAGCGAGTACGCCCCCTCCCCCGCCTCCTATCTGTAGATGAATCTGTTATTAAAGAAAAATAATATCAATACAAGTTATAATAAAAATAAATTTTGGTATAAAAATTTGATAGAGTTATATAAATATACCTGTGGTAGTCGGATCAATGGGTGTAGAAACTGAAGGAATATCCTGTACAGGTGGAGTGTCCCTCAGTGTATGCTCCTCAGCCACATACTATGTCACAGGAGGAGTCTAAGAAGGTGGAATATAATAGCCCAGAGATAATGAACCGGAAGAAAAAGATGATGGCATAGACATCTGGCCAGCTGGTAGTGTAAACATCGGAGGTCTAAATATCTCATATGTCCCTAAAGACAAGCCAGGATCAAAATAGGGCGTAGAAGATACGTCTGTGGTAGTGGGTCGTCTAACTCTCTCCCCACGAGCCCTCGTACTACCGGCCTCAGTACCGGGACCACTAGATGATCGTCCATCTCTGACACCACCCCCCTCCTACCACCAACCTCTCTACTGGGAGCAATATCAGGCTCCTCATTAGATATCTGTCGTCTAGGGGGTGGATCCTGAAAAAAAGTTTGACAGAAAAGTAAACACATGATATTATAAGTTATTGAAATATTTATATTTGAAATAAAATACTCACAACAGAGATGAGTGGAGGAACACCCATCTGTACCATGCGACGATTATTATCTGTAATCTTTTTTCGCCGCCTCTCTTCAATGGGTGTCATTTCCTACAATGAAAACAAATATGGAAGTAATTAGAAACAGATAACTAATGTGTAACCCAAAAAACAAAATATAGAAAAACCATTATGATAAAAAGAACATAATGAAACAGAAGATTTATGGTGTTATGAAGGTAAGTACTAGGATACACACTCTGAATGATGTAGGTGAGAACACGACTGTATGATTCTATATATTTCCCACCACAACTTCGGGTTCACAATCAACTCTGACAATTGAGCTGTTGGGGTCATCATAAGTAATAAAAGGATTACTTCCAATTGCAGTAGGGATAGTGTCAACTTCATTATCACCATCATCAAAAACATGTCTGGGATTTACTTCAATAATTACACCGAATTTAGGATGACGATGATCATTGACATAAAAAACTTGTTTCACCATTGATTCCAATACATATGGTTCATCGGTGGCAAGAGTGCGATTCATGTCAATAACTAGAAATCCACAATCATCAATAAAGGTGCCTTTCCTCGTCATTGAATCAAACCATTGACATTTCATCATTGTGACTCGACCATGCGAGTAATAATCCAAAATTATTATTTTCTCCATGACACCATAATAAGCAACATTTTCAGAACGAGGTCTAGTGTCTGATGAACTGGCATAACAGTCTGTTGTGGTAGTTAGCATAACACCATTATGCTGTTTTCTCATGTTTCTTGCTCGTTCAGTGATAATAAATTTGTATCCATTGATCACAAGTTATTTACAAGCACGAACCATGGTATTAGGACCAAAATCCAAAGCTCTTATTTCCTTAGAAACAGTGTCTATTGGAAAACTTGATACCTGAAATATAAAAAAATTGTAAACTTAATTAAATATTATTTTTATTTAGTTATTACAGAAATATTTTTACCTTCAATTTCAACCAAGCAGAAAACCCTTTACTATGCAAAGTCTCCTTCTTTCTCAAAGATAAAGAAAAATGCTTTATATATATCAATTCTTCATGTTCCCTGTAGATAAAAATAATAATAGTTTAACAAATCTTTAAAATTACAAAAGATACGATAAGAGATACATGTACAATTAACTTACTTGATATACTCATAGAACAAATCACAATTGAAAAACACTGTGCGATGTGCCATCTCTCGCTCTTCAAGGCTTAATGTTGTCAATGTATATGATCCCGAAATTCACCCTATCTGAGGATGTGATGGAAAACTGGGTTCAATTTGCCCATACTGTTCTTCTTCATTTCTCATTGGTCTGTTTATTCTCATAGTATGATCAGACAAATACATTGAGTAGAAATCCATAAATTCTTGAGCCAAGTAACCGTTCACAATAGAACCTTCAAGATAATTCCTATTCCGAACATATGATTTCAATGTGCACATGTTTCTTTCAATTGGATACATCCAACGGAAAGAAACGGGTACTCCAAGAAGTATTTCGGTCAGAAGATGGACAGTCAGATGCAACATGCATGTAAAAAATGATGGAGGGAATATTTTCTCTAACTCACACAAAATTAATGTTGTATCTGCCAACAGTTTTTGCACGAGGGATTTGGACAACCTCTTAGCACAAAGATCTCTAAACAAATAGCACAACTGAATAAATGAGACTCTAACATTAATGGACAAGAGATGATGGATTTCTATTGGAATCAACTCATGCAAAAGGACGTGATAATCATGAGTCTTCAAAGATTTCAACTTCAAATCTTTTCTGTTGACCCGTTTTGATATATTTCTTGAATAGCCATCAGAAACATTAATAGTCTCTAGCACTTCCATAAATTGATTTTTTTCAGCAGGAGTCATCACATAAGAAGCACATGGAACTTGCCATTTATTTTCACTGATACAGATAGGATGCAATTCTGGTCTGATCCCCCAATCTACCAAGTCACGCCGAGATCGTAAATCGTCTTTTGTCTACCCCTTGACATTTAGAAGAATCGAAAGCAACATTTCACATATATTCTTTTCAATGTGCATTACGTCTAAGTAATGATGTAACAAGTTTGTTGACCAATATGACAACTCAAAGAATATACTCTTATTCTTCCAATTGTAATAGGTATCATTGGAAACATTTTTCCTCTTTCTAGATTTCATTACACTCTTCCCAAATGAATAACTGAAATCTTTCAATTCATTACGCACATCAGTTCCAGAAATACGCTAAGGTGGATCGTCATTCTCCATGGTATTGTCAAATCTTCGACGATTGTTTCTATATGGATGGTTCATTGGCAAGAATCGTCGATGTCCCATAAAACTAAAACTACGACGATATTTCAGTCTTCTCGATCGAGTATTCTTCATACAAATAGGACATGAATATTTTCCTTTGTGCTCCATCCAGACATCATTGCATAAGCAGGAAAATCATTGATAGTCCACATAAGTGTAGCACACATCTGAAATATGTCTTTCGAACATGCATCGTATGTGGGCACACCCACATCCCAAAGAAGTTTCAACTCTTTTATTAAAGGTTTCATGTATAAATCTATATCATTTTTGGGATCAGAAGGTCCAGATATCAGTATACTCAAGAAAGTGTAAGGCTTTTTCATACATAACCAAGGGGGAAGGTTATAAATGTGTATGAAAACCGGCCATGTGCTGTGAGAAGTAAGTATCTTCCCAAATGGATTAAAACCGTCACATGAAAGACCCAGTCTCACATTACGCACGTTGGCTGCAAATTCAGGATATCGAGCATCAAATCTCTGCCATGCAAATCCATCTGCAGGGTGAACCAACTCTTCATTATTCTTTTTTTCTCTCGGTGTCACGCCATCGCATTTTTATGGATATTTCATCAGATATGAAAAGGTTTTGTAATCTTTGGATTAATGGAAAGTGCCACATTACTTTTTGTGGAACACGAGATGGTGTTCCATCATCTTTTGGCTTCCATCGAGAGGTTACACATTTTATACAATCATTTATTTTAGTAGTTCCCTACCAAAATAAGCTCCAATCATTCGGGCAAGCATGAATTTTTTTTTGAGAATCCAAGTTCATCAACCAACTTCCATGCCATATAGTGGTTTGAGGGAATATCTGCATCATCTGGAAGTAAGTCCATCAAGAAGGTAAGAATGTAATCAATTGTAGTATTTGAAATCCCATACATAGTTTTCCCATCAAACAATCGGATTAAAAATTCCAACTTTTTCATTTTATCACATTGCCAATATACTGGAGTCGTCGCAGCATCATTCAATTTTTTCACCCTATCAACATCATCATTTTCATTGGACGCATCATGTGTGCTTGTATCGAAATCTTGTTGGCTGGAAATCCTTTACTTCTCATGATGTCGAATAAATGGAAACCGATCATATATCAAACTCTCCAATTCAGTCCTATCATTTGGATCATCAAAATTTTGAGATTTCATTTTCTCTCCATTGTGATACCACACATAATAGTTTGTTTGGAAACCATATTTGGTTATATGATAGCTAACTGCTTCACGGCCCAACCAAGGTCTTCAAACACAATTAAAACATGGGCAGTGTATGCGACCACTATCCAAAGCCTTCTCAAATGAAAAATCTAGAATGATTTTCAAATTATTTTGAAAATCGGTTGAAATCTGATCAGTTTCGTACATCCAACTTCTATCCATTCTTTAAAAAATCGCAATAAGTCATTTCAAAGAAATTTAATAATATTAAAGTTTAATAAAAAAAAATATTTATGTAAATGACAATTGTTTACTCTATATAAAAGCATAACTGACACATTACTCTATATGAGAATCATATTAAGAAATACAACAAAATACAGTGTATATAATAAAATAAGATACAAAATTTCTAATGCCTATATTCAAGGATTGACCAGTAAGATATTGGAAGTGGATCAAGGAATACATAATCCTTAAGGGTCTTGTTGGGAGTATATGAGTTTTATACTTTAACTTCTTCAAGTAGATCAAGATGAGGAGTAGGATGAGGATCATGGGAGTGGCGGGACTGTCCAAGGGGGGTGTGGCGTGTCTATGGTGGTGCGGGGTGTCTAGGGGGTGGTGGGGCCGTCCGGGGGGTCAGAGGTGTCTAGGGGGTGGGGGGCTGTCTAGGGGGGTCAGGGTGTCCAGGTGGGCGGGCTGTCCATAGGGGTGGTCAGGTTGTCCAAGGGGGTCAGGGTGTATAGGTATATTTATATGAAAAGAATACCCCCACAATAATCATGCAGCCCTGTCATTAGTCGAAACCCATAGAACACATAAAAGAAGCTAGTATGGACATTTACTAAAATATTTAACACCATACGAATGAAAATACACTCTAAATATAGTTTGAGAGGATATAATGGTGTGTGTGAAAAAAATGATATTAAATCAATTTAAATGAATATGGAACAAATGAGGGTTTATAATACACTAAGAGTACCTCAAACAATCCAAAACCACTATAGCACCACATATTCAAATTCATGAAACAGGTCTTGGAAATCTTACCTACGTCTTTACTGATGACCACCTAATTGGAACACTCTATTTATGGTTCTTGAACATAAGGAACAAACAATGTTTGGTCTCTACCAACCCAATCACCCCCTTGTAGATCATAATCTCGTTTCCCCTTATACTAAAATGGTCTCACTGTAAGCTAATATTAATACCGGACCTAAACCATTCATTCTCCATAAAACAATGATCAAAGAACCATCAGAGGTATCTCTTATATAACCAAAACCATTTTTATCTATGATGTAACGAAATTCACAAGAATAACTTTTATTCAATAACCTTTTGGTATATAATGTGCATCAACAATGGTTCAATTATATGGTTCATCACATTCCAATTTATTAATCACCCATACATGATAAGAATTGAACATTGACTTTCATTTAATTACAACCATCATATTTCATTTAATTCTTAACATGCATAGAAGCATGGAAATTGGAATCTAATAACTTTAATTAGTCCACAAAACTTTTTAATAAATTTAACATGAAAAATAAAACACTTTGAAATCTAAATAATCACTATAAAGTAAAATGAGCTTGGAATTCTATTGCACAAGTAAAAACACTCAACGATGGAATATATGAAAAGAATATTAATATAAATTATTAAAACAAGATAATAAAGTAACAATGAATGTTAAAACTAAACATGTGATTGAATTTTATAACATATAATAAAAATTTCTTGGTAATGAAACATGAAAGGCACATAAAAAAATTAGACAACTGTCTAATGCAATCTATATGGGCTGGAATATGCATGGAATGTAAATAAAGAACGGAAACATAAATTGGGCTGGAATAGAAATTCGGCTGGAATATGAAAATAGAAATTGGTCTCATCCCACATCAAAATCGAAACTAAAAACTAAGAAAATACCTCATCCTTGGATGGGATGGAGGAAGTGAACTCGAAGCACCTCCAAAATCACCTCCAAAATCGCCCAAGCGCTCCCGTTTAGGCCTCTGGATCGCGAATGGGGGAGAGGATCGACTACTGCTAATTTGGGGGAAAGTTTTCCCAACAGTTTTTAAAAACCGTTGGTATATAACTCCATCCCAAACCTATACCAACGGTACGTCACCGAAATCCCACTTTTCCCAATGGTTCTCATTGAACCGTTGGTAAAAACACCCCTATACCAACGGTTGTGATGAACCGTTGGTAAAAGATTCCAAAAAACCATCTATACCAACGGTTATCAGAAACCGTTGGTATAGATGGCTATTCCCAACGGTTTAGTAAACCGTTGGGATATAAGTGTTGGGAAAACTCTATTTTCCAGTAGTGAACATGATCTGATTATGCAAGGATAGTCTATGAAACCACCATCTACTCACCTATTTTCTTATTAATCCATGTAATTGAATTCATAACTATTGTGGAATAATATTCTTTATCTTCCTTAGAGACTAATGATCCACCTTCATTTTGTAGATTTGTAAATTGATTCTGTGTTTTCATTGCATTTGACGATTTTCTGATCTGATATTTATGACAACTTTCAGTTCGTTTTTTCACATTCCTCTATAGTGTTGTTGAGAAATATTCTTCCATGTTCCAAATCCTCCACACCAAAAATAGTGACCATCAAAATAATTCTTGGAGTATTTAACTCTCTATCGATGCCATTACTGCTCATATTCCCTTCAATACCTTTTGGTTATAGAATATACATTTTGGGGATGTCCCATCTTTACATAAAAATAACATCTGATACTAGGTGAATTACATTCAGTCATTATTGTAAGACTGCTTATTCCATGGTGTATCTAAACCTTATGATTTTGATTTATATCTAAATTAGTTTTCAACCTTGAAGAGGCACTTGTGGTATGAAATCAATCATCACAACTTTATATTTGTGATCAAAATATATACCATCCTTGTCATTTGAATATAACTATTACTTCTATTTTTCTCGACCTCTATGATCCAATTCCATCTTTTATGTCACCTGAGTGATCTACATTCCCGATTTCATATGTGGAGTCAAGAGTCTCTCCTGATATTCTAATTTTCCTTATAGTATGAAAACATCTCTTCATGTTATTTGATACATTTTATTTGATTTTTTTTGTGTTAGTGAAACCATTGATCTCCGTATTATATTCTTCATCATTGAGCATGTACTCAACATCCTTTTTTGAGCTATCTGGAATTTAGGACTTAAGATTTTCAATTTATTCCTTCAGTTTATACATGTATTGTTCTTCCTACATTATATAGAGTTTTGAATCATGAACCACTCTATTAAATTTCTTCGTTTTGTCTCTCTAAACATATATCACCTTAAGAGAAGCTTCTAATTCATCCTAAATATAAACCCTTACTTCGACTTCTTCTTTATCATTTCCACTTTACATCCTTATTTGGGAGTTATTTACATATTCCATTATAGAATTTTCTCCATGATCCCTATATTCCTCCATCTCTTCTACCACAAATTTATTAGAAATTTCATTTTATTGTTAATGTATGTTATTATTTTTTAATAAATTTAACTTTACATTTTTCTTACCATTCCCATAGGTTGAAGACCTCTTCATGGGAATTTCAAATTCATCCTCACCATTATCTTGGAATTTCTTTAGACACCATGCTACAAGATGTATAATATTTCCACGTAAAAACATTCTAGAGGAAGTTTCCCATTGAAATTTTATTTTCCTCTTTGAAAATTTGAAGAAAGGAATGAAATGACCTCATCATTCTCTTATTATTCCTACCCATCCTCTGTAGTGAGTATTTTCAGGGACTTGAATTTCACCTCTTTGGATTTAATTTTTCCTATAGCCTCATTGTCATCATTGATCATCTTGTGTGTAATAAGAGTATTGTGTAAACTATCTAGTGTTATATCTTTCAGACCATTTTACTCTAGTAGAAAGACTTTTGAATTGAACATAGGTGGGATTATTCTCATGATTTTTTTGATGATATTTACATCATTGAGTATTTCTCCACGAACAAGCATATTTTCCACAAAAAAACATACATGGTCAAAGAATTCATCTATAGACTCATTGGGGTGAATTATCAGGTCCTCATATTTTTTATACAGAACCAATAAATTTGTTTCTATGAATTTTGAATCACCTTCATAGATATTTAGTATCTCTTAACAAATGGAATTAATTAACTTAGATGACATCAATTACATGTATATTTTGTTAGATAAATCTCCTCCTAAGTAATTGATTCCTTTAGCATCAAAATTAAATTATTTTCAGTCTTCTTCTGATAGAACTCCACTGTCCACACTAGTAAAAATACAATACATCATAACTATAAATAAATCCTTAACTAATTATCAGAAGTAAAGTTTCATCTGATTTTCCTAAAATAAAAAATACTTTCCATTAATGATCAGAATCCCTTTGTGATTAACAACCTTCATTAAAACCGCTGTGGGAGAAACACTGATTTTAATCATTTTCTCTAATACTGATTGTTAGCTCAAATAGGTTAAATACCATGATAAGAGAGGGTATAATAAAGGTATATAAGATTAAAAAAACTTATTATTTTGATCATGTCTCATCATTAAACAAAATAATCTTCTCTCCCATTCCTATAGAAATATATGAGAAGAAATTAAAGTATTCACAAGACACAAAAAATATAATTAGTTGGCCCACACTGGGATACATAAAAGGAGTATACAAAGAAAATGTGCTGATGTAAAAAATCTATAAAAGTGAATTGTTGTTACAAGTTTCTAAGAAGACTCACTATCATTCTTGGGTTTTAAACAATCACAATTTTAAAGCTCCATGCTCTCTCAAATGAAGTGTGATCACTACCCCTTTAAAAAATTCTTCTTTTGATCACTTGAATCAATATGATTTCCAATTAATTTGGTGCATCATTATGTTCCACTTTAATAGAATTTATTAATACCAATTTTACATATAATTTTTATGAAAATCCTTCCAATTAGTGTATGATTGAATTCCATGAATCTCGAACCAGTATTTCATGAATCTTCTCAATTCATTGTTAAACTTTTAAGCCATATTTTTCTATTTTCAAAGAGTAATAAAGGGAAATATTAAAATGGAGCCTAACAAAGGTGACTAAACTCATGGGGGTCTAATGTAGTGAAGGCCCAAATAATTTGCTTTGGAAAATTTAATCCCCTCTATAGGAAATGACCTGGTGCTGAATAAGTAGGATATCAGCTTGCTTTGTGTTTCCTTGGATGCTAGGAAATCATCCACCATGTCCCCTTCACTCCATGTATGTAGAATGTACATATAATTATTCATCAACTCCTTAAATCTTCTCATGACATAATTAATCACCCATGGGATATTCTCTTGGCCTTTTGGTATGTGAAAGATCATTACTGAGTCAGTCTCCATAGCCCAGAGTGATACTTTTATGATAACATAGCATTAGACTAGATATCATAGCTTCTGCCTCATCCTGTATGGAGTCTCCTCTACAATAATAATATGAGAAGGAAGTTTTGGATAATCCCTTCCCATCCCTGATCAGACCCCCACCTCACATAATTCCCAGTAGACAGGACCCATATGTGTTCAATTTTAGTCCCTATAGTAGAGGCTTCAATCTCACCCACTGACCCAGACCCAACCTACTTCTCATATTTACAGATGCTTTTAAATCCATATGAAGACATATAGATGGGGGAACCTCATATCCCATACACATATTGATCAGGTCCATTAGTATATTTCTAGTTTTAATGATGATACTTGTTCGATTTCCAAATTTCCCTTTGTGTCGTGTTCTATTTCTAGATATCCACATACTCTAGCAAACCAAGAAAAAAATGATCAACCTACCCTTTCTCTCCACACCATATACACTTAATCCCTAGAACCGACTTTGTAGGAAATCCCCTGATGACCCCCTATTCCGACGAACCTATGAACCCCCTAAAATCATTCCATACCAGCATCACCCATTAACTTTTATAAAAAAGATGTCCAGTTGTTTCAATCTCCGATTCCATGTAGAAAACACACTTTAACACTAGATTTACTCGTATACACTATAAATTCTCTTCTATTGGAAAGAATTTGTTCCCCACATGTTATACCAAAAAATTATACTTTGATGGTATTTCCTTGAACCGCATTATCTCCCCCAATCATTACTGTTATTTAGTACTCTATGCAATCTAATAAATTCTTTGGATGAAAACCATCCTAAAGCTGATCCTATGAAGATGAACCTATTTGGTTTGTTATTTATTACAATTCTGGGAAATATGGCCCATTGGTTCCCATCAGGAGCTTCCTTAATGAAGTTAGGGTGTCAACAAACCTCTTTTAATGTAATATCCGAGACATGACAACTTGGGAACCATAGTCTATCCCCCATCCAATTCTGTTGATAGAATTTAATATCACCCTTGCCTACTATCCAACGAGTGTGATTCTATAGGGACACTATGAATGGTTGAATCATTTTCCTGATGGTTGTAGGAATATCCCTTTTTCTTGTCACATCCTCCTCATATTAGGTTGCATTAGTTTCCACCACAGATATTTCCCCTCGAACACCTCCAATGCTAACTTAGCATGCATACCCTCCATTAACTTGTATACACTCTTCCTACTAATGCCTCCCTCCACAATGGATTTAGCTAGATTAGCCCATGATGCCTAGTAGTGTTTACCTTACATTTGTCTATCCCATATAAAGGAAACCATCAACCTCTCCATATTAGGTATTACCCTCTTAGGGACTTTCAAGGTAGAAAATACATGCATCATAATAGAATCTAATACACTATTTACCAACATAACCCTTCCTCAAAAGATAAAAATAAGTTTTTCTAGTTTAATAACCTTATTTTTATTCTATTTATGAACTTATCATAATTATGAATCCAAATTTTATTCGGTGTCACTAGGGTACAAAAAATACTCCGTCGGGAAAGCACCTCTTCGCATTTCCAACCAATTACATAGGTACCTGATCCAAATGTATGAAAATTTTATAGAATAATATAAGTAAATTTTACCTCGATTAATCTCTTGACCACTCCAAGATAAATATTCCTTCATTATCCCATTGATCCCTAGAACTGATATCATACTCCCATTGACAAATCGAATGGTTTCATCCGAAAAAATGAAGTGTGAAATTCCCTTTCCTATGTGTCTATTTTTGAATGGAAGTATCCTACCCATATGAAGGGTGTGGTTGATGTACTGACTCAACACATCCAGTGAGAGGATAAACAATTTTGGGTATAATGGATCTCCTTGCCTTGAAACACTTACCATCTTGAAAAAACGAAACTTCTTACCCATGAAGGAGTTGAATAATCAAGATGAAATGAAGCAATATAACAATAGATCAATGACACATGGTGAGAATACCATACATGAAAGGACCCTTATAATAATGTTCCATTCAACACGATTGTATGCCTTATTCATATAAAGATTAATTTCTAGATTTATTCTAAAATTATTTTGGTTTATGTCACTTATAATCTCTTGGGATACTCTAATCATTCCTTGGATTGTCCTTCCTTTCATGACTCCATGTTGTTTTTTAGTAAACTAGTTTGGTAGGCATGTCACCATTCTCTTACTAAAGATACATGTCAATACATTGTATGAGACATTACATATTCCTATTGGATGATACAGATCCAAGTAATATGGGCCATTCACCTTCATCAACATAACCATTTTTGTTGTGCATGCCACCCATGGTAGATTGTACCTCGAAAGTCACAACTAGAAAAAAGGCTATTGCCATGGTTCAAAATTGTGGCAATAGGGCCCAAAACGGTGGCCATAGGCTACAGCCACACTTTTTCCCAACTTTGGGCACTATCTCCATGGCATTAGGGTCTAAACTATTTCCATAGTTTTAACCATGGCCATAGGTGACCTATGACCACGGTTTTGAAAACCATGGCAAAAGGGGGCCTATAGCCACAGTTTTGAAAACCGTGGCAATAAGGGGCCTATGGCCACAGTTTTGAAAACCCTGGCGATAGGTGTCTTTGTTGTCAACAGTGTCAGTTGACCTATGGACACAATTTTAACTATGGAAATAGGGCCCTATTGCCATGGTTTTAACAAGGGTTATAGCCCAAGAAAACCGTGGCAATAGCCTAAAAATATTGTGTACCTAGCCAAATTTGATCCCCGCACCTTCCCTTCATGTTCCAGCACCCTAACCACTACACCACTAATTATTTTGTGTATATATCAATATAATATGTCATATATAATATTAAAAACTGTTTCAATATCCTAAAAAACCATGGAAATAGTTCTTCCCACCATTGTTTTGCATGGAAAGTTTTTCTCCTGCGCAAGGGTGGGAGACCAATAGCCACGGTTTTCAAAATCGTGGATATAGCCCTTCGAAAAATATATATATATCCACGTTTTTGAAAACCATGGCTATAGGTGTGGGATATAGACACAATTTTGAAAACCGTGGCTATAGCCCATGAAAAAAAGACCTTCAACCACATTTTTAAAACTGTGGCTCTTGGCCACATAACCATGGTCGTAGCCACCTATAGCCACACTTTTAAAACCATGTCTATAGATCTGTGGTTGTAGAATGTTTTTCTATTAGCGAGTTATCCTACACTGCATGCATCAAATCCCTCTTAATCACCTCTCAAGAACCTCTCTAAAATGACTATTGAACACCATCAGGTCTAGGAGAACTTATTAGATTAATGGTAAATACCTCATTATGCACCACTTCTTCATCTGTAACCTCACACAACACTTTGTTTTCCCTCTCATTCACCCTTAGCGATATGACCTACAAGAACTCAGCTAGGCCTCTTGGATAGCCACTTGACATTCTCGGATTGGGACCTTCTAGTAATGATTTGATGTAATCTACCACCATTACCCCACCTCATCCCCATCATTTGAGAATGATCTAGCCCCTAAGTACATTTAGACTCTTATGTCTACATTTTTACATAATTCATACATGAAAATATCTAGTATTAAATCCCCTTCCTAAATCCATTTTGTTCAGGAAATTTCATGTCAAACCCTTTTTTGCCTCAATAACATTTTATCTAGATGACCCTTCCTTTATCATTGCTCCTCAAATATTGACTCATCCCAATAATTTTCCAGGTAGGTCCCCATCCTTTCGATTTCTCTACCGACCACTTCCACTTGCTATCTTCGAGGGGGAATAATTTTTATCTACAAGTGTATATTTTCTCTTAGTCTTATAATCTTATTAAGTTATCCATGGATTTACAATTACCAAATAATCCCATGAATCCCTTACTATCTCAAAAAAACTTTGATCTTCCTATAATGTTTGAGGGTTGTGAATGCATTACTCTATGCTCTCCTTGACTGACCATCTAATTTGCTGCGATGAGTCATCTGATAGACTATGAGATAAATGAGTAATGTTAACATATAGAAATAAGGACATTACTATCCCATTCATTAATCACTAATAAAGATGACACCAGGTTCACCGCCCCCTCTGATTGTAACACCATGTAAAATGATCCCCAACTTACCCTGCATCCATCATCCCACTACATTCCATGAATGCTACAAATTCCCGACTTTCTCTCCTTGGGAACACTTCGGTCCCTGGATTTTCCTCTGGGTTCCCCACCACATTGAAGTCCCTACCCCCCATTCATGGCATGTCCTCTAAATGAATAGAGAAAAGGATTTCCCATTGATCTTCCCTCCCTTGGGCATTGTAATGAGAATACACAAATGTGAAGAGAAAACTTTGGTCCCCTAGCATTATTTTCGTTGTCATGAACTGATCTGATGATATAATTAAGTCAACTGAGATACTGTCTTTTTAGAACAACCATATGTGCAAGTTAACCGGATTACCATTTATACAACCCTTTTAATCTAATCCATCAGGTATATTTGTCAATTATGTATGAGTCCTTCTTTGGTTCCAAGAATGCCACCATTGATAAATTTCGTTTGAAATGAAGTTGTATTTTTTGCGAGAATTTATCCCGTGTGTGTTCCATATGAGTATAATTAACATTAGAAATATATTATCCTGGATTTGGACCTAGACCCATGACCTTGATCTACCAAAGACATCTTATAATTCTCTTTTGACTTAGTTTGTGATCCAGTATAAACCCTCCTATGAACATTATGCTTAGAAACCTCTGAAGACCCAATTTTTGACTCATCTGTCTACATCAGATCACTCTAATTTGGCCATGGAGAACTGTAGTCCTACCATGAAGAGGGTAAACTAATCACTAAATAAGATGATGACATAAATCCATGGAAGGAATATATTCACGAGCTTGCTTGAACATACATTCAACCCGAAGAAGGATCCTAGCTGGCATTGGGCTGGAGAGATCCGTCTTCAGAAAAATCATAGCCTCTACTGCCTCTACCAGAACAAGCATCTGATCATCTGTGTAGTAGAATATCTCCTAGAATACACATCCATCGACCACTAGAAAAGAGGAAATCTCCATCGACCCAATGAACTAGGGATCTAGAAGAAAGTTGAAACAAAGTCTTCCTGGGATACCAAAACGATGCAAAATGGTTTCTGATTTAACACCAACACCCTGGCCAGGCGATCCAGAACCCACGAGTTGACGAAATTTTGAAAAAGTGAGAGAGGAGGTCTATATAACCCAATCCTTGCCACTAAAGTCCCTTGAAAATTCATTTATGCCTCCTCAAAAGTATCTAATAAAACTTCTAGAACAGGAAGATCACCATTGTTGAGGGGAGCGCCCCTACACGAGAGACAATCCCCATATAATAGTCCAAATCTATTTGAGTGTTTTGGTTCGTTAAATTCCAAAATATGAAAACGATTTTTATTAATAGTTTATAACATGCAAAATCATAATAAAATAATCTTCGACTTGTAATTCTATAACATCAAATGAACATATTCAAATGAAATCAGTAGTAGTGAACACAACTCGCTCATAGTGGACAATTACATCAACTTTGCACTAATTCTCATAAAACAGAATGCAACAATTCTAAACACATTGATTCATCTAAAACAAGAATTAAACAATCGATGATAAATTAAGGGTGCAACAACAATGATGAACCGGGCAGTACAAAGCCCAAAACAACTTCAATTTAACCAAATAAATTCAATAAGAATTTAATATTCAAGAGGTAATGAGAGTTCAACATTTTACAGGTTGAATTAATTGTGGAAAGGAAATGAAATCATTAAAAGGGACACCAAGGATTTACATTCTTCGGCCATATGGCCTACATGCACAGGGCAGAATCATCATGGGTCTTTTACTATGCAAGGAAATAGTTACAAGAGCCAATAAGAGGTGCAAACATAAAATAGACAGTGAATGAACGTATCACACATAGCAGAACAAATAATCAGGCTACTAAAAGCTTCAAAAAAGGACAAGGAAAAACACATATGGAACTGAGACCCCCTTACCAGGGTTCAATCTCACCTTTTTCATGGAAGAAAACTTTCTGCAAGCTGCTGAAATCTTGGTTGTGGAATCAAATTATTAAAGATCTCCTCTATTGTCCATGTAAACAGCAGTTGTCTAGATCTGTCATCAACATCCTCCAGGTCCGCTGAACTAGGTCTACTATTGTTGTTCAGGTTTTGGGTCCGCTGTCAAACTATCCAAGTCCACGACAGCCATCCAGATGAGTTATGGGGGTCTCGGAAAACCGTCGTTGATGTCTGCCCTTTAGATCCAAGAACCAAAGAAAAACCCAAATGGGGCATTGTGGAGGTGTACGGATCACCTCCTGTGTAAACCGGACACTTCAAAACCCTAATGGAGCACGGTCGACTGGTTATTTATCCCGATGAATAGCATGCCTCTTCCTTGATGGGTGCGGATCTTAGGACCCCGATGTCTCTAGCAGAAAAAGAACTGGGAGATGTGGAGGTGCGTTGCTCTCGTCCATCCTCCAAAATCCCCAAAATGGAAACCCTTGATCAGCTTCTCGGTGGCTAACCAAGAATGCACCGATGTCTCCCTTAGCCACCTCCTCAAAGAATCAAAAAATAAAGAGTTTTGGTCTCCTTCTTCAAGCATGGACCAAGAGATCCTTCGATCTCTCTCCGGTAAACCTCAGTTCCTCAAAATCCCTCACTACACACCGACAAAGAACAAGGATGGAGCCACCTGAGATCTTTCTCCACGCTCTCTCTCCCTCGTCCTGGCCGAGTTGCATCCATTTCATTGAAGAATTCCCTCAAAACCCTAAAACGCAGTGAAAAACTCGTGGACACATGGACGGTGGAGCTCCAATAGGTGGTTCTATTTTTTAAGCTGCGTAACAGTTTCTAACAAAATGGCTTATTAAAAAAAATTCATTTTATTAAAAAAAAAATAAAGTGACTTAAGTTTCACAAATCTCCAACTTGGAAATTAAATGCATGAACAAATTTATTATGAAAAACAAGAATCTCCACCTTGAAAATTAAACCTAAAACACATGACTATTCTGCACCACCTAACACCATCATCAACTTGGGAATATCCTAAACAGGAAACAACCTATGGTCTATGACCCAAACAGTCCCTCTACCATGCATCAACTGTGACACATGTCTCCCAAAGTTGAATGATATTTAAAAGATGATAAAAATGTTCAGAATTAAACAATTCTAAACAACTGCAAGATAAAAGTTTCATACCTACACTTACCTGAGTCGCACTCTGAGACGATGTCAATGAGGAAGACCGGACCGACAAATCACATGCCAACAGGTCCTCAAGTCAGCTCACATGTGCCTGCAGAACACAAATAAACAAAGCAGTATACATCCTCACGTAAAATATAGTAAAACAAATCTCAGATAAATTCACATAGAATGTAACTCAATACAAAATAGTGCAATCATGCAAAACAACATAGAGAGAGAGCAACAAAAGACACAAATCCCAAAAGCAAACAAATCACTCACTCAACCTGAAGCTAAAACAGACTTAGAAAACTCTCCACCTAAGGGGAAGACGCAGCCTATAACTGAGCCAATAAGAGAGGTTCCTCAAAAATAGGGTACCACTAAAAATATCATATAGTACCAAGAGTCTTAAGGGAAAACTCTAGACTCATGAGAAAACTGGCAATCCAAGGGCAGCATGCTACCGACCAAGAAAAACCATCTTAGTCTAGCTTTCTAACGATATCTAGGAACCGCCTGATATCACTAAATAGATCTAGAAAAAACCACCATAAAAATCGATTGTCACCGAACCTATTCACATAAACTGTCACTCTAAACACTACCCAGGCCCAATCACCACTCGTAATGGGTCATGACCTAGAGAAACAATCCCAAAACCAGAACATACTAGAGGAGGAAACCCAGAGCAAAATTATCAGCTCACTCTCTTAAGGCTATAGTTAGCAACAGGAGCAATGCGGAGAAGGGAAACATGCGTAGTAAATGAAACAACCCAAAAAGGTCTCCACCTGAACCCATGAAGACATAACAGGACCAAAGTACCAAGCACCGTCGACTTTAAAACCAAGAAACGCCTCCTGAAAACTCTAACAGGAAGACTCTCGATGCAAGGCACCAAAAGATCCTCAACAGATGGATTCAGAATCTCCACCATAGGAGATGAATACCTAAACAAGAGCCCATAAGGAGACATCCTATCACAAAAGGGAAACTGCAAGGACACATGCAAGCAATCCCATCATCCAATGACAGCTCAAAGATGCGAGAACAAAGGCCCGGATCCAGGTAGAAACTAGGGGAAAAAAGAAACTAAAGGGCCACACATCCCAATCTAGACTTACTAACGGCACACAATTCCTAGGAAACTAAACATATCCACTAAACAGGGTTGAACAGTAAACAAAGAATCTTGGTGACCAGGAAAGCGACAATGCACCGACAAGCTACCCAAACCTAAACACCGAACTCGCTACATGACCATACCTGGAGAAAACAGTTCTAAAGGATGCAGAGGAACACAACAGAGCTAACATAAGCTCATATCATAGGCAAAAGGCAGACACTAGAGACACAAGATCCTACCAAGACCTTACTGCTAACCACCTCTCAAACATAGACAAACCTCACAAAGAATCTATTTCTACCTCGAAACCATAGACACACATAGGTAGAAACTACCAAGAGGCATCTTTGAGGTTTAAACAGGAAAAGAAAGATGTGAAACAATGAGAAAACACACTATCATCAATATAATGAAATTACAGCCTAAGAGAGCTAATGACCTAGCTGAACAAAAAATTAAAAACAAGCTGCAATAGGTAAAAGCCACTAACAAATCATTTTAAAGCAATGAACAAATGAGTTCAAATTTTAACAAAGAAAAACTTAAACCCAATTAGGCTCTTATACCACTTTGTTTCGGGGAGAACCACTATACGAGAGACAATCCCCACATAATATCCCAGATTTATTTGGGTGTTTTGGTTCGTTAAAGTCTTGAATGTTTTAATGATGTTTATTAACAGTTTATAACATGCGAACTGATAATAAAATAAAGTTAGACTTGAAATTCCATAACATCAAATGAACACATTTAAATGAATTCAACAGCAGTGAACACAACACGCTGGTAGTGGACAATTACATCAACTTCACACTTAATTATCATAAAACAGAATGCAACAATTCTGAACACATTGATTCATCTAAAACCAGAATTAAACAATCAATGAGAAATTAAGGGTACAATAGAAATTATGAACTGAGCAGTACAAAACCCAAAACAACTTCAATTTAACAAGATAAATTCAATCAGAATTTAATATTCAAGAAGCAATGAGCATTCAACATTATAAAAGTTGAATTAAATGCGTAAAGGAAATGAAAGAAGTAAAAGGGACATGAAGGATTTACATGCTTCAGATATATGGCCAATGTGAATGGGACAAAATCATCATGGGTTTTTTTACTATGCACGGAAACAGTTAAAAGAGCCAACAAGAGGTGCGAACATAAAATGGATTGCAAACGAACGTAGCACACATAGCAGAAAAAATTATTAGGCTACCGAATCATCAAAAAATGACAAGGTAAAACACATATGGGACTGAGACCCACTTAACAGGGTTCGGTATCACCTTTGTCGTGGAAAAAACCTTTCTGCGAGCTACTGAAATCTTGGTTGAGGAATCAAATTCTTAAAGATCTCCTCTACTGTCCAGGTACACAACAGCTGTCTAGATCTCTCGTCGACATCCTCCATGTCCGCTGAACCGGGTCTACAATTATTTTTTAGGTTTGGGGCCACTGTCCAACTGTCCAAGTCCATGACAACCATCCAGATGAGTCATCGGGGTCCAAGAAAACCATCATTGAAGTATGCCCCTCAGGTCTAGGAACCAAAGAAAAACCGAAATGGGAAATTGTGTAGCTATACTGATCACCTCCTGTGTAAACCTGACTCTTAAAAATCCCAATGGAGCATAGTAGGTTGGTTCATTATCATGATGAATAGCCTACCACTTCCTTGATGGGTTCAGATCTTAGGACCCCGAAGTCTCCACCAGAAAAAGAACTGGGAGATGCAGAGTTGTAATGCTCTCCTCCATCCTCCAAAATCCACAAAACAGAAACCCTTGATCAGCTTCTCTATGGAAATCTAGGAACGCACCGATGTCTCCCTTCTCCGCCTCCTCAAAGTATCAACAAATATAGGGTTGTGGTCTCCTTCTCTATGCATGAACCAAGAGATCCTTCGATCTATCTCCGATGAAACTCAGTTCCTCAAAAGCCCTCACTGCACACCTACAACAAACAAGGATGGCGCCACTCGAGAGCCTTTTCCACACCGTCTCTCCCTCAGCTAGGCTGAGTTTCATCCATTTCATTGAAGTCTTCTCTCAAAAACCTAAAGCATAGTGCAAAAATCTTTGACATGTGGACGGTGGAGCTCTAATAGGTAGTTCTATTTTTTAAGCTAGGTAACAATTTCTAGCAAAATGGATTATTAAAAAAATGCATTTAAGTAACAAAAAATAAAGTGACTTAAGTTTCACAAAATTCTACTAGGATTGTCACCTTCATAGAAATCACTGTAAAATAATTAGGGAATGACCCCTAAGAAGGAAGTTTCCATCGTAAAACATCCTTGCACGAAGGCTTTAAAAGCCACCTACAGCCTTGAAACCCAGCCACCCCTTTAGTCTAGGTGAACATCAGGGGAGGATGAGAATCCCCGCTGTCACCTTACACTAGAGAACATGGTTGCGCTGTAGATTATGAACCCTGAGGGAATGGAGCATCGATCGAGAGAAGATTTTCCATCTTGACATTGTTAAACTTTTGTCTTTAAAAAAACCCACAACTATAGTTAAACTCAGAACATTTACAAAACTCAAAACTTTCATGAAATTTCATTTCTTTGGGAAACTCATGGTATTATGAAGAGCTTCATGCAACAAAAATCATTCACAAAATACCTTTGCAAAATTAAATCCTTTGGATATTCTTTAAGTATTTTTTTCTCTAAATTAATGTAGTACCCGCCTATTTAAAAATGTTTTCTCCACTTCATGAAAATATCTTGCTCACCACCACCATTTCATGTAACTCTTCACTATTGTTCTTGAAACTCTATTTCTTGATGAAATATCCGGGAAATTTTCTATTCATGAAACTTGACATAATCACATAACTTTCCACATTTTACTTCATGACTAATCCATAATTCACAAAACATTATTTCAAGAATATCAAAACATTCATGACACCAAACCTTCATGAATTCCATGAATTTACCATATTTTCATGAGGTAGTCCTGAAAATCCATATTTCATGAAGCTTATCCATTCCACTATATTTTAGCCCCAAAAAATTTGGAAAACAATTATTTTGACACTCTATTTTATCACTTAGATGAGACTTAAATCCACTCAGTGTTAAAAATAAGAAACACTTACATGACTTATTTGCCCAAACCCAAATTAAATATGACTAGCACAAGGTCCCATCTTTAATTAGAGACTTGCACAAATCACCTTTGAGAACACCTGTATAGACCCTTGAAGGGTTGATCAAGGTCTTTCACAAGTGTAGACTCCTAGGTGGTCCATCGACCAAGGTGTTATCTATTCGCCATGGATTGCCTACGCAAAGCACCCCCCATGTGATCCTCTTTGGTTCTCCCTACCTTCTAGCCTGGGTTAGCCATCCATCAGGCCTTCTTCAAATATTTTCATGTCCAAACCTCTAATTCTTTTGTTCCCTTATCTCATAGTGATCAAATCAAAACCTCCACCAAGCCCCCATATTTACAAAACCTTGGCGAGTGGAACACCAGTGTGTCCTCCATTTGGGTTTGTATTCCTTTGGTTAGAGGTTCCCCACACTTTTCTGGTTGGCTGCTCAAGGTTCTTAGGGTGCATGTGGGTATGTATCCCTATAGTCACAAGGACCCTTACACCAGGGACGGTGTTGAGGAGTTCTCGATCTAGGAATATAGTTATAAGACTATGTCCATCCCTTCTCATCTCTAAGACCCAGAGCCTATGGTTCCTATAAAGGAGGATAATGATCAAACTTGCTTTTCTATTCAACATGGAATGAGATCCTCCTCCCATTTCAGAACCAATTTCAGGACAACCATCATAGTGTAATCCCATATCCATTCATGTGGGAGGTTGTAGTCTTGCTCCTCTCCAACACCACATCCTTCACCTTTGTTACTTCCTTACCTTGGACTCTCGTCCAATGCAAATTAGAGAGAGGGAAGTGTTGTAGCCCCAAAGTCTTCTACCATAGCCTCGAAATCTTCCACCAACGAAGGAGGAAAAGTGAATGGTTTGTCAAATCTTTCAGTTCCTCTTGTTCCTCACACCGAGCATGACTCACATGAGATTAGAGGTTAATGATGATCATGAAACCCATACAATCCACATAAAGAATTAAACTATGAGAACTCTGATTCATGCTAAATAGGATACATAGTAAGTCCAGTTAGGGCCTGAGCTCAATGGGAATAATTATTAGGAATAATCCCCAATCATAATTCCCTTAATCCAGGTATCCTCCTCCAGATTAAACCTTGAGTAAATCCCCCAAATGACCATGAGTTAAAACATCCTTCATAGTCCCTTCACATGGGATATCCTTATTAGAAGTACTCCCCAACCTATTATCTCAAAGGGCCATACTCCCATGCGATACATGCCCTTAAGGGCCTCCATAGGCATGGGTCCTCACCAATAAACTACATGGTCTTTGATTTCAATCCAAATAGGATATATAGGAAGCACCCCTGAGGTTCAAACCTGACTCTTAAATAAACCCTATTCTTTTTAGGCCATATCCCAAGAGGGTGTAACTCAACTTGGAAACTCATATCCCTTACGAGTTCTTTGGGATGTTTCGACATAAGTTCCACACTAAACTATTATTAAGAACCTTCCACCTAGATGTACTTTCCACCTGACATTAAAGTGTAATGTTGGGTCCTCATCACATGACCTTAAATGTTATGATGTGCCCCATTAAGTGACACCAGACTACATGGGTTCTAATTACTTTCATAAGGATATGTAGGAATCCCATTTATGGGTTTTATCCCAACACAAAACAATTCCCATATCCCTAGATGAAGATAAATTCTCGACTGACCTTTATCTAACTGGATAATAATAAACTCTAGAGTGCCCCAATGTGTGGCTAGAAAACTAGCATCATTGTAATAATAACCAAAGAATCTCTAAGTAGTATATTAGTAGATACCATTGATGGAGAACCTCAGATATATACAAATATCTCCATTAATAAAGAACCCCAAATACATATAGATGATTCTAAATTACACACAAGCTAATAATTGATTACTAATATTGGGATAACTCACAACATTCTTGGGAATTAATGAAGGATTCATGAACATATCTTAAATCTATAAGAGAGTCCTGGAGAAGGCAATAATTCCCCTAAAAAAGGGTGTGATGAGAACAATCTCCCATTCTATTGGAAAATGAGAGTTCTTAAGCATCATGGGTAAAAATTCCTAATGAGAATCTACCATTCGAAAGTAGGTCCCTATGGATACAAAACCATTGGGTGTTTCAGGTTCCATTAATTAACCCGTTGGAAACTATTTAGAAATAAAATACTGTAATGAGGTGTGAAATCCAAGGGAAATAAAAATGGTGAACCCAACATGTATTATTAACCAATATGATAGTGTAACCTACTTATTATTCCCATTCCATTGTCAAAGTAAATGTGGTATAGATAGTGAAATCAATCATGCATGCGTTCATCCCAAAAATATTCTTCTTTAACTGGGGTTTCTTGATTATGTCTATTATATATCCTCAAGAACATCATTCTAAGAACTCCCTTAAATCCAATGGATGGATCCTTTCATGTTTTCACCAATGAATTCCTCAACTTATATTCAGGCTGGATCTTCATCTATGCAAAGCATATCATCACCGACTCGGTGTATTAAATGATATGTCTCAAACTCACTGGTTCAAGAGGACTATCAAAACAGTACAATATAAATCTTGGAGTCCCCTGATAGGCCCTCCAACTCAACTAGAACCACCAACATTCCGATCAATGATGACTGGTGGTCCTGAAGCAGACGACGCTGATCACCTTCTTTAACCATTTCAGGAGATTATCCCTAGAATGAAACAACCAATACCTCGTATATTTTAGAAAGGTGGTTCAGGAGTCCCCCTAGAGCCTTATCTCAAAGATACATAGGTCCTTATCAAGGTATTTTACTAACAATAATTATCATGAATTTCGTACGATAGTGAACCCTCAACATGATGAGGGTGTCGCCTTCGACTATTCAAACTAGGTCCCTCATATTTGGGTATTCAAGATGACCTATTTGGGATGAAAACCAAACAATAGGGAGTAGGTTCACACTATCATCCACTCAAGAGAATCCCACTAACCAATTTTGTTGGAAAATAAGGAGCGGGCACATACACTAGTCCATCTTCAAATAGCCAGCCATCAGACTCACCTTGCAGCATTCAAAGAAGCCTACCAACTAAATACAGTGGCAGCCTGCAAACATGAATATACACCTACTTGCACCCCCAAAACCTTTTAGCAGCCTCATCTGGCTGCACATGGAGAGTTTATTTGGAAAGTCCCAATGAAAAGCAGAGGGCAGACTCAACTCTCTGCCCATGAGTATTGTCAGTATCCACAAATAGGAAATGGAGGACATGAGTAGGAACATAGAACTACTCCATATATGAAATGTATTTATATCTAGATTCCAGTCACTGAATTCACCAAACCTATCTTAGAAATGGTAAAAGGGTAGAACCAAATCCCTACCAACATCCTACAAAATTTCTTGGATATCATCATGATGATGAAATTTGTGCCCGAGGGATAAACACATAACTCTGTACCAAAAAATGGGGTCGATCAGTAGTATAACACCATAAAGTAGACACATACCTCTACTCTTATCCAGGAGGGTCATGGGAACCCCCCATATTACAAGGAAAACAGGATTGAGAGTATACACCTACTCCAATAAGAGATAATTGGAATGTTTGAGTGGAAACTCCAAAATAGGCACAAAGACATGCCCATGATAACCACTTCTCCTAAAAAGTGGCCTCAATTACTCATGACAAGGAATATAAGAAGAAGTATCATCAAGCACGATTGAAAAATCAGGATCTGTTCTATGATCAGGCTTTGTTTGATGCTGGAGTTTTTGAATCCCTCATACTTTTATCTATTGCAGCTCAATATCCTACCTTCCTATTACCAAATTATGAAAGCATTAACAATAATTATGAAGGTCCTCACCTGACACTTCACTATGAAATCTTGATTCATGTAAAGTATTCGGTTGATCTTGAGATCCCATCTCTTGAAGAGAGCCACAACAACCTTCCATGTGTCAAGGAGACCAAGGAGTAAGAGTGTCTTCCCCTTGCTGTAATATATTGTGATGGCCCTCCCCATGATGGTGATCATTTCAAACTTTCTCTCTATAGTAGTGATTCACACTGTCAAAAGGATTCTATAATTAATAAAGTAGTGATGAGAAATCCCTCTTATCATGAGGTTCTTGTAAATACAAGGCCAGTCATGTCTGATGACTTATCACCAGTAGGTTAAATACTTTATCAACAAGAAGATATCCCAAGGTGAAGGTCATTCTCTGAACCTCCCTTGTGTCATTTTCCTTCCAATATAGTATAGGAAATCCCAATCGATCCCATTTCTTGTGGTAAAACAATCGATAAGCATCCACTGTAGTCAGAATAGGTCGAGAAACCTCTTATGAAAGATGAAGAAGATTTTATAAACATGATAAAGAAACTGGGTAAAGAAGACACACCATTCATGTTCTCACATTTAGCCACCTCTCTATACAACATTTTAGCAGGGTTGGTGAAATATTGTCTTAAGGACATCTGCCTCAACATGTGGAAAAATATTCATAACCTAAAAGAAAAGTTATTGCCCTATATTGTGTATTAAACTCACTCAAGGTAATAGAAGGGTTACATTTCCAAATTGACTTGGAATATCTCCTAGATTCCCGATATCCAAGGATTAAGAAATAGCAGGGGCCCTTCAATGTGCATGCCTCGATGCATTAATGAGGTTACAAAGGCTGATCACAGATACCCCACTGGGTGTTCACATCCGAGGATGGGGTGTACATGGATAATTTCATTTTACTATGCTCCTAAACTAGTAAATACTACCAAAGGTGGCATCATGAAATTTTATTTCCCCAAGCCAGTAATAACAAATGAAATCTATTCATGACTGAAGATATGCTAAAAAAACAGTCCTCGACTAAATATCATCAACGTCAGGCCTAAAGATAGAGTGTTTTTGATATAATTTTGTGTCAAGAATATAAGAACATTGAGCAGGAATCCCTCTTAGAGTAAGCCAACCATCAGATTGAGAAAATGTTATAAATAGATCAAAATTCTTTCAAAACAGGTGATTTAAATGAGTTATGAATAATGCACCCAGCCCATGTTCAGACTAGAATATATAAAATCAGAAGAGAATCTATTGTAATATATTCCACAACAGTTCAAGAACAACCCAACCTTGAGGCCTGGGTTATTTCTTAATCCAACCCTCGAGATCATCCATCCAATCCTGAAGGGTTGTGAGTGCAGAACAAGAACAACCCAACCCTTAGAGTTGGGGGATTTTTCACCTCAAAAATACACTCCTTAGCGGGAATCAGTCTTCTCTTGATTAGAAAATATTCCACTAAGTGAATCGTCTCAATTTTTTTCCATATCATGATTTGGTGAAATCACTTAGAAAGCATATGACTGAATTATTGGGGAATTCCCTTCTGGTCACTATATATAAAATAGTTCCTGGGGAACTAAAAAAGAAGGGGACAAGGTCACATGGAGGGCACAAAAGATGGAAATATCATAGAAATTCCAACTAAATTCATGTGAGGAACTATGAATCTATGAATACAATCAATAACATCATTGAAGACCCTTTAGAACATTGGACTGATTTAGAGGATTTTGAAGCAGAAGTTCCTATTCAAGAGAAGATCCACAACATTACTAGTGTAGAGCATGTGCATACCCAAAACCAAATGCTCACCCAAAATTTGGGTATCCCCCAAAAGAATCCTCCTCAACCCCCTTGAAAGACACCTAATAAGGGAAAAGGTATGGGTCACACCATGTCTCACCTTCCCCCCCAGAGAAGGCCAAACCCTTTTTCTAGAGAAAATATTTTCTTTGCAAGAGGAGGAAATGAGAGAGTTAAAAAGAATCAATGTAGAGTTACTCCAAGGCAGTCTTCCTGCTAGATATGATTATCAAGTAGACCCTCAACTCCGACTTCCTGTTGGCGCACCTCAGTAAAGAGCATTTTCTGTAACAACTGAAGTGGACAGGGAACATACAATCAATGTGGGACATTAACCACCAATATATTTGGACCCCGTAATTTCAGATAAAGAATTATCTTCATTGGGTACACAACCAGAACATGGCCAGACACATACTTACTTACCATACCCTATTGGTTACCCATGATAGATACTAGTGGTGCTGCCACCTGTGGTCCCTCCAGTTGCTGCACCCAATCAAGCTCCATCTACCGCACCTATTCAGGTCCTAGATCATCCAGCTTTTCCTCGAATGCTTATGAAAACTGTTGAGTCATTAATGAATAAATTGGAAGATATGGAAGGATGAAATGTGCCAGTAAAACCAGAAAAAAGGATTATCCTAAATGGTTGGATCCTACAGATCCTTCTCTAATGTTTGGGAATCCCACATTTCAAATTTTCAATGGCTCGGGGGATCCGAAGCAGCACTTGACACATTTCATCTCTGGCTATGATCCCACATTGGGGACTCATGAACAGTAGGAAAAATAAAAATCAAATGTTTCATGAAATCATTATAGGGGTCAAACTTTGTATGGTAGAAGAGTTTGTAGTCTCAATAAATCATTGGATGGGAAGATATCCTTCAAAATTTCATTTTCCAGTTTTTCTCAATGTTACAGAATACAAAAGTATTTGATATTATGAATTGAAAACAAATGGAAAATGAAAAGGTTTCAAACTTCATTTATTGGTGGAAATGATTAACTTACTAATTAAACCTACCACTCCCTCAAGAAGATTTGTTTCCTATATACACAGTAAATAACTGTGATGATTTATGCACACCATTGATCCCTGTGAAATACACAGGAGAGTTTTTTGATCTGGCTGCAATTTCTCAACAATAGAAAAACTTCATCACAAAAACCAAATCCAAGTATTGGGTAATACCATCAACTCACGTAAGGAGAATAAGAAAGTTAGAGGCAATTATAGTTACACTTAATCACACCCATGTACTCACTCCTACCTCAAATCCTACATCATACCATAGGGATCCACCTACTGAGTGTCAAAAATAATGACTGCCTTGTCAGGATAGTCAAAGAGATTAGAGAGAGAAATAGTTTGAGGAGTTTAGAAACAAGGAAAATTTATTTCATAATGACCATGTCCCTTACCACTTCATCTCAGGTTTGGAAACCAACTTATTTAAAGTGAAAAAGACCAAGAATCCTAACAATGAAGGTGATGAGGATCTCCCAAACTATTTCCCCTTCCATAAAATGTTGGGGCAACCCATCTATGAGTGTTTTGTTTTCAAGGAACACTAATAAAGATGGTTGATTTTGGGCTAGTGAAATTGAAAAATTCACCATCCCAGGTATCATATATTTTTATTACCAATATGGATGAGGAAGGTGAGTGGAAATAATTTTAAAGAAATAGTTTGTATAAGTTCAATGATTAGATGGTTAGAAAAACCATCAATCAAACTCATTCCATTCTATGATCATAGTTTAATCAATAGATTGTTCCTTCTACCGCATCCATTATATCTAAGAAAACTTCATAAAATGTCCCATCTTTTGAAGGTCAATCCTCAAAGAAGTGACATGGACAAAAGGTCAAGGAACAAAAAGAAGAATATGAACTCATTTCAAGGCCAAAAGTTTCCTTGAACTTGGTTGATTTGATGCCGACTATCCCAAAAGCATGGGACCCACCCCGCCAAACAGTATAACAAGAGTTGACCCCCAAGAAGAATCTTCATTATATGAGGATTTTATCTTTGGTTACATTAATTTTATTCACATAACAGATCCATACTCAAATGATGATTATGATTATGAACTTGAATTCCCTACACTTGATTAGGGAACTAGGGGAAGTGGTCAGTAGGGTTGAGGGTATAGGGGAATACATGGTCATGCTAGGAGCCACTACCTCAACCAAACCCC
Source organism: Viscum album (assembly GCA_963277665.1). Lineage (NCBI taxonomy): Eukaryota > Viridiplantae > Streptophyta > Magnoliopsida > Santalales > Viscaceae > Viscum > Viscum album. Next base: position 1,161,148,496 of record OY728145.1, read on the forward strand.
TGCTCAAACTGTCTATGTGGCTAAAACTCATGGGAAAGCTCTCCAGTGAGCTCAATTGGAACAAGGGAGTTCTTCCTCTACACATTATAGGGTTTTTCCAAACATGATTATCTTAGAAGACCAATTAGAGGATATTTCCCCATCTCTTTAGCTGGTAGGTAGACCTAGCCAGTATAATCCACCATGAAAAGGAGTAATTCTAGCTTTTATCCAAAGGAACAACCCATCCACATCAGAAAAATAATATCCTATGGTTCATACAAAAGAGAATCTTCATTATAGAAAATTTAAACTTTTAGACCCAAAAATCGTGTCTTAAAGTAATTATCCCAAGTGCTGACTAAATCATCAATCCTGGATTCTATGAGTCTGTCAAAAGTCCTCTCGGAAGCACTCATTGAGGCATTTTCAAGCCCTCAATAATTTAAAGGTTAGGCCGCTACTGCTAAAGTATATCGTGTGAATAATGATCTGGCACAAATCTGTGTAGTCATTTCCTTCACCAACCAAGATGAGGATTCTATCATACAAGGAAATGTCAGACCATTTTATATATCCAGTATGCTAAATGACATTGATATCTGATGATCCTTCATTGATAATGGGTTAGGAGTCAACTTCATCCTAGTTCAGAAACTTCATCAACTGGATCTTAATGAATCTCGCATATCTCCCTCCACTCTGATGTTACATGGCTATGATATGAATGAGAAAGATCCTCTCAGTGAGATCACACTCAGAACTCAATTTGGAGATCTTTTATCCGACTCAGGGTTCATGGTGGTTTGGAAGGACACAAAGTTCAATGTTCTTCTAGGAATACCTTGGCTACATCAGTATGTGGTCATTTCTTCATAATATCACCAATTTTTCAAATATTCTATCAATGGTAAAATTATGACATTGTATAAGGACAAGGACCCATTAAAATCTTGTGAGACATAATAAGTTGATGTAGGGTTCTATCAAAATTAAGGGAAGAAATCAATGGATAATGATGCCGCCCGGATCAATGCCCCAAATGGCTTGGAGACGATCCCAACTAACCCCTTTAATAATCTTGCAGATTATGTGATGCCTATTAATCAAATAAAAAGGGTGTGATAGGATTTACATTCTCATTCATCATTCTCTATAATGTCACACGACAATTGAGCCCAATGGCACTGAAGAAGTTATCAACTCTCCAAAAAATATTGAAATATTGACTAAACAAGTCTTCATTTTGTACCCAGTTCTTCAACAAATATTAGTTTTTTTAGACGAACTGGAAGAACTCACCATTAATATAGGATAAAGTGAATAAACTCATTATCAATACCCTATTTTTCCTTTAAGACTCCATGAAGGCTGCATTATAGCATGTGATATTGAAATGATTGCTTCATCCACATGATGTCCAAATGGTGACTCCCCTATTCTATTTAGGAACTTTTTTTATCATTTCCTCCCTAGTAAGCAGAAAAAAAGTGGAGCATGAGGAAGAGGAATAGGATGAAGAAGAAGAAGAATAATATGTCAAGGATGACCCTCTAACTTTTGAGGAAGGAATTCCACCACTATTGATGAAATCATAGAAATAAATCTGGGTACAAAATAAGATCCATGCCCACTCTAATTAGTGCGACCATGACTCTTGAAGAATAGGAGGAATACACCTCATTCTTAAAGTTGCACCAGGATCTGTTTTCCTAGACATACAAATAAATTCCATGCCTTGACCCTTTGGTGTCAACCCATCATTTGAGATTTACATAAAATCATCAGGGATACAAGCAAGCATCCAAAAGGACACACCCAACCCATGCCTCCAAGATTGAGGCTAAAGTGAAAAAAATCATCAAGGATGATTTTATTGAATAGGTTCAATACTCAAAATGGCTATCCAAAAGTTTCCTTATGAAAAGGAATAATGGGAAATTAGAGTTTTCATTGATTTCATGGATATAAACCTATATTGTCGCAAATAAGAATTCATGGTTCCAATCACATAACTCTTGATTGATGAAAGATATGGGTACCAAACCCTATACTTTGGGGATGTATACTATGGGTACAATCAAATATAGATAGTTCTAAAAGATAAATAATCCACAACCTTCAGATCCCCTTAAGGCATATTCTGCTATTGGGTAATGACCTTTGGCTCGGAGAATACCAGCATCACATACCAATGTGCTATTCATAAAATCTTCAAACCCTTATTTGGAAAGTTTTTCAAATTCTATGTTGATGATATAGTGGTCAAATCTTGGAAATTTTCTGACCACTTGGCTAACTTAGAGACCATATTCAGCAAAATTAGACAACGTAATCTAAAGATGAACCCCTTGAACTATGCTTTTGGGGTAACATTAAGAAAATTTATTGGCTTCATTGTATGCCATCGTGGCATCAAAGTTGATCTCGAGAAGTCTAATTCTATCCTTGGTATGTCACCTCCTCAAAAATTTAAAGAGTTTATAGGACTTTAAGGACACTTGGCCTATATTAGACACTTTATAGAAAACCTCACATGAATGTGTTTAACCTCAAAAAAATTAATGAAGAAAGGGGTCACTTATCTGTGGACCACTAAATATCAAGAAGAATTTGATTCCCTTAAGAAATACATATTGATATTACCTGTATTGATGCCACCTATTGAAGGAAATCCTCTCATTCTATACGTGATAGCCTTAGAATGATCATTGGGAGATTTCCTGACAAAAAAGAATGAAATCAACAATGAAAATGACCTTTAATATCTCTATCGAACCATTCTCGACATGAATAATCAATATTCCAATATTGATAGGAGTTGTATAGAATTAATATTTTTAGTTTAGAAGCTGAGGCACTATCTTTAGCACCATAATATCTGCTTGGTTTCTCATGATAACACACTCAAATTAATCATCATTCATCCAATACTGACAAGACATATGGCATGATGGGCAGTTATCCTACAAAAATTTGATATATATTTTGTGCCTTAGAAAGAAGTGAAAGGCCAAGACTTGGTATAATTCCTTACTAAGAATCCATATTTATAAGATACATAATTAAATACTAAACTACCTGATGAATAAATCATTTATATTTAGGACAACACTTGAAAATGGGAATTTTATTTGACGGTTCTTTTAGGAGTCCAATGAGGAAGAGAATGGAAGACCCTAAGCTTAACAAAGTCATGTAACTGAAACGGAAGTGTTTCCATATTCATTCTTATTATTAGAAGGCATTACAAAAAATGAGACAGAATATTTGGATCTAATTGTAGGTCTAGAATTGCACTCCAAGTACTGGTGAACCACCTAGAGGTGAAGGGTGATTCAAAATTAATAATAAAGTATATCAATGGGGATTAGGACATCCGAAAAGATAATTTAATTCCCTTATGTGATTATGTACAAGTTTCAATGTTAGAATTACCCTTAGATCCAACATTAATTCATGTCCCATTATCACAGAATGCTAAAAAGGATATGTTGTAAAATGAAGCTACAACTTTGGTAGCTCAAAATTGGAATGAAACAATCATCAACAATGCTCTTCATCAAATGGTTTTACCTTTTGATTATATTAGATCAGAAGAAATCAATGAAACCAGTCCCATACCTAATCCATATAGTCCCGCCATGGGATGGATGAAACCCATATTGGAATATCTTCAAGATGGAGTACTTCCACTAGATAGGGTATAAAGTGATCAGATTAAGTGATGAGTGGCTAATTTCACTATTTCTGATGTCCTAGATAACTTTAAAATCCTATACAATTGTGTCTTTGAAGGAGTCCTTCTCATATGTGTTTATGGAGAAGAAACTACAACTTTTATGAAATAAGTACAAATAGGAGCCTGTGGTTCCCAACAATCAGGGTATAATATTTCTGATCAAATCCAATGTCTTGGATAATTCTAGTCTTCTATGATGTAGTATTTCACAAAATTCACTAAAAAGTGTCATCCCTATCAAGTACATTCCAATTTAATTCATTAACCTCCATAGTTTCTACATATAACTAAATAATCCTATACATTTTACACATGGGTAATGGATGTTGTTGGACCATATCCTCTAGATACAACTAATCAATTCAAGTACATCCTTACAACTACCAATTTCTTCTCTAAATCGGCTAAGGAATGACCCCTCAAAGAAGTCAGATCCAAAATAATTGTTAGTTTTTTCATAGATAACATCATTACTAGATTTTGTGTCCCTCATATCAATTTGATGGACAATGGCACAAATTTCTATTCTACTAAGTTTGAGAAGCTATACCAGGAATACAATATCAAATCCAATCATTCATCCTGCTATCATGTAGTGTCCAATGGAAAGATAGAGGCTTTTAATAACACTCTGTCAAAAATAATCATGAAGTTGGTGGATAAATATAAGAATTCCTTGCCTGATAAGCTCTTGCATGCCCTATGGTTTTACCAGACTACTACCTGTACTACTATGTGAGAAACCCCATATTCATTGGTTTTCAAAATAGAAGAAGTCTTTCCCATTGTGGTTCTATTTCTATTGATCCATATTTCCATTTATGACTGGCTATCCATATATGAGAAATCCTAGAAATGACTAGATGAGATGGATCAAATGGAAGAAAATCGATCACATACCTTGCATCACTTGTAGGTATATCAGAACCAGATAACACAAGCCTTTAACAAGATGGTATGTCTTTGTTCATTTCTGTAAGGAGAATTGGTATTGGTCCTTTGGATTCCGATGATCCCAGAAAAGAATCCTCCAAATATTGTTCAAATGTGGGTGGGATCTTACTCCATTCACAAGTTCCACTCTAATGGAGCATATTTCTTAATCTCAATGGATGAAGAACTCACTAAAACTCCAACCAATGAAAGGTTCCTAAATACGTACTTTGTGTAATCACATATATTTCATCTTAGCTTCATGATTTTAAAATGAATAGCACTATTTGAGTCCATGTTTCATGATGTTAAACTGTAAAACATCATCGTCCTTATCGCATGAAGATAAACTACCTGACATGAGGTCATTGTTACAGGATGTTAAACTACATAGTAGCATTTTCCCACACCATATGACATTAAATTGTAGGGTTTAAATCTCTCTTATTTTATGTTAAGAAATCCCAAAGATATAATGAGTAGACACTCATTGTGGTCCCACAAAAGATGAGTATAATTTATAAAAAAACCTCACTCACTTAATTTCCACTCCCTAGTGTCACTTGACCTCATTCATCCATGTGTTTGGATGAAACCTACATGGGGAATAACTTTATCAAGAACTATGAGTGTATTGATTATTTCCACAGAAAGATATATAGTGACCACTCGGTCTTATCCTATGGTCTAACTATAATGTTTCTTTCATGTCAGGTGAACCAATTTCATCACAGAATTATGATAAACTAGAAGGTTCACCAAGAACTATGTATGGATTGGTTCTCATTCGAATGAGATATGTAGTGAAGCTTGGATCCCCAATCGTGGGCCCATCCACAACTATAAAGAAACAATTTTCCTTTTCCCTATGTATGAACCAAATCTATACGGGAAACTCCTATAGAACATATGGATTTATTCTCATACAATTTTTTTTCTTGAGACCAACCATTATTCTAGAAAAAATCTAAAAAAATATTATATCCCTTTCCTCACATAAAACCTAAATTGGTGTGGGGAACTATTTTCAAGAACTACATGTGGCATGATTCTCATTCCAATGAGATATGTAGTGATGCCCAGATCTCCTCTCTTGGGTCCAGACATGATTTAAAAAACAAATCCCCCACTCCCTATTTACAGATCAAACCTGCAAGGGGAACATTATCAAGAACTATGTATGGATTGATCTTGTGAAAACAAGATATGTAGTGGCACCTACATCTCCCATCTTAGGTCTAGTCATAATGTTTAAAAAGTCCCTTCACCCCCTATGTGCATGAATCAAACCTAAACAAAGAGTCTGTCAAGAACTACATGGGGCTTGATTCTCATCCCATTGAGATACATAGTGACACCCGAATCTACAGTCTTGGGTTTATATGTGATTTTGGTAAGGAAAAACCCCGTCCTTTTCCCTATGCATGAACCAGATCTACATAGGGAACCTTTCCAAGAATCATGCCTTGATTCTCATTACAATGAGATGTGTGGTGATACCTAGAATTCATGCTTTAAGCCCAACCCTCAGTCTAGATGTTATCAACATTCCCCTTTCCCACATCAAATTCTAATTTTTTGTGGGGAACAACCTTCATGAACTATGTGTGGCTTGATTCTAATCCCATTGAGATGCGTACTAACGGCAAGATCTTCAATCCTGGCTCCAACCATTATTAAATCATAAATCCCATTTAATTACTATGAATGAATTAGATATACACAGGGTGTCTATCAAGGACCACATGAGGCTTGATTATCATCCTAATGAGATACATAGTGATTCTCGGGTCCTACACCTTAACTCAGCTGTAATGTTCTCATTATTTCATGTCAGTTCATATTGTCTTTACGGAATGATGTTAAACTATAGAGAATCTCAATAAATACGTGTGGATTGATTCTCATCCATATGAGATATGTATTGACTCCAAGATCTTCAATCCTATGCCAAGTCATAGTATAATGTAGAAAGAACCCCTACTCTCCCGTATATAAGTTAGATTTACATGGGGAGATCCAGTATGATTTCTCACTTTACACATGAACCTGTATTTGTTAGAACTACGTGTGTATTGATTCTTGTTCCAAAAAGATACATGGTGACTCTTGGGATCTATACCCTGGTCCAACCAAAATATTACTTTTTTACATTATAATCACCCACATCCTTTCTGTAAGACATTAAACTACACAACCAATGTCATTGCCACATGGATTCAAACTTCATGGTACCACTAAAACTAAGTCTGTCTTGATTATCATCCCACTAAGATAAGTAGTGAAGCCTAGGCATTAATCCATAAGCCCAACCACAAGATAAAAGAAAATTACCCCTCTTCAACATATAATAAAAAATATAAGTAAGAGCTTTTATTTTTGATCCTCTCATTAGATAACACATCAAGGAAACAATGGATGTCCACCTTCTATATATCAGACAAATTTGTGCATGGGAATCCAAATTCATGGACAATATTAGTCCAATGATTCCTTTATACATCGAACAATGCCCATTTTCACATGTCATAGCCATAATATTGAATACTTTAAAATCATTATAATCTTTTATTGGCTTTGGGAGGTGGAATGTCTGATACTTGGGAGCTCCTTTACCTGACCATATAGTATGTTCCCTAGTAGTCCATGCATAAATTTCCCCCATAACGGGTTTCAACACCAAATGATTCCACTACATGGCTATGAAATATGTGACCAAGTTGGACTTGAATAAAAAATTCCCCCATGAGGGGTTTTCAACGAGTGGTGACTTCATTATTAGGAGAAGCCTCTCCCATCCCTTTATGCTTTTGATGATGGTATGTTGGAACCTGCAATTTAAAATCAGTAGACATCATCTGCATATTTGTCCCATTTCCTGTCCATTGAACTAAATGTCTCCAAGATTATGGTTTAAATTTTCCCTCATTATGTGTTCAAAGTATACTGAAATTATCATGGTCCTTTTGACCACATACCATCCATCATTTCCATAATCATATGGTCCTAGTAATATAACTTAAAACTAGAGGCACCATACATCTTACATATGGTTCAGACCTGTGTAGAGAATCCATTTCCCCAATTCATTGGATATTATGACTTGAAATACCTCTTCTGTATTTAATTAATTTTTCCACAAACCAAAATCTGTTCTTGGGAAAATAGGAATCCCCATAAACATTCATTGGCTTTTAGTGATAGAATGTCATAATTATTAAGATATCCTTTACCTGAATATGCAGTATCCACCATAGTTATATTTTCATAAGTTTTCCCCCATAATAGGCCTATCATCCAAAGGATTCCACTACTTGACCAGGAAATACATTACCCAGTTGGCCTTGCATAGAACATTCTTCATAATGGGGTTTTCAACTAGTGGTAACTTCGTTACTAGGAGATACCTCCTCTAACGTCATATTCCCTTTTTTGATACCATACTTCAGATCTGGGAACCCCCAAATCATAGCTTACAATTTTCTCCTTCCATACTCAAATATAGTGGAAAAAAATTCTAGATAGATTTCAAATAATCATAGAATCATAAATCTTTTGGTCAAAGATAAATCCATTAAATTATATCCCCCATAATGTCCTTACTACACAACTTTAAACAGTACAACATAATATCCTTGATGCCTGACTTTAAACTGCACAACATAATTTCCTTTCTACAAGACATTAAACATTATTGGATAATGTCTTAGTTGCATGACATTAAAATATAGGATAACTTCATCCTATGTAAGAAAATGAGCCTTATCTCCCTAACACTGGTTAGCTAACAAAATGTACCCACCTTTACACATCAAATTAATGGATGAGTGGTTTCCCATCTATGGCCTATGCCGACACAAATATTACCTTCCTTTTCAAAAATCCTACCTTGGAAAAACACCCCCTCTGGTCTTGAGATATCTGAATCTTTATAAACTTCCTTCACCCAAGAGCAATATAATGTCAAAAGTCTTGTAACTTCTTTACATTACTATGTTGTATGTTCCCCCACAGACCTTGCATAAGTTTCCCCCATGGCGAGCCTTTTAGCATAAGGTTGTTGTTTCATGACCATGTTGTACATTATCCAACTGTACTTGCATAAAAAACCCTCCTAATAGGGTTTTCAACCAATGGTAACTTCTTTCTCTAGAGAGACCTCCTCTATTATCATATATCATGTTTTAGATTAGGGAACCATATAATTATGTCTCAAGATTTCCCTTGAATATATCTAAATAATATTGGAATATTCCTAGTCACTAAGCCTTTTTTGGGTTATAATCTCAAAATTCATGGTCAAAGATGTTCGAACAAAAACACTAGCCCTTTTAGTCTAATATACAAGAATTTAAAATTCCAAAAAAAGAGACACAATACTCAATAGGTTGAAAACCTGAAATGGGGACCCTAGAAAAAAGTCATGTCTCAGCTCGCTGGACCTATACTCTGAATGATTTAAGAAATATCTATCAATTAAAAATTAAAAGAAACAAATCTTGTTATGTTGAAAACCCAAAAATGGAGACCTAATAAAAATCCAAGTCTCGCCTACTAAGTCAATTTCATATTGATCTAAAGAAAAAATTAGGGTGATGAAACAAAAGACACAAAGTTTTTAGGGTTTATCATATGACCCTAGAAACATTCATACTACACTCACTAGGCCTCTTGGATTAGTTAAAAATTATTAGAGCTTCCCAATACCTATCATTGTAATTGTGATTTGATGGTTTGAAGATGTCATGCTATGAAAATCAGCTTCAAAATTATTATTACTGGAGGAAAGTAGGGATGAAGACAAATATGATCAAAACCAAAATTGTTTTCATTTATGGAAAAAAATAAAAGGAACATCCACAAAATGGATTCTCTCTATCATGTATTGCAAGAGGCCTTCAACATAACTCTTCATCTATTGCACAACTTCCTGAGCCCCATTAGCTACTTTTTGAAGCTCAATTAGTCGACCAACTTCAGTCTCCTCGGCCTAAAAAAGTGCTTCCTTGGTAGCTGTAATGGTAGTTTCCCCTTCAATTTTGGATTATGATAATGAATAGTGGATTTTTTCAAGTTCTCCTTGAGTGGAATCCAATTCTAATTAGAGGCATGACACTTCAATGGACTTCTCCTTGATTCACTATTTGAATCCTTCCATCTTTGTGTTGTGGGTGGTCTCCACTTGGGATAATGCAGCTCAAAAATCATAAATGTTGGTGAGAAGTTTGGAATCTCTAAGGTCTTGCTGAAATTTATGATCTTATTACCACTAAAAAATAATATATTTCACCATAGTTTGGATTGAACAGTAATCAAACTTATTAAATCCCAACATTCTAAACAAAGATGAAAGCTGTTGGATTTGTTATGGTAAGACCTCAAGGGGTGTCTTGGAGATTATCTTCCATATGTCCTTCTAATCCTTGTGACATATGATGGAGAGAACATTTTGTAGATTCCTATAAAATTTAGAGTACCTATTATAAGGAGAGATGTACTTTGGGATCAATGCACTCAAAGAAGTACTCTGTTTCACTCCAACATTAACAGTGGATGCCTTGCCTTTGGATGCTTGTTGAACTGTTGTGGAAGCTTTACCCTCATACCAATCCACTGATGCTAATAATCCTATATGATGAATTAAAATCATTATTAACTTCAAATTAATAGAAATAGTGTGGAAAAATTAAAATAATTGGTGATCCATATATAACAACATGTCAGCATCTTAAGAATATTCCTCTCCAACATTCCCAGCTTCTGTAGTCTTGGCTGGAAGATCTTGATGAGGGTAACTCTCCAGGGTTTTCCTAGGATCTTCCATATGAACTTCATGAATTCTTCCCATTTCAACATCCATCTTAGTCGGATCCTCTTCAACAATGGGATTGAGAGTGATTTTAACCTTTTCTCCATGCACCATTACTACAGGCGCTTCTGTGGAGGGAGATTCACATTCTAACAAATCATGATTAGAGAATAAGGTATAAGAAGACCAATTGGATGGAAAATAAAGACTCGTGTCCATTTGGTTCTATATATATTTCCCCTAATTCTTCTAAAGTAGTATGAATGTTAACATGTTGCAGTACTTCCTCAAAAGGAATGCCAAGATTTTTCATGGATTCTATTAACATCCCTAGCCCTGTGTTAATCTAACTTGTGTGAATAATTGGAGCAGTTGGTTCATAACCCTCCTCCAATGACTTGAGACCCCAAACAGCCTCCTCAGTGACAATCACATGGTTAGTTTCAATCATCATAGGATTCTCTGGTGCATGATACAAACCTAAAATAGTGAAGAAATGGAATTTAGTCATTGGTATACATCCTCTCATGAAGCACTTCTGACATACCAGATTCCTCCCCTCTCTCTATAACATTGATAGGTGTAGTGCCAGGAGTAGATGCTACACCCTAAACCCTTTTCATTTCTTTAATTGAGGGAGCCATTTTCTTTATAGGGATATGTGCTTGGTTTGAAGTGACCTCCTTAGTTCTTGGAAGATCATTTATAACTTCCTTAAGGGAAGAAACATATGAATTTCCTGCAATTCCAAGGTGTTTAAACACTTGCATTGAATGAAGAAAAAATTAATGATATCAGGAAGACATACTACTCATGAAAAAGTATTTATTCATATTTTTAACCCTTCATAATCATTTCTTCTTCATGTTCTTTTAAGGAGGTCTAGAATCAACATCCTCAAAAATAGGTATTATAGGTGGGAATTATACCTCCATCTATTTCTCCATTGTCTGTTGGCCTGAAGATTACTCTTCTGAATTGTAGGGTGACCCAGTAACCCTAATCAGAGTACCACCAAGGCTATACCATGGAGATAGAACCTTAATTAATTTTCCCTTATCAAGATACAAGTTAATATGGTATTCCCCATGAGCAATAATTATTTAGATGAAATATAAAATAAAAGAAGAAAAGAATATAAGAAGAATAAATCTTACTTCTTTGAGATCTACAAAGTCATTAAATTCTTCAATATATGAATGATTAATCCAATCAGTAGTGCTAGATTCTATCATATCCTTTACTCTCCTTATAGTAGGGATGTAATTGTTGATTTTATAGATAAGAATATATTGTTCTCGAATATGGATTCAAATATTATTAGGATTATCCTCAAAGAGAATACGAGACATGGCTTGGAGATCTCCTATCTCTAGAATATGAAACCCCTTAGATAGGAGCTCCTGTATAGTTTCTACATCAAATGACAAGTAATTCTGCATTTAGACTGCCTCTAGCCACACATAATTAGAATACATCCTAGCCTAATGTGAATATGATTTCACTATCCTAGATTTGATGGGATTACCAACTCCTTTTGTCACATATAGAATATGAGAAAATTGAACCCGATTCTCTTCATAACAATGGAGACTAGACCATCTAGGTGTAGTTTTAGTTAGTGATGTGGGTGTATCCATCTTGATTTTGGGGGGTGGATTATATCTTGCACGAGGTTGTTTTGACGAACTAGGAACCTATTCATCCTCAATCTCTAAATCAGATGACACTAACTCTAATGGAGATGAAGCACCCTCCAAGTGAGAAGGATCTTTCCTTCTTTGTTTCTTTACCCCAAATCGAGGAACAACACTATCCAATACCCTTTCAGAGTATGATGCAATCCATGATTTGACATACCAGATAGTCAATATGCTATTTGGTTAACTTGGAGGTAGATTTATCATTGCATCCATTAATTCCATAGTTGTGAGCATCCATAGCTTTCGAGTCATCATCAGATGTTGTTATGATCTAATGTGCCCCTGGGGAAACATTAATTTATTGCAGGAATTTGAACTAATGTGAAAACTGGTACGGAGCATAAGCCTTGCATATGATCTCACCATCGATCTTTGTTGTTAAGACACCATGCCTAAAGTCTAGAATGTATGACCTCAGCTCCATGCTGGACATTCTTTCCTCAACAAATCTTCTTATTGGAAAATTCCTATAGGGTAAGAAGTTGAACAACATGAATAAACTCAGCCTTGTCTGAATGGCATGAGGTTTTAAGGATAAGTCAGTAATACTAGATACAACCTAGAAGTATGTTCGGAATGGGATCCCAAGGAATTAGATCCCACTCTGCATGAAATAATTCCTAAATTGAGTGGCAATCCATCCCCATAAAACCTTGAATAGTCCTTCAATTCATAAAGGAGGTTTCCATACATGAATATGCAACATATTCCTATGGATTCTTTCCAAAATAGGGGTGAACAACCCCAAAAAATTCTTCTCTTCTAGATTTACCAATACAAAAAATGCTCATGTAATTATACCACCTTTGTAATCATGGACTTGAAGTAGATAAATACTGATCCACATGGCTAGAAAACCTACAGGATGTGTACTGGAAGAAACTATGGGCTTAAATCCATAACCCCATTTTTCAAATTCCCTTTTTTATAAAATTGGACATAAAGTTCCAGCTATACCACTCTTTCCCACCTTGGTATAGTTGATTAGACATTTGTAGGAGGGGCCTTCTCCATTCATCTTCCTCAAGAAAATTTTCATCCAAGTATCTGGATGAATATCTCATTTTTCATAATGAACTTCATGCTTGATGTCTTGATCCAACTTTAATAGGTCACATGCTAAAGCTGGTGTCTTTTTAGTTTCATTATATGTCTCCTTTGGAGGTATGAACTCTTCATACATATCTCCAAGTATAGGAGGCCTAAAGATCTTGAGAACATCTAATAAACTGATACCCACTTCCCCATGCATCATTTGAAAAGAATTCATCTGTGGGATCCACTAGCTCAAAAAATCCAGCACAAACTCATCATTCCTATATACATAGGTCTACCCTACCCACATGGACTCATAAATTTAGATGCCTTTGAGATACCTTTTGAACTTAGCATATGTTTGACACACCCAGTACGCCCACATTAATGCAGCCTTAATGCCCCCTTTTGTGCATAAGTACCAAACTTTCCTCCAACCTTTTGGTTGGTCCATTTGTGAATATTGAAAAATGTATGAATAGAAATTTGGATTGAGTTCAACTATATATGGAGTCAGATCTAAAGCACAAAGGCTATGATGTATAACACATATTGTGGATGCCATCCCCAAATTAATATATGTGACCGTGCTAATTTTTTTTATAGATTTGAAATTATTATAATCTTGAAACCAATAAGTTTGGAGATAGTTCTTTGGATCAAGAGGGAGGACTTCTCATAGATGGACATAATCATAAAGTGGAAAATATGCAATCTTCAGGAAATTATAGTGGTGCTTCTTCAAATAACCTACTAGACCAGGAAGTGTGGTATCACATATGTCATAATAACCATGCCTAATGATTTCCATCATCTCATCAATCGGTATGCTGACTAGTTCATCAGAAATTAAAACCTTCTTGGAATCCATATGACTTACAAATAAATATTATGCTAAATTTAGAATAGGTACATTTTTAAGAAAACCACAGAAATTTAAAAATATGACGAAGGAATTATGGAATGAAAGTGTCTCATGCAAGTGTCTCATGCAACTCTGTAATGCAAGACACCCACCCAAGACTGTGTTGAACAACCCAACACATAATGTATTTGAGTGAATGAAGCATTCAACTAGAAAAGTGTTATGGAGTCTTCTTAGAGGACTTGTGTGGGCAGACCTGAAATTTATGAATTGTGATAGCCTTCCATCAGAATAAAGACCCTATTTATAGACAAGTAATCTAACTTTCTCAATTTCATTGTGTAGAAGACTATAGAAAACAACCAGGCTTGGAAGCTTGCATGACCCATCTATCCTTTTCATCCAATTTTCTCAGGATAAAACCCTTTTTCTTCGATTATATCCAATCTTGAGGGGGGGGGGGGGATTTTGTTCACAGTTTATTTTAATACTTGGATGAAATGTAAAAAAATTAAATTCCTTAGAAAAATGAGTAGAATATAGGTAAAGAAATCCAAGAATTGAAAATACCAAAAGAACAGTTCTCCCAAGGTATACCCAAGCAATTTCAATGCACAATCACCTACATGCAATACACTTTTGCACCACCCACTAGCATGCTGAAAACTTGCGTGAACAAAAACCATTGCCCAGGGTCCTATACTTTCCTATAAATAGACCCTTAAGGTATTTATTTTCACATAATAATTTTACCAAAGGGAAATTGCTGCTTTGATTTCTCTAGTGCTTCTCTCAAGTCCTCTGAAACCCTCTAGGTAGTATTATAACACCTAAAAAGAGGGAATTAAAGGGGGATATTAAGACTTAATTCTACTCTGTGTTAAAAATAAAAAACACGTGCATGAATTATTTACCTAACCCCTATTCAAAAAAACTAGAACAAGGTCCCCTCTTTAACTAGGGACTTGTGTGACTCACCTATGGGAACACCTGTGGATACCCATGAAGTGTATTCACCTAAGTGACCCATCACCCAAGGTGTTATCTGTTATCCCATGATTACTTGTGAAAATCACCCCCTACACAATCCTCATTGGTTCTCCCTACCTTTTATCCTACATGATTCATTAATAGGACCTTATACAAAGCTATTAATGGTCGAACCTATCCTTATTTAGTTTCATTGTGTGAGATGGATCAAATCAAAACCTCCACCAAGACCCATGGATTTACACAACCTTGGTGAGTGGCACACCAATTTGTCCTCCATTTGGATTTGTATTCCTATGGTCAGAGGTTCCCCACACTTGTCTGGTTGGCGAGTTAGGGTTCTTAGGGTGCATGTGGGTATGTATCCCTATGGTCATGAGGACCCCAACCCCAGGGTTAATATTGAGGAGTTCCTGATCTTTGATTCTATTGATAGGACTCTATTTTTCCCTTCCCATATCAAAGACCCAGAGCCTCTGATTCTCAGTAGGGTGGATAAGGATCACACTTCACTTTCCATTCAACATGAAATGAGATCCTCCACCCACTTCAGAACCAATTTTAGGGCATCCATATGGTGTAAGCCTTTATCATTTGTTGTGGGAGGTTGCAGTCTTACTTCTCTCCACCTATGTGTCCTTCACCTTCATTCCTTTCTTACCTTGGAATCTTGTCTAATGTAAATTGAAGAGAGGGAGGTGTCGTAGCCCCAACCTCCTCTATCGTATCCCCTACCTATTCCACCAGGAAATGAGGAAATGTGTATGGTTTGTCAAATATTCCACTTCCTCTTATTTCTAAAACTGATCATAAATCACATAGTGTTAAAGGTTAGTGATGATCATGAAACCAATATAATCCATCTGAAGGAATAAAATATGAGAACATTGATTCCTCTTAACAAAGATATGTAGGAAGCCCATGTGGAACCCGAGATCAATGGGAATTATACTTAGGAATAAGAATCAATCATAATTCTCTTAATCTGAGTATCCTCCTCAGGAGTAAACCACGATTTATGCCCCCTAAATCACCATGAGTCAAAACATCCCTCATGGTACCTTTATAGGGGATATCCTTCTCAAGATTAAGCCCCAACGTCAAAGGTCTATACTCCCTTGCGAGACACATAATTGAGGGCCTCCATAGGTATGGATCCTCACTACTAAACCATGTGGTCTTTGATTATCATTCAAATGGGATATGTAGGAAGCCTTCCTAAGGTTCAAACCTGACTCCTATATCAACCCTATTATTTTTTGGCCATATCCCAGCATGGTCTAATTAAAATTGGAAACTCATATCCCTTCCAATTTCATTGGTTTGCTTTGTTATATGTCTAACTCTAAACTTTTATTAGGCATGTTCCGCCTAGACATCCTTGCCATGTGATGTTAAACTATACATTTGGGTCCTCATCACATGACCTTAAAAGGTATGATGTTCCCCATTAAGCGTCAATAAACTAAATAGGTTTTGATTCCTTTTACATGGATAGGTAGGAATCCCATTTCTGGTTTCGATGCCATCATCAAAGAATTATTATCTCCCTAGATTATGATAAATTCTAGAGTTACATTCATCAACGTGGATGGAAATAATTTCTAGAGTGCCCCGCTATGTGGCTAGAAAACAAGCATCATCATAATAATGACTAAAGAATATCTAAGTAGTATATGAGTAGATACCATTGATGGAGAACCATATATATATATATATCCATCAATGAAGAACCTCGAATACATAAAGATGATTCTGAATTCTGTACATGATAATAATTGATTGCTAATATTAGGATAACTCACATCATGCTTTGGAATTAATGAAGGATCAACTAACATATCTTAAATCTATAAGAGATTCATGGAGTAGAAAACAATTCCCCACCCAAGGGGTTTGATGAGCCTGAACTCCCATCCTCTTGAGCAATGAGAGTTCTTAAGCATAGTTGGTCAAAATCCCTAACGAGCACCTACCTTTGAAAAGTAGGTCCCTATGGATACAAAACCATTAGGTGTTTCTAGTTGTATGAATTAAACCACTGGAAACCATTCCAAAATAGAAAACTAAAATGGGGCGCAAAATCATAGGGAAAAAACTAGGAAACAATGTCACCTTATACATGATATTTTTTGTACCACTCCCAGAGCTTACATACCTTTTTCTTGAAGATTTTTCAATATACCTAGTCAACAATTTCTTTGAAAGTATACAACTAACCTTGTCAACCTGATTTTCAACAAAAAATCAAACTACAAAAACCAATATAGTTACCTTGATGGATTTTTCCCCAACACACTTCTTTACCCTTTCACTCATTAAGGGAATGATATTATCGCTCGTGCATATGTATTGGCTAACATCAATACAAAGATATGTAATTAATTTTTTATGTAAAAACATTAGTAATGATTCAAAAATGAATAAAATGAGTAAATATGAGATTTATTACATTAATTTGATTCTAGATATAATGGATCTATATTCTATGTACAAAAACTATAAAGTTCATAAAAAAATCCTTGAGAAAACAAGGAAACTCACATTTGAAACAATTAAAATAATAGAATATTATTACTAAAAGGGTGGTAAAATGTTATAAGAGGATCATATATGATATTATAAATTTGAATAATATTTTATAATAAATAAATAACATTATTAAAACCATTATACATGAGGTTTAGATAGATATGAAGAAAGTCTAACCCGAGGTAAGGGTTTCTCGTCTAACTTTTAGTTTACTGGGACATATGCCATATTCAGCACTAATTCCTTTTTTGGTGTATATAATTCTAGTTCTGATATGTTATATCATGAATTGATTTCTATTCATGGTATTTAAAATTTCATTTGAAGTCATCCCTTTCATGAGTTTTATGATTCCAACATTACCAAAATGGTGGTAGTGTATTTCACAATCTCATCATTATTCTGGATTGTTTATGTTTAAGTATCCCTTGGAAGAATTAATTGATATTTCTTAAAATCAATCTATATTATTATCCTATAGTTATTCATGAACGTTTTCAGGTAATAATACAATTTTTCCTCTCTTTAGTAATTAAAATTGATAATAAAATGTTTTTAAAAAAATCATAATTTATTTTTCCCTTTAGTCTAAAATACATTTTTCGAAAACCATGTTTTTTAAAAATATTTTAAAAAATGTTTTAAACATTATCCAAATTATTTACTAATTAATGTTTTACCATTTTTTGGATTTTTAATTTTTTTAAAGGAATCTTCTTGTCATTTTCCAAACAATGGAAGTTTGGATTTTACCCAAAATGTGAAAGGAATATCGGGTTTAAGATGTATGGTATACATAAAAATTTTCACCATCATGACCACCCAATGTTTTAAAGATTATTTTACATGTTTTCAATGGCTATTTTCAATAAAAAGTATTTTGAAACACTTTTTGTGATTTGTTTAAATAACTGTCAATGTGAAAAAGTTATTTTCATCAAAAATGTTTTTAATTACATTTTTAGGCTATTTATATTCAACCTAGAAATCAAGAATTTATTGTACATATGATCCATTAGGGATTTATTGTATTGATATAATATTTATAATTTGTTTGGATGGTTTATGATCAGTTTGACTGAGGATGTACAATTTTATTACCATTCACCATATTAATCTGGATGATTTATGATTATGTTTATATGATTAGGGTATGTATTTGTAATTTATATGTTATTTTTTAAATATGAATGTTTATGTCTATTATGTTTCACCCCATTCATATGAGGAATTAATTATACCTAGTAAGTGATAGGTAAGGCCTGGTTATATATATTCCCTCAATGTATCAACAAGTATCATGAGACAAATTAGTTGGACAAATTAGATGAGTTTCTTCCAAACAATTTAAATTGTACTATGAAGGGTCTTAAAAGTTTTAGATTCCCATTAGTATAAATTTCCCCTATTACGAGATCAGTTATTTGTATCCACATGAATATTCTACTAGTTAGAATATCTATGGAAAATATTCAAGATTACATGATTATTTATGTTTTTATTTGATTATAATTTATCCCTTATACACTCTATATGAGTTATTATTTAAGTGGACTGTGTTTTAGTTTTTACTTTGACATATGTATTATTCTTATTAATTGGTGATATATTTTATTATAAACATAGCCTTACCGAGAATATTATCTCACCCCTTTCTTTTGTTTTATTTTCTTGAGGATTCCAAGAAGTATATTGTGATAAATATGTAAGGATGTTCTAAAGGGAATAATGATATTATAAAAAAATGTTTTAATTTATGTTTTCAAATGAAATATATATATATAATGTATATATATCATTTACAAAGACTAAAAAAATATTTGGCCCTTCATGATGTGATTCCTTATATCTCATAAAAATATAATAAATAAGGCATCAACTTTGGGCTATTGGGGTCAGGGTCATTATAGTTGGAATTATAGTAATATAAGTAGAAACCTTGGAAAATAGATTTAGGAAAACCTAGATTAGGGAAAATAACCCTATGATAGACATTATAAAAACAACATAAAATTTTAGTAAGATAAAAATTATGGGGTTTTTCTTAAAAATACATCTCAGTCTGGTTACAACAATTAGACGTTGTTCTAGAAAAGATGTACCTAGGGGTAATAACTCTAAAAATGGGTCATCGATCTTGAATCAAGCATTAGCTCATACACAATAATAGGTCTTAATACACTGATGGTTCAATACTATAGGGGGGTCTTCTTAGAATAATTCAAATTATCTTTATCAACCATTATGAAGGGTCTAGAAATATTTTTATGATTTGAATACATTCCCATGGAAATCATGTTTATGATTCTCATATAATCCTTGCGTAAAATTTTAAATATACATTAAGTTTCTCCCTAGTTTTGGATTATAAATTATTTTTAACTATTTTATGATCTAATCTAGTGTATGATATTTTTTAGAAATAGAACCTAGTGGGGGGAATGAGAACCATATCAATGCATTTAATCGAAAGAGTAAGAATTATTGTGTCTTTAATGGGATTAAGCCTGAATTTGAAAGGGAACTATTAACCCAAACACTATTATCATATGAAAACATAGTATCATGTTCTATTAAGATAAAGAAATAATTCAATAAGTATTATGGTTTCAAAGGTAATTCAAAGAAGAAGAGGACGTCAGAGAAAAAAATGGACAAGGTTTTGTAGGGAAAGATGTTTTTTTTGGCATGTGATAATTGTGGAAAGAATCACCATGAAAATTTATTGAAGGGAATGGGAGTTTGCAACAAGTGCAGAGAGAAAGACCACTATGATCATAATTTCAAGGGAAGGAAAGAATCTTCTAATGTTCAGTTCTTTAACTATAAGGATATGGGTATCTACAGAAATTAATTCCCTAATGGTCAAGGGAATATACCTTAAAAGAATATAAGGGATCATGGTCAATCTTATAACACTACAATAGATGAATTAGAATGATTAATATTTATAAGTTTGAATTCAAGAATTATTTTATAGGTGTATTTTATCAATGATATTATGGTCATAATAATCATGAAATATATAATGATTGTACAATAGTACTATTTATTAAAGGATTTTAGAGCATATGTTTAATTGTACTAATGTCAATGAAAAGTGATTCAGTGAAAAGTTTAAACATTTTTAAAACATATTATTAAGGAAGGATAACCATTAATGTGTGCCCAATGTTGAGAAAATAATGTCATTTTAATTGGATAATATTGGTTACCATGAATTTGGTTAGAGGTTTGATGATTTATATCATATTTTCTAGAGTGTACTATAAGTACTAATTTATGGAATACATTTGACAACCTAATATTTTATTTTTGGAAGCATTCATGTTTTCATTAAGGGTTTATAGTGATTCAGGTATTCACATATTTGTAATGTGACATTAAGAACCAATTTATATTTTCTATGGAATATAATTTTTATTTAGTGAACTTCCTTATACTTTTTTAGAAATTTAATTATTATCGACATATTTTGGATGAATCTTAATGTTAAATATATATTGAATGTATTAAATTTTACTTTGGGTGTTATTAGATAACATGTGATGAACCTTTTTATTTTGTATAATATATAGAGACAAGAGGAATGAATTAACATTGCATTGAATTGTTAAATGTGCTTTAGGAAAAAAATTCAACTTGGATACTCATTTCTGATAATAATAAATGTAGTGGGAATTGATGAAAACAAAACCAAAGGATTAAATTCTAACTATGAAATATAAAGATATCAATTAAGTATATTTTTATAGGTTCTCTATCTATATGGTAATGAAATTACTCAACTAAAATAAAAGGATCTCGAAACAAAAATGTTATCATAGTACCTTCATTTATAATGAATCAAATTTTCCTTTAATTCATCTAATATTTATGGTTTTTTGTTTTTTGAATTTCTTTTGATCATTCAATTTTATCTGATCAATGACCATTATCACCCTCCATCATTATTAGGGTATTGAAATTTTCTTCCTTGTCTATATCTTTCCTTTACTCCTATGTTATTTTACTTGGAATCATAGTTATGTGATTATTCTAGATGACCTTTGTACTTCCCTTTCTCTCTTATCAAGATGAAATATTATTAAACCTTCTCACAATGTGGGATTTCAAGAAGGTTATTTCCAAATTTCAAACCCTTGATTATTGTGATCATGATTGAATTATGAGGAAAAAAATTATTAAAAGGGGGTAAAATGTTAAACGCATAGACTTTAAAAATGGAATTATTGATTCAAAATTTTTACTTTTTTACTTTTCTTTTATGTAGTTTTGGAAATCAAAACACTTTCTTAAAATATAATTTTACTAACAATATATGTCCCCAGTGTTTTAGTAAGTTTTTATAGTAACCTTATTTTTATACCCAACATAGAAATTATTATTAAGTAAAATGAATATAAACTTTTATTATTCAATATGATCCATCAGACAGAGTATTTGTTTGTTACATCATAATTACTACTATTCTGAACATTTATTAGACTATTTTTCAATCTATCAGACTGACTGAAGTTGTGACCATTAGACTCAAATTAGTTATCATACATTATACTAATATTTGTTCAATTTATCATATTGAAAAACAATAGTGAAGTGCATTAGACTATCTAATTTTTATAATTAGATCAATTAAAATTATTTCTATTAGACCAAAATATTTTATATCATTATAATGGTTATAAGTAAAATAATGTCCAAGAATGAAGTAAATTTCATGATTAGATATCAAGATCATGATCTGGATCATTATGAGCTATCAAAGTGAAATCTATTCGAGGCCATTGAAACCAACTCTAAAAAATGACGGTTGGAGGATTGCCTATAAATTGGAATCCATTTAGAGAGCTTGGTTCTTATGCACTATGCAACTCAATATGATTTAAGATCACTCTACATGAACATATTATTCTTAATCTTTGTAATCTTATAGAGATTTGTATTTCTAATAAATCATTGTGAGTATTTTAAATTATATGTAACGATTTTATTTTGTGTTCACTCTGGCTAATCATAGTTAGATTGAGGGCTTCCAAGGATAGAAAGTTGGGTGAATCCGATCCATTAAATAGAGGGATTCTGAGGATAGAAATATAGAGCTATACAAATATTCATATTGAGGTATTATAAGGGATTGGAAGATAGATACATTCCAATCATTGTGTCATGGGATCTCTTGGTAAGGAAAGAAAGACCTTTAATATTGGTATTGAAACTATGGATATCTTAAGTAAGTATTTATAACCTCCTTAACTCTTTAGGTTAAATAGTATATGTATATTTTATTAAATCTTGTATGTCATTATTCCTATTTTAAGCTTATATTTTACTTGTCCCTAAAAGTTAAATATTATACTGTGAAATTTAATTTGAAAGTTAGATCTTTACTAATATTTCTTATAAACTAATTTATTGTCATGTCTGTGATACCATTATTAACTCATATATATCAAGAAACATCTTGATTTGATTCTAACACTATGATAATTTGATGAAATTCGAGTCTACCCTATTTAAGTTAAGAGGTTTTTTGTATTGGCTATGTATAAAATTTTAAACTAAAATTTACCCCCAATTTTATCAATCATATGATCTTATGATCCAATAATTGGTATCTATAGTGACCCTATATTTTCAAACATTAACAATACATAAATTTTGTGGAATACTTAAAAAATTATACAAATAGACACCCAAATACTGTAGTTGGTATAATTCATTTGGAAACATGAAAATATATGTTAGATACATCATCTCCCACTAGGTTCTTCTTGAATAGAACCCTTCATAGACATATCAAACATAGTACATATCATCATAACCTGGGGTAAAGGAAAATTAAAAGGGGTGAGCTTAAATTCTATGTAAGAGTAAACAAGGGAGACATGTAAGAATAAACATGATCATTAGGGTATGGGTATATGATCATGAAAATAGAAGGACATACCTTGCAAATCAAAGATCATAATAGAGATCATTGAATAAATATTGGTAGTTCATAAGGAATGAATCATAATTAAATAGAGAGAATAAGCTAAGAATGTATACCATATGAATAAAATATAGAATTGTGTCAAACACATAAAAATATAATATGATTTCCATAGTAATCAAGGCATCACTTCCAAAACCATATTAGTGGACAAAGTCCTTTACTAAACCAGGTGAACCCCCATTCTAGTCCTATATTACTAAACGGAGTGAACCCTTGTTCCAACCCTATATTACTGAACTGAGTAAACCCTTATTCCAGACCTGTCTTACTGAACCGAGTAAACCCTCATTCCAGCCCTTTATTACTAAACCAAGTAAACCCTCTTTCAAGCCATGTATTACTGAACCAAGTAAACCCTCCTGCCATCCCTATATTATTGAATCGAGTAAACCCTCATCCCATCCCTGTATTACTGAACTGAGTTAACCCTCATTCTAACCCTATAAAACTGAACCAAGTAAACACTCATTCCATCCATGTATTAATGAATTGAGTAAACCCTTATTCTAGCCCTGTATATCCCATGAGACATAAATCATTACCTAATAAATTAGAGGGATATATAGGTCCAAACCATCACATAATGAAATACATGTTCCACATGATCATAAATAAACATATCATAACCTATGAAGTGAAATTGGTATCGTAAACATGTAACTATTTCATAACCTATGCAAAGATACAGGTTTCATAATCATTTCATCATAAACAAAACCTTTCAAAAGAAGTGGTTTTTAAAAGCATATAACCTAGGAAAGAGAAATAGGTTTCACAAACATATTACCCATGAAGGATAATTGGTTTTCATAAAGACCATCGAATTAAGAATAAATCATTCATTAAAAGAATATGAATGAAACCTTTAGACAATTTCTAAGAAAGGCATGATCAACATTAATAAATGTCATCTTAGATGGAAAATAATTTTCAAATATATTTAAAAAACTTTTATTTAGAAAAATTATCTTTTTTGTTTGAAAATGTATTTTTAATACATAAATCCATTTGAAAATCATTTTCTAAGAAAATAATTTGAAAACACATAAAGAAGACCTGAAATCATTTAGAAAACATTTTTTCTAGAAATATTTTAAAATAATATTCAAAACATTTTGAAAACATTGTTATTTGAAAACACTTGAAAATGTTTAAAGAAAGATTGATTTTTTTGGAAAATCATTTCTTTGAAAATAATTTTAAAACTTATAAATAATGCTTGAAACCGATTTAAAAATCAATTTTCCTGAAAAATTATAAAAGAATCATGAAAACGTTTTAAAAAGTATTTCTTTGGAAGAACATTGAAAACTTGTAAATAAGACTTCAAAACACTTTGAAAAACAATTTTCATGAAAAAATTTGAATTAAGTTTAAAACCATTTTGAAAACAATTTTATTTGAAAATTTCTTTTTAAACATTATCTTAATGTTTAACATTTTTTAAAAAATCAAAGTGAGCTTTGAATAAATGACGATGGGTAAATCTGTACATGTCTCATGAGGTCAAAAGAACATTACTTTTACACGGTAAAAAGGATAATAAAGTGCCTTGTTTGGAAAGTTATAAAAATATTTCCTTGAAGAGATTGTTAAAATAAAAAAGTTTAAAAATTAATTTTAGATATTATAGTGGAATTTTTTAATATTCTTGGAAACCATTTTTTGAAAACATAGATTTTCGACCAAAGAGTGGGTAAAGTCAGGCTTTTTTAAAAACACTTTCTTAATCAATATATGAACCAAAGAGTAGAAAATGGTACCAATACATTACTAGATAACGAAATAATAGAGTAGAAAAAAATAATGAATATTATTGAGAGATGGATCATAATATTTTATCAAAGTAAGTATAAACATAAACAATCTCGATAAGCAATGTGATTGTCTCAATAAACTCTTATAACTTGGTATTTTTGGATCAGACTCTCCATGAAAGGAAAGGAAATTACATGAAGCATGAAATATCATGAAAAGATTTAGATTCATGATATTTCTTATAAAATGGAAGTATATATACCTCAAAAAAGAGTTTAGGTGTATAAAACAACATGAGTCTCAAAGAAGGAAAATTGAGACAAAACATTTTTATCGATTTGGTAACTTTTGAACTAAAACCACCTGAAAAAAAAATCATCAAATTGGAATGTGAATAAATATAAATTTAAGTAAAATATACATAGAATACAATCACGGAAAGTAAATACACCACAAAAATGGAAAGAGTGTTGAACATATCTTATGGTTTGTGAACGAATCAAATCACTTTGAGGGGGCGATAGTCCACACTTACTCAAACAAGATTATCATATAAACACCCAATGGAAGGTAAAAAGTTGTGTGTTGTAAAAGAAATACATAATATTAAAGACAAAATAAAAATAATATATTACATATATAAATAGACTATCCATCATAATGTCCACTATGATTGGTGGTAATGGAGAAATGAATAGTCATCATTTCGTGAGATAATAGTTAACTATACACAGAAATAGTATGTTCAACATCCATTAGATGGAGGTGTGTGTAAGTGAAGGTCATAGTATTTTCAAAAAAACATATTATTATTTGGATTATACTGGTGTTTTCACAAAATAATGGAATAAATAGAGTGAAGGTGGTGGAGAAAGAAAATAAATGGAAGGAGTTTGAGAGAAGATGCTACCTCTAAATCTGGTATCTCCTTTTGGTTTATGGAAAAAGGATTCCATGAGAAGATTTATGCCCAAAGAGAGGCTTCAATGTATAAGGGATGATTTTTGGAGAGATAATTGGGTAGAGATAATATGAACATAAATGGTTTTAGAGGTTTTAGGAATGGGTAGAGGTGGTGGCCTTCTATAGGGAATGAAGAGAAGTCATTTGGAATTTATAGAGACAAGTTAGGTGTGCACATGTTCTTACATAAAAAAGTTATAAATATCCAAAACAAACTCAATAATGGAAGGTTTAGGGATGAAATATGGACATAAAATGGGTTTTGGACTAGTTTCTAGGTTATTTGGGCCCTTAATTTTAAGGTTTAGTACCAAATTAAGTTTAAAATTTCCTTATCTACTCTAATTAATTTTAATCACTTCTATTAATCATTTTGGTCAAAACATAACTTGGTATTAACAAAATATAAATAGTATACATAATAAAATGGTGTATATACTATTTTCTAAATTCAATTCACATAATCATAAAAATTAAGATTAGTGCTAATCCCACAGACGAGACAAAATAATAGGGTTTTAAAGTAGGAAAATTTTCAAAGGTTTGTTAATAATTTAGATTCAGTTTTAAATTGAAATTAATTATAATGAATTAAATTGTATTAATAGATGTAATATTTATCTAATATGACCTTAAAAAAATTTGTAATAACATTTAGAATTAATAATTAATTAGACAAAAGGTAGTTTTTAACCAAAAGCAGTATTTTTTACTATTTTTAAAAAAATTGGTGTTTCTCAAATAAACCCCAAAAATTCTCCATAGGACAATTTGAACATTATGATTTAAAAAATGATGATTATTTTACCAAATACAATTTCTAAATATGTTTAAACTTATTTTTATTCTTAAAAGTGGTTTATTTAAGAAAACAATATTTTTTATGTAAAATGACTTTACGAAAAATATTATCTTTTATTATATATATGTTTTATTTATATAAATCGATTCTAAAAAATATTTGGAAAATATTTATTACTATTCCTATAACTAATTTTATAATTATGTTATAATTTTATCATATATATATATATATATATGTTTCATAGAAACTCAATGTTTCATGCATTGTACGCCAAACCGGTGTTACGTGTAACGCAAGCCAAATCAATATTGCACATAGCCAAGCCAAGTCAGTATTGCATGTGAAATGAATGTTTGAATTAGTGTTTTTTAATATATATATATATATATATAACTATTTACAGTGTCATGAAAAATGAAAAAAATATCTGAAAGTTGAATTAATTCGAAAAAAAACATTTTCTAAAATCTCGGGGTGTTACAGTATCATACTAGGTTCTACTGCTATATGTTATGAGATTTTAATTTTGTTATATATTTAAATTTTTTATGATTATTTTAATACATTTCTTGTTTATAAACTTCATTTACACTAATTATTTTTTCTATAAAAGAGTTTCTATTTTATAAGATGAAGTATTTGAATGTTGGTAAACTTGAAAATATGAATACCTGTTGACAACCAATTTTTTTATGGGAATGATTATGAATACTAGAGAGAGAATGAATTATTTTTTATCAATTATGTTGCAGATAAATTTTTCATGTCAACTTGATATTACAGAATTATAGATAAACAATTAACTACATTTATGAATTTGAAAAAAATGAATATCAATTTAATTACAAAGTAAAGAATACTCCAATTTGTTCTATAAAAAGAAGTATTTATAGTAAAATTTCTTCATGTGAAGCATTTAACAGTACATTGTAAAGTTTATAAGTTACTCACTTTGGAACGTTGAAATTTATTGAAACTAGAATAGATATGTTGAGATATGACTATCAAGATTTTGATTTATCACCCAGAGAATTAGTAGATAAGACACATCAAATATTTATGACCATTTTTAATACTTTACATTATATTAGAGATAAAAATTTAATGGATGGAATTATATTTCAGAAAATTATTGATATTATACCAAATTAATGGGAATCTAAGAGAAAATATTTGGATGATACGAAAAGGATTGAAAATCTTACTCTATAATATCTCTTTGGTATCCTTATGAAATATGATGGTGGATTGAAAAGGGATGCATAAAAGAAAAAAAGAAAAAAAGAGGAGTGGATTTTTTAACTACATATTTTGTTCCTATTAAATCCCAATTTTATGAGAAAATTGGGAAATATTTTTAGAAGAATAATGTTATTATTGAATCAACTAGTATTTCTTCTGAATAGACTGTAAATGAATAGGATAATCTTATAAGAAGGATGAAGAAAATTATAGGAAATAAATAGTTTTAGTATAGATATAAGAAGATTACTAAGAATAAAAGTGATAAGAAATACTCTATTGAATTTATATGTTATGAATGTAGGATTTCAGGACATATAAGACCAAATTTTATTAACCATAAAATAAAGGATAATAAAGAAATAATTATTAATGAAATGCTAAGAAGTATTATAAAAATAAAAAAAAGAAGAGTTAAAAACCTTTAGACACTTGGAGTGACTGTGGTGGATATAGTTATTCAAAAAAAATTAGATAATGATAGCCCTGGATATAGAAATGTTGGTTTATTTGTAGAGACACCAAAGGTGAAAAAATGTATCATGAATAAAGAACTACTGATAAATATATTATTAGTATTTATTCAATTTCTAAATATAAGTAAAGTAATGATCTGAAAAATTATATATCTTATAATGAATAATCTTCCTCAATGGAAGAGGATATTACTTTATCTTGTTATAAAGAAGCATCAAGGTTTTATAAGTGACTAGAAAATGAAACTATAAAGTTTCTAAAAAACTTGGTAATTCTCAATAAAACATGAAAAGGAAAATTCAAGGATATCTAATTTATCTAATGAAATATTATATCTTTATAAAGATTTTCATAATCAAATTTTGAAAAAGAGAGTATTTCAAAAGATCATGGAAAACTATTTCTGAGAAAATATTTACCAAATGATTTTGTAAAACATTGTTTGAATTCTATTTCTTATGAGGAAAAAGATTTAGTTATAACACTAAAATATGAAATTTATTTTTTTTAAAGATTTTTTTCTATTTTTAACTCTAAGAAGCAAAACTTTGATAAAATGAATAATAAAATCAAACACTATATAGATATTTATAGAATGGATTTTACAAATAAAAAACATATTTTAGAGATAATTACTTTCTTCCAAAAGTGATTCATTTTTCACTAAATGTCATAGTGGTGTAAACTGGTTTAAAAATATTCCTTAAATAAAATTCAATATGTAGGTTTTCATAAAGAATATTTTCTGAAATAAATAACATTTTCTCCAAATAATAATTTCAAAAAACATGGATTTAAAAAATATTATATTCTGATAATACTAGATTCAAGAAGGATTGTGTTCCAAAACACAAATGATTTTGTTTTCAAGAAATTTATGAATATTCCTACAAAAAACATTAGACATATGGATAATAGTTGTTCTAGACATTTGAATAGAAAAAGTATTTATTTAAGATGATCATAAATATCAAAGAGGTAAAACTCACTTTCAAAGATAATGCTTAAGGATAAATTATTGTTATAGAAAAAAATTATTCTTTTTATAAAAGCTTTAGTTTAAAAAGTTTTATTTGTTATAGTACATAAGCACAACCTTATTAGCATATGTTAATTATGTGATGAGGGTTATCTTGAGAAATTTAGGAATGATAAATGTACTATTCATGGGTCTAAATATGAGTTTATTATTTCTTTATATCGACATGACAATGTTTACACTTTAATCTTAGAAGACCTTATGAGCCAAGATCATCCTTGTCTTAGTGAAATTGAAGATCAATCTTTTTTATGGAATAAAATATTTTGTCACTGAAATCTTAGATATTTAGCTATGTTTTCTAATGAAGGAGTAGTTATTGATCTAGCACAACTTAGGTTTGATACATCAAAATTATTTGATCCGTGTTTATATGGTAAAAAACATAAGTCATGTTTTAAATATATTTCTAAAGTATCAACTTCATATTCTTCATAGTTATTGTATATGGTCTTATTTGGACCCACAAAAAATAAAGTATAGGTATAAAATACAATATATATTTTTTAGTTGATGATTACACTAGATATACTATGGTATATTTAATATCAATAAAATCCAAATCCTTCAGTTATTTTAATAATTTTTTAGCCAAAGTTAAAAATGAGAAAAACCTCTCTTCGATAAATAGTCATAGTGACCATCATAGGGTATTTAAAAATTCTGATTTTAAATATTTTTGTAGTAATAAGGGTATTATACCTTACTTTTTTGGCACCTATAACTCAACAAAAAATGGTTTATTTGAAAGAGGAAATATAGTTCTTCAAGAGATTAATATAACCATGCTAAGTAAATACTCAATTGTTAAACAGTTTTGGGCTGAATTAGTTAGTAATACCTATTATACAATAAAATCGAGTTTTAATTAGACCTTTTATTAATAAAACTCCTTATGAGTTGTGGAATAGAAGAGAAATAAAAAATTTGTTCATTTAATGTCTTTGGATGCAAAGTATTCATTTGAATACTAAATATAACATACATAAATTTTCACCATAATCAAATGAAGGAATATTTATAGGTTATTATACAACTAGTAAGGCTTAAAAAGTTTTCAATAAAAATATAAGTACTGTTGGGAAAAGTGTATATGTTATGTTTGATGAAATTGATCCCTTTGTTTTCAAACAGCGTCAATATACATCTTTAGATGTTATTTCTAAAACAAAATTTCAACCGATGTTGGTATTTTCTTCTCATGGGAAAAAAACTCAAGAATATTTTTTTTCAATTCATTCATCAGGAATATTTTTAACTAATTGTTGTGTAACGTCGCAATTCTAGAAGCCACCGAGAGGTTCCCCGTACCTAGTTGGTCCCATGGACTCAAGCTCATTTCCCTGAATTCCAGAGTCTTCCAACTAGTAGCGAGGGACCTGGATGTTATAGTGGGGAAACTATGCCCTCATTGGCAGAGTAACACATCAGAAATAAACAAATAACAATAGAGGAAGCAATAACAATAGAATACAAAATTAAACAGTAGAAGACTGGAAAGAATTAAACTAGAGAAAATATATATATTATGCATGATACATATGTCTAGGAAAATATCCAAACAAGTCACAATACTGTAATACAATAATAAACCCATGAACAAAAGAAAACAGATGAACTCTAGCAGCATCGCAAGGCTCATCTTGGTCCAATGCTCTCCAGCTCCTCAATAAACAAGTACCTGAAGTAAAGGGTGCTTTACCTTATCTATAACTGCATAAATATACTCTATTTGGAACCAAAATCATGAACCAAATAGGGTGTGAGACTAATCCTAGTAGGAAACCAGCCAAAGATCTGTGCCTAATAGTCAGTGAATATATATGGCAGGCAATAAGAAAAAAGAAGAAGTAAACAAGGAAGTACTCAACATCAAATAATCTTACAGTTCAATTGAATTCAATTTCATATATAATGTAATTAGATAATCAAGAAAAGGTAACCCTTTGGGAAGTAATCATAGCCTAACCCCTCTGGTTCAACCAAACAACACAAGAAACCCTCTGGGAAGTACACACTGTCTAACCCCTCTGGTTCAACTTTAGCCAAGACTCTCTAAGGAAGCACTCACCGTCAATTCCCCCTGTGGTATCTTATTGGAAAATTATAGGCACTTTGAAGAAGAAATCAACATCCAATTCCCCATGTGTCCCAGAATTAGGAAACTAAATACACTCTGAGGGAGCACAAAGTCTACCCCCTATGGTCTCACAAAGTAAAAGTAAACAGACACTCTGGAGAAGCCCTCAAGGTCCATTCTCCCTATGGTCTACTACACCAGGTTCTCACTGCCCGGTGTAAGTTAATCATGCACAATTATATAAGGAATCCAATGTAAATGTCAAGAACTATTTGGCTAAACAGTCTACAACATATCATAACATGTCAGATAAAAACATTACATCCTAAAAATACTAGGCCTGAAAAAAAATCAGCCTAACAGGAAAGCTAGAACAAAGGACCAATAATAAGAATACATGTAAAAAACATCCATATCATGGATAAGTTAACCCAATTCCCAAAAATTAACCTCTATCCAAACAAACAAGGCATCGCAGGTAATAACAAGGCTAAAAATCATAAACCCGCAATACCCTGTTCAAGGGTATTGGGAACTTTTGCACATATAACTCAAAATCTATCTACAGAAAGGCACAAATCACCTACCTCGGCATTGTGAAATCGACATAATTGAACCTCAGGCCTTGAATCACCCTAGAACACCGTAGATCTATAAAAATGCTAAAAATGTCCATTTGAGGATAACTCGAGAAAGAGGATAAATTAAGAAACGAGGCTCTAGAAGAAAGAAGAGCACACCATGGATATTCCAACTCAATTGATGGTGGTAAAATAAGAGGACATGCGATGAGTTGGAGTCCTAGATAGGAATTGATTATCTCATTCGCTCCTTTATGAGATAGGCCAAGAATAATATGGTTCGGTTAATTCAACGCGACCCCAATCCGTTTAATGAAATAAAAAGAAAGTACATGTCATGTACTTTTGAAGTACATGGTGTGTACGTGAATTAACCATCCCCCTCTTTAGTTTGCCTCTAGTTCACCACACATATCCATGTACTCGGATGTTACAGAGCCAGTACACAGTCACCTGCAGCAACCGAGTACTCAACGTGTACTCCTGAAATTTCCAAAAACTCCACTTTTCTCAAAAAAAATCCAGAAAAGAAAAACATACCTGAAAAGAAGAGCCTGGTTCTTACAATATTCCCCCCTTAAATAAATTCATCCTTGAATTTCCCTAACTAGGCGACAAAGAGGAAGAATTATCAAATAGATCCGACCACTACGATCGTGCATCGGCCTCCCTATCCCAAGTCTCGTTCTATACCTGCCTGTGATACCATAACACTCATACTAGCAGAATAGAGCAACCATGGAGAACCTTCACACTTCAATCAACAATCCAGATAGGATGCTCCTCGAATGAGGCATCCACCTATAACTCAACCTATTCGGGTTGAAAAACATAAGATGAGTCTGAGAAGTAACATCGAAGCTGAGAAACATGAAAGACGTCATGCATAGCCCGATACCTCTATGGTAACTTCAACTGATAGAAAACTAGCCCGGCCATTTCCAAAACCTCAAAGGGCCCAATGTACCTCAATGAAAGATTACCCTATCTCCTAATCCTCTTGTGTCCCAACCAAGGTGTGACACCCATGAAAACCTGATCTCCGACCTCGAACTCCAGAGGTCATCTCCATTGATCAGCATAAGACTTCTGTCGAGATTGTGTAGTAACCATACTCTTCCAAATCAACTCTATCTGCTCTATTGTCTCCTGGACAAGATGAGGTCCCAACATAGCTGTCTCTCCTACCTCTAACCAGCATAAGGGTGATCGACATGGACTACTGTACAAAGCCTCATAAGGTGCCATCTAAATAGTTGCTTGAAAACTATTATTGTATGTCAACTCCACAAGATGTATGTTATTCTCACAAGAACCACCAAAATTTGGGATACATGTTCGAAGCATTTCCTCGAACACCTGAATCGTATTCTCAGACTGGCCATCTATCTGGGGATGCTAAGCTATACTCAAAAGTACCTGTGTACCCAAAGCCTTCTAAAGTCCCTGCCAGACCTGAGAAGTAAATCATGCATCCTTCTTTAAAACAATGGAGTGTGTAACCCCATGTAGACATACAATATCTTAGATGTACAGTCTTCCCAGCTCATCAAAACTATAGGTTTATTTGATTGGCAAGAAATGAGAAAACTTTGTGAGTCAATCAATGACAACCCAAATTGCATCATTTCCTTGAGGTGACCTCGGTAAGCCTTTCACGAAGTCCGTCGCGACATTATTCCACTTCCACTCTAGAATGGGTAATTGCTGCAAAATCCCTACTGGTCGCTGATGCTCTGCCTTCACTTACTGATAGGTGGAACACTTTATGACAAACCCAGAAACATCTCTCTTCATACCTAGATACCAATACTAACGATGTAGATCACAATACATCTTGTTGACACTAGGATAATCTACCCATACCGAGAAACGAAAGTCCCGCATCAGCTCCCCGTTTATGTCTACTGACACCTATAACCGCCCATGAAAATGAAAGATTTAACCCTCTCCTATGGTCCATCCAAGGATAGGGTACTCTCTTGAAACACTCTCCCATAGGACTAGGCCTTCAGAATATGATAAATGCCTCATAAACAACTCGATCAAGAAGAGTAGAGGCAATAGATAAAGAAGAAAGAAAAGTCTACCCCTGTCAGTCATGAACCTACAAATGCATCTTCGAGAATAGAGCCATAAGCTTCCACTCACTGCTGGCCTCCTGAACCGCCTGTATCAGAGTCCTCCTACTTTGCACATCACCCACAACATTGCCTTTACCATCCGTATAGGCAAGCTCAAAATCAAAGGACTGAAAGTACTCAACCCACCTTCGCTAACTCAAATTCAGGTCACGCTGAGTGAAGATATTCTTCAGACTTTTTTGGTCAGTGAAAACCACAAAATGATCTCCAAGAAGATAGTGTCTCCAACATTGTAAAGCATAAAAAACTGCCGCCAACACAAGATCGTGCATCAGGTAATTCCACTCATGTGTCCTCAACTGCGGAGACCCATACGCAATGACTCATTCCCTCTGCATAAGCACAGTTTCCACCCCAATACCTGATGCATCATAGTACACAATATAGATCTTTCAAGATTCTGAAAAAACTATTATCAGTGCTTAATTTAACCTCCCTTTTAGCTCCTGAAAGGATGACTCGCAAAAATCTGACCACAAGTACTTTGCACCCTTCTTAGTCAGGCCCATCAGTGGCATTTATAATCATGAGAAGTCATGTATGAAACATCTCTAGTATCCATTCATCCCTAGAAAACTTCATTCCTCGAAGAAATTATTTGGTTTCTCCCATGAAACTACTGCTCTCACTTTCTCTGGGTCTATTGATACTCCTGTCACTAAGATTACATGACCCAATAAGTGAATTTGGTCCATACAAAAGTGGCATTTTGAGATATTATCATATAACTGATTCTCTCTCAGTGTAATAATAATGATATATAGATGTTTAGTATGGTCGTGTTGAGTGTGAGAGTACACCAAGATATCATCCATGAAGACTACCATGCAAGAATACATGTATGGATGGAACACTCGGTTCATCAATGCCATGAAAACTACAGGTGTCTTCATGAGACCGAACGACATAAAAAAATACTCGTATAGACCATAACTACTCCGAATGGCTATAAGAGGTATATCAGATGGTCTAATGCACAACTGATGGTAACCAGATCTAAAGTAAATCTTCGAGAACACCCAGGCTCCTTGAAGCTAATCAAAGAGAACATCAATCCTTGGAAAGGTATATTGGTTCTTAACAGTCAACTGGTTTAACTTTCGATAATCCACAAAAAGTATGAGCGTACCATATGACTTCTCCGAAAATAAGATAGATTAACCCTAAGGAGAAGTACCAAGTCATATTAAACCCTTTTCCTACAACTCCTCCAATTGCTTCTTGAGCTCCTGTAACTCTGGTTTATCCATCCAATAAGGAGGAATGGACACTAGTTCCGCTCCTAGAACAAGATCAAAATAGAAGTCAACATCTTGCACCAGAAGAAAACCTGAAAAGTCCTCTTGAAAGACATCTATGAAATTACCCACCACTATAGGAAAGTCTAACTATGAAGTCTTCTGATCATCCAGATACCGACTAAAAATGTCGGATGTAACTCCTCCCAACCCATGATGCTCGGGTCCTACTCTACTCGCCTGGACATCCTATTCACCTTTACAAAGAAAAGATCCACCCTATGGTGAGTAAAACTCATCCTACGATGATAAAAGTCGACCATAGCCTAAAAGGAAACTAATTTGTCCATTATAAGAATAACATCATAACCTATCATCTCTAGGATATAAAGGTCCCATAATAAGTAACACCCACCAACCTCAAGAGGGCACTCCTTGCACTATCACACACTAGCCATTTTTGTCCCCAACAGAGTTTCCAACATCAAGAAATCAATAGAAGAAAAGATACATATCTCAAGGCTCTCCACAACAGCAACAGATATAAAGCTATGGGAAACACCTATATCGAAAATGGCAGAATCTAAAACTGAGGCAACTAGGATCATACTTCGAACTGTAGAAAGTTCGGGGTACTGCTCCTGCTGGGTATGCTCGACGACAAAGGTCTGGCCTGTACCATGACCCTATGACCCTACCTGACCACCCTGAGCTTATCCATCCTGTTGTCATTGAAAGCCTGACGACTGGCTACCACAACCATGACTCCACCTCGGCCTAAACGGTCGGAAGAAATCAAGTTTCCTAACTGAGGAGAAACTGGTGGTGCTACTCCTGAATGAGGAGTCATAGAAGAACCCCTATCACCAGCTGATGGTGAGAGGATCTGACAGAAACACTAAAGGTGCCCCATCTTGCCACAAGATCAACACTCCACTAGGTCTCTTGGGCAATGTGGCCTCATATGCCCGCTCTTCCCGCACTGGTAGAACACCACCTAGCTACTAGAAGAGGCCTATGTCCTCCATGGATCTCCATGCGTAGACTTCAGGTAGTGCTTTCTACTATAATTAAGAGGGATACCAACCCCGGATGTCGAGACTCCCTATCTCACAACTCCATAATCCATTAGATTGTGCTCCATGATCAGTGCCTAGTTGACGATAGAAGTGATAGAAGTCAGCCTGAAGATGTTCATCTGAGATCAAATGTCATTCCTGAGACCACCCTCAATCTTCTTTTCCAGGAATAACTCATAACGTCCTAGGATGGGTGTGAATCACTACAACTCTATGAAGTGAGAATAATACTCCATGACAGAAAGAGTAACCTACTATAAACTCATGAACTCTCAGGCTCGATCGTCCCTCAAAGTCTCTGGGTAAAAGTAATTGTAGAAGGCACACTGGAACTCATCCCAAGACATAACCTACATTCATCCTTCTTGTGACGTCATGCCCCACCATCTCTGGGAAAGATTCTAAAGCATTTACGTAGTGGGATTCACCCTCCTCTCTGGAGGCATCTCTAGATGATCAAAAATAGACAACATGGATTCTAACCATGACTTAGTAGCCAGGGGTCCTCCATCCCCTGAGAAAGTAGGAGGATGATGCTGTTGAAAGACCCACATCAACTCTTCCATAGAAGGGGTAGGATTTTACACTCCACATAAGGTCTATATAAACCTCATAAAGCCCTCTAGGAAATGTGCATCAGCACCTGTGTCTAGAATAATGGTTGGTTCCATGACTGTGACTACATGAGGATCTACTAGTAGTCCTTGATCAGCCATGTTCGGTGTTTGATCACTACCTTTCAACTGGTGTACAACCGGAGGATGTCTTGGTGGGATGACTCTTCAAGGTCAATTGCACACCATAGATCATTATTATCAAGGAATGAAAACTAGAAGCATATGAAGGGAACATGTTAAAGAAATCATTCAAGTTTTTTTTTCAAAAC
The DNA here is from genome assembly GCA_963277665.1 of Viscum album. Lineage (NCBI taxonomy): Eukaryota > Viridiplantae > Streptophyta > Magnoliopsida > Santalales > Viscaceae > Viscum > Viscum album. The sequence goes on from OY728145.1 coordinate 1,161,186,374, forward strand.
ATGGCTACATGGCATGTATTACACCTACACGAAGTGTTACCCTAAGTCCTCACATGGGCATATACCTTTTTCAACAAAGGTTTTGTAACACCCCATATACATGGCATGTTGTCTAAACACACGACATGTACTTGAATCCTCTTCCCCTTCCCGAGTTCTCCTACACGACTAAGCCACACGGTTCTCCTTGAACAGGACTACAGAATGTGTTAGTGCCAGACGCGACTTGTACTATACGAACTTCACCAGCCCATGTTGTTAGTCACACAACCAGTTTACATGGCTCACTCTACATGGCGTGTTTCAGATGGACATGATGTGAACTTCCTATTTTTTCTTCCACCCGTGTTGTGAGTCACATGGCTGGATAAACATTATACACACACAATGTGTATGTTTGGCACACGGCGTGTCCCCCCAAGATTTCCCAACCCCAGGTCTTTTCCCACATAGCCAATGACATGGTTAGAGACTACACATCGTGTACATAATTACATGGTGTGTACTTAATAAAAATAGTTCCTTCCTGAACCTAAGGACACATGGAGTGTATTTATCACTACACGCCGTGTATTTTAGGTTTTTTAAAATAGTAAGCCTCAAAAAATCCTCCGAAACCTATAAAAACACAGAAACTAATATTAAAGTGCAAAATTCCAATCCATAAGGGCCCATACTCCCTACGAATCAATTCTTCGCATCTTTTACATGTCATATATATGCAATAACAATACAATCATCCTCCAAATCTTGATCCATGAGGGCCCATAACACCTCACGAACCAAACTTTGGCGTTCATTCAAATAAAACCTTACGCTATACAATACCCTATCGAATAGAAGGTATTCTATCAAGTCATCTATCACAATAGCATGCATAACTAGAACAACATATATAACAACTTGAAATCACTAATGTACCCTAAATGGCATCGAAAGAATGCATGACACGTGATCTATAGAAAGTTACTATATGATGCATGAGATGGAATACCCTCATCTCATCGGGTTGCAACAAAAATAGAACCTCAATTACATAAAAAATAATAGCACAAAAAACATGAATCATCCAACAGTGAAATCAAAACAACTGTAATAATTTCAAAAAAAGAAAAATTGCAATATGTGAGGTAAATTGGATTTCCCCTATACACGGGTTAGCTACTCCTGGGAACAACTTATTACCAAGTACTTATCCCTTCCTATCTATGGATATAGGTTCCAAACAGTAAGTCAATAAGAAAAGAATTCCTCTGATACCAATTTGTAACGTCCAGGTTCCAGAAGCTGCCCAGAGGTGCCCCGTACCTAATTAGTCATATCGCCTCAAGCGTATTTCCCCAAACGCCAGAGGCTGACAACTAGAAGAGAGGGCCTTAGATGTGATAGTGGGAAAACTATGCCCGCATTGGCAGAGTAACACAATGGAAATAAACATATAACTATAGTGGAATAAGTAATAATCCAATACAAAATTAAACAATAGGAGACTGGAAAGAAATAACTAGAGCACACAGACATGCACACACACACACACACACACATATAATGCATGAGAAATATGTATAGAAAAACTACCAAATAGTTAACATTGCCGTAATACAATAATAAAACAAATTACAAAAGAAAAAAAGTGAACTCTTGCAGCATTGAAAGCCACATCTTGGTCCTATGGTCCCTAGCTCCTCACCAATCAAGTACCTAAAGTAGAAGGACGCTTTCCCTTTTCTATACCTGTAGTAAAATAATCTATTTGTTCCCAAAAGCAATGCCCAAACATAGTGTGAGACTAATCCTAGTAGACAACCTCCCAAAGATCTGTGCCTAACAGTCTGTGAATATATACGACAGACAATAAGCAAAAAGAAGCAGTAGACAAGGAAGTAATCACCAGCAAACAATCCTACAGTTAAATTTCATTCAATTTCAGATACCAAGTAAGAAGATAATCACAAACTGGTAACCCTTTAGGATGTACTCACAACCTAACCCCTCTAGTTCAACCAAACAATAGAAGAAACCCTCTGGGAAGTACACACAGTCTAACCCTTCTGGTTTAGCTTTAGGTAAGACTCTCTAAGGAAGAACTCACCTTCAATTACCCCTATGGCCTCGTATCATAAAATAATAGGCACTCTGAGGAAGCACTCAACTTCCAATTCCCCAAATGGTCTTAAATGAGGTAACTACATACACTTTGAGGGATCCCAAAGTCCATCCCCCTATGGTTTTGCAACGTAAAAGTAAATAGACACTCTAGAGAAGCCCTCAACGTCTATCCTCTCTATGTTCTACTACACCAAGTTCGTAGGGCCCTGTGTAAGTCAATAGTGCACAATGATATAAGGTATCCAAAGTAAACCTCAAGAACTACTTGGATAAACATTCTACAGTATATAACAACATGTCAGATAAAAAAATTCCACCCTAACAATACTAGACATTGAAAACAAAGCAGCCTAATAGGTAAGCTAGACCAAATGACCAATAACAAATATACATGGGAAAAACATCCATATCATGGAAAATTTAACCCTTTTCAGAACAATTAACCTCTATCCAAACAAACATGGCATAAAAGGCAATAACATGGCTAAAAACCGTAAAATCGCAATACCTCGTTAAAGGGTATTAGGCACTTTTGCACATTTAACTTAAAGAATTTCTACAAAAAGGAACAACCCACCTACATAGACATTGTGTTATCGATATAAGTGAACCTCAGGCCTTGAATCACCCTCAAAAATAACTTTTGAAAGTGGATAAATCATAAAATAAGGATCTAGAATGAGGAAGAGCTCACCACAGATATTCCAAAAAAATCAATGGTGGTCGAATAAGAGGATAGATGATGAGTTGGGGGGCTCAAAGAAGAATCAGCGATCTCATTCGCTGCTGAACGAGACATGCCAAGAGGAAGATGGTTCTATCCATACAACGTGACCCTGGTTCATTTAATGAAATAAAAATAAAGTGCACGGTGTGTACTTTTGAAGTACACGGCGTGGACTTTCCTTAATTGGACCCCGCTTTAGGCGGTCTCCTGGTCACGACACACGACCATGTTCCTGGCCATTACACGGCTAGTACACGGTCACCCATGGCAACAGAGTACAATGCCTGTACTTATTAGTACACAACATGTACTCCTAAAATTTCCAGAAACTCCTCTTTTCTCAAAAATAACCAGAAAAGAAAAACATAGCTGAAAAGAAGATCCGGGTTCTTACATGTTGAATAACAGGATTTTGAAAAAAATTTGAAAATAGTTTTTTCATAGGAATATTCCTAGTGATAATATCATTGGTGGTATAGATCAACTAGTTAGGACTAGAAATTCTATAATAAAAAAAGTATAAAATCTAACTATTTTATCTCATTTCAATCCTATGAATCCTGATGAGGCCTTACGTGATGAGGATTGGATAATGGAAATGTAATATGAACTAATTTATTTTGAAAGGAACCATGTATGTCCTTTTTTTTGAATATATAAAAATATACTTTTATAATTAGAGTATAATGAATCTTTCATAATAGGTGTGGTAAAAATTGTGTAATATTTATAAAAAAAATCTAGAATTTTTTCTATGGGTTATAATCAATAAGAGGTAATGGGCTATGAAGAAACCAATAAATAGGTAGCAAGACTTGAAGCAATTCATAAACATCTAGATTATGCATAATTATATAATTTAAAAGTATTTCAAATGGATCTGATGTGTAATTTTCATAATGGATATGTCCAGGAAAAAGTTTATATAGAATAACCACTTGTTTTTGAAAATTCAAAATGTCGGGAACATGTTTTATAACTTATTAAGGAACTTTATTGACATTAACAAGCCACTATAGCCTGGTATTTTAGGTTTAATGGATTTTTTTAAAAAAATATTTTGTTATGAGAGCTGTGGATCTTAATCTTTTTATAAAAAAAATTAATAAAAATATTATTATTGTCGATTTATATGTTGAAAATTTTTTATTCAGATCAACTCAAATGTCTTTAAAAAATTCCATTGTACATATTATGAAGTCTGAGTCTGAAATGAGTATGATGGGTGAGTTAAAATACCTTATAGGTTTTAAAATTTCCAAAAAACTTGAAATAACATTTATATATCAACATAAGTACGGAATATATCTTCTTAATGAATTTGGATACAAAAATATAAAAATATTAATACTCCTATTGGAACATCAAGTTCATTACACATTGAGGATGCCAAGAACCCAATTGATCAAAAGACTTTCATAGGTATGATTGGAAGTTTACTTTATATAATAGATAGTTATCAAAATTTAATGTTTTCAGTATACTTATGTGCCAGATATCAATCAAATCCAAAATATTCCCATCATAAAGATGTTAACATATTTTTTTACCTTAAGGTAAAAATGGATACAGGTTTATTTTACTCTTATAGAAATGATTTTGAGTTAAAATGTTTTTTCAGATAATGACTTTGGTGGATGTGGAATGGATATAAAATGTACATTAAGAACATGTAATTTCTTAGAAACATTAGTTTCATGGACTTATAAGAAACAACACTCAAAAGAACTTTCCAATACAGAATTCAAATATGTAGCCACTGGATGTTGTTATTCTCATGTGTTGTGGATACAATACACACTCACTAACTATGGAATGAGTTTTACTATAACTCAACTATTTTCTGATATCACAATTTCCATTGACATAAGAAAAAAACATAGCACATCACTCATGTGCTACGAACATAGACATAAGAAACCATTTTCTTTAGTATCATAGACAAAATGATATATCATTTTACAATTAATTGGAATAGAAGAAAAACTTATTGATATTTTTACAAAACACATTAGTCCTGATAGATTTGAATAAATTAAAAAGAATATAAGAATGTTCAATATTAAATGATTATTCATATCTACTTATTATTTACCAATCTTCTTTTATCAATAAACTCCGTCTCAAAGGGGGAGTACATATGTTTTTTTGTTTTCTAAAATATTCTTTTTCTAATAAATTGAGATTAATAACAAGTTTTGTTTTTTAAAATAACTGTTTCAGAGTCATAATTTTTATAAACGTTTTAGAATCCCTTTTTGTATAAACCTTCCAGTATAAATATTTTATAAAAATACTCTTCAGAGTCAAAAAGTTTCCCAAGTCAAAATTTGATTTAAATTTTTTCGAAACGAAATTTGATACGAAATTATTCCAGACAATATGTTTGTTATAAACTATATCATAATCAATTTATATTAAAAAAACCAAGAAGAATAGGTTACTCATACCAAGGATACATTACTACTCCAAAAGGCATTATTATTATTTTTCCATCATTCATTACTTTATTTTATACATGTTGTTTATTAAATATTCTTTTATTTTTATAAACCCTGATTTGTTAAAAATATAAAAGGTTATCAAATTGGATTATACTTTCCTCTGATAAAAAGTTATTCTTAAAAAACATGAAGAGTTAAAAATTATTTTAAAAATAATTCTTCAACTAAATATTTCTCATTGGATCAGAAAATAATATTTAATAGGAGCCCTTGATATTTCTAGAATATGAATAATTTCTTACTGTGCCTATATAATTTTGGGTCACCTCATGACCCATATCGATATTCTACATTTTTGACCCCAATTATTGCCACCTGTTTTTGTGCTTAGTCTGATCCCTTGGAATTCATTTAATCTCTAACAATAGTTTTAGTAAGATGGAAACTACTGAAGATTTTTATCAAAAAGAATTATTTAGGAAACAATTTATTGAAATAACCTAGTATGAAAATCCTTATTCACTTTGTAAAAATATAATTACTTTTCAGGGATGGGAAAAAATATGTATTGAAAAAAAATAAGGATTTTGATAAACATTACCCTAAGAGAGTAAGAGAGTTTAATATATTAATAAGGTTTCTTCCTAAAAATGACATTTAAGAAATAGTTTTTAAAATTATTCATCAAGAATATAATTTTTTTATAAATATTTAGATGACCAAGTAAAAGAACACCTAGAAGGAGAATAATTTCTCCCTTCTCACAAGATTTTGGAAAATCATGGGAGTTTTGTGAATGTGAAGGCTGAAGAATCATTATTTATATCTTTTGAGAATGTGAGAATGGTTTGACACCTTACTCTAGACACAAGAGTCGTTACCATTTCAATGTATGGTTATTTTATTCCATGAAATAGTGACATGGAAACCCTTAATGTTCTTGATATATTTCTCTTAGATTCTCTGATGAACATGTGAAAAATCAACTTGGTCATGTATATTTTTCTATTGGTGGAATCGATTAAGAATTCTTCAATTAAGTCAAAGATATTTATTTTCCCTACTTTATAAATAAAATTGTAGTAAATTGAATTGATGTTTTCCAAATTAAGAATCAAACTTATGCTATGAGTGAACCTTTTTCCATAATTGGTGAAAAGAAGATGGCCTCGATAAAGTTAAATTTTTATTCCAAGTTAACAAAATTTATTGATAGAATGATGCCCAATTCCCAAAATAAATAAGAAAAGAAAATTGTGGAGGAAAAAATAAAGGTAGAGTCCCCACCCTTGAAAATCTAGAAGAAAAAAAAGATGAATGTTGTAGAAATTCAAGAAGTTTATGGACCATAAGGCCCAAAAGAAAATAGGTGATCTATTATTTAGTCATGATAATGATGAGGCCATATATTTGAAAATATAAATATATAATCACTTTATGGAAGTATAAAATAAAAATAAATAAACTAGAAGACTTGATTCGGAAAATATGATAGAAAGGTTACTAAAGGGATTCAAAAAAGAATTAGAAGATCCACTTATATCCATTTATCTACTATCAATTATGCAATTGGTTTCAGGTTATGAAACCATTTTCCAATTTAATCAAAAAACATAAGACACCAGTTTGAATTTTTTTAAACATTATTAATTCTACCAGTAGTCCCAACAGTTTGTCACAAGGGGAATGAAAAAGGGATGTCTTATGAATCTCATGTTCAAAAGTAAATAAAAAAATAAATCCTAAAAAAATCTAAGAAGACATATGAAAATAATAAATCCAAATCTATTAAGAATGGTGGTAAAGGTGTTATAATAATTGTGAGGTAGTTAGAACAAGAAGTCAAAGAATAAGATAAAGAAAAAAAGATGAAGAAGAAGCATGGATTGAGGAAGAAACAAATAAAGAATTAATTATTTAGAATCATCCACTATATCAACTCAACTATCATCTCCATTAGAAAATAATTCAAATATATATGTTTCATAGGATTTTAAATTATCTTTAAAAGAAGAAAAATAAGCTCTACATTCATAAACAAAAGTGTTATACAATTATGAAACTGATAAAGATGTTGAAATTATGAATGTTTTAAAAGATGATAGAGTTGAAAAGAAAAAAAATTTCAGAGGTTGGACCATATAGACCTCATATTTTAGAAGAATAATTGAATTCATTAGACTTAATGTCCACAGAGGCTCAAAATAACATTGATTACATTTTTCAATATTTGAAATTATTAAAAAATTATATTTCGTATCTACCAAATATTAAATCCATATGCAAACTATAAAACTGCATAATAATAAAGGGTTAAATGAATAAATGATATGAGTCATGTAAATAAGGTGAAACATTATTTTTTAGAGGATAACTAATTAAAACTTCACATTTATCATGATTGGCTTGGAGTAGTGATAAGGATGGTTGACCTCTAGTGATGTTTCTCAAGGTGTGTGCGAGTGAGGAAAAAGAACATTGGAAAGAAAAAGTGTTGGTCTATAGGGAAAGTCATTAGTATAATGAACCATTTGGGCTTGTGTGTGGGCCCTAGGATGGGGACCACATGTCTGTGGGGAAACTTGTGGTACCTGGAGGGCCATGACCTAACTTTCATGTTATGGAGGGGTGTATGTGCTATCATTGGGGTCCGATTGTTACATTAGGTATTAGAGGAAGAACCCAACCTTAATCGATGTGTCACTATCTATGATTAGTTATAGGGTCCACAAAGAGGATGTTGTGTTCTAGTGGGGTGGGGGGGGGGGAAGGGTATGTAGCATGCTAGAATGATAAAAGGTTAATTGAATAATGATATGACTCTTGTCGACAAGGTGAACCTATCTTTTTTGGAGCCTACGGGATTGGAACTTCATAGTTATACATGCTTAGCATGGATAAGTTATCAGAATGGGTGAACCCCTGGAAAATTTCTCTGTAACACCCCATGATTTCATAGTAAGTTATATCATTAAATTAATTTAATAACTTATATTTCACGCAACACAGACTTAGCTTACATTATATGCAAGATTGAGTTTCTGTGAAACAAAACTTTAGTATTATAATTATTCCAATGATATATTTATAACATAACAATTAAATATAGTAATATTAATAATAAAAAATAAATTCTAATGGTAATTTATAATTATATCACATAAATAAACCATATTTATAAGGAAATGTATAAGTTTCATTAAAATATAAATACTATTTAGATAAATGAACTTCTTCTTATGTCCATTTGTGAACAATAATAAAATTAATTTTAGACTCTATTATAAAATTAATTTGGTGAAATTTAATTAATTTTTGAATTCATAATATCAATATTATATTAGAGTGAATGTTTGATAATTTTATGAGAAGTTTTATTTTTTAATTAATAGTGAAAAATACAGCGTTTTAATTCAAAACTGCCATTTCACCCAATTTATTTATATTGTTAGATTATCATTTTAATTGGTTTCAGAGTATATATAGATTATATTCTTATAATTTTATATAATTTTGGTCATTGTTAGTAATTTTACGTTTAAATTGGATATAAACACATGTCAATCTTTTGATAGTTTTTACTTCATAAAAATCTACTTTCTGGTTTTCAAAATGGGAATTAATTTTGAATTTTTTAATGAAACTTACATGTCTTTAATTTGGTAAAATAGAAATAATTTTTAAACTAGAAATATAAAAATTATCTAAGGGTGAATTTTTGGTATTTTTTTGAAAACTTTTAGTTTTTCATGAATAGTGAAAAATACTCCATTATTTTTTAAAACCAACTTTTTATTTAAATAATTATGTTTAAACTAAAATTATTTTTAAGTAAAAATATATAAATAATACCTATATTAGTCAAATTTAATTCATTGGATTTATTTTATAATAATATTAGATATATAAAATTTTATTAAACTTTTTAACGTCTTTACCCACCTTCTAGGCATATTTTCAAATTTACATAGAAATTAATTTTACCACATCTGTGAATTAAAATTTTAAAATCCAACATATAGGGTTAACATCAATACGTAGAATTTGGTTCAATAGGATGAAAAATATTTTTGGTGAATAATATCTTTTGATTTTTATTTACAACTGTTAAAAGTAAATAGAGTAATTAAAAGTAAAAAAGATATTATAATTATCCCAAAACATATAATAATTCTATTAGATAAGTTTATTTAGACCAAAATAAACCTTATTAATAAAATATGATCCTTTTGTATCCACTTGGATTAGATTACGACATTAATTATTTTTTATTTAAAGAAGAGTTAAAAGTGTTAAAATCAAATTTTAATAACTAAAACATTTTTAATATAGGGTTATGTATAAGATAAATTATACTATAAATATTAATTAGAAATATAAAAATATTTCTTACATCATATAATTATATTTATAATTTTTAGACATTAAATAATTAAATTTATTTATGACACAATGATGATGTAGTAATTACCTTATTAATGAATGATTAAAATAATTAATACTATAAATATTAAAATAAATGTAAATAGAAACTTCTGATGCCATAAAAGAATTTTATAGGTGAATATTAAAATTTATTATTTATTAAATGAATTTTTTTCTAATTAATAAAGTTTTTATGGCTTTAAAAAAAGACAAATAATAAATAGTATCAAAATTTACCTAAACGAGTTTTTAAAATAAATATTATTTTATTAAATGATATAATATTTTTAAAAATATAATATTCTGCCAAGGAACATATATAATTATATATATGTAATTAATTAACAAATTTAGGTTCTCTTGAAACCTTATAGTAATTTTATTAACCATGTAATATAGAAATACAAGAAGACATGGTAAAATTTAAACTATTTAAGTAAAAGTTAAATCCAAAAGATAAGGGTAATATGATGACCTAAACTTTTATAAAACCTATTTGTTGAGAGTTTTTAGACCCATAACCACCTTATCCTCGAAATAAATCCATTTGGATCCATTAGAAACATAGTATTATTTTATAATAAAATAATATTTCAATCTTTTCCTAAAGTTCCCGTCACCTCTCTTATAAAAGGGTACTTCACCTTATCTCAAATTCACACCTCAAAATCCATTTGGCTTGGCCAAAACCTGATCAAATATCCTCCCAACTACACTAAATTCAGCTTATAATCCTTAATTTTATCAGAAATCCAACTTAAGAAGCCCTTTTGTTCAAATCTAAAGGAAACACCTGAAGAAGAGGAAATTATTGCATCACCTCTTTCAGAGTTCTTTTCTTCTTCCATTTCCTCTTTCTTTGTTGTTTCCATAAAAAATAATAAATCTAGTACCTATTAAATACTGTGATGTTTTTATAAATATAGTACAACCATATACAATGTTCTATCCATCCTTTGACTGACAAAGTCACCATACGTGCGTACGTACGACTTACCGTCTCCAAGTCGTGGTGTAGTTTGTTATTCAAAACATCATTATTTGGATGGGTATAATAATGAGTAATATTGATTTAAATAATAAATATAAAACTTTAATTATTCTTTTTATATAATATACCATCCAATTACATACAATTTCACCATCAACATAATGATATTGTCGCTCGGGCGTACGTACTGCTTACCGTCTCCACAACGTGATGAGTTTCAATTCCCCATCGTAAACATTCAAGAATAATTTTAATTCTATGATTAAAAATAATGTTTAAGAACTTAATACCATTATATATATGAATCAAATACATCCTATCCATAACAAACACGACTTATGTAAAAAACATATAAAGGAAAACAAACCAGTTAACAATAGAAAGAATGATCCTACTGAAATATTATTAATAATGAATTATTAGAGGATCATATATGATATAATATTTATGTATGTGGTTCTTGAATAATTTAATAATTATTATTTAACCATTATATAGTAGTTTAACATACCCTCAACTAAGGAAAATTACAAGGTAAGGGGTTTTTATCTCACTTTTTATTCCCATGAGTTTCATGTAATATTTGCCACTATTTCCTTTTGTGTGGTGTATGTACTGACCATTATTGTATTATTTGTGTAATATAATCTAATTTATGGGCATTTGAATCTTTATTGTATGATCCTTCTTTCATGGGGTTTATTTTTCCCAAGTTACCAAATCGGTAAGGGAATTTCTAATTTCAATTTCCACTCATTGGGTTTTACGCATACTTCATTGATTATTTTACTCCAAGATTATGTGTGAAATCACTATTTTTTATTTATGTTGTAATTTACACTCATATTCGTTTGGATATACTTTTGATACACATAATCACTCCATTTATAAATTCTCATGTCATTGGTATGAACTTGATACAGGTAATCTTAACTCAATTTCCATTCATTGAGATATGCATCCAGGTCATTGGTTTTGATTTTAAAAGAAAATGTCTGAAAGTCCTCTGATTGATTTACATTGAATATACAATCATATTGATTTTGTTTATATTTTTCACACATAATTATTTCATTTATTCATCATTAATCTAAGTACATGCTCTTTATAAAAGATTTCGCCTCAATTTACATTCCATTGAGACTTCTTTGATGTTATGTGCCAATTCACTTTTATATGGTGTATATAATGTACTTTGACATAGTATATCATGAATCCCTTTATTCTCATGATATTATAAAGTTTGGATTAATGTTATTCATCAATAATTTGTATTCAAGCGTCTCTCATTTGGTTAAGAACTCTTTAACTAAAATATCATTTTAAATGTTTTAAAGATTTATTCTTCTAAGTATTTATCATTAATGTCCATGTTTTAAAAATAGTTTTATGGATTTATTTATATGGACATGAATTTTTTGAAATTAATATTCCATTCAAAATTTTCAAAGTGGTATGAGACACTTTGATTGAAAAATCTATTTTAAATGACTTCTTTGATAAATATTGTGACTTTTAAATGTTTTCAAGAAAAAAGGGGATATTTCTCTCAAATAATTTTACTAGTTATTTACATTTATGTCAAAATCCATGATTGTTTTTTATTTTTATTGAGGTTGATTTATTATAATACAGTCTTATATATTTTATTGAATGAGTTACATTTGACTATGGATGTGCTATTTTTATACCATTCATGGTTTGTGGTCAAAGTATTGGCATTTAATATGTTAGTTTTAATCAAAACTTTAGATTATATTTCACCGTTTCCATATGAGGAATTCATTGGACTTAGTAAGTGATGGGAAAGGCCCACTATATCCCCCGAATGAATTAGTAGGTCTCATGAGACAAACTAGTGTCTTTGCATAAGGCCATGACAAAATTTATATTTTGGGTCTTGGCACAAGGTCTTGAATTTGTTGATAAGATGTCCGACATTATGCATTACATCATTATGAGATTAGTTATTAATGTTACATGTGATTATTTGACTACTATAATATCCATGTTAATAAGTAAATTTAATTATTTAATATATCTATGCAATATTATGATAAATTTTATGTTTAAATGGCTTGTGTATCAATTTTCTACCTTTCCATAAACGTTTATGATTATTTATGATAGTTTCTACTATATTGTTATCCTTACTGAGCATTTAAGATCACCCCTTTATTATGTTTTATTTTTCCTAGGATGCGAAGAATTATATTATGACCGACCTATAGGGATAGGCTAAAGGATATAAGTGTGTTTAATGGAGACACAATGTTGTTTTTATTCCATAATGTAATGTAAAACTTATGTATGTCTCGAGTACTTCTAAGGATACTAAACTGATTGGTCTTTTGGGACTTGATATCTTATGATCATGCTGATGTTATGCAATAATGCACTGACTCTGGGTAACTAGGGTTATGGCAATACAGTTTTATTAGAGGAAGCTTAGTAAAAACCTTGGACACTACATTTTGATTAACTATTATTAGGGAGAATTACCCTAAGATATACTTTGAGGATTAATATAGAAGAACATCCAAAATATTTGATAGTGTAAATATTATATGGGTTTTCCCAGAAAATACATCCCTTTCTGGATACAAACAGGTAGGGGTGGATATATAATAGATGTACCTAGAAGTGAAAAGTCCAACAAGGAGTTTTAGGCTTAACCCGGGGTATCCTAGTACACGACAACTAGCCTTTATGCACTCCTGGTATTGACACTACCGGGGTATATGCTTAGGATAATTCATGTTATCATTACGAATCGATTTGAATTATTTTAATATAAGATGAGAATAAATAACATTGGTTAATCATAAGGTGTTTTAGATTGAAAAAAAGGTGTCATGATATTCTCTAAATGATTTTGTTACTATTATTACTCACACTCTGCTTTATAGCTTTAGTCAATGGCTGGATTCCAAAGATGTCATAGTAACATTGAACATGATGTACATGGTGTAATGGTGGTAGAAATGAGCAACAAAAAGGAATGTTGATAGGTGTAAAAGATATCGTGTTCATGCTGAATCAATTTTCCATAAATATGATCAATAATATATATGTTAACCAACTCCCGAACTCAAAAAAGAAGAGAAATGAAGAGAATGATAAGATCTCGAGCAGTGCAGACCATAGAGAAAATAAATATCAATTCCCATCATGAAAGAAATGTGGAAGGAGACACTTATGAATGTGTCTGAATGGAACAAAGAAATGATTTATGTGTGAGAAAGAAGGACATAATGTAAAGAATTACTGAGGAAAAATGAAGAGTGCTATGGAAGAAAATAAAAATGATCCTACGAATCCATTTACAGTAATTTTTTGTAAATATAGGGGACCTAGGAATTAACTGAGTTAATGAACTATTCTATAGATAACCTCTAAGTCAAGGAAGAACCTATGTGGAAATAAACAGATGGCGAAATATTGAAAATTATTAGTGCTATTTTTGGATGGGATTACTTTGGATGATTTTTCCCTTTTACGTGTCACCCTGTAGTTTGTTATGTGAAAATTCTATTTAAGGAAGAATTTTATTTTCTTTTGCGGATATAGTTATAATGAACCATTTGGGTTTATATGATCCTTGAATTTGAGTCAATTACAGGTTATTGCTTTTTTGGGATGAAAATATGATGTATGAGATAACATATGTGGTTAAAATATGTTATGGTTATTTTTTATGAATTTATCTCATTTTTTGGAATGCTATAAAATTGTATAGTTTTTGAAAAAGGACAACATGTCGACTGTGTGAAAACCCATCGTGTCTGAAAAAGCTTCAGGAATTGATCCCACAACTAATGTGCTGCTGGGATTTATCACCCCCCACTAGAATACGTGAATTCACTAGTTAATATGACTAATAATTTTTAGTTAAATAATTTTATGGATCAATAAAATGTTGATTTGGAGAACTTATGATTTATCAAATGGGTATAATTATTATAGGAAAATTATTTGGTAATTAAGTGATAAATTTTATTTTGGAAGATGTTCTTTCTTTTGGGAACACAATATACCTAAGAAAAATAGAATACAATGATATTTTATTTGAGGAGTAATGGTTATTTTTTTGAAAGAATGTAAGTTTTTATTATGGACTTATAGCGATTTGGGTTATTTATGGATATGATTAACCTATCATAGGGAATATTTTATTAGGTTAATTAATTTTAAGTGTGTCACTTTAAAAGTGGTAAATGTTATTTGGAGATAAAATAGTGGAAGACTATGTGATAAAATCTTTCTGAATTTTGGGTTTCAAACTTAGTTTAGAATTTTTTGATGAATTTTAAGAACAATTGTTTATTGAATGGTATTGGTTGAAATTTGGGTATTTTTTGTTTAATTTTGTAGATTAAGAGTAGTATTTCTTTCTATAAAGGATTATCTTTTTTGGGGATAATCTAATCTTGTACTGACCTATTCGGTTTTTCTTAATGTCTAAAGACCAGGGAAATATATAGTTCATATTTTTTGGATTATGTGATTCTCTAGAAATTGATTCTAACGCTTTAGGTGTGACCAAGTCATCTTGAATACTCATTGTTTGGAGAAAAGATGAGTTTGTGGTAGAAATTTATTAAAGGATGAAACTCTACTTGAAAAGTAAGTATATCTCTTTATGTTATAATCCAATCTCATGAATAAATTCCAAAACATTATTAAAAGGAACATAAAACCAAAACATTTTCTGTTTACTATTCCTAATGGGTAATCAAATACCTTTTAACCCATCACAAGTTTATGGTTTTATAGTAGTTAAATTTCTCCAGATCTGGATTTCTATCACTCTCCATTAGAACTTCATGGTTTGTTTAATCTTCCATATTCATGTTTTCTTACATGGAACCCTAGTGTGGGTTATATCATGAGACCTTTGTAATTCTCTTTCTTTCTTTTAAAGTGATATTTTTATTGAATTTTTTTTTCTGATGTGGGATTTCAAAAAAGCTGTTTTAAAATGTCAATCCCCTACTTTTTATTTTTGAGATTAAATTTCAAGGAAGAAATTATTTAAATGAGGGGAGAATGTAACAACCCAATATTTCATAGTAAGTTATATCATTAAAGTAATTCAATAGCTTATATTGCAAGCAACACTGATTTGGCTTACATTATATGCAAGATTGAGTTTCTGCGAAACAACACTTTAGTATTATAACTATTCAAATGATATATTTATAACATAACAATTAAATATAGTAATATGAATAGTAAAAAATAAATTTTAAATGTGATTTATAATTATATCACCTAAATAAACCATATTTATAAAGAAATGTATAAGTTTCATTAAAATATAAGTACTATTTTGATAAAGGAACTACTTCTTATGTCCTTTTGTGAATAACAATAAAATTAATTTTAGAAATTATTATAAATTTACTTTGGAGAAACTAATTTAATTTTTTAATTCATAATATCAACATTATATTAGGGTGAATTTATGGTAATTTTATGAGAAGTTTCATTTTTTAATGAATAGTGAAAAATATTGCATTTTAATTCAAAACTGCCTTTTCACCCAATTTATTTACACTGTTAGATTATACTTTTAACTGGATTTAGAGTATATATAGATTATATTTTTACCATTTTATATAATTTTTTTCATTGGATGTAATTTCACATTAAAATTAAATATAAAGACATGTCAATATTCTAATAGTTTGTACTTCTTAAAAACCCGCTTTTTGGTTTTCACAACTGGAATTAATTTTAAATTAATTAATTCAACTTACATGTATTGAATTTGGTAAAATAGAAATAATTTTTAAATTCAAAATATAAAAATTATCTTAGGGTAAATTATTGGTATTTTTATGAAAACTTTCAGTTTTTGATGAATAGTGAAAAACACTCTGTTATTGTTTAAAACTAGTTTTTTATTTAAATAATTATTTTTAATTTAAATTTACTTTTAAGTCAAAATAGATAAATAATACCTATATTATTAAAATGTAATTCATTTGAGTCATTTTATAATTATATTAGATATATAAAATTTTATTGAACTTTTTAACGTCTTCTACCTTCTAGGCAGATTTCCCAATTTGCATAAAACATAAATTTACCACTTCTGTAAATTGAATTTTGAAAATACTGCATAAATGGTTTAAATAATTACGTAAAATACGGTTCAATAGGATAAATATATTTTTGGTGAATAGTAACTTTTGATTTTTATTTACCACAGTTTAAAGTAAATAGGGTAATTAAATGTAGAAATGATATTATAATTATCCCAACACATATTCTAATTGTATTGGATAAGTTTATTTAGAATAAAATCAACATTAGGAATAAAATATGATCATTTTTTTATCAACTTTCATTAGATTATGACATTTATTATATTTTATTTAAAGAAGAGTTAAAAGTGTTAAATTCAAATTTTAATAAGTAAAACATTTTTAATATAGTGTTATGCATAAGATAAATTCGACTATAAATATTAATTAGAAATCTAAAATGATTTCCTACATCACGGTATTTTATTTATAATTTTTATAATTTAAATGATTAAATTTATTTATGGCACAATGATGATGTAGTAATTACCATATTAATGAAGGATTAAAATAATTGATATTATAATTATTAAAATAAATGTAAATTGAACCTTATGATTCAATCCATGAATTTTCTAGTTGAATATGACATGTTAGGATTGATTAAATTTATTTTTTTGAAGTAATCAAGCTGTGATGACTATAAAAAAACATATACTAAATAGGGTCAAAATTGACATAGACAAGTTTTTAAAACAAATAAAATTTTATTAAATGATATAATATTCCTAAAAATATAAAGTCTGGAAAAAAGACTTATATAACGATATATTTGTCATTAATGAACAACTTGAGGTTCTATTGGAATTTTATAGTAAGTTTATTAACCATGTAATATAAAAATACAAGAAGATATGGTAAAAGTTAAACTATTTAAGTAAGAGTTAAATCCTGAAGATAAGTTTAATATGATGCCCTAAACTTGTCTAAAACCTATTGGTTGAGAGGTTTTTGACCCATATGCATTTTATCCTAGAAATAAATTTTCACGACCCGTCCTCAAGGCCCGTGTCGTGACTACCCCAAACCTGCCTTCCATAGGCCAGTGGCTGGCGACTAGCACCAAAGGCGTAAATCCCGATAACTGGGAAGACATTCCCTTTATAAAACATAAACACTTCCAACCAGAGTACAAGCGGAAGTAATACACTAAGTATAAAAAAAGTGCTGAAAAGTAAATGGGCCAGAATACAAACCCAACTAAGTAGTACAACTACAACTGAACGAAAGTACAACAGAAAAGACAAACAATTGGAAGATAGAAGAAGCACTTGGGTCGTCCACCTCAAATCCTACCTGAAGGGTAGGTACAGATAGCCTCCTCAACGCTCTCGCCCGACAACATCCTCTGAGTACCGTCTCGTCGTGAAGTCCACCTCCGGATACTGACTCGTAGTGAGGTCCACCTATGGGTACCGTTCAGTCCTCGAACACACGACCTCCATCAGTGCTGTCCATCGTCTGCATCCAACACAACGAGGTGCAGGCATAGCCCGTGCAGGGGTGAGTATATCGATACTCAGTAGGGACCCCGAGATCGTCAACATCTCACTAAATCTAACAAGGATAACCACAAAGAAGGATCTAAACAGATAACCCTTACTTAGGTATAAGCCCATACTTATACATAAGTTATCAAGTAGTCTATCTCAATCACGAGGTATCACACTGATATAAAATCAATGGATAACCACTACTTAGGTATATGCCCATACATATACCTAAGTTATCAAGTAACCCATCTCAATCATGAGAAATACACAAAGGTCATTAACTCAGCTCAAACCAGGATTTTCATTATCGAAACCACAACTGGTGGAGAACTCCTCCTATGTCGAGTACAGTAGCCTTGTCACGACTCTGAGGTGCTACTTAGTAACCTTAGACTGTTGAAGTACTCCTCCTGTCGAGTAACACGGGTCTGCTGCCAAATACCGGGTGCTCCGTCTGCTGTGGGTATACCACTAAATACCAAGCGCTCCCCATAATATCCTACAGAGGTACTCCTCTTGTCGAGTACCGCGAGTCTGCTGCCAACTACCAGGCACTCCGTCCGCCATGGGTCTGCCGCCAAATACCAGGCACTCCGTCCACTTGGCTAATCAAATCACTCCGACTTGAATCGGTCAAGCAATCAACAGGTCTACAGCTACTAGCTCTCCACACTCTATACGCTCATCTCCGGGAGGGTCCGCTCTATGATCCACTGGTCGATACTCCATGTATCAAAAATTCCTACTAAGATGTATCTCAAAGGACCGCCTCGTCAAAGGGGTCTCAACGCAACCGACGATGCATCAATCAGACGCACGGTCTGTGAGTTATAAGCCTTCTAGTCCCGGGGGCCCGGTTGGTTTCGTGTACGAACCAACCTGACCGTATCTCAACTATACCTCGAACTCTCATAAGGTATACTCAATGGGACCATTTCTCAATGAGATTACCAACGCTACTGACGGTTCATCAAACAGACGCCCGGTCTGAAACTTATCGGCTTTTCTGTTGTAGGGGCCCGGTTGGATTTCGGGTACAATCCAACTCGGCCATACTCCAATTGGGTCCAAATCTTGGGTGAAGTATAAAGAAAGAACCGTATCATCAAGAGGAATCCAACCAAGTCGACGACATGTCATTCGGATGTCTGGAGCTCAAGTTATAAGTGTTTCCGCTCCGAGGGCCCGGTTGGTTTTGGGTTCGAACCAACCCAAACGTAGCCAAACATAACCGATACCTTGAGTGTAGTATACCAAAATGACCGTCTTCATTCAAGGAATCCTACACAACTGACGGTGCGTCGATTGGAGGTCCTTAGCCCAATATATGGATGTTTAACTGAAGAGGGTCTGAAAATATGGGATTTGGGCCCGATCCGACCCGGCCTAATACCCCCTGGGTCTGCCCTAACCGGGCGACCCGACCCGGGTCCGGGTCTGGCCCGGCTGGCGTGGCCCGTCCCGGCTGGCGCAGCCCGGCCCGGACGGCCCCCACGGTTGGCCGACTAGGAGGAGTGGTGGTGCCCAGAGGGGCCCGCCCTAGCCGCGGATTGGGGGGGGGGGGGGTTGCACCCCCCGGTTTCAAAGAAATGGCCGCCCTTAATGGACGGCCCCTTGGGTGAACATGGGACCCCCCTTGGGTCCTGCCTCTTGATGGAGCTGGCGGCTGGCACGACCGGTCGCCCTTCCAAGTCCGTCACGGCTTTCTTCCACTGGGGCGGCGTGTCGGTACCGCGCCCCACCGCCGCGTCCAGCTCTAGCCGCGACCCCTGATGCTCCGGCGCGGTGCACCGGTGCCGCGCCCCTCCACCGCGGTCCGACTCTATTCTGATGACTTCATCGGCCTCTCTGGCGCGGCACAACGGTGCCGTGCACCACCACCACCGCGGCCCACTCCGACCGCGGTCCCCTTCTTCCCCGCATAGTGCAACGACACCATGCCGCCTTTTCCATGACCTTGCATGGATGCCGTTCCCTGCCGATCACTGCACGGTGCAACGACACCGTGTGCCTCTACATCCAAAATCATTGAAAATTAACAAAGAAGCGGGGAGGAGAATCAGTCGTGTTTGTGTGGTCAGATCTCCTCCTGTTATGACGATATCATGAGGCCAAACCTTAAGCAACAAAGAATGATGATAAGGCTTGAACAAAAATAATCCCTACCTCGATAATCGATGTCGAACGTCAGTGTCGTAGTTGATGGCATCAGAAGATAAGGATTCATAGACGTCAACAGAGAGTGTCCGAGGAGGTAGTGATGTCTCCCCTTTTTGTCACAAAGAGAATATTGTAAGGCATTGCACGTTCTTGTTCTTCATCGGAGGGTTAAAGAACGAAGCTTCTCTTATTTCTTCAGAGGTTCCCCCCCACCATATTATTTGCCAAAACAATAATGTATTAACCTACTCTCATTTAAGTACAAGCCACCCTTTTCAAATTAATTCAAGATATTAATTATGTGTGATGGAAAACCTTAATGGAGGAGAGGAAGGTGGAGAGGCCACTTAATTTAAGAGGAGTTACCCACTTAATTCAAGGGGTGATAAAGGGGGGGTTTAAATAGGGTTAAAGAGTTTGGGAATGTGAAGGGATTGGGATCGTGTGGGCCCCACCTCACATTTATCCTCACATGGGTAGTTAGGAACTAGTGGGTCCCACCCCAACTCCCTCACTTAGGATATAACCACTTAGATATAAATAAAATTTGTTCCACAATTTTTATTCACTTCTAATCTAATCCACAAAATTTAACTTCACCTCCCGAGCAAACACAACTGTGGTAAAGGTACCCTTAAGCAATATTCGGCATTGCGTTTTCATCGGTGCCCTCAGATTTCAATTCCATGTACCGGTTCAAAAGATAGAAAACCCCACTTGTTCGTTCACTGAATGTACCCAAGCTAAACATCAGAAATTGATTCCGGGCACACCGGGCCTCGGAATCAAGTGTCGTCTGAAGCCACAGACTCGTAAAATTCCAAAGAAATTAAGAAAAAAATTTCCTTGAAATTTTTGGGTCTTTACATAAATCCGTTTGTATCCATTATAAACCAAAATATATTTTATAATAAAATAATATTTCAAGATTTTCCTAAAGTGCCCCTCACCTCTCTTATAAAAGGGTACTTCCCCTTCTCTCAAATTCACACCTCCAAATCCATTTGGATCGGCCAAAACCTTCCCAAATATCCTCCCAACTACCCTAAATTCAACCTATAGGCCTTAATTTGATCATAAATCCAACCTAAGAAGCTCTTTTGTTCAAACTAATAGAAATCACCTGAAGAAGAGGTAATTATTTCATCACCTCTTTCAAAGTTCTTTCCTTCTTCCACTTCCTATTTATTTGTTGTTTCCATATAAAAATAATAAATCTAGTACCTAATACATAATGTGAAGTTACTATAAATATGGTACAACCAAATTCATTATTCTATTCATCCTATGAATGACAAAGTCACCATACATGTGTACGTACGACTTACCGTCTCCACGTCGTTGTGTAGTTTCTTATTCAACACTTCATTACTTGGATGGGTATAATAATGAGTATAATTGATGTAAATAATAAATATAACTTTTTAATGATTCTTTGTATATAATATACTATTCAATTACATATGATTTCACCATCAATATAATGATATTATCGCTCGTGCGTACGTACGACATACCATCTCCACGACGTGATGAGATTCAATTCCCCATCATAACCATTCAAGAATAATTTTCATTTGATGATTAAAAATAATGTTTAATAACTTAATACAATTATGGATATGAATCAAATACATCCTATTTATAATAGAAATGACTTATGCAACAAAACAATTAAAGGAAAATGAATCAGTTAACACCTGAAATAATGATACTACTGAAATATTATTAAAAAATAAATATTAAAGAATCATATATGATATCATATTTATGTATGTGGTTCTTTAATAATTTAACAACAATTATTTAACTATTATACAGGAGGTTAATGTACCCTCGACTAAGGAAACATACAAGGTAAGGGGTTTTCATCTCACTTTTTATTCCCGTGAGATTCATGATATATTTTCCATTATTTCCTTTTGTGTGGTATGTGTACTTCACATGATTATATTCTTTGTGTAATATACTTTAATTTATGAGAATTTATATCTTCATTTTATGATCCTTCTTTCATGGGGTTTATTTTTTTATGTTACCAAATCAGTAAGGGAATTTCTAATTTCAATTTACACTCATTAGGTTTTACGCAAACTTCATTTATTATTTTACTCCAATATTATGTATGAAATCACTATTTATTTATCTATGTTTTAATTTCCACACCCCTTTGCGAGGATATAGTTTTTATACACACAATCACTCCATTTATAAATTCTCAAGTCATTGGTATGAACTTGATAAGGGTAATCTTAACTCAATTCCCATTCATTGAGATAAACATCCAAGTCATTTGTTTTGTTTTTTAAAGAATATGTGTGAATGTCCTATGATTAATTTACACTGAATATAGAATCATATTGAGTGTATTTATATTTTTCACACATAATACATGTCATTTATTTATCCTTAATCTAAGGATACAGTCTTTATAAGGGATTTCATCTCAATTTACATTCCATTGAGACTTCTTTGTTGTTATGTGCCAGTTCACTTTTATATAGTGTATATACTGTTCTATGACATAATATATCATGAATCCATTTATTATCATGAAATTATAATTTTTTGATTAATTTTATTCATCAATTATTTTTATTCAAGCGGCTCTCATTTTGTTAGAAACTCTTTAACAGAAATATAATTTTAAATGTTTTAATGATTTATTCTTCTAAATATTTCTCATTAATGTCTATGTTTTAAAAATTGTCTAATGGATTTATTTAAATAGACATGAATTTTTTTAAATTAAAATTCCTTTCAAATGTTTCAAAGTGGTATGGGACACTTTGATTAAAAAATATCTTTTAAAAGACTTCTTTGATAAATAGTGTGACTTTTAAATGTTTTGAAGAAAAAGGGGATATTTCTCTCAAATACTTTTACTATTTATTTTCATCTATTTCAATATCCATAATTTTATTTTATTCTTGATTGAGGTAAATTTATTATAATAAATTCTTTCATATTGTATTGAATGAGTTATGTTTGACTGTGGATGTGATATTTTTATACCATTCATGGTTTGTGGTTAAAGTATTGAAATTTTGTATACTAGTTTTAATCAAATGTTTATATTTTATTTCACAAATCTCATATGAGGAACTCATTGGACTTAGTATGCGATGAGAAGGGTCCAATATATCCCCTCTATGCATCGTTAGGTCTCACGAGACAAACTAGTGTCCTGGCACAAGTTCTTGACAAAAATTTATATTTAGGGTATTGGCGTGAGCCCTTGAAATTATTGTTAATATGTTAGAAATTATGCATTACATCATTATGAGACAAGTTATTAACATTAAATGTGATTATTCGACTAGTAGAATATCCATGTGAATAAGTAAATGGCATTATTTGATTTATCTTTTCCATATTATGCTAAAGTTTATGTTTAAAGGGCTTGTGTTTCAATTTTATACCTTGCCATAAAAGTTTATGATTATTTATAATAGTTTCCACTAATAATATTATCCTCACTGAGCATCTGAGTTCACCCCTTTATTATGTTTTATTTTTCCCTAGTTTTGAAGAAGTATATTATGAATGATCTATAGGGATATGCTAAGGGATATGAGTGTATTTAAAGGAGACAGAATGTTGTTTCTTTATTCCATAATGTAATGTAAAACTAATGTATATATATAGTACTTCCAGGGCTACTAAACTGATTGATCTTTTGGGACATGATCTCTTGTGATCATTCCAATGTTATGTAATAATGCACAGACTATGGGTAACTGGGGTTAGGGAGATACATTCTTAGCGTGTGTGTGAGTGAGGGAAAAACACACTCAAAAGCACATGTGTTGTCCTAGGGGAAAATTTATTAGTCAGATGACTGATTTAGGCATGGGGGTGGGCCCCAAGATGGTGACCACATGCCTACGAGGAAATTGGTGGTACCTGGTAGGCCAGGAATTGATGACCATGTTATGGAAGGGTGTCTATCCTATTAGTAAGGCCTAGTTGTTACACAAATAGATTCAAATTAGTATGAATGACGTATCTAAAACCTTGAAGTTGTTTAATGATTCAATGATCCAACATGATTCTGACATAAAAAAAATTTAAAGGGAATAATAAGGAACATACTAAAAAATTCAACTAGATTGTTAGATAGTCAAGACAATTTGATAGTTAATTTAAGGAATATGGTTATAGGTTATTTTATGTTAATAAAATATCTCTTGAGTATGTTTAATCTGTTGACATGTTTTCATCATATGTTTCAGACAAAGTGATGTTTTTTGAAACATTCTGAGACCTGGATGAAAATCAGGATGAGGAAGTCAAATTTATAAAAGAAAAGGTTGACAAGTTGGAAATATAATATAGAAGGATCCAATATTGTTAGATGACTGAGACAATTCGATAATAAATTTAAGGAACATGATGATCCATTATTTTATGTTAATAAAATATGTCTTGATTATTTTGAATCTTTTGACATGTTTTCATCATATGTTTTAGACATAGTAAATTTTTCTGAAACATTATGAGACATGATTGAAAATCAGGATGAGTAATTCAAAGTTATAAAAGAAAATATTGAAAAGTTGGAAATGGAATATAGAAGGCTATAATCTTATGAAGATAAATTATTCATTATAAAGGAATAAAATAATAAAAATTGGGTAATGTTTCAGAAGTTGGAGTTAGGGAATTAAAGGCTATCAGTTATGGAGGAGAGGATGGTGAAACTTGAATAATTAGATTCCAAAACTGAAAATAATTATAATGATGTGAAGAGGTTTAATGTAATAATTAAAAAAGAAAAATAATAAATAATTAACTTTATATTTGAACTATTGGTGTAATGATAACTTTTGAATGAAATTGTTTTGAATGCGTTGTTCTCATATTTTCGTTTATATGAATGTTTCCCAAAAACACATGGACGGCAATTCAATATATTTTATTAGATGAACACTAAATATAATTTAGTTTTTTCATATGTTATGATTTAAAAAGGTTTCAGGAGGATGTATACTTTTTATATTCTTTTTTGTGAATCATTAAAGGGGATAAGTTTTGGATACATTTTAGAGATGATTTGGAGATGTTTGGAGACGTTTTAGGGATACTTTCTTTAAGTGGGAGAGTTCGTTTAAAATAAATGAATTTTCCCATGTGGAGATGTTATCTAAAAAGGGATTAAAGGGGAGTATAAAAAGCATCAGTACTTTCCATTAGATTAATAATGATGAAGAAAGAGAAGGTATTAACATATGGGGAGTAAAATATGATAAAATAAAAAATTACATATAGAGTATATATTTTAAATTATTAAAAGTAAAAGGGTTTTAATTTTTTAGAATTTATTAATTTTCAATTTAAGTGTTGTATTTTGTGCTTTAAAAAAGGGATATATTACTGTGTTTAATGTTTTACATTCTACTTTTCCTTATTATAGTTATGGAAATCACAAACACTTTCCTAAAATACTAATTTACTAACATTATATGTCCCAAGTGTTTTAGTATATTTTTATAGAGTTTATATTTTTATATTAAACAAAAAAATGATTCTTAAGTAAAATGAATATAAACATTTATTATAAAATATGATCTATCAGACTAAGGGTATATCTTTTAAATCTGACCAACTATTGTTTTGACTATTTTTAGAATAGTGTTCGGTTTATCAAATTGACTAAAGTCATAACCATCAGACTAATATTAGCACTGATACATTCGATTAACCATTGTCCATTTTATCAAATTGAAAAAAATTGTGAATTCCATCAGACCATCCAAAGTTTATAATTAGTGTATAATGAATTGTTTCTATTAGATAGAAATATTTTGTAGCATTTTAATGGTACTGAACAAAGTGACATCAGATAATAAAGTACAATTCATTCTTAACTATCAGGATCAATATCCACATCACTATGAGCTATCAATGTGAAATCAGTTTGAGGATATTTCAAAGAACTCTAGAAAAATGGTCATTGATAGATTACCTATAAATAAGAGTCCATTAGAAGAGTTGGTTGCTGATGTATTTTTCATCACAACACATCTAAATATCACTCTATGTGAACATATCATTCCTATGATTTGTAATTATTTAGGAAGTTTTAGTTTTAAGGAATATATGTGAGGATTGGAAATTCTATATAATGAATTTCTTTTTTATTCCTCATGTCTAGTCATGGTTAGATTAAGGGATTTCTAGGATATAAATATTGGTGAATATGATCCATCAGATCGAGGGATTTAGTGTATAGGAAGACAAAGCTATTATAATCATTATATCAAGGGATTCTGGGGGATTGGAATATACATACATTCCAATCACTGTATCAAGGGATTTCCTTGTAAGTAAATACAGACCTTTACATTAGGTATTGAAATTGTGGATATCTTAAATTAATATTTCTAACTTTCTTAACTCTTAAGGTTAAAGAGTGTAATTACATTTATTAAATCTTGTAAGTCAATATTACTATTATAATATTTTGTTTTATTGTCTGTACCGGTTAAATATTCTACCATGAAATTTCACTAGAGAGTTAGTTCTTTACTTTTGTTTTTAATAAAATATTTTATTGGTGTGTTTGTAATTCTGATAATAACTCTGATATATTGGACATATTTTGTATCTGATTCGAACAATCAAATAATTAGGTGAAATATGAGTCAAATTTATTTGTATTAAGAGGTTTTTTATTGTATTAGTTTAAATTTTGAAACTACAATTCACCCCCCTCTTGTAGTCATCATATACTCTTATGATCTAACAAGAACGTTATATTTGATAGTGTACATGAAATGAAAAACCAAGATTATATAATAATATAACACCCCATGAATTTAATATATTTTACACATGTCAAACATAAATTCAAAGTTTACCAATTGATTATATATAAAATAATAACCATTTTAAAGAGAAAAAAATATTTTCTGAAATTTTTTTTTCCGTAAGGTGGATTAGTTGCAAAAAATTTAAAATTAATCTTTACAAAATTTAGAAACTTTATTTTAAAAAATAAACCTCATTTTCGAAATATATATTTCAAATTTATCTTTGGGAGGATTTTTGTTATTTTTCTGAAAATAATAATTTTTTTTATAATTAGTGAAAAGTACTGATATTTATTGAAAACTACCATTTCATTTAAATTATTTACAAAATTAAATTCTATTTTAATTTTTTTTAAATTAAAATAATTTAAATGATATTAAAATATTCCTAATTTAATTCATTGGAATCAATGTCATTTTTAATCTTGATATTAAAACATTATATACTTATGAGAATTTTCTCTTTAGAAAACCGATCTTTCATCGTGTTAGGGTATAATTTGAAATTTAATTTTTCCAATTCTATGAATTTAATTTAGGAAAAAGTGTTAAATATTTATAATTAGTAAAATTGTATCATCTAATAATTTAAATTTAATTTTTGACCATAATTAATACTGAAAATAGTAAAAAATTAATGACCGTGGTTAAGGTAAATTTGGTTTTACTTAGGGCGGGGGGAGGTAAAACTAAATGATAAAGGTTAAAAATAGCATAAAACTTGTACAATGCCTTTATTATGTATAGATTGTGACCCTTATCACCTAACTCAATTTTTTTGAGCTTATGGGACACTTTTCTAGGAAATTGACCGATATAATAAATTAAATAAAGAAGTAGACAAAATGTCACCCTCTTGATTTTAAATATTGATTATGTGTTCAAAATGGGAAAAAGAAATATGTGAATGAATGTGGATGGAAATTGTGAGAATAATTAAATTACTTTAATTAGGTTTATTTATTTTTAATTTTTAGTTATAGTGTAATTAATTTAAATGCTTATGAAACACTGAAACAATAATTATTTAGTTAATAGAAAAATAAGATAAATGATATGAAAAATATTAAAAGTAATGTAAATTGACATAATTTGTGTGTCCCATTAATTTTTAGAAAAATATATCATGTTATAAAAGTGTGAACATAATTTATTCAAATTCCATCATTGTATTTATATTTTATAAATTCAAATTAAGTAAATATTGTAAAAATTAACATTAATGTTATCTTATATTAAATGATATTTTATTAAATGATTTAAAATTAATAAAAATCATATCATATTATGTGTAATTTTGAAATGTTTAAAAATATCAAATATAGTCCATTCATGGAACAACTATTCTTTTATAGTGACCATATAGACCTATAAAGAGTAAAACAAAATTTATTGTGGTTAAGGTTAAAACAGTGTTTCTTCACCTTATATGTGTTCATGTTTAAATTAATTTTCAACACAAATAGAGTTTCTATTAGATAAATTTAATTTAATGTTTATAATAATTGATTTAAAATTATATAATAAATATTTTTTTATTTTATTCTTAAAAGATAAATTGTGTAGGTTAAAAAGACTAGTTACCATAATGAAAAACTAAAATCGAAAAAGTAAGAAAACATAAAATTTAAGGAACTAAAAGTAATTTTTTTTGTTTTGTAGAGGTGTGTCTTGAAAATATCACTCCACCACCAATTTAATTATAAATTTTGGAGCCACGTGACATAAGAGTGACTTCCCATTGTCTAATAGTTTTGGGTATTTACAAAAATGCCACTCTTCTGTAATTATAAAAGGGCGCTCACTCCCTTATCTTCTTAAAACCTATATATAAATTTGGTTCAAAAAAACACTAAAAAAATTCCTCACTAAAACACTAATCCACATTATATAGTTATTGGAATTCACAAAATTGTAACCATAGTGACCTTATGAAGAGACCTAGAAGAGTTTTCTTTAAGAGATGATAACCACCTTAATAAAGCTTTATCTTTTCTTCTTTTTTTCCAAATTTGATTATGACTTAAAATTTATAATATAATAAAACATTATATCCCATATACTGATATATTATTATGATTATTTCACATTATTTATCCATATCCACTTTCATCAAATGGGAAACAAAATCATCAATCATGTGTATAGAGGACTGCCACCTTGTGAACCAAAGTAACTTATTATCTATCAACACTTCATATGGTTGGATATAATGATGTGAAAATGTTAAGAAAAATGATATGTTTAAGGAGATGTGTTTATAAACTTGAACTATTTTGATATGTTTTTTAATATGGGTGAAAGTTTTATTTTAACAAAATGACTCAGATTTCTTTGGATAAAATATGTTATAAGAAATATGGGGAAATATTTAAATGAAATAGATGTTATGAAAAACATTTATCACATTAATTATTCACTCTTCTTTTATATACTAGTGTCACCCATTTAGACTCATTGTTGTTTAATTTAAGACACTTTTTTAATAAACTCATAGAATCCCATTTTTCTCAAAGAATGTTATCAAGATTTTGAGATGAAGGGAAATGATATAAGATGATCCTTATGCTAACCCTTTAAATTTGATTTTCAATAAGTTGGAGAAGTGACATAGGGATGTAAATAAAATTCAATCATCATATGATGATAATATATTGGGAACACATGTTTACTTTGAATAATATTGGAGTTTTATGTATATATTAACAATAAACACAAAGGCAGAGATTGTAAGGCCCACGTCAGTTTTTTTTCATGTGTTTTTAATATATAAATATGCATTTAAAGACAAATTTCATTAAGAATGTTTATTGTGGTAGTTACTAAGGAAGTTTTAGGAAATTTTCTTTATTAAATATTATAAGAAATATCTTTGACAAAATTAGATGATTCCAAGATGTTTATCAAAGTTCCCAACATTATGAAGTTTTCCATAATCCCAGAAAAGATTGTAAAATTTTTTCAAAGTGATAAATTTCATAGATATAATATAAATAAAAAATTTAGATTTATGGATGATGTTTTTGTAAGAATTTTTAATAATGTCACCATATGAACAATGGATGAAGATAACAAACAAACATTTGTGAGAAAAAAGTATTGGTGATTTTTTCCACTCTTATAAAAAGTTTGAATATGTAATAATAGGGAGAAGTCCAAGGAAAAATAATTAATTATTTAATATATGTGGAAACATAAATTAAGATAAATTGAATATAGATCCAACATGTTGAGATGGAGAGTTTTCATATGATATATTTCTTTAGAAGATGCAATAATATAGTAAATCATCTTAAAAGGGAGCTGAAGTTTCCAGAATTTTTTTGTATGAAGTTAATTATTGGAAAGCTGAAGGATGTATAATGGATTATTTCCTTTCGATGAATGTAAATAAAATATATATGAATCAAAAAAATAATTCCCCACAAATAGATTTATATGGAGTTGTAATAAAAAAAATTATGGATATAGTTTTAGAAATTTATAAGGCAAACATCCATCGGACAAACATATAATGGATGGAAAAGAACCTAAAAATATTTATCTATGTATTTAGATAAAATTTTTATATAATTTTGTCCTTTAAAAAGTTTGAGTAGTGGTAAGATTATCATAATGAGTCATACAGAAAATGAAAATTTAAGAATTAAAGTTATGCGATAAAAAACAATTCTACTAAAGCAATTACCAGAAAAAAAATTTCATTGGAAGAAGATTTAACAGCTTTATATAAATATTTGTAAACTAATTTAAATATATCATTTTTAAAGCTGGCCATTAAATTTTTCCCTTATTTGGGTTAATGAAGTTAGTTAACATTCCTTAACACAGATATTAAGGATGTGCGAAGAATGATGATGCTTTTATGAAAATTGATGAATGTTTGAGAATGTTCCGGAAGAGTTTAGAAGTTCCAAATTAAATTCAGTTGAGTGTGAAAATGAAATTTACTTCCCACCAATTCTATTTCAGGAGAACCAATATAAAGTTTCTGAAAAGTACAACCATAATTAACACTTTTCATTATGATAGAAAGATAAAATCATGAAGATTTTGTGTCAAGAAGAGTTTCCAACCAATTAGATTAAAGAAGAGAAATTAGACAGAGTTACACCATATGAAGAAGAAGCTAAGTGTGACTAATTGAGTATCCAATCAGTTGTAACATTAAGTGTATTAGATGGAATTTTTTAATAAAAAAGGAACATAAAAAAGAGACTCATCATAAAGATACCTTCTGAATATAGGGTACAAAATGAGTTAATTAGATAGAGTGGATTTGAACAAAGCATATCAAATTAAAGCAAAATGATAGGCCTCAAACATAGATAAAATGAATAGAGATCCATCAGATAGGGTCATTCTTGATGGTGGTTGATTTTATGAACATTTTATAATGAAGTTTTCCTATAGAAGTTCAGAAAAATTTAGATTGATTTTATATAGTTATTCAAGAGACAAGGAAGCATTTTCAAGATGAATGGACAAATAAGTGATTTTTGATGATATTGAATATATCACATAATTGAAATGGATTCATCTTTCTTGGGGAGTAATAGAATATCATTTTACAGTTTTTTTTGAATATAATAAAGAAATATCTTATAGATGGCGGGTATAACTAGTTTCTGAAAAAGGTCATTGGATGGTGTGTATAATTAGACATGAAGGAAGTATAAATGATGAGGATAATTGGGGGGATAAACAATTGGGGTAGAAGAGATGATTGATGGTGTTTAAAACTAGGGTCATCTGGTGGTACATTTAAGAGGGTGTAGAACTAGTTGTTACTTGTGATTTTTTACTCTGGAAAGAAGTTATTAAAAGAATCCATGTTGGTGGGGATAACCGATATTATAAGGAGTCGTAGTCTTGGTAATAAATCTTATAAATATCATGTGATACAGTCTATTTATAATTTTTCCTATGAAAGGTGAGTCTGAGGTTAATGCTTGAGTGGATCATAACTTTAAAAAAATTTAGAGGTTATGAAAACTTTCCTCATGAATTTAAGAAACATTTATCATGAAATAAAAAGTAATCACTAATTTACCTGACCCCCTCAGTGATCCTACATTGGTCTAGGGGAACATTAGTGAACCCATAACTAACAAGTGATTTCTCCACAATTATACTAAAAATATCACAAACATGGCTAATAACATGATAATAATTAATAATCAGTCTAGATAACAAATCTTCAAATTATTTTCGAATTATATATTTCAGAAATATATTCCAATCATGGAATAATATTTTCATAAAGGGGAAATATCTTAATATGAGATGTTATGCTCAAATGTAGAATATAATTGTAAATGAGGTGTTAAAAGATATAGATGATTATAGATTTAGAATCTGATCTGCTACTAGATATGAGAGACAAACCCCTCTAATATTGGCTAGTTTTAAGGGGTATGCTAAGGAAGAAAGGATCAAAACAATAAGTCCTCTTTGTTTAGATGTTGATATTATATGAAGATCCACATTTTTTGTTAGAGACTATAATTAAATTTCAGATGCTTTTTTGGTTTTTTAGATATTCAAGATGAACATTTTAGCTAGGAAAACTATAAGTATATAATGAATGGAGTGCATACTTAATACTATTAGGTGTATACATGTAACATTTTTCCATTTTTGATGTTTTTTTGAGAATGATACAATGAATATATATATAGGTATAACTTTTTTACTTGTAATAAATTTATTGATAATATTTTTCGATTTTGATATGAAATCAAGAAAACATGTGAAAGTGATGTCATGTTCCTTGTATGGCTAATAGAATATACCCATACTACCCCAATATAATTACCTTTAATAATTATGTTACACTGACCCAGTTCTTGTGCAAACAGTATAAAAAATTTAGTAAATGATTTTAAAAATATTAAAAGAAATATTTTTTTGATGAATTATTATTTTTTAATAATTTTATTCTTAATTATAATTTATAATTTATGGTAAAATAGATTATATTCAATTTTTTTGTTATCTTTATTACTTTAAAGTGTACTTAAATTAATAATCATAAAAATGACTTTAACGATATTTTATGTTAAATTTTATCTAATTATATAATTTAAAAATAAAAAAACAAATAAATATGATATAGGGATTGGGAAATGGTATAAAATTTTACCCACATACCATTTTTATGCCAAATTTTACTATATAAAAACATTTACAACCCTAAATTCTAAAACATGTGTAACCCCAGTTAAGGTTAAAATGTGTTAAACAAAAATATGTGTTTTTAAATGATATAAAAACCTATATAAATTTATTTTATTATAATATTTAAACCTTATACAATTTTTTATTTTAATTAATGTGCATTTGGGATCATTTTATTTTATAAATATATTAATTATATTTAAATATTTTAAGTAATTCATTGTTTTTCCTCTCCTATCTTATAAAAGGGCATATCTTCTACTCCCTTAATCATAATGTTTTAACCTTATATCATAGAAACTAAATAACCTAATAAATTCATATCCTTATTTCATCCATCATTGAGCTTCTTTTATTACCCTAAGACCATTATAAGAAGGCATAATGTGTAATCCAAAGGAGGTCTCCCAAAGAAGAGATAATAGTCTTAACTGAATCCTGTAATATTTATTTATAACTCTTACTCAATTAAATAAACAGTATAAAAATAAAATTTAATACTTAAGAATATTAAATATACTTAAATTCCATTATGATTATGAAACAACCATTTTTCATCTCCTTTTCCATCTTAAAAGAGACGAAAACATTGCTTGTGAGTACATGTGGACTACCACCTCCATGGAGCGATGTGTTTTTTTATCACAAGATCATATGGATGGTATACATCATTTATCAAATTAATATATATGATATTAATTACATATTTATGATTCTATAAATATAATATATCACTTACCTTCTTACCCTTCCACCAGTTTCAAAATGATAATGTTGCTCATGTGTACATGTAGACTACCACCTTTACAAAGTGTTGTGATTAATTTTTCATGTAAGACTATCATGGATGGTTCTAAAATTTTTTCCAATATATAAATATGATAGATAAATCATTATTAGTATTTTTTATAGTATAAAAACATGACCCCTTTGGCCTTGGTCAACCAACTAAGTTGTTTTGGGATTATGAACCAAATGTCCTGAAAATGTCAAACATGAACTTAATTGATTTAGTAACATTATAAAAAATAGGAAATAAGTAAATAAAATATATTTTAAAAATTAAATAAACTTGAAAAATATACTTATCAAGTATAAAATTAATTCATTTTCTATTCTGTAGTAAATAACATACGTACAAAATGAGTAGGGACTCTGGTTAATAGATTTTCCTTTAAAACAATTTTTTTAAATGTTTTAGACTCATCCCCTCTATATCCATGTTAATTAAAATATTTATACAATATTTTTATTAATAATTAAATTATAGTTAATGTTAATATTTAAATAATTTCAAATTTCCTTATAATGTTTTAAAAAAGATTTTTTATTGTTTTTATATGGGTCACTTTTAAATCTTTTTACCAAAGTGAAAAATAATGTTTTTTAACAGATACGATATGAACATATTTTCCCTATTAAATGAAAATTATTATTTAATAATATTAATATAAAAGTTTTCTTGATTTGTTTAAAAGAAAATTATTTCATATTCTTCTGGGAAATTTTTGATTATATGAGTTTTCAAAGAAAAAAAGACATTTCTCTTTATATTTAAATAAAGCTAGAATGTTTTTTTACATATGTTTTCTAAATAATAATCTATGAGTTTTTATGATGTAAATGAATGATTTTTTCTATTTTTATCATTTTATAGTTCTTGGAAATTTTATATTAACGAAGAGTGAGCCTATTATAGCCTATAATGATGAGTGAGCCCAATATAGATCCTTAATTCATTGGGTAAAGTGATGGAGTTTACTGATGATTCCATTATAAGGGTTATTATAAGGGTTAGTGTAAATATAATGTCCAAGGTATATATATAATATTATTGTAATGTTTTTTTGAAAATAAATCATTTTATTTCAAAAGTTCTTAAAATGATTTAATATTTTTTAGGAAAGTTATGAATTTTTTAAAGCTGAAAGGAATATTTTTCAAGGAATGGTATTCATGAGTTTTCATGTTTCTAAAGAAGAAATCATGATTATGATTTTTACTTTTTGATTTTATATGAAATTTTTTATGAAATATATTGAAAAAATAAACTATTTTCTTAGACATGTAATTTGAGCTCGAATCTTATAATGAAAAGGGAAAATTTCTTATGTTTTTTTTTCAAGATTAAAAATAGACTAATGGGTTTGTTTTATTTTATATACCTAACTAAGATGTTTTTGTTCCCATCCAATGTTTTTAAATGGTTTTCAAAGGGCCTAATGATGAATAAAAACTATTATGAATTCTAACAATGAATAAAGGAAAATGGCCTTCAATGAAGCGACTGCGTCTTGAAGGAAAGAAGACTCTAAAATTAAGAATCCTATTTTTATTGAAAATAATGGACAGTTTATGTGATTGTTTCTTATATAATGTAATGGGATTCCTAATTATATAAAACTATAAAACTAAATGATCACGACTATTTAATAAAATTCAATCCTTGATGTTAAACTCATAATTATGGGTTGAATAATATATGTAGCTATTATACATGGTATCAGAGCAAAGAATTTGATAACCTTAGATGTTATAATGATTTAGATAAGGACAATTTAAGATTTTTATGCTCCATCATGGTTAAATAAGACTATAATTGATCATATGTTTGAGAGTATATATACCAATTTTTTTGTTTTATGTTATGTGAATACTTTGGGATAAATTTATTGAGTTGTGATAAATGTTTGAGGTATATGTAACCCTTATGTTTAACTTATTTTGTAGTGAAAATTTTTATTTGAGGAATAATTCATTTATATTTTGTGTATTTAAGTTAAAAGTTATTGATAAATTTTAGGGTTGATATGAAATTTTATACAGATGTAAATATAGTTAATTGGGATAAAATGGTTATTAAATTTTGGAAAAATATGATTTATTGCATAGATAACCATGATATTGAAAAGTTATTTGTTACTAAGTGATTAAAGTAATTTTCGAATAAGTTAACTTTATTAGAAAAAATATAAGTTTAATATTAAATATAAATATTTCTTAAATGATATGATTGTTTATTTTAGGAATAATGGATGAATTATATTTTGAAAGCATATATGATTTTTTATAGATTTATGGTGATTTAAGTTATTTATAGAAAATATTAGCATATTTTTTTGAGACAATATGATTAATGAATATACATTTTTTTATTTGACTTTATAATAGATTGATATTATTTGGAGATAATTATTATGTTGTTCATGGAAGAATATAAGATCATATAATTATAATATGGGTTTCAATTTTGGTTTGACTTATTTTGAATAATTTTAAGGTTTATTATTTATGAAATGATTTAATTTGATGTTTAGATATTATTACTAAGACTTTTGAGATTGATGTATGAAGGTTATTTCATATTTAATATTATCTTTTCTTATTCCAACTATTTTGATTTTGATTAATGCCTAAATATATGAGGAAAATATGTTTATCCTTTTGTATATATTATGATATGTTAAAAGTTAATTTTATTATTTTAAGCTTGAAAAAATTAATCTTGAATATTCATTTCATAGAGTAAGATAAGTGATTGAAGTGGAAACGGATTGAAGCAAAACTAAAAGATGAAATTATTATTTTTAAATGGAAATAAATAAAGTAAGTATATTTTATTTTGTTCTTTATCTTGATATAAAAGGAACCCCTTAACTCAAAGAAAAAAGGATATTAGAATAAAACTGTTATCCTTATGAAAACTTTTTTTTGATGAATCGATGGTACTTTTTATCCCCAAATAATGTATGGTTTTGTGATCAATAACTTTATCATGATCATATTTAATTTCACTATTTATTATTCCTTGGATGTTATTTTTTTCCTCCATGTCTATATTTTCACTTCTTTCCAATGATCTCCTAATCTAGGAACCCGA
This sequence comes from Viscum album, assembly GCA_963277665.1. Lineage (NCBI taxonomy): Eukaryota > Viridiplantae > Streptophyta > Magnoliopsida > Santalales > Viscaceae > Viscum > Viscum album. The sequence continues at coordinate 1,161,223,690 of OY728145.1, forward strand.
TTATGTGTTGTTCTATGTGAAATTAATATTTAATTTTATTATTTTAAAAAGGATATTTTAATATACCTTTTTACAATGTGGTTTATTGTCTAATATTTTTTAAAAATATAAAAGACTATTTCCTTTAATGATAATATATTTTATCTTCTACTCCTTGTAATTGATGTAAAAAAATATTTTAAATCTATTTTAAAAGTGATGAGATAAAATTTTGAGGATGAAATTTATTTAAGGGGGATAGAATATAACCACCCAAGGTTTTAAAAATTTATTTTATTTGAATAATATATTCAATAGTTTTTGGAATACACAACACTGAGCTTAAATTAACCACGATATACTACGATAATATTATCATCTAAACTTGTCTATTATGGCCGAACCAATAGTTTGACAGGTATGAAAATGATTAAGAATATTAGGAAATATATTTTGAATCTTTTTCCCTTATAAAATGAATAATAAATTATAAATTGATTATAAATTGGCTGGAAATGATGATAAAATCATTTGAATTTAAAAGAGATATTTTTCATAACACTATTTTCACGTGAACAACATATTTTTATCTTAATATATTAAATAAATAAATATTTATAAATCATCCTATTAAATAATTAGATTATATATATATATTTAATTTAATTGATTAAAATTAATTTAATTATGTTTATTAAGAAGGAAATGAGAATAATTTTATTTTATGCTTTAAAAAGAATATTCATAAAAAATGTTTTTTTTTTCATTTTTGGTGAAAATTTATTATTTAATTTATTCCAATTTTAGAAATTTTATTTTAAAAAATTGGTTTCATTTTTTAAATCATAATTTCATTATAGGATTAGTATATAGTTTTGGTATTATCATAGAAAGATTAACTTTTGAGGGAATAGTAAAAAACTACCGATTTTTGGCAAAACATGCATTAATTTTCATTAAAATCAATAAATTTAAAAGTAAACTGAAAATGTATATTTTTTTAATTTAAAATAAGATTTATTTGATTTAAAATTATATAATTAATTCCTTAGTAATTAGTATTATAACTTTTTTATATGTTCATTTTTAGGCTTAAATAATATTTTTTTAAAAACTGTTTTTGTTATGTTTCACGCATTAATATTAAAATTTATTTATGACAATTATTTTAATATATTCTTGAAAAATGGATTAAATATTTTTAATCAAGTTGTTTAAATATTTCAAATTGTACCATTTTATTTTTGGTTATTATTAATATAAATCAAGGAAAATATTTGTCATCTTATTAAGGGTAAAATCGGTAAAACATGGTTTAATCTATAGGGTAAGGATTTATAATCTGTTTAAAAAATGAATTTTTCCCATTATATGAATGTATTTAGATCAAAGAAATCATATATAAAACTATATATAAATTTTATTATGCTTTTCTTTGATTATAATCTTGATATTATTTAAAGAAAAGGATAAATACAAAAATGTTACTATATTTCTTTTAAATTTCACTTATATATTAACATAGTTATAAAAAGAACTTATGATTGAATATAAAAGTTTATTTTAAACAAAAGAATATTATTTTTTTGATGATATTTTATTTTCATTTTTTGGTGATGGTAAAATTATGTTAAATTCTTACCCAATGTTGACTCAGTGCTTGCGCAAATTGTTTAAAAAATCTAGTAAATGATTTCAAAAACATTATAAAAATGGTTTTTTGGATTATTTATGGTGTTAAAATAATTTTATGGTTAATAATAATTTATAAGTGATTATAAAAGAGTTTATATTCTATCCATATTGTTATCTTGATGAAATTACATTCAAATTAAATGAATAGTCCAAAAAATGACATTTTTGGTAAAATAATATTTTATTAAATAAATTGAAAATAAAAAAATATTGAAAAATGATTGTTGGAATGGTAAATGGTCTAAAATTTCATCCATTCACCATTTATGATTCAATTATCAACTTATAAGAAAATTTGATACCCTTGAAATATAAAACATGGGTGACGATAATTAAGGTTAAAAAAGACTAATAAAGGGGTTAAACAAACACATAATGTTTACTATAACACAGAAAACTATATAAATTTTATTGGATAATGATATTTCAACCTTATCCAATTTTTATTATAATTAGTTTCCATTTTGAATCATTTTACTTGAGAATGATATTAATTATATTACAATCTTTATGTAATTTCAAGTGTGTCCTCTCTTCACTTATAAAAGGTCATATGATCTCCTCAATTTTTCCCAAATATTAGACCATAATGTTAAAAATAATTACACTAATACATTAATATAATCCATAACTTCTTCCTAGAGATTCCATTATTCCCCTAATACCATCATAATAAGGATTAAGGTGTAAGCTAATGGAGGTCTCCTGAAAAATAGGTAATAGTCTTAAACAAATAGATTAATGTTTATTTCTTTTTCTAACACCTCTGAATAAGTGGTATCAATTTAAAATTAATTTATACAGAATAATAAATGCATCTAAATTATATTATTCATTTTTAATAACCATTTTTATCTTCTTTTCCATCTTATGGGAAATGAAAACATTGATCGTGTGTACGTGTGAACTACCCCCTCTACAAAGTGATGTGTTTTTTTCATCACCCAATCATATGGACAGTTAAAATGATAGATAAAATGGATATATATATGATTTTAATTATAGAGTTATGATTATGTAAATAAAATATATTACTTACCTTCTTACCCTTTCATCTATTAAAAAATGATAACATCTCTCATGCATACAAGTGGGAAACACCCCTACGTTGCGAAGTGTTGCATTTTTCTTGTATAAATTTAATTTATGATTATAAAATTGCATTTAATTGCTAAATATAACAAATATTTCATGATTAATATTATTTATATTATTTAACATTGACCACTTTAATCTCAGTCAACCTACCATAGTTTTTTTAGATAACGAATCAAATGTATTGAAAATGTATAACATGAACATAATAAATTTAGTAACTACATAACACATTGAAATAAATGGAATAAAATGGATTATTTTAAATAAATAAACCTATATTTTTATAAGGTATAAAATTAATACAATTTTTATATAATTTATCTCTAAAACAATTTGGGACAAAAGGTAATGGATTTGCCTTTATAATATTGTATTAAATATTTTAAATTATTTCTCATCCATATCAATTTTCATTAAAATGATTCAAAAATTATCTTATTTATACTTAAAAGTATATTAAATTTAATTTGTACTATTTTTTTTGAAAAGGTCTAAAAAGTTATGTTTTAATGTTATTGTACGAGTCACATTTGACTCTTTTTACCAAAGTGAAAAAGAATTTTTTTTAACCTATACAACATGAGATAATTTTTACACTTTATTAGAAATAATTCATTAATAATATTAATCTATAATGTTTCATGTTTTTCAAAAGAAAATACCATTTCCAATTATTTTTTATTTTTTTTATTCAATGAGTTTTAAATAAAAACGATATTTCACCTTGTTTTTATGTGAAACCCAAAAGTGATCATGTATATGTGTTGAAAAGGATAACGTATGAGTTTTTATGACATAAACATAAGATTTTTCTCTAATATGTCTCTAATAAATTGTATATAAATAATGTGTGGCCTTTATATAAATCATAATAGTGGGTAATCCTGAAATAACTCTTTAATGCATTGGGTAAAGTGAAAGAGTTTACCAGTGATAGGATACTCCTAAGTGATCTGAGAATTATCTGGTTAGGTGATTCCATTATAAAGACTATCATAAGGATTAATGTATGGATTATTTTCAAAGGTACCTACATGATATGCTTGTAATAATATTTTTAATGTAAATCCTTTTATTTCAAAATGTATTCAAATGAGTTTACATTTTTAAGGATAGTTATGAAATTTTTAAAGGTGAAATGTTTATTTTTAAAGGAATTATATTCATGAGTTTTCATGTTTCCCAAGGAATACTCATGATTATGATATTTACTTTTTGATTTCATATACAATTTTTGTATAAAATCTATTGACCAATTAATCTATTTTTATGGAAAAGTAAATAGATATTTTAACTCAAAATTTATAATGAAAATACAAAATTTCTTATGTTTATTTTTTAGGAATACAAATTTACCAAAAAATTTCTTTAATTTTATTTCGCTTAATTTTTTTACACATCTCACATTTTTAGTGTTTTTAACAGAGAATATGTATGAGTATGAACTATTATGAATTTTATCTTTGAATAAAGTAAAACATCCCCCCCAAAAAAGTTATTCATGAATGAAACAAGAATATGAAACTAAGAATCATTTTTTTGTTTTTAAAAAATTTAAACTATATGCTATTGTTTCCTATGTAATGTAATGATTTCCTTAATTATTTAAAACTATAAAGAGAAAATATCATTGTAATGTAATAAAATTCAATCCTTACTGTTAAACTCATAGTTATGGGTTGAATAAGGTGCATGGATGTCCTAATGGGAGGGTGTGCACTTGATGTTTCTACAAGCATTTTGAATTCAACCATGGTGGAAGTTCTTTGTTGTGGAAAATATTGGATAAAAGTATATACTATTTTCAAAAATTACAAGGAAGTTATTGAAGAAAATAGATAAAGTGATTCTTGTTATTTTTATTAAATTTATACTTATTGAAACTAAATGGTCATGAATGTGTATGTTTCATATATATAGTAACTTTGATTTTGTAGTTGGAAATAAATAGTCTTATCCTTAAATATTTTTAGATGAAGTTTTTTCTAATAAAACTAAAAATAATTAAATAGATTCATTAATTAATTCACTTAATATTGATGATTGAGGTAATATAATTTTTATGTATTGGTTTCAATTTTAATACGATTTATAATTTTATTAATATTTGTTAATATTTTTAATACCTTATAATTTATTATTATTTTTTAGGTTATAAATATATTTAATTATTGAATTTATCTTGTATTTTTTTCTTACGATTTATTACATCGTAGGGGTAGTGAAATGGATTGAAATTATTGGAAAAGTATCCAATAATGTTTTTATTTAGTTATTACCCAATCAGTTTAAATGTGTTTCAATTCAAGTATTTTAAATTTAAAAACATAGAGAACAATTCAAAATTTTATTATAGACATTTATTCAAATCCAAAATATTTTTTATACTTAATTGAATGTAAATTATTATTTAAACATGATTTTTTCTACTATTCATTATTATATCTATTTTTAAATTTATTTATTAGGTTTATTAAATGGGTCAATATTTCTATTTAAACATCAATTTATCATGTTTTGTATGTAAATAAACTAATATTAATTATATTTTTATATCAAATTTTATTTGTTATGTTATAGATAAATCTATGAGAACTACCATAAGAGAAGGAATGGATATAATTAGTGGTTCACCACTTGGAAGCAACCCAGGCATGAAAATATTCAATAAATTAAATTATAATAGATCCTCTGTTTGTATAATAATTATTATATTGATTATTCCTCCACATGCCTCTAATTAAATAAAAAAAAACTATCAAAACATTATTAATCATCCTATCCTTGACTTCTATGATATGATTAACAATTTCAACATCAATGTTGAATTCATACTCCATTTACCAGCTAACTCGGTCTAATAGTTCAAAATTTAGACACTATATAAATCCAAATGCAGTATTGAGAAATCATAGCCCTTGAAAAACCATATGACAGTTCATAACCATATTATCTAAAATAATAAATTATAAAAAAGTAGATAATAGACAACAAATGGATTCATTCATTGAACAACTTAAATATGAAATCAAATAAATTTTTTGAATTTGTTTTTGTATGTTTTATTTTATTTTTTAATCTATTTTTGTTTTTTTATATTTTCATGTTTTCTTTCACAAATTATTTAAATATTTTTTTAATTTAATCACAATTATTTTCTTTATATTATTCTTGAATTTTATTTTAAGTTACAATTTTATTTTATGTTCTATAATGATGTGGTATATTTTGTTTTCTGATGAGTAGTATATTAAAATTTACTTCTAATTTTCTTAGTATTTTGTTTCTCATTTTACTGGTTAATTATGAGGATTAATTTCATGATTCATGTCTAACTTACATTTTAGAGGCTGTGGTATTTCATTTATTTGTTACTTCTTACTACTCTAATTTGGTGGAAGAAGTGAGGATTTAGAAATTAGAAGCAGCAAAAATTGGTTGTCATAGCATAGTTTGACCTACTAGATGGCACAAGATGTCTTAATGGATGTTGTTTCTTGATAGTTTTTTATTTGGAGGTAGTGTTATTATAGTTCCTTCATGCATTCATACCTTTAATACCTTTTTTTTAGATTTCACATTATTTTTTGTCTTTTTTTTTTAATTTTTGTACCTTCTCTTGGTTTTTAATTTTTGTAATTAGCTTTTGATTATTATTTTAAAATTTTGTTTAAATTACCAACCAATTACTATGAAATATCACTGATATGTTTTCATAAAAATATAGGTTCAACTACAGTTGTTACAAAACTAGAATTCAAATAAAGTGTATTAATTTTTTTTAATTTGAACCAAACTATTTTTAAATGGTTTGGTTTGGTTTAGTTTTTAGTCCAAACTAAATGAAACCGATCCATGCCCACCCCTATCTGGGAAAGGATACTTGAGGTGATAACCCAAATGCATTGACCTTGTGGCATAATTGTTAGACAATGACGATAATGATTAAATCAAGGCTTAATTGTTGTGAAATAGTTACTAAAATTGACTCAAGGAACCCCCATTCACTTAATCCATCTACTTCCAACTCATTATTGGATCCTAATTTTTAAATTAGAAATTTTAGTTTATGTTTTAATTTATGACCCTTCAATTTTTAGTGTTTGGTATATTTGGTCTCTAGTTGTATAGTTTTATTGTTACCACTCTACCATAAAGTTTTTATTTTTATAAATGGATTATAGGTTAGATATGTTAAACAATTGACAAGATAAAATAAACAGAGTAATAATAAAAATCCAAGAAAAAAATACAATATATAAAAACAAAAACAATATAGAATGATATCATTTAATTCTAGGTAACCACCTCAAAATATGAACTAATAAAATCCAACAAAACTTACTATTTGTCTTACACATCTTGAAAGGATAAATTAGGGGTGAGTATTCTGCAATACTTAGTGGGTTCCACTTCGTAGATCTTATGTTCTAATGTGGGTGGAGCATTATAAAGCCTCTGAAAATTTAATATAAAAAATGATAATACAAATCATCCAAAAATAGGTCTACATCAATCCAATATTTCATAATAATCACACTTTAAAAAACTGTAAAAACGTAATATAACACTCATAAAATTATATAAAAAAGGGACCTTACATCCTACTTCCCACTGAATCTACCAATTTAATGACTAACAAATATCTAGGGGAATAAAACATATTATATATATATATATATATATATGGAATAGAACATTCATGAAGGGAATATAATATCACGTGTGGCTATCAAGAGAGTTTTATAGACAATCATCAAATATAACATAGATGTTGGGATTCACATGGAATCCAATATAATATGGATTCCATGTCATAGACTTCACTTGTTGGGACACTTACCGAGTCATTAATGATTTAGAGTGAGACCCCAAAGTCTCACCTTAAATAGGATATAGATATATTAATAGGTCAACAAGTATATCATTTCACATATACGATTGGCATTACCCTTTATACATGAAAAATTCCACATCATCATTAATAATATAACACATTTCCCAACCATAAAACATGAATAATATATATCAATTCATATAATTTTATAAAATTACCAACCATAAACACATATCTATCAGTTCTTATATACCTCAAGAAATATACAATGCAATATACCTCCACTAAAAACTCTCTTGTGTCAAAAACTAAGTTTTCCAAACACCAACACCAACACTATCAAGATAATATTAAAAATAGTATATATAAATCACATGTGCGAATATAGATACAATAAGAAGGTTTATCTCTATAATTTTCACATGTCTATTTGAATGAAGTATACTAATTCATCCATGTGTTGAATAAATAAGACAAAATAATAAGCCAAAATCTATCTCTCTAAAATCAAACTACAGAAGAAATTCCATTCCTTATCACATAATTATCCACTTTTCAAACAACAACACATTTCCCACCACACATCAATAAAAATCCATTTATATAATGATAACCATCACTAATCTTGATATAACAACCAAATAACTATACTCTTGCATGGTGGTCACTGTTTATCCACCCATAAGGACCATACCATAATATCAACACCCTTAAGAAATTGTCTACCCACATAGAACTCACTAGATTCTCACTATTACCAAATAAATATCAACACAAGGTAACTCACTAAATTAATATATTGGTTGGGATGTTATCACCAAAAAAGACTCCTTCTGGTTTTGTAGGTGTCCATCCCCAAAGACTCTCCCCACCATAAATTTAGTCGGCTAGGAAAGTATCCACCTTTGAGGTCTGTCATTATATTAATAGCTTTAAAAACTTCAATCAATCTCCCCTACTTAATATTTGTGATCACCAAAACATATCCACTATGGTTAGTTACGTTATCTATGACATTATACCTACCATCCTCTACATATTTTTCACCATTATCATCATATATCACAAACCATTACCATATAATTAATCAAAACTTCTACATCACCGTCAGATATTGAAAATGGGTTCAAACCCCCACCATCTATTTGTTATCCCACCCAGGATACCACACATATAAAATCCCTAAGGAATACAATCACATCAAAAGCATATAAAATTATCCCACATAGGTCTACAAAAAATTAGATCCAATTTATAAAATTAGTTCAATGATAACATTCCTAATATCTAGGTTTTATAGAGGTTCTATAACTTCATCACATATCAAATACATATGAAAATAACATTTCGAACAAAAAAACTTATCTACCATTACATTTACCCATTTGTACGTCCATCAATTCACTATATATATTTTTATCTTAGGGTTTATGCTATATTCAAGTGTCACCAAAACTATTAACTCACCCCAATATCAACTCATCATATAAGCATTGTGTTTCATGTCCTAAGCTGAATATGGTACATCTTGATTTCAATGTTGTATGACCCATGTAAAAATACCACCACCTCTTGTAACTCATTACTAACATGTCTATAAACCCTATAATGTGGCATAGATCCATGAATATATTCCATGAACTCCATGTAACTCCCTAAGAGTTTGTCCCCAACCATTACAAACTCTTCAAAACATTTTTATAGTATGGCATAACTGTCATTCCAAATTGGTATGACTTTCGTGCCAAATTGGAATGACCCATTCCAATGGTTGGAAATCTACCCCACTCACCTCTATGATTAGTTTCCAATACATTTCATCATTTTGGAATAAAATTATGAAATGAAGAATTAAAAATATTACAAAACTAATTATAATCCAAATCAATACCTATTATATAACATTAAAAAACTTAAAAAATAAGTCACACTTGAATTATAAACAACAATCAATACTATTTCAATAATTTTATATTCATCTTTATCATTATTTATGTATTAATTATCAAATAGTTATATAATTCCATCTTTATTAATGTAACTTTTATTATCAAAGAATTATAAATTTCAATCTATCATCCCATTGTATTTCAATGATTATTAATTTATGATAAATAACCCATAAACATCAAAAGGGGTGATAAATGAATGTAAAACACAAGTATCAATATAAATAGAATTAAGATATGAGAAAATAAAAAAATATATAAAAACACTTATAACCCCTCTTCTTATTAAACTTCTATTGTCCTGAGTTTCACTCTACTAACTCCTCCTCCTCACTATTGTTATTTCCCGCCTTTATTTCCTCTCGAGTTAGATATTTACTGAGATCCTCTATAATATCCTATTTCAGCACCAACATGAGTGGATGTTCTTAATGGTAATATATAATGATATTTCTAAAAAAACTAATATTGGAGGGATTGAAAAAACTGATGGGGGTGTTCCATAAAAAATCACACTTTGGTCATACATCCACATACCACCCTAAAAAGATGGGAACATAGACTAGTGATAGACCATACAACCATAATGAAAAATATCAAAATCCCTAGGTCCCAAATGATGGAGGAAAATTAATTGCAACAAATAAATGAGATCACATTCATAGTCAACTGCCAAAACCTCTAACAACGATATATTACTACAATAATAAAGATCTTTTACCTCTAACTCCACTTTGATTAACACCATACAAAAGAACTATATTAGAAACATCCCACCATTGACAATAAATTATTTATTATCTATACCTTTTCAAACATATCAATAAAAAATTCAGATAAAATATCCCCAACTTCCTTTAGAATTATTGCCTCAAACCCTCTGAAAACGTTGAGCTATATTCCTCTCATATGTTATAAATTTATCAGAATAACACATCAAATCCATAAAACATGAATTTAACTCTTTGATAGAAGAACATATTTGTTGAATCACTAAAAACTCTCATTGTCACCTAGACTAAATGTTTCCAACAAAAACCATTTCCTAAATAAATACCAAAATTGATTCCATCTGATTTTAGATGCATCAAGATCTCCCAAGAAAAAAATACAGTATTGAATCCCCAAACCATAAAACAAACTCACAACATAAGAAACATGATACTCATCTTCTATATGAATTTGATGAAAAGTTATATTAACCTATTCATACCAAAAATCAGTATCATAAATTAAAATATACCCCTCATACATTGGAAAAATTTTATTTTGAAATATATTAAAGGATGTTTTCCAAGAATACCTAGATTTCATGTCCACTCTTAGGTGTACAACCTTAAGTGATTATTGCACATAATCTTGGTAGACCTCATGATGGCATCATAAAACCACCCTAACTACAAATAGATAAACTAACATCTGTCTAAGGATATATATATATATATATATATAATGACTAATTACACTACCACATCATTCTACCAAACCGAGACATTCACCTAAAACATAATACATACACAATCATCATGGTCTGAAGCTACACAAGTCATGAATCCCAACCTACTAAAATAACCTATCGTAAAAATAATATTCCCTTACTATTTATCCATAGGTTATAGATTCCTTCCATATATCATAGGATAGGTTTCCTCACCAAGTTGGTTTCAATTGTCTACTTTATATACTAGGTCTAAGTAATAATATTTCCTTTACAATCATGAAATCCTTGCCAGTTCCTACTTCAAGATCCATCATAAAAACTCTCTATATGATACTATTATATAATGGCCTTCCGTTTATAGGAAAAATTATCTAGAAATGAGTTATAGTTTTACCATTGAATACTACCTTTAATAGGGAATGAATTGGTGACTATCACCAATAGTATATCATCACATATATGTAGGTGAAATTACTCTTTATAAATAAAATCTCTATATCAAAATGAATAATATAATAAATTTACTAACAATAATATATGAATAATTTATATCAATTCATGTTGTTTCACACAATTCCAATCTACCGATATAAGTTTTACATCTCCTATATATTTGATAAAAGGCACAATGCAATCCACCTACACCAATAGGCCTCAAATGTCCAAACTTATGTTCACCCCGCAACACCACCAAATCAATCAAGATAATATAAAATACACTATATATAAATAATTGGGGGGAATATAAATATAACCAATAATTTCCACCTAGAAACCCTTATGTGTCCACGTGAATGATGAATAATAATTAATTCATGAAATAAAAAAATAAAACAAAATTATTAATCAAAATCCATCTCCCTAAAATCCAACTATCCAAACACATTCATTCAATTCCACATATTCATATAACTTTCCAAACCACATTAAATTCTATACTACATGTTAACACACAACCATTTATATAACAATAACTACCATTAATCCATAACTAAGAACTAAATAGATATTCAATCTTAGGGACCTCATTGTAATGTCCTCATATAGCTTCCCACCCATAGAGACATAACTATAATGTCATCACCATGAAGAAACTATCCACCTATAGGGTAATCAATATCATGTAACCATCATCAAATAGATATCCTCCCATTGGTAACTTATTGAATATATCTGTTGGTTGGTTTAGTGTCCACCTTGAGGGACTCTCACTAGTTTTTAGGTGAACACCCTCTAGGTCTCTCCCAACAAAAACCTACAATTAGATAACTATATATCCTTAAAGAATCTCAGTATATTACTAGGTGTCAACCCATACAAACTCTCCACTACTAGAAAAAAGTTTTTTAAGTTTTTTAATTTTAGTATCATTTATAAAATATGTTAATACAGTCAATGTAGGAAATACACTTTCATTTTCAGTTATATAGAATTGACATGGAAAGTTATAAAATTTTAATTCAAAAATATTTTGGACATGGAAAACCAAATTTAACACTAGTTATATGTATAATTTATATGAAAAGACACATTTTACACTGGTTATAAATAATAACTTTAAAAATATTATAAAAAAATATATTTAACATTCATTTTTCTTATAAAAAATATTAAAAACATAAAAAATGTAGAAAAGTGTTTTATTTTTCATATTATTTAATTTGATAGTTTTTGGAGCTAAAATAAGCCAATTAATGAAAAATTATATTCATTATAATTTTTACTTATCTAAAGAAGAATTTTTTTAACAAATCTCATAACATGTCTTTTATAAAAAAATACTATAACAAATAGAACATTTTACTATCCAAATTAAAATACATGAGTTAATTTTTGTCCTTCTTCACCACAATTTCTCTTATTTCCTACATCATTATAAATAATTTCTTGATATTCATTTCCATCATTTCTTTATATTCATTTTCATCGTGATGAAAAACTCTTGAGTCATTTTGAGGATTACCTTATTAATATTATGTGAAAAATTTATCATAGTTGAAAGAATTGTATTTATGAAAAGAGAATGAAAATTTTCATAAAAATGAATATAATGGAAATGATTTGACCACATAATTATAATACATATAGGTTACCACTTCCAAGAGATAAAATGGTGAAATAGGACTTGATCACAAATTAAAAAGAGCATGTAATAAAAATATTGATTAAAATTAATGTGTAGATATATTTATATGTGAAAACAAAAATATTCATAATATCTCTTTGTATTCCTAAGCTGGAAGACAAAATTATCGAGCATGTGATGTGAAAATTTTAAATTATTAATGGTCTAATTTAAAAAAATTATCTTAAAATTTTAACATCGGTTAAAAAAATTAACCTAAAAGTAAAATTTTAACATCTCTTTTAATAAAAACCAATGTTAAAATTATTATTTTTATTTTTTATATTAAGTTTCAAGATTAAAGGTAGATTTTTATATTTTTTTAATGAAACAATGTTAAAATTACTTTTAACATAGAGTTTTAGGGAAACCTACATTTAAATTTATTTTTGAATTAGTTGTTTTAAAAAAATGATGTTCAAATAATTTAAAAGGAATAGTTTGTTTGCTATTCATCTATTTGACTGGTCATAGAGCAAAAGAGGGATTGCAATTAAAATTTTATCGCCACTAGAATTTTATAGTTCTTATCTATAGGTGTCTATATTCAAATGACCGTAAAATTTAATCCATAAATTCATTTCCCCACCATGACAACTCAAATCGTACATTGAGAAACAAATTATTAATTTGTAAATTGTATTAACATATTTTTTTTAAAAAAATAACTAAAAAATAACTTTTAAAGTAAGATCTTTAAAAAAACATCCATTAGATGTCCTTTTAATGTCATTTTTAAAAACCAGATTGTAAAAGCTAGCTTTAATCTCATTCTTTAAAATAAAAATGTTCGAAAAAATATTTTTAACATTATTTTTTTAGAAAACTAATGTTATTTTGAGTTTTTTGAAAGCCATTGTTGAAAGTTTGAGTCAATGTTTTTTTATAAATGAGAACATTAATAATTTTTAAATTTTCACATTACACGCTTGGGAAGTTCAAATTATGGTATATTTTTCCTCTGATTATTTTTAAAATATATATTAAAAACATTTTTTATGATATTTTAATGAATATTTTTTAATAATAAGAATATAAATTATTTTTAATGTTTTTAACATCATTTTGTTAGAAACCGATGTTCAACGTATACTTTTAACACTGATTTTTCGAAACTGTTGTAAAATAATTCAAAAAATTGAGCATAAAATTACATTCTAAAATTGATTTTTCAAATATTGATGTCAAAATACTAACATAAAAAACAAATTTTCTAATTGTTCTACCCTTCTCAACCAATATTATCATCACCACAAAATTTCACATATCCACTATATCTAGCCATATAATCTATGCCATCATCACAATTATCCTCCACATAATACTCATATATGAAAAACACTACTGCATAACTATTCTTACTTTCACATTAGTATCCCATATTAAAAATAATTTTCGCCCCTATAGTCTATTTATTATCCTACACAATCCTTTGCACATAAAAAGGTCCTTCAAAATATAATGACACCACAAGAATATAATGTATTCCCATCATGGCCAACCATAACTCAGACCTGAGCGTATAATTCACCAAAAAACTAAAAAAATTTATATCCTGAGCATTTAATATTTCCAGAACATCATCGCACAACCAACATATATAAAACAACTGATTCTTTCTTGGTATTATTATCCACTATAACTTTTCCACATATGATCTTCCATCTATTCACAATAGGGAGGGTTATCTCACGTTTTATACTATATTTGAGTTTAACCACCACTATAAACTCATGTCATAAGCATCGGGTTGCATGGACCATGATAAATATATAATAAACCTATGCCAATACAGAACAACCCATGTAAAAATCTCGCACAATGTATGTAAGAACCCGGATCTCTTTTCAGGTATGTTTCTCTTTTTTTTCTGGAGTTTTTGAGAAAAATGAATTTTCTGGAAATTTCAAAAGTACATGTCATGTACTTTCTTAGTACACGCCGTGTACTCTTTCCCCGGCTTGAATACGTGTGCTGGCCATGTCTGGGCCATACACATGGTGTGTAAGGCTGAGGTGGAGGCCGGTTATTTCAAAGTACGGAAAATTCGAAGTACATGTCGTGTACTTTTTTTTCATTAAACAGACCGAGGTTGCATCTAACCCCCATATTCGTCTTCTTCTTTAGTTTTCAACCGTTCGGGAGCGGCCATACGACCGGATCTTCGAAGAACTCTCGCATCGCCGTCCTTTCTCTGATGTCAGCATGATCAGTTGCGTTGGAATCACAGCGGTGAGTTCTTCCTTCTGCTTTAGCCTTGTTTTTTTATTCCTCTTGGTTTCCAAGTCATGGTGGGATGAACGTTTTGTGCGTTTTCTCAGATCTACATTGTTCTAAGAGGAATCTGTCATCAAGGTTCACGTATATCGATCTCCTCGGATCGAGGTAGGTGGTTTGTGCATTTTTGTAGAAAGTTGATGAATATTATGTGCAAATTCCACCAATACCCTTGAACGGGGTATTGAGGGTTTCATGTTTTGCCCTTTTTGTTTTCCTGATTTGCTTGATTGATTTAGTAGTGGTTATTGCTTGTGAGTAGAGTATTTTATTTTGTGCTCAGGTTGCTTTTCCATGCTTGTTCTGCCTGTTTGGTGTTTTTCCTGTTGCCATGCCTAGTTGTAGGATTTTGGATCTGTTGTTTTACTATTGCTGTTGAGCCTTAGTTGTTAGCCAAGTAGTTTTTGAGGTTTACTTGGACGATACACACGCGCTGATCATGTTTTACCCTTCACTCAGGACTGTGAGAACCTAGAGTAGTAGACCAAAGGGAGAATTGACGGAAGGGCTTCTCCATAGTGTCTTTTAATCATGATGTGAGACCAAAGGTAGAATTGACAGAAGGGCTTCTCCAGAGTGTCTTTTAATTACGACGCGATCTATAGGGGGAATTGACGTTGAGTGCTTCCCCAGAGAGCCTTTAGCAGGATACGAGACTATAGGGGGAATTGACAGTGAGTTCTTCCCCAGAGAGTCTGCTTAAATACGTAGTTGAACCAGAGGGGTGAGACTGTGTGTGCCTTCCAGAGGGTTGCTAGTACTTAGGGGTTGAACAGTAGGGGTTAGACTGTGAGAGATACCTAGAGGGTTACCTGTTTTATTCTTGTTGTTGACTGCTTAATTGTGTGCTTTACTTGTTAGAGCTGTGGATTATAGCTGCTTGTTCTTTCTTGTTTACTGCTTCTTGTTTATTTACTGCCATGTATTAAGTGACTATTAGGCACAAATCTTTGGGTGGTTTCCTACTAGGATTGTATCTCACATCCTGTTTGGGCCATGCTTTTGGGCCCAAGCAGACTATGTTGCTGCAGGTATAGATAAGGGCAAGCGCCCTTCTACTTCGGGATCTTGACTGCATCAGGAGCTGGGGAGCATGGGACCGAGCTGTGGCTCGCGATGCTGAGGAGCTTACTTTGTTTTCTTTTTCAATTGGTTTCAGTTGTATTTTAGCACGTTTTTGTGTTTTCTGTTTTCCATAGATACTTTTACCTGCTACATCATTGTCATCATAGCTATATATTTACATTACTTCCGCTGTTGGTTACTGTTGGTATGCATGTTGTTTATTGCTTCCACTTTTTATTGTTGTTTTCTTATCTTGTATACCTTACCTAATGAGGGCATAGTTTCCCCATCGACTCACCAAGGCCCTCGCTGCTAGTCGGCAGCCTCTGGCGTTCGGGGAAATGCGCTTGAGGTCATGTGGCGAACCGGGTACGGGGCACCAGTGGAGGGGCTCCGGACTCGGGTCGTTACAAAGTGGTATTAGAGGAGTTCTTTTCTCTTGATTTACTGTTTGGAGACTTTATCCAGGGATAAGATGGATTTAGTACTTGGCATTAAGCTATGCTCGGGAGTAGCTAACCTGAGTACAGGGAAAATCCATACTACCTCATTAATTGCAGTTTTCTGGTTTTGAGATTTTATGGTTGGTATGATTTCACCTAGAGTGATTGACATGACTTGTGCGGTTATTGTTTTGATATTTAGATTCTATTTCTGTTGCAACCCGATGAGGTGAGGGTATGCGATCTCATGCATCATATAGGAACATGTAGAAATCACATGTCATGCATTCTTTCCATGACATCTAGGGTGCATTAGTGATTCCATGCTGTTGTGATAGACTTTGTGTAGATTATGCATGATATTCTGATAGTTGCTTGATAGATTCTATGATGCTATGTTAGAAAACTGTTGTTTTGTTTCTTGCTTAAAATGAATGCCAAATTTTGGTTCTTGAGGTGTTATGGGCCCTCCCAGATCGGAATTCGGCATCTCTTCCCTTGTTTTTAGTGTTTCTGGAATTCAGCAAAGTTTTTGAGCTACTGCCCAGAAAAGCCTAGAGTACACAACGTGTACTTTTTGGATACACACCGTGTAGTTTTTATGCCGTATCACTGACCATGTGAGTAGAACACGGTGTCGTGGGAGTAACTTCAGGAACACGCTGTGTACCATTGGTACACGCCATGTGAGTTCACAGTCATGTACCCGGCCGTGTCACTAATAACACGGGCCAGGGAAGCTCAGGTAGAACACGCCGTGTCCATAGGGAACATGTCGTGTAGTCCTGTCCAGGTACCCGACCATGTCACGAACAACACGGGCCGACGTTACCTTCCTTTCCACACGCTATGTTTGTTCGGAACACGCCGTGTCGTCTTTCCCAGGTACCCGTCCATGTCGCGAACAACACGGGACAGTGTCGCCTTCTCATATGCACGCCGTGCTTGTTTGGAGCATGCCGTGTATGGTCCAGCCGTGTATACGGCCGTGTACTTAACAACACGGCCCGCTGAAGCCTTCTCTAGTGCACGCCGTGTTTGTTTGAACACGTCGTGTAGTCTCGGGTTGATTCGGACCTTGTGGGATAGCCGTGTAAGGAGACTCATGCAAGGGAATAGTTTCGAGTACATGCCGTGTGTGGCGGTCAACACGCCGTTTAGTTTGAAGTGTACACGACTTATCGGGTGATAGTACACGCCCATGTTTGTGGTTTAAGAAGACACGCCGTGTAGTTTTATACACGCCGTGTAGTCGTGTTTTGCAAACTTGTGTGTTTTTCTTCCCATGTTCCCGTCTTGTGCTCTTGTGTTCTCTATCCTTGTTTTATTGATCTAAGGTATGCTTTTGATCTTTTAGATATATGCCTCCGAGACGTCCTCCAGTCGTACGTCTATTGTTATGCAGTGATTAGACGCCAGATAGGGCTGATCAAGGACTTCCTGTCGATCCCCCAGCCGAGCCAGCCTTGGCACCGGTTGTTGTACCAGTTGCAGGAACTGATGTGCAGTTCAGGGAAGGTATCATGAGGATGATGCAGGCCTTCCAAGGAGCGCCGCCTCTTTCCTTGTCTATGGAAGACTTGATGCGGGTTTTCCAGCAACAACATCCTATCACGTTCTCGGGAGAGGGAGGACCCTAGGCTGCAGAGACATGGCTGGAAGCCATGCTGACTATCTTCGAGCATTTGGAGATGCCTCCAGAGAGGTGGGTTAAGCTTTCCACCTACATGCTCCGAGACTCCACCAAGAGGTGGTGGGACGTGATCTCACAGGCAGGTCAGCAGCAGGCTATGTCTTGGGAGGAGTTCCAGCACGTGTTCTACGACTACTTCTACCCGGAGACCCTGAGGGCCGATCAAGCCCAGGATTTCATGAACTTAGAGTAGGGTACTCTATCTGTCATGGAGTATTCCTCTCGTTTCATTGAGCTGAAGCGTTTTACACCCATTCAGGATGGGAGTGGGGTGTTCCTGGAAAGGAAGTTCGAGGATGGGCTCAGGTGGGAGATCCGTTCGCAGGTGAACATCTTCCAGCTGACTTCCATTAAATCCATTGTCAACCAGGCACTGATTGTGGAATACAATCTGAGAGACTCTGGAGCTGCGACCCTGGGCGTTTCGGCTTCCAGAGCTAGCTTTTCTTTCAGATGACAGCACGAAGTGCCGTAGGGAGCCTACGCGCGGTGATTCGAGGAAGCGAGGTGCATCATCAGGCTGCCAGGTGACATGCTATCAGTGTGGCCAGACAGGGCACACAAGGCTACAGTGCCAGAGGGACCAAGTGGAGTTCCTATCTTGCAGCAAGATGGGTCGCCTTCAGCGTTTCTCCCAGGTTTTCTCACCAGCAGCGGGTGACCGGGGTTCTTCTATGACTCCTCTTTCAGGAGCCGCACTGCTAGCTTCTCACTAGTCAGGGAACTGGAGTTCTTCAGGCTATTCGGGTCGAGGTGGAGGTCGAGGCCGTGGCGGTTAGCCACCAGTTCCTGAGTACCAGTAGGGCGGCTCAGCTCAGAGTGGTCAGCAAGGGGCATAGGGCCGCGACACGGGCCAGTATTTCGCCATGGAGCAGATTTATCAGGAGCAGGATCCTAACCCTTCTACTGTTCGAGGTACGACTCTAGTAGCCTCAGTTTTATCTTCATCCCTTTTCGATACTGGTACTACACATAGCTTTATCTCTGTTGCTGTTGTGGAGAGCCTTGGACTCTGCGTCTTTTCATCTGCCAACTCGTTGACACTAGACACACCTTTTGGAATGAGGACATCTAGTGTACGCCAGTGTAGAGAGTTCCCTCTCGAGGTTGCAGGGTATCGCTTCTTATGGGATCTCTACATCCTAGAGATTATAGGCTATGATTTCATCCTTGGTATGGATTGGTTGATTCCCTTTCAGGTAGTCGTTGACTGTTATCACCGCAGAGTGAGTTTCGTTTCACCAGAGGGTGAATCCTTCCTTCATAGAGGCGAATGGGATGTTCGGGCGAGTCGTGCAGGACTCGAGCATCTTCAGCTAGGAGGGGTGATAGCCCAGATTGCTAGTCTTTATCTGGATGATCAAGGGAATCCATAGTTGGACTTTCCTCCAGTTATGGATCACTTCAGGGACGTCTTTCCAAAAGACTTTTCAGGTTTTCCTCTGGAGCGTGAGGTAGACTTCTCTATTGAGCTCATGCCAAGAACGACACCGATGTTGATTCCTCCATATAGGATGGCCACACCTGAGTTGCAGGAGCTCAAGAAGTAGTTGGAGGAGCTACAGGATAAGGGTTTCATCCGACCCAATACTTCTCTTTGGGGTTCGCCTATTCTGTTTGCGAAGAAGGCAGATGGTACCCTTCGGCTTTTTGTGGATTATCGGAAGCTGAACCAGTTGACGGTCAAGAACCGATATCCCTTACCGTGGATTGAAGACCTTTTTGATTAGCTTCAAGGATCCCGGGTGTTCTCGAAGATCTACTTGAGGCCCGATTATCATCAGTTGCGCGTTAGACCATCAGATATACCTCTGACAGCCTTTAGGAGCAGGTATGGTCTATACGAGTATAAAATCATGTCGTTCGGTCTCACGAACGGGCCTGCAGTTTTCATGGCACTGATGAACCAAGTGTTCCATACTTACTTGGACTCTTTCATCATGGTATTTTTGGACGATATCTTGGTGTACTCTCACACTCGACACAACCATGCCACACATCTTGAGATCGTTCTGAGTACACTGAGAGAGCATCAGCTTTATGCTAAACTCTCGAAGTGCCACTTCTGGATGGATCAGATTCACTTCTTGAGTCACATCATCTCAGAGGCAGGAATATCTATGGACCCAGAGAAAATGAGAGCTGTAGTTTTCTGGGAGCATCCTAAGAAAGTCTTTGAGGTACGGAGTTTCCTAGGGCTAGCTAGATACTACAGACGTTTCATTCAGTACTTTTCTCGTCTCGAAGCACCTTTGATAGGTCTGACTATAAGGGGGAGAAGTTCTTATGGTCAGATTCTTGTGAGTCATCCTTTCAATAGCTGAAAGGGAGTTTGACGTCAGCACCGATACTAGTCTTTCCAGAGCCAGGCAAGATCTACACTGTGTACTGTGATGCTTTGGGTATCGGGCTGGGAGCTGTGCTTATGCAGGGAGATGGAGTCATTGCATATGGGTCTCGGCAGTTGAGGCCACATGAGAAGAACTACCCTACGCACGATTTGGAGTTAGTTATTGTTGTTCATGACTTGCGCTGTTGGAGACACTATCTTCTGGGAGAGCACTTTGTGGTCTTCAATGACCACAAGAGTCTCAAGTATATCTTCACTCAGCGTGATCTGAATCTGAGGCAGCACATGTGGGTTGAGTACCTTTAGTATTTTGACTTCGAGCTTGCCTATATGCTGGGAAAGGTCAATGCCGTGGCAGACGCATTGAGCAGGAGAACTCAGATTTGGGAAGTTCAGGAGGCCAGTAGTGATTGGCAACTGATGGCTCTGTTCTCTGAGATGCATCTAGAGGTGCACGATAGACGGGGACAGACTTTTCTATCTTCTGTAGCTGTTACCTCCACACTACTTGATCAGGTACGGATGAGGCAGCTATCAGACTCAGAAGGATTAGTCCTGCGGGAGAGTGTGCCAGGAGGGGACCCTCTTCCTGGATGGGCAGTGGGCAAGGATGAGATCTTGCGTTTCCAGGGACGTGTATGGGTGCCAGCAGACATACGCGAGGAGCTGATGTGGGATTTCCATTCCTCTGTTTGGCCAGTTCATCCTGGCATCACCAAGATGTATCGGGACCTTCATCGCCAATACTGGTGGCCAGGTATGAAGAAGGATGTCGCTGGTTTTTTCATGAGATGTTCTACTTGTCAGCAGGTGAAAGCAGAGCATCAGTGACCAGCGGGGCTCTTACAGCAGTTACCCATTCCGGAGTGGAAGTGGAATGATGTTACGATGGGCTTCGTGATCGCGTTGCCGAGATCACCTCGGGGGAATGAAGATGTCTGGGATTTCATCGATAGACTTACGAAGGTTGCTCACTTCTTGCCGATTAAGGAGACCTTCAGTGTTAATGATCTGGGATGACTTCACATCAGAGAGATCGTTCGTCTGCATCGAGTTCTGTGCTCTATTGTTTCAGACAGAGATGCGCGCTTTACCTCTCGGTTCTGGTAGGGACTTCAGAAGGCCTTGGGTACACATGTACTTTTGAGTACAACATATCATCCCCAGACTGACGGCCAGTCCGAGCGCATGATCTAGGTGCTTGAGGATATGGTCTGAGCTTGCATCCTTGACTTTGGCGGTTCCTGGGAGAAGCATATTCCTCTGATGGAGTTTTCCTACAACAATAGTTTCCAGGCGAGGATTCATATGGCGCCTTACGAGGATTTTTACGGTAGGCCATGCCGATCACCCTTATGCTGGCTGGAGGCAGGAGAGGCAGCTTTGTTGGGACCTCGTCTCATTCATGAGACTTCAGAGCAGATAGAGCTGATTCGGAAGAGGATGACTACATCGAAGTCTTGACAGAAGTCTTATGCTGATCAGTGGAGACGACCTCTGGATTTCGAGGTTGGTGATCAAGTTTTCCTACGTGTCACATCGAGGTTGGGACACAAGAGGATTCAGAGACAGGGTAAACTTTCACTGTGGTACATCGGGCCGTTTGAGGTCTTGGAGAGAGTGGGGCCGGTCGCCTATCGGTTGCAGCTACCTCAGAGGTATCGGGCCATGCACGACATCTTCTACATCTCTCAGCTCCGACACTACTTTTCAGAACCATCCTACGTCTTTCAGCCCAAGGAAGTTGAGCTCGAAGAGGATGCGTCATTCGAGGAGCATCCTATCCGGATTATCGATCGTAGTATGAAGGTTCTCCACGGGCGGTCTGTTCCTCTGGTACGAGTGCTCTGGTAGCACGGGCGAGTACAAGACGATTCCTGGGAGAGGGAGACCGATGTATGATTGTAGTGGCCGGAGCTATTCGGGGTTTCTCCTTCTCTGCCTCGTTAGGGAAATTCGGGGATGAATTTATTTAAGGGGGGAAGTTTTTAAGATCCCGAATATCTTTTCAGGTATGTTTCTCTTTTTTTCCTAGAGTTTTTGAGAAAAATTAATTTTCTAGAAATTTCAGAAGTACACGCCGTGTACTTTCTTAGTACATTCCGTGTACTCTTTCCCCGGCTCGAAGCCGTGTGCTGGCTGTGTCCGGGCCACACACACGGTGTGTAAGGCTGAGGTGGAGCCCTGTTATTTCGGAGTACGGAAAATTTAAAGTACACATCGTTTACTCAAAAACTACATGCCGTGTACTTTCTTTTTTTCATTAAATGGACCGGGGTCACGTCTAACCCCCATATTCATCTTCTTCTTCAGTTTTCAACCATCTGGGAGAGACCGTATGGCCGGATCTTCGACGAACTCCTGCCTCGCCGCCCGTTCTCGGATTTGAGCATGTTCAATTGCGTTAGAATCGCAGCGGTGAGTTATTCCTTCTACTTTAGCCTTGTTTCTTGATTCCTCCTTATTTCCATGTTATTGTGGGATGAACGTTTTGTGCGTTTTTTCAGATCTACGTTGTTCTAAGAGGAATCTGTCGTCAAGGTTCACGTATATCGATCTCCTCGGATTGAGGTAGGTGGTTTGGGCCTTTCTGTAGAATGTTGATGAATATTATGTGAAAATTCCACCAATACCCTTGAATGAGGTATTGTGTGTTTCATGTTTTTCCCTTGTTGTTTGCCTGCTTTGCTTGATTGCTTTAGTAGAGGTTATTGCTTGTGAGTAGAGTATTTTATTTTGTGCTCAGGTTGCTTTTCCATGCTTGTTCTTCCTGTTTGGCATTTTTCCAGTTGCCATGCCTAGTTGTAGGATTTTGGATCTGTTGTTTTACTATTTCTGTTGAGCCTTAGTTGTTAGACAAGTATTTTTTTGAGGTTTACTTGGATGATACATGCGCACTGAGCATGTTTTACCCTTCACTCAGGACTTTGAGAACCTAGAGTAGTAGACCAAAGGGAGAATTGATAGAAGGGCTTTTCCAGAGTGTCTTTTAATCACAATGCGAGAACAAAGGGAGAATTGACGGAAGGGCTTCTTTAGAGTTTCTTTTAATTACGACGCAGTGTATAGGGGGAATTGACGTTGAGTGCTTCCCCAGAGAGATTTTAGCACGATACGAGACTATAGGGGGAATTGACGGTGAGTGCTTCCCCAAAAAGTCTGCTTAAATACGTAGCTGAACCAGAGGGGTGAGACTGTGTGTGCCTCCCAGAGGGTTGCTAGTACTTAGGGGTTGAACCATAGGGGTTAGACTATGAGAGCTAACCAGAGGGTTACCTATTTTCTTCTTGTTGTTGACTGCTTACTTGTGTGCTTTACTTATTAGAGTTGTGGATTGTAGCTAATTGTGCTTTCCTGTTTACTAATTCTTGTTTATTTACTGCCATGTATTCATTGACTGTTAGGCACAAATCTTTGGGTGGTTGCTTACTGGGATTATATCTCACACCCTATTTGGGCCATGCTTTTGGGACCAAGAAGACTATGTTGCTGCAGGTATAGATAAGGGCAAGCTCCCTTCTACTTCGGGATCTTGACTGCATCAGGAGCTGGGGAGCATGGGACCGAGCTATGGCTCATGATGCTGAGGTGCTTAGTTTATTTTCTTTTGCACTTTGTTTCAGTTGTATTTCAACATGTTGTTGTGTTTGCTGTTTTCCATATATACTTGTACCTGCTGCATCATTGTCATCATAGCTATATATTTACATTGATTCCGCTGTTGTTTTCTGTTGGTATGCATGTTCTTTACTGCTTCCACTGTTTATTGTTGTTTTCTTACCTTGTATACATTACCGAATGAGGGCATAGTTTCCCCACCGACTCACCAAGTCCCTCACTGCTAGTCGGCAGCCTCTGGAGTTCGGGGAAACGCACTTGAGGTCATGTGGCGAACCGGGTATGGGGCACCAGTGGAGGGGCTCCAGACTCGGGTCGTTACAATGTATAACTCACAACCAAAAAGTTTCAAAATTCATTAATTCGAAACAAAATAAATTCAATGTGGCATAGTCACTATGTAAAAAACTATCACATCAACCCACACTATTAAAAAAATATTCAAAACATTTTTCTCGTTTGTGACATAGACCTATGCCAAATTAGCATGACCTTTATTAAATTAGATCAACCCTTTGTTAATGGTCATAAACAACAATCAAAACAAATAATCAAAACTAATTTATAAAATATCTCCATAAAATAATCCAAACTAATTTTCCGTTATTAAAAATTTACCAAATAATTCACACATGACTTATAAACAAAAATCAACACAAATTCAATAATTTATTAATATTATTCATTATTCTTAATTTTTTTCTATCTATTAATATAATTCCATATCTATCAATTAAAATTATATTACAATATAATTGTATTCCTATCAAAATGCACATTTCATTTCAACCACTAATTATATCCTAACAATAATCCATAATAGGTTAATATATTTACATATAAAATAATTTCTTTAATATTTATTTCATTAATCCCATATCCATATATACTTTATGATGTATTTTTACCATTTTTTCATCATTCTAAATTATTATGAATGATCAAACCATCATGAGAAATGAAAAGCAAGGTAGTTTCACAAGGGAAAATAAAGAGATGAGAATTTAAATTCCCCTGCCTTGATTTCACTATGAACCAAAATATAAATTACCTGATGATAAATATTGATCATTAATATATATCTCATTATATATCTTCATATTTATCTATTCAACAAAACACATAAAAACTGAGATATTTTATTTTATTGAATAGAGAAATAATAATGTTTTTCAAAAAAAATTAATTGTGGAACATGAATTCCCTCGTCTTATTTTCTATAATCCTCCCATTAATCCAATTTCATAACTTTTATTGAATTTCCATCTCACCATTTCAATAATTCCCTTTCAAATATACAGTTTTAATTATATAAATTTACATTCCATCAATATAAATTATTCATTTCCTCCTCCTCTAATATTTCCATGCCATCACCAATAATGTTTTTTACAATATCCAAATTGATTATTATATAGAAATACTTCATAAAAAATATAAACTACTTAGATAAATAAATAGATAAATATTTAAATTTTATACCATCCCCAACCGTTATAGGAATTATGATAACCTTATAAAATTAAATTATTTCCACCTAATAGTAAAAATAATGTTATATATCACAAATTTCACTCAAAATTTCATTTTAAGATCTACAAGATCACTAATTTACCATTCTTACACATAAATATTTAAAATTTCACACATCAAGAATTAAAATTTTCTGGTCTCTACAAATCAGATCATGTCTATTCTAGATAAAGTGGTGGTCATGCAAAAAATGGATAATAACAAAAAATCCATCAATGAAATAAAAAAAATATAAAAAAATATATCCATAATAGCCATAACCAAGTATGTCATATCTTCACTTACATCAAATCCCAACAACTTCTATCAATTGTATTTCATTCATCTCATTATGTTTATCAAATAATATCATTGTAATTTATTAAATTTCAGAAAATGTATCTCAAAATAATTTATCAAATAATTTTCTATATCTGTGGACATATAATCTAAAAATGGATTAATATCTAACTCAACATCCATTCTTTACACATTCTCTACCTTCTTTGAAATATCATAGACACGTTATTCTATCGTATCCCAAATTCTCATATATTAATAATACTTTTTCAAATTGGAATCTTAAGAATATAACATATAATAATTCTATTTAGAAAGCTTCATACATTCATTTATCTTAGAATAATAAATTAGAGTATCATCTATTAAGTCACAACTATTATAAATTTTCCATAGAATAACACATTCATGTATCCATTTCTGAATACCATAACTAAATCATGCCCATAATGAAAATTTTTCTATAGATTACCATGTCAAATCAATATTTTCATAATACTATATCCAACTAACTATAGTAGGATTCCACATATAAATCAATTCATATTTCCATAACACTAAATTTGAAGACCCTCTTAATTCCCATTACAACTAAACTAATACATAATAAAACATTTATTTACCTATAAGGAAAAAATAATTATTAATATTTTTGATAAAAATAAAATATATAAATCCCTAGGATTTTACTGTATGTATCTTCTTAAATATATTTATAACTTATATTACACACAACATAGAGTTTAAACGAACTGTGATATACTATTAAATATTAATATTTTAACACGACTATTGGAATTTTAATGTGCCAATTAGGAATAGTAATCTGGACATTAGAATAATAACCTCACCCATAAAAGTATACATAAAATTTTGGTATCTCATAAATTAAAATATGATATGTTTACATAATGGAATAAGTAAATAAATGTATCAAAAATGATTAATTAATTGTGGACATTTTTTTTTGAAACGTAAATGTTTATTTAAAATATCATAATTAATATAATAATTTATAATACTATTTATTTTCATAAAATAGATTCATAAATAAATATTTTTTAATTATAATTATAAGATAATTTTATGAGATAATAATTAATTTTTTAATGTATTTTAAAATTGGTTGAAATATTTAAGACTATTTTTTCAAATAAATGAATATTTTAGTTAAAATTTAAATTTCTCATATTTAGAAAATTAGTTTTATAAAATGGAGTCCATTTTTGAAATCTACACATCAAAATATGGTTTAGGTGAATGTTTTGGATTTTTCTGAAATAATTGAATTTTTAGTGAATAGTGAAATACCACAATTTATGGTATTTAACACAATTATTGAGTCATGGATGATGTATGGGTGAAGTAAGAACAAACTATTTTGAACTAAAATTCAATATTTACTTTAATTAGTCACAATAATCAACATTATTGATAATCTTGATCCAAAATAATAAACAAATACCAAACCCAAGTTTCTTAAGGAGGTTCTAAAGGAGACGATACTCAAGAGGTAAAATCCTCTCCTCTACCAATAAATGTAACCCCACACACCACCCCTTATACTCAAACCTACAAAGCCTTATAGCTTGTATAAATTCTTCCCAGTTAACTTCCCAATCCTCTTAACCATGTCCAAGACTTTCTAATATTACCAAAATACCAAACCCAAGTTCCTTAAGGAGGTTCTAAAGGAGACGATACTCAAGAGGTAAAATCCTCTTGGCTTCTCTTCTAATTTTTTTTCTTTTTCTATCCTCACCTCAAATTATCCAAATAGTAATGGTAACTCCAGTATCATATATATATATATATATATATATTATTTTATTATTTTAATTTAATATACATCATAAAATATATCATATTCGTCTTTTATTTTAAAAATAAAAACATCATTCGTGATGTGTTGATTAACCACCTTCATGGATGATGAGTTTTTGTTTTACTTTACCGCCCTTAAGGATGATCATAAAATCATTATTATGGATAAATATTATTATAATCTGTTAAATATAACTTTTTTATATTCCTTAAATGATATATATATACACATAA
This sequence comes from Viscum album, assembly GCA_963277665.1. NCBI lineage: Eukaryota > Viridiplantae > Streptophyta > Magnoliopsida > Santalales > Viscaceae > Viscum > Viscum album. The sequence goes on from OY728145.1 coordinate 1,161,252,130, forward strand.
TATTAAATAACAAAACCAAACTTGTTCATGATGATCCAAAAACCGCCAAAATAAACTGAATGTCTATCATTAACATTTTTTCAAATTAATCATCTAAATACCAGAAAAAATGATATATAGGACCATTTAAAGTCATATAAGTATATTAATACAATTTTATTATAATTCTAGAGTTTTTCTTTCATTTGAAAAGGTCTCCCATAACTAAACACAAGGGAACCAACCATAAAATAATGGAATGAACACCCCCAGAACAACAAAATTAAACATTATAGATCATAAAAATGGATATAAAAAAACTTAATAAAATTATAATAAATAAAATATATGTTTAATATGTTATAAATTATATAATTATTGAATCTAATTTTATTATACAAGAAATTATGTAAAATAACAGAATGCTTTCTTACATAAGGTAAGGGTTTCTTCTCTCAATTATTATTTTTTGTGATAAATATGTCTTATTTACAACTAATTTATTTATTTTAGTTTATATACAACCCTTTGATATATAAAACCACTAATACCATTATCTTCATGGTATGAAATTCTTAATTTTATAATTATTTCTTTTATGGGGCATATGATTCAGCTCAATAAAAAGTGGTAAGTTTTCCTCGTCTCACTTTATATTTTGTGAGATATATTAATTATTCATCCCATGTTTATTGTGTGTGGTTTACATAATGAAACTTGATTTATAATATAATTAATATCATTATCTTCATGGTATTAAATGTTTCTTATTATAATTATTACTTGTATGGTTTATATGATTCGACTGATTACAAAGTGGTAAGGGATTTCTTAAGATAATTTTCATTCAGTGGGTTAAAATTCTATTTCATTGATTATGTGATGCTAAGTTTATGTGTAAAATTAATTTTGTTTATATTATGTTTAATATACACTTTTTTGTTTGGATCAATAGTGAATAAACATAATCTATTAATTTTATAAATTAAAAGTCCCTTGTAAGGGACTTTGTATCAATTTTCTTTCATTAAGGCACATTTTTTATGTTACAAACCTATTTAATTTTCTAGGGTGTATATACCACTCCTTTTATTTATTATTATAATTAAATGTATAATTAATTAAATATACATATTTTTATTTCACTGGTTTGATTATTTCTTAATCCATATACCAATTTTTCATACTATTTTTACTTTTAATGTTAATTGATTAACTTGGGAAATAATTTTAAATCCATATGTTATACTGAATACATATATTTGTTGATAAGATATACTTATTCATGAATTAAATCAATCATTTTGATATTTGAGTAATTATTTGGTTATCCAAACATGGGTGGGGCTAAGATGTAGATAGCTTGTCGATTCATCGGTAGTCTCATGATACGATAAAGTTGGCCAAATTAAATGGGGTTTTACCCATAATAAGTAAAACATATTGTGAAAGGTATTGATGGTAGAGGTACCATAACTCTTGAGTTCATGGAATCAAAATTATTAACCATTGTCTTCATTAATATTTCAGTCATTATTATCTATAATATTTTCATTATGATATTATCTATGGATTCATATTGTTCTCAAGTTATTTATAAAATTAAATTTGTTTCCAAACAATTACATTTCCATAATTATTACAAATAATCCTCTCATGATTGATTATTTTGATTAAATGGAATGCATATTACTTATATATGATATTCCATATTTATTATGTTTCATTTATTATTAATTCATGAAGTCTTTTATTGTATTTAACCCTTATTGAGCATTTGAGATCACTCTTTTATTTATTCTATTTTCCACAGGTAATGAAGTTTAAATGATTGAATGAGTTCAAGGATGAAATTAATTTCCTTTTTATGATTTATATTTGATTACCAATGTAATATATGTACCATGTATGTGAATAGTTCTTCAATTCTACTATAATGATCAGTCCATTGGGATTTTAATCTAGTATCGAAGTCAATGTAAAAAATTAAGGCCCCAGATCCAGGCTACCTAGGTCAGGGTATTCCTAGTTAGTATAAGGTAATGTTTAGTACAGATCTTGGGAACTAGATTTTAAAATAAACATAACCAATGTGAGAACTATTATAGTTCCTTATAGTATTTAAAAAATTCGAACATTAGAGGAATTTTTATTATGTGGGTCAATACACATGATGACTATGGGATTACTCAGTGTGTTCAATTATTTAGTGATTGTGCCTAATGGATGGTTGGGAATCAATACTCACAAAAAATATATATGGATTTACCCATTAAGGAAGTCAACACAGTTAGTCTTGGAGATAAGTAGATCATGTCCATAATAAGACATATTCCATAGGTTGTGATGAATAACCTTACTTCAATAGAGCAACAGGATGCTTCATGACATGAGAGACCTGTTTTGGATCATTTCATGAGGAAAAATACCCTATATTTTAGTGGGACTACTAATCCAGTGGTAGATAAGTAATGGATCAAGTCCCTTGAAAATATATTTCTAGAATTGGGATGTAATGAAAATGAAATGGTAGTACTGGTAGTATATTTTCTCATGGAATATGCTGATCATTGGTGGTCATTGATCTCGAATACAAGAGAGGAAGATAAAATAGAACACATGGAATATAGATATTTTAAAAAAATGATTCTAAAAATATTTTCCACGTGATCAATGAATTCAAATGAAAAAAAATTCCTTAGCTTAATAAAAATAGAAGAAGAGAGTGTATTGGAGTATGAGGCTAACTTTACAAGACTATCCAGAAATGATATATATTACATATGTAATTCCAAAATCATGATTGATCATTTCTTTTAAGGCCTTAAGTGAATCCTTTTAAGTCTAATGGTTTGCAAAAGAAATTCACCATATTATGAAATAGTAACATGTTCCATCAAAATAGAGAAGGAATTTTCTAGATCTTATATATTAAAAGGAAATAAAGAGAAAAAGTGTTTGACTAAGAACTAAAATAAAGGTAAATCACTAAAGAATATAAATTGAATGAAGCATTTTCAATCGAGTAAAAATTGTGGGAAGAAACATTTGGGAAAATGTATGAAGGGTACAAGAGTGTGTTATAAGTATGGAGAAAAGGGTCATCTATATCATCAATGAAAGAGGAAAAAAACTAATGAAATCAAGTTCTTCTAATCCAAATAAATGTTGAATTATTCCAACCAATGTCCGAAGCACCGATGAAATCTACCACATAAGAGGGCATCGTGAGATATCCAAGATTATGCGATCACTATAACTAATATAGAAGTGCCCAATAATGTTGTAGAATGTACATTAATACTATATACAAATTTATCCAATTATTTATTTGATTATGGATCATTGTACTCTTTTTTATATACACAGTTTTCCATGAAAACTAGACATTTACTTTTTTATTTAGTAAGGGAGTTGTCAGTCAAAACTCCTAAGGAAAGTCTCATTACAATAAATATGTATCAGGAAGTCCCCATTATAATGAATAAATATGCTTTATATGTTGACATTATCATCATACATATGGTTTATTTTGATATAATACTTGTTATGGATAGTATTTCAAAATATTATATGAAAATTAATTGCATGAAGAAGGAAATTATGATTTGTGCGGAAGATGTATAATTCCTTATCTTTAGTGTAGAAACTTCATCATCTGACTCTTATATAGATCCACCCCCAATAGTTATATTGAATGAAATTCTTATAGATGAAGTTAAAAAAACATATAAGGATGATTAATTTAAGCCTAAAATTGAGGATGTTCCGATTGTATAAGAATACATTAATGTATTTTCTGATTAATTCCTTGGACACCCTACAGAATGTGATGTTGAGTTTTACATTGATTTATTCCCTAAATGAAGACCAATATCAATGAATCCCAATAGAATGGTCATTATGGAATTATTGGATATAAAGAAACAACTATAGGTTTTGAGTAATAAGGGATTTATTTTCCCCAAGTGTTTCTGCATGGGGATCCCCTATTATCTTTGTTAAGAATAAATATAGATCCATGAGGTTGTGCATTGATTATAGTGAACTCAATACAATTATGACAAAGAACATATATCGTTTTCCTCAAATTGATGATTTATTTTATCAAATTCATGGATCTCAATATTTTTCAAATATTTTACTTCATTCTGTATATAATTAATTTCAAGTAGAGAAGTAATAAATTCCAAAGATTGTTTTATACATGAGGTATGGACATTGCAAATTTACAGTAATTCCATTTTGATTAACTAATGAACCCTCAGTTTTTATGGATTTGATGAATATAATATTCAAGGAATATATTGAATATTTGATTTATGGTATTCATTGATAATATTATGGTATATTACAAAAAATATAAAGGATATGAGAATCACTCATAGATCATTCTTGAGAATCTCAAGAGGATAAAGTTATATGAAAAATTTAGTAAGTGTGATTTCTAGATTCAGAAAATATATTTTCTTGTCTATATTATCTATAAGAATGGAATCACAGTTGACCCTATAAAGTAAAAGGCAGTCCAAAAAGTGTCCTATTTTAATGAACATAAATGTGGTAAATAGTTTCATTAGTTTAGCAGGTTACTATTGGTGTTTGCTCAGAATTTTGGTCGATTAGCAAAAATTTTAAGCAAGATCACACATAAAGGGGTTAATTTCCTATAGAAAAATAATTTTCATAATTTTTGTGATTAATCGAATAGAATATTTGTTAATGATCGGATTTTGACTTTACTATTAGGAAATTATGGGTTTGTGATATAAAATGGTGCATCTAAGAAAGAACTGGGTTGTGTCCATATGAAAAATGATAATGTTATCACATATGAATTAAGGTAGTGGAAGATTCATGAACAAAATTACCTGAATCATGATCTTGAGTTAGGATCTATAATCTTTATTATGAAAATATGGAGACCCCAACTATATGGTGAAATACGTGATATATATACAGATTATAAGAGTTTGAAATACATCTTTACACAGAAAGAGCTCAATATGAAGAAAAAGTGATGGCACGAGCTACTCAAGGATTATGATTATTCAATAAACTACCAACTATGATAATAAAATAATGTTGTAGATCCATTAATCTAGAAAGATCAGGGATTTATGAATCAAGCTAGTATTAAGAGAGATCTTATGTTCATGTATTTAGTAATGATGTATATGGAAATTGTTAAGGAAGGCAGAACATAACCCCATTTTCAAATGATTTAAAACCCATCATTGTTAGAAAAGGTAAAAAGTTCCCAACATTAAGTTGAGAATTTTAAAAAGAAAATTAAATCCGTTAGGGATGAAAAATTTTCATAATTTTCGTATGAGAATGGAATTGTGAAATTTGGAAAGAGGTTATGTGTTCCATCAACAACTGAGATAAAAAGGGAACTATTGGATGATTCTCATAGCTCAAATTTTTCTATACACCCTCGTAGTACCAATATGTATAGATATCTAAAGGAAAATTCTTAGTGGGATGATATGAAGCAAGATATTATTGACCATATGTCAAGATGCATAGTTTGTTAATAAGTGAAGACTAAGAGACAAAATACTAGAGGAATCTTGAAATGTAAACTTATTCTTATGTGGAAGCGGGATGATATTATGATGAACTTTGTTATAGGACTACCAAGGTCACCGAGATGGAATGATGTGATTTGGGTTATTGATGATCAACTTAAAAAATCAGATCATTTTATTTCTATAAGATAAGATTGACCTCTTGATCACCTAGAAATACTTTATAGTGATGAAGTTGTAAGACTTCATGGTGCACCTTCACTGATTGCGTTTGATCAGGATCCGCCTTTTAAATCAGAATTTTGTAAGAGTCTTTAGAAGTTTATAGATACTGAGATTCATTTGAGTAGAATATACCATCCTCAAATTAACATACAATTTGAAAGGACTATTCAAACATTGGAAGACATTTTGAGAGCATGCTAACTTGACTTTCAAGGTATGTGGGATTAGTATTTTACTTTGGTATAATTTTACTATAATAATTGTTTCCATTCAAGAATTCAAATGGCACCATATGAAGCATTATATGAAACGAGAAGTCATACTCCAAATTGTTGGGGTGAAGTCAATGAAAAGAAACTTATAGGGAAAAAACTTATTAAAGAGAAAACAATAAAGTTAAAGATAATTCAGGATCATATTAAAGCAGCTCAAAGTAGAAAATAGAGTTATGTAGAAACCAAGAGAAAGGATTTGTAATTTCAAGTGGGAGATGATGTCTTTATGATATTATATCCATGGAAGGGAGTCATAAGGTTTGGTAAGAAAGGGAAAATGAGCCCTAGGTACATCATACCATTCAATATTCTAGACTTAATTGGATCTTCAGCTCTCTGATCAGCAATTCCACCATGTCTCTCCTAAGTTCATGATGTGTTCCAAAAATCATTATTAAGGAAGTACATTCTAGACCCAAAGAATGTACTAACATATAGAGAAATAGAATTAGAACATTATTTGTCATACTGTGAATTTCTTATCGATATTATTGACACTAGAGAGAAATTATTGAGAAATCAGATGATTTGATTGATAAGTGTTCTTTGGAGAAACCAAACACAGAAGAAGTAATGTCAGAATTTAAGGAAGCTATAAAGAAGAACCACCATTATCTATTTATGAAGGAAATACTCTTGAAAATTTTGAGGATGATATTTTTTGTAGGAAGAAAGAATATAAGACCCAAATTTTTTATGGTATGTATATTTATAAATAAATTTATATCTTGAGTTTCACGCAACACTAAGCTTAAATAACTCATGATACACGATTAAATATTATTATTTTAACATGACTTTTGGAATAGTACAGTGACCATTATGAAACTTTATCTAGAAATTAGAATAATAAACTCATATATGAAAGTATAAATAAATATTAGGTTTCTCGTAAATGAAAATATGATATTTTTAGAACATGGAATAAGTAAATAAATGTTTTAAAAATGATAAATTAATTTTTTTTATTTTTGTGAAACGTAAATGTTTATATCCAATTTTATAAATAGTTATATTATTTAAAAGAAAATTTATTTTCTTAAAATAGATTCATGTATTAATATTTTTTTTATTATAATTATAATATAATTTTATGATACTAAAATTAAAATTTCAATGTATCATAAGATCAATTATAATTTTTAAATTGGTTTTTTAAATAAATTATGATTTTAATTAAAAATTAAAATTTTCATATATATAAACTTATTTTCAAAAAATGGAGTCCATTTTTAAAATATACACTTTTAAAAAATTGTTTGGGTAATTGTTTTTGGATTTTTCTAAAATAGTTTAATTTTTGGTTAATAGTGAAATACAATAATTTAAGGTATTTAACAAATAAATGAATTACTGAGTCATGGATGAAGTATGGATGATGTAAGAATCAATTATTTAAAAATCACATGTACTAGTAACTATATTTAGTCACAATAATCATCATTATTGAAACTCTGGAGCCAAAATAATAAACAAATGAATAAAATAATAAAAAACACCCCTCTCATCTCCTTATATATACCAACCCTCACCACCACTTCTCATAACCCCTCCAAAGGCTTGTATCATGTATATATTCTTCCCAATTACCTTACCAAGACTATTCTATATGACTAAGATCTTATGGTATTAATAAAAGACAAAACCTAGGTGCTTTAAAGAGGTTTTCAAGGAGATGATACTGAAGGGGTAAAATCATCCTACTTTATCTTTTAATTGTTGTTGTTTTCTTGTCCTCTTATAACCTCCACTTAGATAAAGAGGAATGATAACTCTATTATTATATATATAATATAATTTAATTATTTTAATGGAATATCCATAATCAAATCTATCCCCTTATCCTTTTATTTTAAAAATGAAAACACTGTCCGTGATGTGTTGATTCACCACCTTCGAGGATGATGAGTTTTCATTTTTCTTTACCACTTTCAAGGATGATTATAAAAAAAATTAATATGAATAAATAAGATTATAATATGTAATTTGTAACTTTTTTTATTTTATAATAATGATATATATATATAATATTAAATAATAAAACAAAACTAGTTCATGATAATCGAAAAATGCCAAAATAAACTAAACATTTATCATTTGCATTTTATTAAATGAATCCTCCTCATACATGTAAAAATTTATATATGGGACCATTTAAAATAAAATAAGTATATTAATACCATTAAATTCCAATTCTATAGTTTTTCATCAATTTTACATGAACTTCTTTAATTATAAAAAAAGGAACCGACCATAAAACCTTGAAAAAATGCTCCCAGAATAACAAAATTAAGCATTATAACTCATATAAATGGCCATAAATTAAAATAATAAAATTATAATAAATCAAATATATTTTTAATATTTTCTTAGTTAAGTAATTAATTAATATAATTGTATTATATAGGTTATTAAGTATAATTGTAGAATGATTTTAGACATACAGTAAGGGTTTCTCCTCTCACTTTTTTATTTCTGTGAGAAATATGTATTATTCACCAATAATTTATTTTTTGTGAGGTATATACTAAACTTTTATATTTGAAATCATGAATATAATTATGATCATCGTATTCAAATATTCATTTGATAATTAATGATTTAATGGGGCATACTATTCAATTGAATACAATGTGGTAATGTTTTCTCGTCTCACTTTTACTACTGTGAGATATATTCCTTATTCAAACATTATTTATTGTGTGTTGTGTAAATACTTCTCTTTGATAAAAAATATCTCGAATATAATTTTCTTCTTGGTATTCAATGTTTCATTTGGTAATTATTACTTTTATGGGCATCTGATTTGACTGATTACAAAGTGGTAAGGGATTTCTTAACTCAATTTTCATTCATTGGGCTGAAATTATATTTCATTGATTATGTAATGGTAAGGTTAGGTATAAAATGAATTTTGGTTATATTTTTCTGAATTTACACTTTTTTATGTGGATTTACAATTAATATACATAATGTTTTCATTTCATGAATTATATGATCTTTTTAAGGGACTTCATCTCAATTTTCTTTTGTTGATGCATATTTTTGATGTTATGTACCTATTTCCTTTTCTTTGGTGTATATAATACCCCCATTTTATGATCATCATTCGTTGTATATTTAATTAAATATCCTTCTTTCTTACTTCATGGATATGTTTATTTCATAAATCGTATTCCAATTTTTCATAGGATGTTTACTTTTAATGTTATTTGATTAAATGGGTAAATAATGTTAAATCTGTATCTTCTACTCAATATAGTTATTTGTTGATAAGTCATATTGATTTATTAATTAAATTTATCATTTTGATATTTGAGGAATGTATTGGACAAGAATACATGGGTGGGACATGGTTATAGATAACCACTTTACACATCAGTAGTTTCACGAGACAACAAAGTTGGACCAATTAAATGGGTTTTTACCCATAATGATTAAATTGTCTTATGAAAGGTCTTGAAAGTAGAGGGACCACGATTCCTAAGATCATAGAATCCAAATTGTTATTCATTTCATTTGATAATATTTTAGTCATTATTATCAATGATATTTTCACAATGATATTACCCATGTATTCAATTTCTGCTTATGTTATTGATTGAATGGAATTTGTTTCCAGTCATTTACATTTCCATAATGATTATTCATAATAATATCATGATTGAAATTTTTTTGATTAAATTGAATGTATTTAAGTTATATATATCTTTCATTATTGATTATTTTTCATTTATTATTATGTCATGGAAGCTTACATTGTATTTAACCCTTATTGAGCAATTAAGATCACCATTTTATTTGTTCTCTTTTCCCCAGGTTATGAAGAGGAAATTATTAAATGAGTTCAAGGATACAATTTATTTCCTTTTTATGTTTTATTTTTGATTCCAATGTAATAAGGGTACCTTATATCTATCTATTTCTTCAATACTACTAAAATTATTGGTCATTTGGGATTTGAATCTTGTATTAATGAAAATGAAATAAAGTAAGTCATTGACTCCAGGCTACTCCAGCTGAGGTCTTCAAAAAGTACATAATATTTTATCAGTATCAACCCCTTAAATTCACAATGATCAAATAAAACTTATTTTTAATTTAAACAATACAAAATCAATAATCTTTGACACACCTTAATTAATCACACACCCCTTTATATTAACTGGATAATCATATTAATTTCTCTATTTATAATCACTAAGTCACTATAAATCAATAAAAAATGATAAAAGTAATAAGTGTCTCAAATCAACCATATTAATTCATTATTCAGGATTTTATTCATCAAAGTCACAATACACCTCCCCATATTTCCAAGTATATATTATTGAAATAAATGAATTATTCATCAGAAATATATATATTTGAATCCTATAAATAAATTTTTTTATATCACATCATCATAGAAAGGATCCACTAGGGAATATATTTTCTAGATACGTATAAGATATATAAAACAAAGATATATAGATCTAGGTATTTCAATTTAATTTGATCTAGGGTTTGATTCACTGAATTACATGAAAAATATATTATTTAATGTTTAAGAACCTTAAAAATTGCATAAATATCCTCTTAGACTTTATCTCAATCATCCAAGGGTGAAGTGGGAGTAAAATGGGGGTGTTTTAGGATATTTTTAGGTTTAATTGCATAATTTCTTTCAAATTCATCTTTTAGTTGCATGATCTCTCATACTATTGTCATTGGTAAAACCTCTCCCAACATTCCTCGGTAATCTGAATTGCCACTAGAAATGAACCAAATTGTAAATACCCCATTTCAAATCCAATTCGGAATCTAAAATGAACTTTTGTGGTTACCCACCCCTAAATTTCACATTTTTAATCCCTATGACCCATAAAACACTACATAAAAAAATCATGAACTCAATGAATAAAATTTATTAGTCTCTATATTATATACCACTCAAAAATTGTTTTTTCCTAAAAAACACCAACCCTAATCATTATTCACAAACTAAAACAACTTTAATGAATTATTCTGGACACAAAATTTTCTAGTCATCATAATATATTCCTTTCAATGGATTTACATCTTAAAAATACTTAACTATATTATATCTACATAAATTAAATATTTATCACATAAAATTTTAAAAAATCAACACATATCAACATGAAAAAAAAAATTAAAACAACTGTGGATATTAATCTTTCATCCCAAATTTTTTTTCTTCATATTATACTTCTATAAACCACTATGTTTCCATAGAACTCATACTTATGATATGAACTATACACACTGTAATGTCCCCCGATCTGGCACTCTCTCACATGGATGAAATAGGTAAGTTGTGAAACCTCATGAACTCCTCCCCGTACACCAAAGGATGGTGACTAATAATGGGGGTGTGATATGTATAGTGGGGAGACCATGCCCCCTAGTTACATAGTTACAACACAATGGCAAACGACACCAATATCTAACTGAGTAATCCAATAAATAAAAACAGGGTAATGCAATAAAGTGATGGAATTTAACTAAATGTGATGCTAGATGTAATACAAATAAAAGACTAGCTGGCTCAAATAAAGATTCCAAATTCCCCGATCCTGAACCCCATGTTAGTACCATCTCTAAACTCTAGACCACCCCATAGGAAGACAATCAGCAACAAGGTCCTTTTCTATTGTCCAAACCTATATCCAAGGAATCTACTTAGGTTTAAAATGGAAGCATGAATATGGTGTGAGTAAAACTCAGTAGGAAAAAACACCATTTCTAATAAAACATATATGATAAAAAGTCAATTAAGTAATTCAATAAATAGGATTACTGATTAATTAACCAATAAAATTAATACCACATAAACTAGCTTCAACACCATGATGAAATTTCTCTAATCATGTCTCATAACCAAGCAAACTATAACCATATAACCATGGTAAAACATAGCCTACCTTGGTTTTATGCAGAATTCTCTCTAAGCATACCTCAAAACCATACTAACCATTACCTTATAGATAAGGTATAAATTACAAAAAAGTGGGTCAAACCTGTTATATAAGAATTCATGAATTTAATCAGGGTGAGACTAATATATAATAATTTCAGCGTGTCTCATTCCCAATCTTGGTATATAATCAATTAAACATGTATTAGATAATTGACTGATATATTAGAATTTTAGCAAGTCTAAGGGCCAATCTAGGTATATAATAATTTTAGTATGTCTTAGGGAATATCCTGGTATATAAGAATATTAGTATGTATTAGGTAATTTCCCAATATATAATAATTTCATCTTTTCAAATAAGTGAATGCCCCATATAATCATTAAAACATTTAAATCATAACACATGTCATAGCAACATGGATACCATAATATCACATCACAAGGTTCAATGGTTATTTATGAAAATTACCATCTATCTTCTAATTATAGTTTTAATTTATTATTTGATCTTACACAAATAACATTCCAATCCCATCATAAATCAATCCAAGCCAAGCCGAATCTATATCAAGAAACCACTCACGTACCATGTCATTGTAAACAAACATTAATCCATTAAAAATTTAATTTGTAACCAGGGGTTCACTCACATGAGCGATAACCATAAGCTAGGTCAAAAACCAATTGGATCCCAAGGGACTTCAAGAAATAATCTTGTTTTTAATTAAATTAATTGAGTGCATGATATGTTGGCTCAATTTTTATATTGCACAAACTTGAAAAAAATAAAATCACAGGGTTAAGGTTTAGACCTACAATCTTTAACTAACGATCAAAAAATGGTTCCAATGGAAAATTCCCCTAAGGAAGATGGTGTGTATGACCACATGAAGGATTCTAGATAAAAACCTATGAGGATCCAAACCAATAATGTGCAGGGAAAAAATATTACATTGTAACGATTAGAGAATGAAGGGAGAGATGGGAAAACCTAAGTTGAAACACTTACCCGATGATCTACTACATAAACGGAATGTTCAAAATAGAGGGAAGGGGACTAAAATCACTAATATAATCTCTTTAGGTTGAGAGGAGGAAAGCTACATGCATGTGAGAAGAATAATTAGACACAAAAAACTTTAAAAAACCTGATCAGAAAATTACATGACATGTAATTATTTTTCACGTAATGTATTTATTTGGAGAGGGATATTCTGAAAAATCCATCAACATAGATTATTATTTGTTCTGATAATTTATTACATGAAATTTAATATAATTTTATGATGTGTATTATTTTTATTTCGTGAATCATATCATGGCCTCTAACCATTCACGACATATGTATAACAATAATTTCACTGTGTGTAATTGTTTTGGAGATAGTTTTTAGCTAAACTTCCTTATAAAACCCCAATACCCCATTAAGCCTTCTCAACATAGAAAAAAACCCTTAGTCACACATGACCCATTTATAACTAGAATAAAAAAAACATATATCCATGATCTTTAGGTAATTTTCCCCAAAAATGGATCTCTGTCTACGAACTAGACTTAGCTACGAAGGCTCAAATGAAAAACTCAAAGAGGGATGTACCTGAAAAAATTACAGGATCTTACAACCTCCCCACCATATAATAGCTCATCCCCAAGATGCTCTAAGAATCACTGTGGGGTCTCAATGAACATGTGAGGCCAAAGTTGTCAAATATTAGACTCTATCTCCCAGGTCTTCTCCTAAAGTCTCCCATACTACCACTACACTCAAACCATTTGTATAGTCCTACCCTAGAGATATATCTTAATACGGTCCTGAATTCATATCATATGCCCCTCAAAGGATGCATAGGAAATAATATAGATTTCTTCTACATATATCACATGAGGAGGGTCTCAACAATATCTATAAAGTTGTGACACATGAAATACATCATGCATGGCATTGTAGGATTATGGAAGGGACAAACAACATACCACTATACCGACCCTATCCACTATCTCAAATAGACCAACAATCATAGGTGCTAGCTTCACCTGTTTCCTGATACAAAATTTCCCCAACCTAGAAGAAACCCAAAGAAAAAAAAGTGGACAAAATAGAACTACATAAGCCATCTATAATGATCAACATAGGATTTCTTCCTACTCTTCAGGGTCACCAACTAGTTCCAAATCAATTGAATGTTCTCAGAGATATCCTACATGAGATTAGGCCCAATAAACACTTACTAACCTATCTCCAACAAAAAAATAAGTGAAATACATGAAATTCCATAAAATACTCAAAAGGATCCATTAGGATTAATGCATGGAAGATATTATTGTATTTAAAATACCTAAGTTTAATATATTTCTCCCATGAACCACCAAAATCTAAAACACATGATCACAACATATGCTCCAAAACCTGAATAGTTATATCAGATTAACCATCAGTATGAGGATGATAGGTCATACTAAATATAACCTACAATACCATACCCTTATAAAGACCCTTCTAGAAAGGCTATGTGAAGTGAGGATCTATTTCAAAAATGATAATCCTCAGAACACTGTACAGTTGAACTACCTTGATCATGTAAAGAGTGCATAGATCATCAATAATGAAGGTATCATTAAGAGGTAAAAAGTGGGAAACCTCCATTAGTTGATCTATAATCACCCATAAAACATTACTATTATAGGTTTTCTTATGTAATCCTATCATAAAATCCATAGTTACTTCATCCCATTTCCACTAAGGAATGGGAAAAGGATGTAAAAGCTGAGATGGCCTTTGATTATCAGCTTTCACCTATTGGAAAGTTAAACATCCTACAATTATACTTGATACCTTCCTCTACATTCCAAACCACCATTAATTTCTATGGTGATCATGATACATCTTTTTCAAACTCGGATATACCACCCATCTATAAGCATGAAACTATCTCTTTAGCTCATCATGAAAACAATTAGGAACCCATTCTCAACCATAGAAAAAAAAGAATTTCCATTTCCAAGAGACCATCCAGATGTTGTTTTCCACCATATAAGATGTCTCTCAGAACTAGGACCCCTAGATGAGATAATTTTTCAGTCTTGATCCAACCTATAATCATAGGTATTTACAAATTTTGAAGTTAGATATACTCATCCTTGAGACTCCAGAAAATCTATATGCATGTATGAAAAGAGAAACATTACCCAATTCTCATTGAAAGCCCCCCCCCCACATTACCATTTTATTTGTGTTTTGGCTCATTAAATTAACAATTACATTGACCTTTCTTAGTTTATAATCCAACACGATGATGAAATACTTTTGATACTTGACCCACATTTTCTACCAATGGTTTAGGTCCCATTGAGAAAATATGCACCTGAGGATTTTGTGGTCAATGAATACCACAAATCTCACACCCATGAAATAATAACTCCATCATATCTTGGAATGTACAACTACTGATAACTCCATGTCATAAGTTGGGTAATTCCTCTCGTGTGTACTCAACTGTGTGAATATATAAGGAACCACTCAATCCTATGGCATTTGAACTACTTTGAGTCCAAATATGGATGCTTCACAGGTGATGGTATATGATATACCCAAAAAGGTAAAGTGAGGATAGGTGTTCTATTCAGCATTCCTTTCAGCTGCTGATAATCTCTATGACAAGAATAATACCAAAATAGTATCACTCCCTTTTTTCTCATCCCTGACATCTATGCTGCCAAATGAAGAAAGTATTGGATAAATTACCAATAATAACCTGCTAAATACAAAAATATTCAAATTTCAAAGACATTCTTGGGATGCTCCCAAGATACCACGGATGCAACCTTCTATGGGTCCACTAACTCTCCTATATCTGAGATGACATGGCCCAAGAAATTCACGTTATCAAACCAAATATTCATTTGGTTATCTTGGCATAAAGCTGATAGTCTCTTAATGTACTCATGAAAATGTCAAGATGTTGGGAATGATCATCTGATGACTGGGAGTACAATAGGATATCTTAAAAAAACTACCACAAACTAATCCATAAAATGATGAAAGATCCAATACATCAAGGATGTGAATACCGTCGGTGCATTGGTTAAACCAAACATCATCACTATGAGGTCATACAAGCCATACCTGCTCTGAAAAGATGTTTGAGTGATGTCTAATGTTATCACCCTAAACGAATGGTATCCTGATATCAAATCAATCTTGTATAATTTCTTAGAAAATATCAGTTGATTAATGAGATTGTAGATTCATGTAATATCATACCGGTTCTTGATAATCATCTCGTTAAATATCTTATAGTCCACACATAAGTGAAAAGACCCATCATCCTTATTAGTGAAGAGAACTAGAGTACCCCAAGGATATATACTAGGCCATATGAAAACTTTAGATTTCAGATGTTAGAACAAAACTTCTGACTCTTGAAGCTCTACTGGTGCCATCCCATAATGTAAGATAGAAAATTGAACTATTCCCAACACCAACTTGATCATAAATTTGATCTTTCGCTCAGGTGGTAAGCTATAATACTCATTAGGAAAACATCCTAAAATGGTCTACCATGGGAGGAAAGTAATCCATCAATATTTCAACCTCATATAGAGAAATATCATCTATCTAATTTGTGTGAAAATTCAACCTGAATGGAATTGGTCCCACATGACCATCCTAAAGACCCCACCCACCTTTTGATAATAGATGCCTCCTTATAGAGATAAATATGTAACTATATTATAGTAATAGTCAATATGATCCTAGTATTTAACTAGCCAATCCATACCAAGAATCAAATGAAATCCTATCATTTCTAGCATGAACAGTGTCCAAAGGAATCAGTAACCACCAATATCTATAGAAAAAGCTTAGAAACATTTGATATTCTCTAATCTCACTCATAATGTTGTGTCAATATTCAAAACACCATTCAATATTTTCACATCTAATACCAACCCATTCATAAAAAGGTCATATAAAAAGAAATTTTATGCTCTTATATCAATAAAAACACAAGAAAGGGTAGTTGATATAAGAATCATACCTATGATGTTATAAATTACTTCATCCACAATATCTTGAGTAGTCTGTATAGTGTCCAACTAACCAACTCCTATTTCCTAGGCTCCATCATGAATCCCCTAAGTTATACCCTCTAACAAATTCTACCATTACTTCATGGGGGTACCATGCCCCCTGTCACATTTAGAACATCCTATAGAACTTATATTACATACTTTCTAAGGTGTAGTTGAGTCCTTACCATACTCTAGTTCCTATCTAGATCCCCTACCACTACTCTATTGTTGCATGCCCCTACAAAAACTCTATAAGTGGAAAAATCTTTTTTAAGAACAATACTCAAAAGATATGTATAGATACTGGGGTAGTTTGTGACTAATCCTTGCACACTAATAGTTATGCAACAGAACATGGTCCTAAGATGGATACCAAATAACCTGACTACTCTGTCCAATGCTACCTTGGATAAATCTATCATAGTAGTTCTTCTTACCACTAGAAAAATCGATAAAAGTTCTCCTAATGAAATAGCATGTCTGCTGGTCGAGGCCTCTCACAGATTCCCTTCCACAACATGTACGATATTTATCACATCTAAAAAACGGATTTGATGGAACAATTCCACTTATGACCTAATCTCATAGTGAAGACCATCTTAAAAATGTCTCTCCTTAGAGATCAATCATCTTCCAAATATGGTGCAAATCCCTACATGTCAATGAAATGTTCAATGTAGTCTGGTACTTACATGCCCGCCTACGTCTGGAACATGAAATCATGTTCCTTTTCATACCTCATGGTCTTGGGGTACAAATGGATTATGAAATTCATCTTTAAGTCTTTACAGAATAACTCATTATTCTATGCCTATTCTAGAATTCCCAACAAATTATTCTCTAGTATACAAGGAATATATGAAAAAAGTTTCACCCTCCTATCTTTGGGTGTCTCAAGATAACTAAATATTGTATGGATAGACTCAATACATAATGTGGCTACCTAGGGACTCCCTCCCCAATAAACCTAGATAGATTCTATAGCTACAACTCTCTCACCAACTCAGGCATTGAAGGTGTGGTGTGAGAAATCTCTCTTTACATGGATCTCGGGACTCGCAAGAAGCTTCCATGAAGCCAAACATCCTTTTAATTCCCATAAAAAATAGGAATATCTAGTTTAGCTGCATTAGGAGAGTGTTTATTTCCACCCTCTTAACACTCAAATCAAATATGAGGATGATTCATTTTCTCTATAAGAAAAACACATTCCTTAGAACACATTCTATAACAAAGTGAGCCTCTACAGGTGAAGATGAAAGAGAACCACTACTCTTGGTCACTCTAAACGTGGATTAAAAGTGTTTTATCATGAAATATAAATTCATTTATTTTTTTTATCAGATATAACAAGTGTCTCATATCAACGTTCAATATGAAAGTATATATCACATGTAGTAAATATATATACCTATCATGAACAATATATGTCTATATATCCCTATGTTTCTATTATTATGTATTCATACTCATCCCATTCCATAACAAGACACCATTATAAATATAAAGAACCAATTATATCATAAATTAACAACCTCACACAACATGTGAGTTACCTAAGGTGAAATTGCATCCACTATAATGAACCCCACATCTGTTCCATCTCTAAAATCCATCCCATCTAGTAAGAAGAAATTAAACTATAATATCCTTTTACCTTTTCCAAACCTTCGACCAACAAATCTTTTTGGGTACCAAATGATAGCCCGAATAGGGTGTGAGTAAAACTCAATAGGTCAAAAACATTGTTTCTAAACAAACCATCCTGATATAAAGTGTATGGAATAATGAAATAAATTGGTATATAAATTAATTAAGAAATTAAAATAATACCACATCAACCTGCTTCGACATCATGATGAAATATCTCTAATCATGTCTCACAACCATGACAACCATCACCATATAACCATGGTAAAATAGAACCAGCATCAATGCCATGATAAAATTTTTTATGACCTTGTCTCACAACCATGTTAACCATAATCTTATATCCATGGCATAAATCACACAAAACTAGGAAAAACCAACTATATAATCATTTCATCATTTAATTGTGGCTGATCTTGGTATATACGAATTTCAACATGTCTCATAGCCAAGCCCGGTATATAAGAATTTCACGATGTCTTAGGGAATGGTATGGTATATAATCATTTCAGCATGTCTCAGGGACAAGCCCAATATATAATCATTTTATCATGTCTCACGACATAACCTGGTATGCAAGTAATTCAACATGCCATAGTGCATAGCTCAATTTATAACCATTTCATCATGTAAACTGGTCTAATGCCCCATATAATAATTATAACATGTAAATCACAAACAAAATTCATATAAACAAGGATATCATAATATCACATCATTAGATTTGATGGTTAATTATGAAAATTACCATTAATCGTCCAATTAAACATTTCATTTATCATTTTGTATTAACCCAATAACTTGTTAGTCACTTCAAAAACTAGTCCAATCCAAGGTGAATCTATATCAAGAAAACATCCATATCCCAGTTCATACTAAACAGACTTTAAGACATTAAAATTTTCATTTATAACCAAGAATTCTCTCATATCAATGGTATCTACATGCCTGGTAAAAAACCAATTGGATCCAAAGGGACTCCATGGAATAATAAAATTCATTATTTAATTAATTCAGCAAATGATATGTTTTCACAATTTCAATATTGATCATTCTTGAAAATAAATAAAACCACATGTTTATGGTTGAGACCTCCTACCTTTAGCTGACAATAAAATAATTCCTCCAATGGAAAACACCCATGAGGAAGAAGCTGTAGATGATTGTAAGAGGGATCCTGGATAAAAAATGATCATGATAAAAACTAAAAATGCACATGTCCAATAGATTAGATTGCAACTACTAATGAATGGAGGGAGAGAAGGGAAAAGCTAATGAAACCCAATTACCCAGGGACCGATCGCACAAATAGGATGTCTATAAAAGATGTAAAGGGACAAAAATTGATTATATGATCACCCTAGGTTGAGAGGATGAAATATGCATGTGAGTGAGATGAATAATCAATCACATGACACTTTTAAAAAACATTCTTGCAAAATTACACAGCATGTAATAAATTTTCACGTCATTTATTTATTTTTAAAAGGATACACCAAAAAACTCATCACCTAAGATTAATATTTATTCTGATTGAGTATTATATGACATGTAATAAAATTTCAAGATGTGTATTCTTCTTATGTCATGAATATATTCACTACTTGTAACCATTTAGATCATATGTCTAGAAAAAATTATATGGAGTGTATTACATTTACACAACATGTAATTGTTTGGAAGATAGTTTTCAACCAAACTTACTTATAAAAACTTGATCCCCCTTTATGGATTCTCAACATACAAACAAGACATTGTCACACTCGACCCATTTATATCTGGACTCCACTAATAACATATATCCGAGAACTTTAGGTCATTTTCCCCAAAAGAGGCTCTTCATCTCTAAACAAGACTCAGCCCCCCAAGGATTAAATGAACACCTCAAAGAGGCTAGTAACTATAAAAAAGATGGGATCTTACACACATGATATCATCCCTTAGGGAATCAAAATTTCTTAAACTTTCTAGTCATATAATGAAACATATATAAAACAACAATTACTAACTCATCAAGGTCAATCCCAAAAAATTAAAAAATCTAAGCATAATATTCCTTAGTGTAAGACCATAAAAATCAAAAAACTCATTAAATATTAAAGCGAGGTAAATCATACCAAAAAATTATTTTATATTCCAATGAACAAAAAATATTATAAAATATTTAACATCACAAATTTTATATTCAAAATATTCTACCACTCTTAATGTACATAATTTTTACTATTCAACCCTACTCAATATGAAAATTAATATACTTCCACCAATATTTTTTCCAATAATAAATACCATGATCTATTTATCCTAATTTTATCCTATAACATAAAACATTACACAACCAATATTCAGATTTTATAATCATTCACAAAAAATCACTATAGATTATTTTAATATAAACTGAACCATAACCACACACCTAAATAAACTAAATAGTTATATCATAGACACAAACAACCTTTTTAAATTTTACTGATATTAAGGATAAGGATATTTCCATACAAACATGGTAAATATTTAAAATTACAATATTCTTTATATTTATATATATAATTGAATAATACACTACATTTACCTTAACACCAACCATACATTACTCCCACAACCATAATACAGAGATATAGTAAATAAAAAATTAATTAAGTTATAACAGAAATGTATAAATGAAACTAATTATCTATGATATTCACATCTTATGTAAATACATCACTCCACCATATCATTCATGGATGTTACCACACGAGTTAATGATGATGGAATCTTGTAGTTTTATAATGAAAAATCAATATAACCATTAACTAAATGTACGAACACTTTAAGAAATATTATTCCACTTGGATAGCTATATAGAAGTCGTAACCACATATTTTATCAACAAAACAAAACCAAGGATGTATAAAGTATCCTTCAACGTGTAATTACCATAATGAGGAAGGTGGATATCTATGAGAGAAATTCACAATACAATATACCATATTTATAAACTTTTGTCCCATATAAAGTGATTAATATAGAACTAATAAACACCCTTTTAGAAGATCTCACACACAACAATTACATAGTCACATTATTTTAATGGTTTAAAACAATCATCATAAGCCTTATAATATTTACTATGAATATGATATCTCATTTTTTCTCAATTCAAAAGTATATGCATCATGAGATGAGAAATTTATACAATGTGTCACCCCAAATATTTATAATAACATCCCCCAAACCAAATATTTTCAAGGAATCTAGATAGTTATTCGTTTTTTACTATCTTCCACAATTTCCAATAAATTCCAGCTTTATGTTCTCCAATAATATAGAAAATAAACTTCTACTAGTTTACCACTACAACAACATATAATTACTTTTTATTCAATGATGCTACTTAAAAATATGCATACCACACCATCCATAATATTTTTATTAACAAATTTTAACATCTAAGAAAAAATCACGAAGTGAATGTCCAAACATCCACTTTCTACTATCAATATACTCACAAAATCTTAATGAACTATATTATGAAATTTTGAAATCCAAAATTATCAATTATGAATAATTTAATGATAAATTTAGCTTTAGGTATACATAACCACCAAAAATATTCATTTAATTTGTCATATATAAAAGATTGTAATAATTTTATATAACTATTATCCCTAATTTTTCTAACACTATAAGTTTCTTTATAACGATTTAAAAAGTATCGCATTGTGTGTTTTCCAAACTAACCAACCAAAGAAGTTCTTTAAAGAATAAAACCTTCACCTAGTGGTTAATATCCATTCTAAATTCTCATACATCTAACCCAAAAACATATAACTTCTTATTTACTAATCTTTTCCAATTTCCTTGAATTATTAAAAAGTTATAGACACTACTTTTATAAGGTACTAACTTATACCAATATAATAAGAAAAATAATTTCCAATGACCAAACGATAACTATAATATTTTTCCTCTTCACTCAAGATATAAATACCATTGATCTATAATAATAAAAGATAATAACTCAATAACTATGGAAATTTATTGAAAATTATCAAGTGCACAACTAACCATTCAATATTATTGAAAATAAGGAATAAAAAATTCTTCAATGTAACCAAATTAAAATCTAGGACAACATTTAAAATCATTATAAAATAACATCATACATGTGGTTTAAACATATAATATTTACTCATTAATTATTAAAGAAAAAAATGTTGATGATGTTAGAATCCACCATAAAAGAATACATTCACCTTTAAACTACACCATTCTTAAAATATATATTAGGAACCTACGTATCAAATAGATTCTTCTCTTTAATCATATGATCCCTCCATTATATTTTCTAAATTTTATTAATAAATTTTTAAGGACTTTGAGTATTATGATTATGAACACCATCTATGCGCAATCTTGTAAGATGTTTGTCAATAATATCAGCTTACACAATAGACTATTTAAATAAACTATTTAGAAGGATAAAAATATAACACTGAATAGCTAGTCATAATAAATATTTAAATGTCTAATTATTAGATCAAAGTTAATTAATACTTTTGGATAATCATGTTTCAATTTATATAACTATGAAAAAATCACCTGGACATTAAATTCCCTATATATCAACCATAATAACCATTTTCTATATATGTATTAATATCATAAAGTAATAAATTATCTAAAAATAGGTAAAAAAATTATCCATAGGAATAATGAATAAACTATTATTTAAGGATCAATATTTAATAATACCAAACCACTCTACAAAACAATCCAACCATGAAACTAATAAAAACTTTGGTATAATCCTTTAAAGATAATTTACAATATTTTCCTCATTAATATGTTTTTAAACTATCATATTTGAAAACCATTATTTCATATTTGGTAGGATATATTATAGAAAAAAAAATTTATTCTACATGTTATCATATTTTGTGACTTTCAATTCATCCTATAGATAAAAATTCCACTTTTCTTTTTATACCAATTTACAAAGATAAAATTCATAAAAAAATTACAATTCCATATCCACTTTTATGAATAAGAAACCCTAATATCATGGATATGGAAGGGTCTTAACCTAAAAATTAATATACAATTTATTGGAGTTGGTTCCCTAGAAACCAAATTCTTTGTACTTTATGATAAAC
The DNA here is from genome assembly GCA_963277665.1 of Viscum album. NCBI lineage: Eukaryota > Viridiplantae > Streptophyta > Magnoliopsida > Santalales > Viscaceae > Viscum > Viscum album. Next base: position 1,161,275,924 of record OY728145.1, read on the forward strand.
CTATATTCATTGGATAAATATTAAAAACTCGTTATCACAACATGATTGTTCTTCTGAGTGACATAGTATGTGATAATATTCTAAGAATAGCTATCACACTAAAAGGTTATAGTAGATCCTTTCTATGATGAGAACCTAGAAGTTCCACGACACTATTCTTGAATATATGATCTTGGGTCATATGATATCACTTGAATAGACAAAAATGATACATGTTATCCAGGGTGGGGACTCATGAAACTTTTACGCACCTTCTCATGGTGTGCACTCTTGGTAATATCTAGGAGGATATTATGAGCACAATACTTTCCAGTAGGAAATCTACATTCAAAAGTGTCATTGGATGTTTCTATCCGCAGACGTGTGTATTGTTCCCTAGAATTTAAGATTTGTATTAATGGGTATTATGACTTTCATACTTAGATGTATTGATGAAAATTGTGATGACAGATGTTCGTGGTAAGGTAGGATATGATGGGTGTGTCACGAGTAATACTATATTAATGAATAATTTTAGAAAGGATTAGTCACTTCTATGGAAGTAGATATCTTAAGACCCTTTATAAAAATGATATATCCTAATTAAATCATTGGCCATGGTGTTCTCTAGGAAACTTCAATTCTAGGAAGTCAAAGAATAGGAAATCAAGAACAGGGGTTGATGGAACTTATATGTAACCTTCTTGATTGTAGATATCGAGACAAAGGGATTATATTACATGGTAAGTGTTCATATGAGGTGACATGTTGTTGTGACAACAACTTCTTTCTTAAGGGTTCCTTGACACATTGATAGATAGTAATCTTCGACTTTAGGCAAGCCCTCCCAATTTCAATGACAAAGAGGCCAATAGGGTCACACACTAACTGTATACTGTATCTCGATTAAATAGTTTTTTCTTTAACAAGTTGAATAAATATTATTCTTGGTTTTGGTTTAATAATTATTCAAGTATTCTTGATCACATTTATTTTGTCGCTAGTTATTCGAGAGAATATATTACAGATGGAATATTTATTTAGCAGTGAATAATGAAATTATATTTATTTAATAAATAAATAATCATCATTGAAGGCTCGATAAATATTTAAGAGGATTGTTTGATCATTTTATGGGTCTGGTGAGAAATAATATTAACTATTATTTTGGTAAATAATATTTAAATATAATGTGTAGGTTAAGAACATGTCATGGAAATAATTGTATTGATATAATTATTTTACATGGATATTCAAATGAAATAATAAAATAAGTAATGTAACTTGTGTTAATTATTTATTGCAACTTGTTGAATTAAATTCCACATTATATTATTATTCTCTAATTAGCCAAGGGGTTATTCCACCGACTATCAAATGGTTGTATGCACAACATCCTTGGAGAAAAGCTCTCGATCCTAGACAATTCATCCATATTAAATAATGATCTCAAGAGTGAGAGAGATAATCCTCCATTTGATCTAGGGGAATTCTTTTAAAGTGATTCTCAAGATAATCAAAGGTGGATATCTCAAGTGCAAGGATTTTCCTCGATAGCACCTTGAGACATCTTCAGTGACATCTCGATATATGTGGAACACATGTGGATCACCACTAGAGGATTCATATCCTTGGATTCACCATCACAACGAAGCCGCACCTCAGACCCGTGGTTGAACACATCAAAGAAGAAAGAGTCACCTTTAAGTAATTCTTTAATTTAATTAAATTAATTATAAACAAAATATGTCTATCCTCTCTTCTCGATTCTAGGTTCCATCTTTAGTACTTTATCTTTGATTCCATTCTGTGGATACTGGTGTTTGTCGTTGTATTTATCCCATATTAATCATTGATCATAGAAACTTGAAAAGTTGGGTACACATCCATCATGTACTTCCGTTGTTCCTGGAATAATCATGCGGTATCAATGCGGTCATATTTTCATTTATAATTATTTAAATAATTTTTCGATGACTTGTGCTTTAATAATTTAGTTTTTCAATTCATGTTTAATTGTTCTTTTAATATGAATTTTGATATATATTTTTACTCTATATTTTCGCACAGATCTAATAGAAAAAATATGTTTTTGATTAAAATTACATCGAGGATCTCATCAGGAGGCACCGATGATTCAGTCCAGGTAACACGACAGTACACATGGTGTTTTCAGAATCACACACTCTGTAATCTACCTTAAACACCGTGTAATCTAGATCACACATCATGTAGTTATGTTCAACACACCCAGAGTAATAAATAAATTACTTAAGTTGTATGTATTAATAACACGTGGGGTAGTTAATTCTTATACAAGGTGTTGACAAGGATGAACTGGTGCACAGTCAGCTAGACTACACATCGTCTGGTCCACTAGACAAAGTGTGTAGTATATTTGGGTCAGGGTCAAGTCATGTATGCCATACATGACTTGCCCGACTGGTGACAGTGTAACATGGAATTTTCATAGTATGTGGACCAATAGACACACTGTGTACTCCAAATATTTATGAAGTATACCTCATACTCTTTTTCCCCAATAATGTACTTCAGATGGACGGTGAGGAGGGTACACACCATGTTGTCAGATCTACATGCTGTGTACTATTTCCAGATTATGCATATTTAAAAATTTATTATCATAATATGTAACCCTTGATACATGTACCTTTGTGTGGGTGTAAAGCTGGGGCACAACATTTGATAGGTGTTTGATATATATATATATGTGTGTGTTTAATTAACATCTACGTAATGTTCGATGATCTATACATCATGTATGAATTCTATTACAATTGTAATTATACGTGAATGATACATGTCACAAAGAATAAAGTGTATACCAGTGTAAATACATGATGGGTAGTTTTGTATTCTTATTCACTGGGTTACCTCCAAGTTACAAGTTATGTACAAGGTTATGGATGAGAGTCTCAAAGAAATTCAGAAAACGATTAAGATAAAAAGGATTGATTAATTTAATATAATGATTAATCAATTCGAGCATAATTTATCTTAATTAGAATGATTAAGGAATTGAATTCTAGTTTTATTAAATGTGTAATTTTTTGCATGTATGTGGATGATCATGAGCTAGACCAGACCTTTGTATATGATTGGTTCCCTTTTAATTTATTTATTGAATTAATTTTTTTGGCATGTATTCCTTCTTAACATTAATATGTAGGGTCTGCATTCCCATGGATTCTTTTATGTAAACCCCCTTTTACCCATCACCTGCATGTGAGTTAAAAACATATATAATGGATGGAGCTCCCAAGCTAGTGGATGCAGTTCAAGTTATGATTCCAGGTAAAACCAATCCAAGGAGATTCAAAGGCATATAGTTGGAAAGATATAAACACGAACCATAAATAGTTCAAGGTGTTTCTCCACTAGGTCAGGGCTAGTATATCAACCACTAGATAAAAATACGAATATTAAATCTCATGATAAAACTCTTTATTTATTTCATTCAGTTGTATGGGTATTTATTATGGATGTTTGATGTGATCACCTAATTAATGAACTAATAAGTGTACAAGATGGAACTAATATAAAAGGTCTTATGTGTAAATTTTATCTATACATGTTTAATCACTTAAGTATATCCCACATAATATTAACAAGCATGTGAAATGATAATAAGTGGAAATTGACACATAAATGTTAAAATCCATCAATTAAATATTAAGTCAGTATATCCTTCCATTACTTCAGTTAGAATCAAATCATAGTTCAAAGTGCATGACCAACCCTAGTTGGGGTGTTTTCAATTATCAGTTTGTGGTTGACATAACTTTGTTTACATCAAGGTTTGAATGATCTATAAATAAATGGTGCAAATGAGAGGCGAAGGTTAACGAAATCTAAAATTAAGTATTTTAAGATTAGGGAGTCCACTCAATAGCTCAAGAACCTAGGAGTTAATGTATTTGGAATTTGGAATACCTTCTTAAAACCTTTCATGTTGCTTGACAAAGCCCAGTTGGGGTAAAATGAAGGGAAATATGGATCCTTTCTGCTAGAATGTACAAGCAACATGATATTCCAAAGCCAATGGTGATGTCTATTGGGTGTCGACAAAATAGTGGGAGACTAATAGATATTAATTAATTTATTTTTATATATTTATCAAGATAAAGTACTTAAAACTCTATTCAGCTTATTTGTAGAAACAACATAAAAATGAAATTAAAAATATCATTTCTATCCATACTCGAGAAGGAAAACCTTCTCATTAGAACTAATTTTTAAGAGTGGAAAAGGTTCCTTCGAGTTATCCTTCACCATGAGAGGAAACATTATGTGTTGGAAGAGACTTTTCCAATTCTGCCTGGAAATGAGGTGAGTGATGGGGAAATATCTTCTTATGATAAACACCTAAATAACTCTATGGGTGTTTAGTGCCTCATGCTATCATCTATAACCAAATATATCTTGAAGCAACATGAGAAAATGGATGGTTATATAATGATGTATCAACTTAAGAATATCTATCATGGGAAGTAAATATATGAGAGGTATGAGATATACTACACATTTTCCACTGCAAATCATAGAGAGTCTACACCAGTTGGAACAAATTTAATTAATCTTATTGGAATCATTGACTATCTGGAAATATTAGGGATTAAATTACTATATGAGTTGTGTATAGATCTCATACTATCATCGCTTCTTCAGACCTCCTCTAGTTTTATTGTGAATTATAATATGTGCAATATTGAGAAGAGTCTATCAGAGCTTCTTAACCTGATTCACAAAGTTGATAAGGACATGGGGAGTGGAAAACCCCCAGTTATTATAGTGAATAAAAGAGAAAGGATAAGGAAAAAGGGGCCTAATTTTTTTAAACAATATAAAGCCTCCAAGAACCATCTAACCAAGAAGAAGAAGAAGATCCAGAGGTTGGGTATGGAGAAGGAGGTATTATGCCTCTCATGTTCCAAGTCAGGCCACTAGAAGTAGAATTTAACCTAGAGGAAAGTGGAAGACAAAGGTGAATTCATTACCGAGTGAAATATTTCAATTTATACACATTGGGTATTAGATACTGCTTGTGGGGCCCACATCTCTCTTCATGTGAAGGAACCAAGTAGATTCCAAAAAAATTCTGGAGGAGAGGTGGATCTGTTAGCTTCTAAGGCTACGAGGCTGGCTGCTCTTCCCATTGGTGACTATGACCTCACATTTCCAATGATAATGTTTTTGGTTTTTCATGGTTGTTATTATGTACATAGTGTTAACAAGAACATAATTTTTTTATTGTGTTTAGATATAGATGTATTTATTTTCAAGATCAAGAATATATGTTGTTAATTTTATAAGGAAAAAATATGTTATAATATGTCACATTTAAATAATGGTTTGTATGTATTAAATTATGAGAACCATGTGTTGGAAATTCATAACAAACGAAGTTCACAAGACTTATATAACACCAAATTGTGGAATCACACTCTCAGTCATGTAAATGAGAAGAGTTTGAAAAAAATATTTCATGATGGTTATTTAGACTCTTATTAGCTAAAACCACTTGGTAGATGTAATACTTGTTTACAAGGGAAAATAAATAAACCACCATTTGGTGGACAGGGTGAAAGGGCCACAAAGCTTCTAGAAATGGTATACACTAATGTATGTGGACCATTTCTAGTAGAAGATAGAGGTGGATATTCTTACTTCAAAACTTTTACTGATGAATTAAGTAGATATGGATATATTTAATTAAATAGGTACAAATTAGAGTCCCTTTATAAATTCAAGGAATTCAAGAGTTAAGTAGAGAATCATCTTGGTATGAACATAAATAAGCTTTGATCAGATTGAGGTAGAGAATATCTTAACCCAAAATTCATCGACCTTTTACGAGAGTCTGGGATTCTATCTCAACTCACCCCACATTGTACACAATAGGTGAATGTTTTTAGTGAATAGAAGAACCATACCTTATTATACATTGTAAGTTCAATGATGAGTTATGCAGATCATCCATTATCGTTTTGGGGATATGCATTTCAAAATGCAACATACACATTAAACCAAGTACCAACTAAGGCAGAAAATGGGGTTCCCATTGATCTAGGGAGTCGAAAGAAACCCACTTTGTCACAAACACGTGTATGGGGATGTGAGGCATTTGTTGAAGCTTTCTTAGGGAAAAAACTATCACCCCGGGGCATGAAGTGTATCTTTATAGGACATCTCAAGGAAACAAAGGGATACTACCAATACAACCCCTTAAATAAGAAAGTGATTGTTTCCAATCATTCCATATTTCTTGAGAGGGATCACATCCTAAAAAATGATAGTGGGAGAAAAATTGAATTTGAGGAAGTTGATGCTCAAGATACATAGGAGTTGGTACAGGAACAAGCTCCAAAGGTCCCCATGGAAGAGTTAGTTCCTAAAACACAAGTAGTGCGTATGAGTACAAGAGAGGTAAGGGAAGCAGAGAGATATGGTTTCCTTGTCACTGAGGATGGTGACTCATTATTTTTAGATAATGATGTACCATTCTCCTACAAGGGTATATTATAGATCTTATAAGTTGAATGATGACTAGAAGCTATGAATTCTAAGATGGTTTCTTTGTATCAAAACCATGTTTGGGTTCTGGTCGATGATCCAGTTGATGTAAATCCTGTTGAATGTAAATGAGTATTCAAGACGAAACTAGACATGGAAGGTCATGTTAGAACCTATAAAGCAAGTATAGTGGGTAAAGTATTTAAACAACATCAAGTAATTGGCTATGATGAAACCTTTTTTCTAGTTCCCATGTATAAATCCACAAGAATCATACTTGCCATAGTAGCTTTACATGACTATGGAATTTGGAAAATTGATGTTAAAACTGCATTCCTCAATGGGAACCTTCAGAAAGATGTGTATATAACATAACTAGAAGTTTTTATCACACCAGGTGATGTTAAAAGGGTATGAAAGTTACAGAGATTCATTTATGGATTAAAGAAAGCATCCAGGTCATGAAAAATCTGATTTAATGAATCTATAAAAGAATTTGGTTTCATTAGAAGTGAATGTAAGCCATTTGTTTAAAATGAGTTCAATGGGAAGGCAGTCATTATCCTAGTAGTGTATGTTGAAAAAATATTTCTTACTGGAAATGATAGACCTATATTATAATTAGTCAAGGACTAGTTGAACAAGTGATTCTCCATGAAGGACTTAGTTTAGGTAGCCTACCTTTTGGGGATCAAGATCATTTGTGATAGATCCAAGAGGCAGCTTGGACTAAGTAAAAGTACATACATTGACCAAATATTGAAAATATTTAGTATGGAACAATCCAAGAGGGGATTGGTTTCAGTGTCACATGGTATACATATTTCCAAGAAAATGTGTCCCCAAACACAACATTAAAATGTTTTGATGAGTAAGATTCCATAAACTTTAGTGATATGATCTATCATGTATTCCATATTATGTAATAGACATGATGTTTCCTATGAATTGATCATGGTAGGAGGATATCAAGAAGATCTAGGAGAATAGCACTTGAATGATGTCAAGACCATTCTTAATTATCCGAGAATACTAAGGATATATTATTGGTGTATAGAGGAGATGAAAAGCTTGTCATTAAAGGGTATTCTAATTTAGGTTTTCAGACAGATTGTAATGATCTAAAGTTTCAATCAGGATATGTTTTTTGTCTCAATGGAGGAGTTGTGAGCTAGAAGAGTTTAAAGAAGCCATTTCTTGCTGAGTCTATAGTGGAGTCCAAATATAGAGTGGCATCTGATGCATCCAAGGAAGCTTTATGGATTCAGAACATTGTCCAAGAGCTTGATGTGGTAACTAGCAGTAAGGATCCCATTACATTGTATTATGATAATAAAACAACAATGGATCTTGCAAAGGAGCCGAGGTCACAACAACGAACAAATCACAAACTTCGTAAGTATCACCTTTTGAGGGATTTATACCAAAGGAGTGAAGTTTCAGAGAGAAGAGAATCCATGAAAGGGAATATGGAAGGCCCCTTGACTAAAGGCCTATCTCAGCAAAAGCATGAATATCCTGTGAGAGCTAGCAGACTGAAGGTAGTTAGCAGTTGTCTCTAGTGAAAGTGGGAATCTATTGAATTTGGTGCCCTAGAAACCAACTTGTTTTTACTTTATGATAAACCTGTATTCATTGGATGAATATTAATAAACTCATTATCACATCCTGAGTTTTCTTCTACATGACATAGTATGTGATAATGTCCAAAGAATAGTCGTCTCACTAAAAGGTATTAGAAGACCCTTGCTATGATGATAACCTAGAAGTGACATGGCACTATTCTTGAATATATGTTCTATGTCCAGATGATATTATTCCAATGGACACCAGTGATACTGGCTATCGGGTGTAGGGACTCATGAAACTTTGAGGCACCTTCTCATGGTGTGCATCCTTGGTAATATCCATAAGGATATTATGAGAAAAAGACATACCAGTAGAAAATCCACATTAATAAGTGTCATTGGATATTCCTATCTGTAGATGTGTGTATTGGTCCATATAATTTAACATTATTATTAATGGGTATTATGGCTCACACACTTAGATGTATTGATTAAAACTGTGATGATAGATGTTCATGGTGAGGTAGGATATGTTGGGTGTGTCATCAGTAATACTACATTAATTAGTAATGTGAGAAAGGATTTGTCACTTTGAGGGAAGTAGATATCTCAAGACCATTTATGGTAATGATATATCCTAACAAAATCCATTTTCATGGTGTTCTATAGGTAAGTTCAATTCAGGGAAGTCAAAGAATGAGAAATTGAGCACATGAGTTGATGGAACTTTCATGAAACCCACATGATTTGAGATATTAGGACAAAGGGATTATATTACACAGTAAGCGTTCATATGAGGTGACATTTCACTACGACATCAACTTCTTAATATAGGGTGCATTGACCCATTTCTAGATAGTAATCTTGGAATTTATGCAAGCCCACCTAATTATAATGAGAAGGAGGCCTAGAGGGTCACATAATAAGTGGAACAAGTATCTTAGTTAAGTAATTTATTATTTAACAAGTTGAATAAATATTATTCCTGGATGTGGTTTAATAATTATTCAAGTATGCATGATCAAATTTATATCATCGCTAGTTATTCGATTGAATATATTACAGATAGAATATTTATTTATCAGTGAATAATTTTGTTATATTTATTTAATATAGATATATTCATTTTTCAATCCCCTATAAATATTGAGGAGGATTGGAAAACCAAGTTATGGGTTCAATGATAAATAATATTAAATATTATTTGGTTAAAAAATATTTGAACATAACATGCAGGTTAAGCACATGTCATGGAAATAATTGAATTGCTATTAATATTTGACTTGGGGTTTCACATTGAATAATTAAATAAATAATGTCACTTAGGATATTTATTTATTATTTCCTGGTGAATTAAATTAATCATTATGTTATGATTCTCTAATTATCCAAGGGGTTATTCCACCAGCTAAAAAATGGTTATGTGCACAACATCCTTGGAGAAAATTACTCGATCCTAGAGACCACTTCCCTCTACAAGAACACTCTAAAGAATGAGAGATATATTCCTCCAACGGATCTAGGAGAATTATTTAGAAGCAATTTTCAAGGTGATCAAAGGGAGACATCGCAAGAAAAAGGATCTTCCGCACTAGCACCTGAAGAATCCTTTTGTGGTTTCTGGAGATATGTGGAGCATGTGTGAATCACTGCAAGATTATTCCAATTCTTGGATTCTACATCGCAAAGAATCCATAAATCATCATCATCAAAGTTTATTTTTTATTGTCATTGAAAAAGAAACCGAAAAAAACAAAGACGAAAGGAACCCCACCCTAACCCTGACCCTGACCACTGTAGGAATCTACAGATGTCTAATATGGTGGATCCCAACAAATAAAGAATCACCTTGGAGGTAATTCTATAATTTTATTAAATTAATTATAAACAAAATATGTTGATCCTATATTCTTGGTTCTTGGTTGTCTCCTTTGTATTTTATATTTGATTTAATTCTGTGGATACTGGTGTTTATCATCATATTGATCCTAGATTAATCATATATCATGGATATTTGTAAGTTTGGGTACACATCCATCCTGATCATCAATTACACCAAGAACCACCAATATTAATATTATAAATATAAAATAAGCATGCACAATAATCATGTATTAGTAATAAATGTTTCATATATTCCCTAACAGAATACATTATAAATAGTAAACCTCCCCTCGGGTATAGTTATGAAACTTATTGAAGCCATGTAATCACTTTTTTTAGCCCAATTATTTCATTTTTTGTCAGAGTCAATATGTTTTAATTTAGTGAGGACCAGTGAAGAAGATGATTGAAGAAGATACATATATTTATTATTTTAAATGAGGAACATTTGAAGAAAAAATTGAGATTTAAAAAAGAATTTTTGAGAAAAATATATGTTTCATATAATCTTTATGAGGTGGATGTCAATGTTTTAAACTAAGTGTTGAAATATGTGTTGACCAAAAATTACCATTCCAAATCTATTCGTGGGAACCAACTCAAACAATATAAATAAATTTCATCCACACATAGACAATATAAGAGGTAGTTATTTGAGGAGAATTTGTTATAAATTCTACGAATCATTAGTGTGAATTTCAAAATGAATACATGTGTGATGTAAAGGATGTTATCCTCTCATGTAAAGGGTGACACAGGACTTTGGAGGGAGGTGTATATCACCCAACAAGATTATTATGCTGGAAGTGAGAAGTATAATTTATTTTTAAGAATACCTCATCTATTTTTAATATTGATTTGGGAATATTAATGTCATAACACTATATTTATTTTTAAAAAATGTGGATAGAACATCATCCATCTAATAATTTCATCACTGTTGTTCAGTGAAGCCAAACTGCATCATCTTCCTCACTATCTATCTATGTACAAACTCTCTTTTTAAAGACATGCATTATTATAGATAAAACATATGTGAAGTATAAAACCCAATAAGGATATAGATTTTCCAAACATTATTTTATATTTTAAACAGCCTAATATTTTAAATTAACACTATGTTTAGAAGAATATACAACACACAACACTGTGCTTAAATGAACTATGAAATACTTTTAATTAAATATGAATGTTATAACCTATCCATTTAATAGGTAGGTATATATAATATTATGTGAATTATTCAATACATATAAAGGACCCAATACATACAAATTCATTTATTTATTCTTTTGAAATAAATATTTTGTTTTTCGAAATGTTATTTTATGCTTTAAAAACATGTTTTCTTCAAAAATGATTTCTATTTATTTTTGTGAGAAAATATTATAATTATTTACTAGAACTTATATTAATTATATTTTATTAAAATAATATCATTGATAAAATAATTATATCAAAATTATCTTAGGGTGATATTTTCATATTTTCTGAAAAGATTGTTTTTTCAATGAATAATGAAAAATAAATGTTTTTATTTAAAACTGTATTTTTATTTAAAGAATTTACAAAGTTCCATTTAATTTTAAAATGATTTAAAAGTAAAATTTGTTTTTTCATATTATTAATAATTAAATTATATTATTTTTAATTAATTTTATAATTGGATTTAGTATAAAATACGTTTTCTTCGTAGAAATGCATTTTTTAGAGAAAAAAATCACATGTTTTAGAGGTTTTATTTTAAATTAAATTATGTCACTTCTATAAATTGAATCTTGAAAAATATATTCTATATATTGAATTACTGGATCCAAATTATTTAAATATGTCTCTTTTATTTTTGTACATTTTGAATATTAACCTTAGAAATTTTCGTTACCATGGTAAATGGAAAATCGGGTAATAAGGTTAAAAATAAAATGATAAGGACTAAACAATGACCCTAACACTTGTATTAATTTAATTTGATTAAGTATATATCCCCCATAATCATCCAAAAATAAAATATATTGTCTTTTTTTTTTCTATTTGACCATGATTTTGACCCTTATTTTCTTTTATTTAAGGAAAGTGAAAAATGTCATTCTCTTTGTTTGGTTATCTTTAAATTCTTGACATAATGATATATAGAGTCTAAGTTTAGTTATAACTATTCATTTTATATATAAATTATTTTTATTATTTCTTTTTCAATTTTTTAGGGATTAAATAAATACCTTAAATGAATGTGTAACCCTGACACAGCTTTTATTTAATTAATAGAAAATGAAAATAAATGATATTAAAATAATAAAAATAATATAAATTCAATGAATTAATGTATCGAATGAATTTATTAGATCATTATGAAATTTTAGAGCAGTGTGAAATAATTATATTTGAATTCCCCCCTTATATTGATGGATCTAAATTCACATTAAATGAATAATGTCAAAAAATAAATTAATGATATTTTATAATAAATAATATTTTACTAAATAATTTAAAATTCATAAAAATATTATATTCAGAAGAAATATTGGAATATTTTTAAAACATCAATGATAGTCCATTTATGGATTTTTTTATTATAAAATTATTAATCATTATTTGGTAGAAAATTTTAATATTACAGAAATCATCAAAAGGGTTAACAGAGGGATAAAATTAAATGATAATAGGGAAAAAATACCCAAAAGATTTCAAAAATATTATTTTGTTAGATTATTTGTAGTTATCCTCATTTTAAATTCTAATTATATCAATTTTTAGCTATTTTTACATGAAAAATTATGTCTATTAATTTAATATATTAAAAAATTCAAAGAATGCCCCTCCCCTAAATTTTAAAAGAACACCAATTATCTCAATTCATTAAAACACTTTGAGACATCTATATTGAATAAAAATTTGAAAAATTATATTATAAACACCCTTATAAAATTTTTAGAGGTTATTTTCCTTCAAAATGATAGACCCTATGTCCCTTAACAAAAGATATAAAATATGTTTACTGAGGAAGTGGTAATCAACATTACCGAGTCCATCAAGATTATTTATTATTCCACTTCCTCTTAATGTTTTTTAACCATTATAGGATAATAAATAGAGTATCATAAATATATTTATATGTTATTATGAGGATTGGAAAATCATATTCTATCTTTTTCTATACTATGGAAAGCGAAAAGATCTCTCGTTCTTATATATGACTGACCATCTCCATATAACAATGTGATTCATTTTTCATCACCATTTCACTTGTATGATTATATAGATGTAAATAATTATTATATATTATATCTATAACATAAATATTATTTTCGAACTATAATATCATATATACCTTCTTAACTTACAATCTGTTGGAAAATGACAATGTGACACATGGGTACATCTGTATTGCCAAATCCAAAAATTGATGCGATCCATTATTCATTTATGTTTTTAATGGATGGTAATAAGGATGGATTTATTAACTATAATATATATATATATATATATATTATAATAATGATTCTATAAAGTTTAATTATTATTAACATTTCCTTCATTCCATCTGTCAAATATGTGTAACCTACCATATCTATGAACAATGTAATTCATTTTTCTATCTATATATTTTATGGATGAAAATAAATATATATCTAGAATATATATGATATTTATTCTGTAAATAAAATTATTTAGATGATTTAACTGTAATAAATGTTCAAGGACCCAGACTACCGAATCAAACCATACTTGAAAAAAAAAAACAATTAACACATGAAACAATAATAATAAAAGATTATTAAAATACCTGATATAATGTTTTATAAATGGATTATATATAATATTACCAACATGAAAGTGGTTTTTGTTGGTATGTATAATAAAATTAAATTTATTAAATAATAGGTTAGATCATATACGAGGCAAGTCAAACTTTAGGTAAGGGTATTTCGTCTTAATTTTCTTTCATTGAGGCATATTTTAATATCATGAACCTAATTTATTTTATATAGTGTATATAATTCCCTATTGATGTATTTGTTATCAATAGTCAATGTAAATAACATTTACCTTAAATATATGTTATCTTTATATCATGGATATTCATATTTCCTAAACCGTATAACATTAATACATAAACTGTTATTCTAAGAAAGTACTTTGATTGAATGGGAAAATATCAATACACCAAATAATTTTATCAATATAAATATTTGCTAATAAACACATTATTATTGAGTTAAATAGATTATTAAATATATGAGGAATGAATTAGACATGCAGTTATGGGTGGGGCCAATAATTATATATCCCCTTAATGTATTGGTCTATCTCATAAGACAAATCAGTAAACATGCATTAAATGGGTATTTACCCATGTTTTTAAACTATCTTGGCATATGGTCATAAAAGTAGATATATCATGATGTATAACATCATAACATCCAATAATATTAATTTCCACTATTTAGTATTCTGTTATTATTATTATCCATTATATTACTACATTAATATTATCCATGGATGAATTTGGTACTAAAGTTATTTATTAAATTTCATGTGTTTTAGTAAGGAACCAACACTAAACATTACATTTATGGATTTGATATTGATAAATGTGGCCCAATTTTTACAATCCAAAACATAAAATGACCAAATGAAATATTAGATCACTTATATACCTTTAAAATATTTAGGTTTAAGGATTTAGAGAATTAGTACAAACTCTTAAATAAAAACCTCACGACTTAATGGGAGTATTTTTTTCAATATAACCGTATTTTAATATTCCATATTAAGTATTAAATATCACTCTAAAATTTATTCACATACAAAAACATTATAAACTCTAAACATTTAACCAAATTTTTCATAACCTAGGGAAAAGGAAACATAAGTAGGGTGAGCTCAAATGATCAGTAAGGGAAAATATAAACATTAAAAATTTAATTTCATTAGTGAAAATTAGATAAGAATAGGGGTATGATGACATAATAAAAGTGAACGACCAAAACTTAAGAGAAATTATACCCATTAAACCAAGAAAAATAAACACGTGTCATGGAATAATTATTTAACAAAGGAAATAGTTATGTGAATCAATAATCGTGAGCCATGCGATGTCAATATTGATTAAAGGAAATATTTAAAAACCATAGAGAGCATAATCAAATCATGTTGGTACCTTGTGACATCATCGTAATAGAACCCTTATATAATCCTTATAATTTTAATAAATATAAAACCAACTTTCAATATAATTCTTTAATGAACATAATCATTACCCAATTCATTGGAGCTCTATCTTGGAACATCCATCGTATAAGCTATACCAGGTTCACCTAACACTATCTAGGTTCACCAATCATATAACCTATATCATCCTAACCCATGATATATAAAGGGGATAAACCCTATATGTATAAAATTCCAATAACCATAACATACATGAACTATATTGAATAGGAACCACATAATAAAAATCATAAAAACATCCATTATTATTTTCATAACATGATTAACCAATATAAAAGAAACTAGTTCCATGTTAATATCTTTGAAAAATGATTATCCTATAAAAAATAAATGATTTACTTTGAAATATATTTGAAACAATAATAATCCATCTAGAGAAAGAATGAGAATTTCATCATTAGAAAATATCCTTATTATAGAATAAGTAACATCAAGGGTGGTTGATGTTGAGAAATGGAAATACCATTAAAAAATTATGGAGGAAAAATAACATTTTCACGTCAAATAACATAAAAAGATGTCAAAATGAGATAGAAAGTTATTTTTAATTATCCATTGGAACATTTATTGAGGAAAATATCTTTTCTATTTTAAGAACACTTATTTTTTTTAAATATCTATGAAAATATAAAGGAAAACATTTTATATAAAAATAATCATGTGAACTTTTAATGGAATATTTAGGGAACTAAAGCAACATAATGGTGGGAAAATATTCTCATGTTGTAAATAATAAAAATAAACATTCTTTTCCAACATTCTATAAAAGGAAGTCGAAGTGGCCCATTCGAAAAAATTTAAGAAATTTATTTTTTAAAACCTTTTTAAAATAAGCCCTATGATCATTTAAAATTACTTTAATAAAAAATTTGTTTTTAAAAAAGAAAATTTTTTAAAATATTTTATAAAACATGTATATGGAAGAGAAATATCCCTTATCTTAAAAGAAGATACAAGATCAATATCCCTTATAAATGAATTTTTATGTTCCATTAATCAATAACTGAAGAAATAGAAATTTAACCTAAAAACAAAATTCGTAATAAGAGTATAATAGAAGATATGTGGTAAAAGGAAAAAAGAATACGATTTCCCCCAAAAGAACCTTGAACAAAAAAATCCTGAAAATGAAGTAGATTTTAGTATAAAGCTTTTTCCACTTTGGTGACACTTAAATAATAAGCCCTATGAAATAATAACTTGAAAAGAAACTTTAAATGTCATGATAATGATGATATAAATAGTTAAAGTGGCAGTATATCAACCTTATAATAGAAAATAAGTGCATATCATAAACATATGTCCTAAAAAATGTAATTTAAGATGAATAACCCTTAAAAGTTCATATCATCAAATTTTAAATTAATCAATGAAGAGATTATGTATAAAAATTTTAAATCCAAAAAAAGTGGACATACAGAATAAAACAATTTATATATGAATTCACACATAGTCATAAAATAATTAAGTCAATTAAGAAGAGTTATAACCCAATGAATGAAATTGTGTTAAGAATCCTTTTTCCAATTGGTAACTTATAAATCAAATACCATTGCATAAAATAATTACATTTCAAACATAAAATATCACGAATTATGTAGGATTAATGATATAACATGTAAAAGTGTTTTTATACACACCATATAAAAGAAATTGGTGTATTATAATTTGTCTCAAGGAAAGGAAATTCAGAGAGAATCCCTTACCCTAAGTCCAAAAATTATATATTTATATATATATCCTTTAACACCTATATAATAAAATAATATAAAATATTTTAATTCTGAATAATATTTTCCATCAATAACATGTTATCCTTAATAAATTTATTTTTATTACATATTTAATTACTTAATAAATTAAGTTAATCTCAGGTGTTTTTAGGAAGTTTGATCCATAATTTTAAAAAAGCTTTGGTGTGTTGAATGTGGTCAAATGGGTTGTTATTACATCATATGTATAATAAGAATCATGTAATATTTATGAAATTAATAGATAAATTACAATTTTAAATCCCACCACAAAATATGGTTATGAAAAATGAACAACGTTACAATATGGGAGATGGTAGGCCCTTCATACGCATGAGTAACAGTTCCTTTTTTCAATTTTCATTATAGAGAGAAGGAAAATATTATTTAAATTTAAAAAATTATTCTAATATCACAAATATCATCTTATTTTATAAGTAATACTTATATATTTATATCATTCATGTGATGTGGTGATAAAAAAGGAATCGCATCTCTTCACGGAGGTGGTGGTCCACACGTACGCGCGAATGACGTTATCATTTTCAAAAAATGGAATGGTAAGAAGGTAAATGATATATTAAAAATTTATAATGATAAATATTTTTAAAATATAATATATAATAATTAATTCTTTCATTATAAATATTCTTGAGAGATGGTGATGGAAAATGAATTTTATCACTTCACAATGTGGTAGTCCACCGTACACACAAATGATGAATTCCTATCCCATTTAATAGAGGATAGAGATTGATATAGGTAATTAAATCAACATAGAAACACATCAGGATATATATGATACATATTTTATTATTTTATAATGGTTTATGAATATTTTAAGGATTTTTGTGAAGAAATAAAACTAAAACATGCGGTTAAAATAAATACCTCTTCTTTTGAAAGTATCCTTCGATTTGCACCTTATGCTATATAAGGATTCTAATATACCTCTAAACATACCAATTGAATGAGATTTAGGATTATAATAATCGATTTAGGTATGTATTTTCCAATAAAATGGGTTTTTATGTCTGAATAATTGGGAAGAAGTGGTTTCCTTTTATTATAGAGTTGAGGGGCACTCTTAGAATTCCTCAAAATATTAAATTAATACTTAAATAAAAATGGATTATAAATGATTTATTTAAAATATAGGATGATTATGGATCTGATTAATATCATAAAAAAATTCATATAGTTTTTTATCACCTTTTACCATTATCTTTTTATTTTAAAACCTCGTTAACCCCTTTTACACTTACAATGAAAATAAGAATTTTTACTCTTTGAGGGTTAATATAGTTACTAAAAATAGAAAAAAGGTCCATAAATTACCCATGGTTGATATAATAAACCATTTAATAATAAAATTTAGGAATATAAAATTTTTAGGAATTTTATATCATTTAATAACATATTATTTATTATAATTACCATTAATGTCAATTTTTTGAACAATTCATTACATTGATTTTAATAATATCAAGAAAAGAAGTAAAATTATAAAAAATATATATTAATACATCCCTAAAATGTAATTTTAATCTATAAAATTTATGTATCACATTAATTATCTCAAATTATATTAATTATAGTATTTTTAATATCAGTTATTTGATTTTTCCATTACATGAATAATTACTCCATTAGCATTGTGAAATTTTTTAAAGTACTTATTTCTTTAATAAAAACTAAAAATAAAATTCCATGGTTAATATTAATAAATTTTCATTAAAAAAAATATTTATTAGCTAATATATAATCAAGTAAATATATTTTTAAATATAGTATAATTAATAAAAACAAGAGTATGACATTTTTGAATTTTCTTTTAATATAATGTTAGAAAATTCAAAATCTCATCTAAATAGAAAAAATTATATATAACTAAATCTTGAACAATTATAGAAAAAATTTAACCTTCTAGTTAAATTTCATCATATTTCGGGGTTATTTTATTGTCCTTGTCATTTTATATTTAACTTTAATTACCCGATTCACCCTTTACTATAATAAGTAAAATTATTAAGGTAACTGTTTAAACTGACCAACAATAAAGGGGACATATTGACAAAATTAGAACCACTGATTCCAAATATTCATTCTATTTTTAAAAATTAAAAACAAAAAAGTGGCATAATTTAATTTAATGTTAAGCTGATTAGAAGATTTGAAAAACGGTTTTCTTAGAAAAATATCCTCTAAAAATATAAATTTTTAATACTAGATTCAAGAATAAACTTCATTTTAAACAAATATATTGGATTATTTAAAATAAACATTTATCTGTGAATTTTAAAAATTAACCCAAAATAGAAATTGAAGTTATAAATAATTTAAAAGAAATGCATGTTTAAATTAAAAACCAATATTTTTAATTATTCATTGAAAAATCAATATTTTTAGAAAATTGTCAATGAGCCTAAAACCATGTCGTAAAGTCTAATTCATGCCATCCAAAATACCCATGATCAAATCTGAAAAGGGATGAATTTCGGAGGGTACTATAGTAGTACTATAGCAGGTCACTGTAACAGTGGAAGAACTATAGAAGTGGCGGAATTGTAGTAGTGGTGGCATTATAGCAATGGAGGCACTGTTGCAGGAACTATAGCGGCAATGGTACTATAACTGATACTATAGCAGCTAGGGTACTATCCTAGTACTATGCACCGAAGGGCCCTTTGGGCCAAAAAATGGGTTTTGGAGCCTTCTATTCAAACCACTAGTTCTTGGGCCTTCAAGCTATGTAATGGGTCTCCCTCTATCAGTTTGAAAGAGGTATTTGCTTTAAATAAAAAATAATGCTTTGGCCCAAACCTTTAAAAAAATATTTCTAGAAAATTTTAAAACATTCATCATAATATAATTTTGACATGATAAATTAGAAAATAAAATTAATTTCCAAAAATTTCCATAATTTATTTATAATATTCAATTATTAAAAAACAGAAAACCCATTCTTGATGAAAATGTATCTTTGAAGAATAAAATATATTTACTAATTTATAAGTACTTATGTGGGAAGGATTAATTAATATATTAGAAATTAGTAGGACCATTATATATTTCATAATCTTCTTAATAATATTCATTCCCACCAACTTAATGGCTAGGCTATAACAGTCAAAATTATAAAATAATTTGTTGTTTGTTTAAGCTTAGTGTTGTGTATCACTCCTACTATCGAACATGGTCTTTATTTCCTTAAAATATCAGGATATCATAGTTTTCATTAATTTTACTTTACATATTGATTATTCCTTATTTAATCATGATAGGTTCCACTATATGCTATGATTACTTATCATTTGATATCACCCTTATTTTGTTATCTTTCCCAAGGTTATGAAGAAGAAATATTTGAATGAGTTTTTAGGGATACAAAATTTTTACATTTTTATGTTTATATTTTATTCCAAATGTAAAATAGATATCCTATATATATCTAGTTATCCAAGAATACTATACTCATCCAACCTTTGGGATGATTATCCTTGTATCTATTAAAATGTAACAAAGTAGACATTAATTATGGGTTATTGGAGTTGGGGTTATTACAGTTAGTATCAGGGAATGTTTATTATAAATATTATGAACTAGATTTTAAATAAACATAGCTAACATGAGTATTATGATAATAACTTATAGTGGTTAAATACTTTTACCAATAAAGTTATTTTATTTCATGGATCAATATTCATGATGATTATGAGATAACTCTATTTGTGCCATTATTTCATGATTGAACCTAACAAAAGAAAGGGAATCAACACCCATAGACAATGTAGTGATAACCATGATAATAAAACTAATATAACTAGTGTTAGTACTGATCATATCATGGATATGTGATTATAGTTGACTTCGGTTATAAAAAATAACCTTTCTTGTATGGAACAAATCATTTTTCCATAGTGTTATTTTCCAAGTTTGGATCGATTCATGTGAAAAAATAGTTTATCTTCTAGTGGGACTATAAATACATTAGTAGCTGAGAAATGGGATAAATATATCAAAAAAATATTCCTGGATTTCAGATTTAATGAAGGTGACATGGTTATTATTGTAATTTATTTTTTGAAGGGAGATTCCAATTAATTATGGTTACTGATCCAAAAATCTAAGGAGGATGAAAAAATAGAATGTATGGAATGAAGAACATTTAATGTAATTTTTTTATAAATAATTTTCTTAAGAGAAATGTTCTAAAATATAGAATAAGTAACTCAATTTAATGTAGAATGAAGAAGAAGGTGTGGTCGTGTATAAGGATAACCTTACTAGAATAATTAGTCATGCTTTAGACTACATAAGTAATTAGAAAAGTAAGATTATCCATTTATTTGATGGGTTTAAGTTTATTCTCTAAAGGTAACTATTTTATAAAATTTATTAATCATATGATGATATGGTAACATTCTCTACTATATCAGAGAAATAGTTCTACAAGTAATATATTTTTAAAGGAAATAAACAAAATAAGAGTATAACTGAGCATTAAGGAAAAATAAATGAGGTGAAGGAATATAAGGGAAGGATGGAACTTCCCACATTTGATAATTATGGAAAGAGACACCCTAGTAAATTATTTAGGGAAATAAGAGTTTTATTAAAGCATGGAGAGAAAGGCCACCAGGAATGTGAATGAAATGGTATGAAAAAAACCTCTAATGTTAAATGTTTCACCTATAAAGAGATAGGGAATTATTCAAACTGATGTCCCAAGAATCTAGGGAACTTACCACATAAGAAGACCATGAGATAATTCCAAGAATATGATATTACTATAACTAAAGTGGAATGATTAAAGTTCTTGTATATTTTCATTAATGAGTTATGAAGAATTATTTTATCAATGATATTTTGGTTATAAGTTTCATGAAACATATATGGATTATGCTACAGTAGTTTCGATTTAGGTAATTGGAATAATATGTTCAATGGTACTATTTTATGTAAACGGAATTATTTGGGGTAAATATAACACTTAATATATGCCTCTTGTTGCAGTAATAATGCTTTGATGGGATAAATAGATGGTCGAATTTAATGAAGAAAATCAGATAGTATTAGTAAAAATTAAAATGATTAGTGATTTATTGAAAAAGTAAATTATGATGAAGTTTAATGTATTTTCCTGATTTAAGGGATATAAGTAATAAAGACAGAGTAATTTTTTAAAGATTCATAGTTTTTGATAAAGTGTTATGGTGATTCATGTTATTAGTATGTTTTAAGGGAATATGTGACCAAGGTAATCACATGTTTGATTTGTAACACAATGAGATACTTTATGTTGTATGGTAATAAATGTTTGAACAAATATTTCATATTTTTTGGATTTGAACTTGGTTAAAAATATTTGGGAGGTGTCAAAAGGATAACTATTTATGAAATTGATTATATTTAATTTGAGATATATTATTGAGGTTTTAGAGATTAATGTTTCATTGGATAACTTGAGATAAACATTTTTTATTTGGGAAATATGTAGTAGTAGTAGGAATGAATTTTCATTCTTTCATAGATCGTAATATTCCTTGAAAGATAATTTTAGTGTTTAAGGAATAAAAATACAATTCATCAAGAATACTTATCGTTTGAAGATTAGATGAGATTGTAGTGGAAATTGATTAAAATATGAAATTATACTATTCAAGTAAGTTTCCTTGCGTTATTAGTATGTATATAAAAATAATTTCTCAACTCTAAGAAAAGAATATTGAATAAAAGTTTTATCGTATTATGATCATTTTTTATGAATTAAAGGTTTTTTTAACCATCACATATTTCTGGTTTTGTGGTCATTAACTATTTGCTGAACATGTTCTCTATCACTCTCTATTTTTTATTGGTCATTATATTTCTATTTCATTTTTATATTTTCAATTCCAAATAATTTTCTTTTATTTAGAAACATTTTTTTTGTGATAAACTTCATATTTCTCATTCCCTTTTAGGAGGGATTTTTGTTAACACTTTTTATGACGTGGTTTTTGGTCAAAAATGGATTTTCCAATGACAGACCATTTATAGCTAAGAAAAAGTTTAAATTTTGAGGATTTTTTTAAATGTTATGGGGGGGGGGGATAATTTAACACACTATTATTTTAAAAATACCACTATGCTTGGTCGTGTAAACAACATGCAACACCGAGTTTAAACTAACCATGAAATATTATTCTTTAAATATAACTATTATAAACTAGATTTTGAATTATAGGTTATGAAAAGAATTAAAATAATTATCAAATATATATAATGGACTTACTTTATGAAATGTATTTTTTTAATTCATAGGAAATTTGTACTCAATTTTCATTAAAGTTATTTTATGCTTCAAAAATAGGCTTTCTTCAAAATTGTTTTTTGTTGATTTTTGTGGGAAAATTTTATATTTAATCTATTTAACTTATATACATAAAATTTTAAAAAATTAATAGAATTTATAAAATAATAGTATCAAAATTATATTAGGGTGATTTATTTTATTTTTTTTGAAAAGTTTTATTTTTTAGTGAACAGCGAAAAATAACATTTTTTATTAAAAAAAATTTGTTTCAATAATTTATATAGTTACATTTTGTTTCAAAATGGTTTAAAAGTAAAATTAATTCTATTATATTATTAATAATATAATTATAGTTTTTTGAACTAATTTTCTTCTTTAATTTAGTATCATTACATTTTTTTACTTAAAAAGGGAATTTTCAAAAAAATATATTTCCCTTCACTATTTATGGTTTTTAATTTAATTTAAATTCATTCAATTCTATGAAATTAATTTAAGAAAATTTATTCCTTTTTGGGAATGAGTGGTTACAAATTTTATAAATTGGTACCATTTATTTTTTGACATTATGAAAAGTAACCTTGATAATTTTTCTTACCAAGGTAAAGGGTAAACCAGGTAATTAAAGTTAGAAATAAAATGATATGGACTGAAAATAACCCTTAAACTGGAATTAATATAATTTAATGAGTTTTAATTATCAAATATTATCCAAAATTCATATATAGTTTCTTTTTCCCATTTGTCCATGACTTTGACCTCTATTATTTTATTTAAAGAAATGTCAAAAATATAATTCCCTTTGTTTTATTATATTTAAATCTTCTTCATAAGGATAAAAGTGGATAGGTTTGGTTCAAAATATTAATTTTAATGATAAATTAGTTTTCATGTTAATTTATTTATAATAATTATAGATTAAATAATTTCATTAAATGCTTCCACAAAACAGACAAAATATTTATTTAATTAATAGAAAATTAAAATAATTGAATTAAAAATAGTAAAACTAATATAATTTGAATTACTTAATATGTCCCATAAATTTTATATATTTATATAAAATTTATGAGATGTGTTAAAGTATTATATTATAATTTCTCTTTTTTATTGATGTATTTAAGGTTATATAGATGAATAGTGTTTAAAATGTCATTAATAATATTTATAATAAATTATATTTTATTAAAAGACGTAAAATTAATAAAAAATTTACCTTCTACAAAAAGAGTGTGATATGGTTTAAAAAATAAACAATTTTTCATTTATGAGTTATTTTCATTTTATACTAACATTAATAATCCTTATGGTGTAGAAAAGTTTAATATGATGGTAATCTTCAAAAGGGTATATGGGGGGTTAAATCTTAAGGATATGCGTGAAAACTTATATAAAACATTCCAAAATTTTATTTTGGTATATGATTTAAACTTATGATCATATTATATTCAAATTATATCAATTTCAATCTATTTATTCCTGGACAATATTTTGTGTTAATTAAATACTTTAAGAAATTCTAAGATGTCGCTCCCCTGAATTATAAAAGGACACCCCTTATCTCAATTGTTTACACCAATTTGAGTTATATATATTCACAAAACCGAAAATATTTTAGTTATAAACATCATTAAATGATATCTAGATGTTATTTTACTTCCAAAAGACCTACACTAGGTCCCGAAAGAAGATATCTAAAGGAAGTCTACTGAAGAAGAGGTAATATTATTTACTAAGTCCTTCAAATTTGTTTCTTCATCTGACTACTATTAGAGTGTTTTAACCATCCTAATAAAATAATTATACTACTATAATATACTAATTTGTTATTATTATGATGGTAAAACCATATTATTTCTCTTTTCTATCCTACGAAAAGTGAAAACATCACTTGTGCATACATATGACTTACTGTCTCCATGTACTTGTGTAATTTGTTTTTCAGCACCATTTTAATTGGATTGTTATAAAGATGGAATTTTTGGTTATATATGATATTTATTAAATAAATATTATTATTTAAATATAATATCATATATACCTTCTTACCTTCCAATCTGTTAGAAAATGACAATGTCGATCATGTGTATGTGTGGACCACCACCTCCACGAAGCGATGTGATCTATTTATCATTTACAATTTTAATGGTTGGTAATAAGTATGGATTTAAAAAATATAAATTATATATATTAAATAATTATTATTATATAAATATTATTTATTATTCAATATTATTTTATTCCATCTGTCAAAAACTGAAAATAATGTTTATGCGTATCTGCGACCTACCATCTCCGTGAACAATTTAATAAATTTTTTCTATCTATATAGTTTATAGATAAATAAAAATATATATATAGAGAATATTTCATATTTATTTTATGAATAAAATTATTTATATTTTGGAACAATACTAAAATATCAAGGACTAAAACCACAAAATCAAAAAATACTTGAAAAAAACATTTAACATCTGAAAACATTGTAATAAAATATTTCTAAAAAAATGATCAAAAAATGTTATTAATTGATCATATTATATATTATATTTATGAATATGGTTCTGGTGTATAATTTTAATAAATTTAAATTTATTATACAAGAGGTTGGAGCACCTACAAGGAAAGTCAAACTTTTGGTAATGGGATTTTTTCACAATTTCCTTTTATTGGGGCATATTTTAATATTATAAACATAATTTATTTTATATGGTGTATATGATTCCCCTTTTATGTATTTATGGTCATTATTCAATGGACTTAAAATTTCCCTTAAGTATCCATATTATTTGTATGATAGGTATGCTTACTACCTAAACTATATACCATTACTACATATAGTGTTTTTATTTGAAAATTATTTGATTGACTTGGGAAATATTGGTATTACATATAATTTAATCAATATAGATATTTTTTTGATAATTTATATTTTTCATGAATTAAATTTATCATTAAATATTTGAGTAATTCATTGAGCATGTAGTGATGGGTGGGGAATGCAATTGTATGACCCTTCGATGCATCAACAAGTATCATGTGAAAAATGAGTAATCTAGAATTAAGTGGGTACTTAACCATAATTTTAAATTGTCTTAGTGTAAGTTCTTGATAGTAGAGATATTGTGACTTATGAGATAATTCTTTCCAATAATATGTATTTCTTTCACTGATAATTCATTTATTATTATTATCCATGAGGTCTACTATGTTAATATTATCCATAGATACATTGTGTACTCATGTTATTGATTAAATGAAATGTGTTTTTATTTGTTTAATTTTCCATATTTTTTATGGATTATATATACATGATATCTTATGTTGTATGTAACCCACATTAATCATTTTATCTCACCTTTTACTTAGTTTATAAATAAGAAAATTTTGGATGAGTTTTCAAGGATAAACAATATTTAATTTTTGTATTTTGATATTTTATTCATAATGTAATATGGATATCATGTATGTATATATTTCTACAAGACTAATAAACTAATTTATGATTTTTAATTAGACTCATTGTATATATAAAAATTTAATAAATTAGAAACCATATATAGTTGACTAAAGTTGGGGTTGTTATAAGATTGACCATACCGAGGAGTGTCAACTGTATGACTTGATAACAATCAACAACATAATCAGTTTATGGTTCAAGAAATTTTATAATTTGACTGGCCACATGAGTTAAAAAGTATGGAGTGTTTTTTCATTGGAGTAACAACACATTTCACTGAATCAACCTACATGTAGTGATCAACCACATGAAGAGTTTGCGGTCAACCGTGTGATGAGTTGAGATATCTAAAGTAAGAATGATCAATTTCATGTATAAATTTGACCCACTATTAATGATTTAGATCAAAAATGAGTTTATATTGAGCTACCACATGATGAAAACAATGAATAAATGTTTAACTTGAAATTACAAACCAAATTTTGAATCTACAATGCGTGGAGACGAAACTGTTTATGGTAAAAAAAGTATCCATTATTACATGAGAGAGGGGATGAGTGAGTTTTAATTTTTGAGGAATGTATGTGAATTGAGTGATGATGGGAAGTTATGATATTCAATCGACGATTACACTAAGATAAGTTATTTTTTCTTTGAACATGAGGATTTTATGTTTATATTAAATATGATCCATTAGTGTTCATATAGTATGATAAAGAATACCCGAATAATTAAAGAATTTAGTTCATAGAGTTAAGTAATATAATAACTCATAAATTAAGTGATAATATATTTTTTCAGTGGTACATCCTAAGAAATTAACTTCCCATAACACATGCATATCATAGGTATTATTATTTTATGTGAATAATGAAGAAACATCTGATGTTTAATGGTACTTAGGAATTATGGAAGAAGATGCATGAAGGTGAACACATGATATGGGTTTGATGCATGAAAGTATTGCTTAATTCATGAAAATTGAATACATGAGTAGAGAAAATAACATGAACGTGGTTATTCATAGACAACATTAAAAATAATGAAGAATACCCAAGTTCCTTTAATATTTAATATATGAAATTATGGAAGTATTTGGAGAATAATTATCAAGGAATTAATAAGGAATGAAAATGAGTTATTATTCGTGAATTAATACCCATGATAAAAATGAGATAAAAAAATATTTGATGATGTAATTAAGATAAGCATTAAGGTAATATTATTTTCATGACCTGACCCATGCCGGGGCTCGAGCCTCAACTACCCCAAGCCCACCTTTTATGCCAGGGGTGTCGACAAGTGTCAAAGGCATAAGTAACTCAGGGAGGAATTGGCCTAAGAACTTATACACACACAACTAATATAGTGAAAAAGTCAACAGGGAAGTAGAAAATATGAAACACTTATATAAAATAAAACATACATGCATGAACCTCTAGATAGTACAAAGGTACAGTAATTTAAGCTGGGATATAAAGTGGAAAAATACATGCCCAACCAGAGATATGTCCTAACTAGGAAAAATTGGAATTGTAAACAGCTAAAAGGGCCTAGCTCTGAATCCCAAGCTACGACCATCGTATACATTCCAAACACCAAGTATCCCTAAGGTCCATTTTATTCATGGTCAACATATCCATTTTCTTCATGAGACATAACATGTATGGGCAAAGCCCAAGAATGAGTGAGTATAAACATACCTAGTAGGACGCCCCAAAATATAAGAGGGGAGCAATAAAAGATACAACAAAATATAAATATAAAAGATGCACATGGTACAGTGGAAGGGTACACCTAAACACAAAAATAGAGTGAATGTAAGATATTCCAATCCTAAGGGCCTAAACATGGTGATTAGATGAAAAACATGTTGAGCCTTCTCCATCTATAGACAGAGAAAATTCACATCCTACCATGAGAATCTAGACATAGAAAACATGTGGCATACCCCATGCATCTTCACCTCTCTTAGAAGGGGTGTAAAAAAACCCAAAGATTGGATAAAAAATATGGATATATATATATATATACTCAATAAAAGAAACCAAAATGAGAGAGTAGGGGATATCCATCTCATAGCTCAGCCCAAAAAGAATAGAATCCATTTGTTCCCAAATTACATCAATGATGCCCAAAATCCAACATGTCTTCCCTAAACACATAAGTCTAAGGAAATCAATCACCACAACTTGATATTATCTACTTTGGGTGGAACTGAATTTCTCACATGGTTTTAGGCCGGGTCACAAGAATGCATCTTGGTGGAGAAATCATCCCTCTCTATGGATCTAAATCTATGTCAAATCACATCTCGTCTCAATCCCACATATTTGAGGGGAAAAAATTATAGATAGAGGATCTTTCTCAGGTACAACATGAGGGTTAAACTATGGTAGTTAGCAAGGAACTCCACTACCCAGCCTTACTGGAGTGTAATGCTCAGGAATATCATAGGGGAACTCTTCTACCCAGCCCCGCTAGAGGGTAATGCTCATAATAAGTTATCAAGGAAATCTATTTCCCAACCTTTCTAGAGGGTAACACCCAGAAGATCCATCATGGAACTCAACTACCCAACCCTACTGGAGGGTAACGCCTAAAAGATCCATCAGAGAACTCCACTACTGAGCCCTTCTGGAGGGTAACACCTTGAAGAGATGTTAGGGAAATCCAATGATGAGCCCTAATAGAGGGTAACATATAGAATATCCATTAGTTAACTCCACATGCCATCCCTAATAGATTGTAATATCCTGATCATTTTACATCATATCTTGGAATCCACAACAGAGAGAACCATCACATTTTATGTGGAAAACACTCAGGATTGGCTACTCATTGGCCAACAATTTGAGTTCAAATGAAGAAGATAATAACTTTTTAAAACTCCTAAAAAGTGATCTTTGGGTATACTGCATATCAGGGGTTCTATAAGGCCTATTTCCCCACTACATAAAATTGTTGTGTCCCTATCGGGCACACAGATCCCAAAAATGTCAGGGTACACACCATGTAGGTAGACTATACCATGTGTCCAACCTATTTGGGGCATGAGCCATTTCATGTTGGCCATGTCCATGTTTTTTCCCCGTATAATGACATGGTCTTGATGTATATATACATTTCATAACTTTTTTATAATACTTAAAACATTAAAAAATTAGATTCCCAATGACTATAATAGTCTAGTGCCTTTGGAAACGTGGAAAAAAATATTCCAACTCAATGAAATTTCTTCAATTTTTCCTTTAATGATCATCCCCCTTAGTAATTTTACTTAAAAATCTTTCTTCATAACCAGGGTAATAGAGACATAAGAAAGGGTTGAGCTCAAATGATTAGTAAGGGTAAATAAAGGAAACCCATATGCATATCAAGAACAAAAGTGTACAAGAACATGATCATGATCATTATAAGATCACATCCTTCATATCTAATATCATAAAAATGAATGATGGAATAAATATTTTTAGTTTATAAGTCACAAATCACTAGGAAATCCAAATCATAATTCATGAAATCAAAACATAGGGAAAATAAATGGAATTATGGAATACACATCAATGTATAACTTAGTGGACATATATTAGTATAAAAATGTTCAAACATTAAGTTAAGGACATGAAAATAGGCCATATCATAGATTTATAAACAAGAAAGTAGATCCACATATAATGTTGTAAACATTAAACTAGGTTCATACATAACATTTTGAAAATGTAATCAGGTTCAAGCATAACCTTATGGACATGAAACCATGTCCATGCATAAAATTATAGACATGTAATCTGGTTCACACAAGACATTATGAACACATAATAAGGTCCAATCATAAAATTGTGAACAAGTAATTGGGTTCATGTATAAACTTATGTAAATTCAATTAGGTCCATGCCTAACATTGTGATCATGTAAACAAGTTCATGCATAACATTTATACTCATGATTCATCCATTATTACCCAATTCATTAGTGGTAGAAATAGGTCTCACATATCCTATAATAACATTATTCATAAATGTGACAAAAAATAAAACATCCATCATATAATGACCCATAAAAAGAGGTAGGTTTTATAAACATCAAATCTCTCACATGAAATTAAATTGGTATCATTAAAATTTCATCATATTATAACCGATGAAAAGAGATAGGTTTCATAATCACTTCATGAAAGTATAACCAATGATAAAAAGCTTGTTTTAAAAGTATATAACTCTTGGAATAGAAATGGGTTTCATGACATCAAAGAATAAACCATCTAGAAAAATAATATGAATGCACCCTTTAGATTATTGCCTATAAATGCATTAGTGACATCAATGGATATCATCGTAGATAATTTTTTTTTGAAATATCTTCTAAAAATATTTCATGGGGAATATATAATTTCTTGTTTGGAAAATTATTTTTAAAACATAAAATATTTTCAAAACAATTTTCATGGACAATTATAAAGTAAATTTTGACACATTTTGAAAATCTTTTCCTTTGAAAAACTTCTTGAAAATTATAAAGAAATCGTGGAAAATTTTTTTAAAAAAATTTCCTTAAAATAATAAAATAAAATATTGATAAACTTTTGAAAAATATTTCTTTGAAAATTAATTTTAAAAAAATTATACAAAATTATCCTTTTAAACATAAAAAGGAAGCTTCTCATAAATTATGGTGGGTAAATTTGTACATGTTGTATGAGTGAAAAAGAAAACTCATTTTTCATGGTAAAAATGTTTGAAAAATAACTCGTTTGGAAAGATAAAAGAAGATTTCATTTAAAAACTTGGAAAAATATAAAAACGGTAATAATTTATATTAAATATTATAGAATAATATTAGAATATTCTTGGAATCCTTTTATATTTTTTTAAAGGAACATAAATTTTTGATCGAAGAGAGGGTAAAGTCATAATTTATTAAAAATATATTATTAACTATCATATGTACCAAAGAGTGAAAAATGGAACCAATACATGAATATATCATTAATAAATAGTGGATAATAATAGTCATGAATGTTCTTGAGATATGGGTCATAATATTTCATCCAGGAAGTAGAAACATAAACAATATAGAAAACTGACGAGATTGTTTCAATAGACTCTTAACACTTTGTAGTTTTGAACAATACTCCCCATGAAAGAAAATAAAATAAAATAAATCTTAAAATATCATGTATAGAGGAATATTAATGATATAAAATTTCAACTATAGTACATACACCTCATGGAAAAATATTGGTGTGTAACATGGAATGCATCTTAAAGAAGTCAAATTGAGACAAAATTACATTACCGATTTGGTGACTTATAAAGCATAAAACCCATGAAATAAATATCATAAATGTAAATTTAATTACCCGTATATTTAATTATAATAATTATATAATTCATCTATGTGTAGTATACACACCACAGAAAAGGAATGGGTGGTGAATAAAGCTTGTATCTCACAGAAATAAAAAAGTGAGATGAAATTCCATTACATTGTGTCCTGGATCTTCTTCTACACATAAAATATTATAATATAATAAATTTAAGTTTATTATAAATATATTATAGAATATTATTCTTATAGATAATATCATATATGGTTGATTGTGACTTTATATTACCCTTTTGTTAATAATTCTATGTTACGATTTCACTTCAGGTAATATCTGCATTGTTCTTCGAAAGTGTTTTAATTTATTATATCTTTGGTCCTTATAAATATATCAATATTTAATGAATGTAAAACATCCAATAAATATCATTCATATTCAGTATATATTTCTTATAAAAACCTATAGGATATAGAAGTAAGGAATTGAATAAAACGTTCATGGAGATGGTAGGTCATACGTTTGCAAAAACACTATTTCTGTTTTATTGTCGAATTGAAAGAATGAGAGAAAATGAAATATAAGTATATACATATATAATTATTCTATTATAATTATTATATCGTATATATCATATAATTTAACTAAAAACTTATTAAATAAATTCCATGTAGTGTGTGAATAGATCACATCGCTTGGACGGGGTGGTAGTCCACACTTACTCAAACGAAATTATAGTATTTATACCAAATATAAAGTATAAATACATGTGTTGTAAAATAATTAATAAATAATAATGACATAATATATAAAATATATAAATATAGTGTCCATCATAATTTCTACCATGATAGGCAGTAAAGGAAAAATGAATAATCATCATTTCATGAGGTGATAATTCATCGTACACGTAAACAGTATGTTCGTTACCCATTAGAAGGAAGTGTGTGAATATGTAGGTATGAAAATTATAATAAAAAAATCATAGTATATTTATTATACTACTATTTTTACACAATCATGTAATAAGATGTTTTTGGGTAGTATAGAATGAAAATTAAAGAAAAGAGCTTGAGAGAGCGTGTTACCTATTAATCGGGTAACTCCATTTGGTTTGCACCAAAGGGATTCCTTGGAAGTATTTAATCCTAAAAGGTGGATTCAATGAGTAATGTAGGGATCTTGGGAGGATATTGTATCAGATCTTTTATTAACCTAATTGTTTTGAGAGGTGTGAATAAATATGGGGAGAGGAGACCTTTTTTAGTAGAGGAGGAGTAACACTCTTGTAATATTTTGAAAAAGGATTTTCATTCATGTTTCTCACATGTCAAGATAATCCAATAATGA
Organism: Viscum album; assembly: GCA_963277665.1. Taxonomy (NCBI): domain Eukaryota; kingdom Viridiplantae; phylum Streptophyta; class Magnoliopsida; order Santalales; family Viscaceae; genus Viscum; species Viscum album. The sequence goes on from OY728145.1 coordinate 1,161,309,306, forward strand.
AACAAAATTAGAAAATGGTAGATAGTGTAGAAATATGGCCATCCATTTACTCTTGGACAAATTTCTAGGTTTTATTCTGACATAAATTTATGGTTTAGTACTTTAGTAACCTAATTTTTCTCTTAATCATTGTAATTAATTTTAATCACTTTCACTAATATTTTTAATTAAAAAATAATATTACCTTAAAATATATTATAAATTAAATGGATTCAAAATATGGAATCCATTTTTCTAAATTTAAATCAAATAACTGGCAGAAATTAATTTAAATTTAACCCCACAGTCGGGTCGACAATGCAGGGTTTTAAAGTAAAAACATTCAATGGTTTTCTATTTTTTTATTAAATTTGAAATTGAAATTGATTCTACTGACTTAATTTGTTTTAGTGATCAAAATATGATCTAATTAAACTTTTAAACCAATTTAAAATGTCATTTAACTTTATAAATAAATTAGATGAAAAACCAATTTTTAACTATAATTCAGTATTTTTCACTATTCATTAAAAAATGAAACTTCACAGAAATGTTCCAAAAATTTACCATTACCTAATTCTTATGTTTCAGTTCTAAAGAATAATTTTATTTTTAGATGTTAAATCTATAAAATATACAAAAAATGTATTTTAAATGGGATTTCCATTAAAAGACTATAGAAAAGTGTCAATAAAAATAAAGGATTTTAACATGAAATTGGGTTTGTTCTTATCTTATGTATATCAAATATATTATATGAATATGAAAAATAATTTATTGAATATATTACATATATATTACATTAATATAAATCACTAATTTTAATTAGTTAAATTTATTAGGGTAAAACAACTTTGTTGGTATAATAATATTTTCTTTATATTCAATCAGTTTTCATATTCATTTCTAATTAATTTGTAACCAATGAATTAATTTTATATTTTTAATAAACCACATATTTTCATTAGTTAGTTAACCCTTCTCATAACTATAAATTTAATGGAAAGGTTATACAAAATAATACATCATTATTCAGTAAAACTCAGTCTTGCATGTTACAGAAGACATCAAGGAAAGTCATTGTTGCATGTACCAGAAGATATCTTCATTGTGTCATGTATGGAAAGATAAATTTTTTTTTCATGTAGTGTATGATTAACATGGTTTTCTATATAACACAATCCAAACATAATTATTTAATATAAAATAATCTATATTGATTGTTATGTGAACTTCATAATATCAAAAAGACTAAATTAATTTGAAAAAAATATTTCACAAAATCTTTGAGTGTTACATTCTACCCTCTATAAAAGTTTTAATACTTGAAAGTTTCATTCATAAAAACCCACATCGTAAAAATTAATACTAAGAATTTCCTTAAAAATGGAAATTTGGAACCATAAAAGTTACCCAATGTAACATATAACTAGGTTTCTCTTATAGGAGAAAATATGTTTGGAATTAGAAACATGTATATGGAAGAGAAATATAACAACAATGTTCTGATGGAGAGTGATATAGAAAATTTTCTGGATAAAGTTGACAATAAAAAATCCATAAATCAATGATTATCCAAGGGACAATTTTATTTATTGAAAAAGAAGGTACTGGGATAACCTTTTTAGTTTCATGATTATTTCCCTAGAGTTGAATAATTTCCATAAGAATTTATACTTACTTGATTTTATTCCCATTCATAGCACAATATCACCCTTTCCTAAAAAAATATGCTCTTAACTTATACCAAAAACATTTTTTCTTGGATAAATGGGTTCATCCTTGCACTGATAGACATTAGATGTGATTTTATTATTCCAAAATCCATGTATAAGGATATTATCATATTAAACCTCACAAAAGGATGAACAATAAGATTATCATAGTGCTTATTAATACAAAATCAGACCCTAACTTTCCAACTAAAGGGGAAAGGATATGTTTTCCCCTAATTTTCATTATTCAATTCATCCATTATGATTGCATAAGATTTCCCTTAGTAATTTTTTTCATAGAGGTTATTATGTCTTATCATCTATATTATCCCTTTCATTGGGGAATTGATTCACATAATTCCCAAACTCCATGGACTTGAAACACTAAAGTGTGGGTGGATCATTTTGTTAAGCTTTCTCTCCACTCATTTCAATGAGTTTCCTCTTATCATAACTTTTACATTCTTTTTGTTGGTTGCTAGGCTTCCCGAACGTGAAACACCTTCTTGTTCCTTTTAGGAAATCTTTTAATTTCTCTTTCCTAAAGTTTTTCAAGTAGGAGTTTGAAACTTTTTCTTCTCTCCACGGTTTTTTTGAATCCCCCTTAAACTCTATCTTCATATTCCTATTAAAACCATGGGACTTATTTGTTACTCCAACCTTCATTTCCTCTTTTATCTCACAATTCATAATATCTTCATTAATACTAAAATACATTAGGACCAATTACCTTATGATAATTTTATTTAAGCCACTGAATAACCTTTCAACTTTACATTTGGGTTGGATGATAATACAAGAAATGTACCTCACAAGTCTTGTGAAATTATCCTTATAGGTACCAACATATTAATAATTGTTTTTCTTCTATTCAAGAAACTCTTTTTCCATCCTCATATAAAGAACAAAAGGAAAGTATTTATTGGAGAATAAGTTATTAAACTCATCCCAATCCATGGATTCAATTTTATCTGTCTTCCTTGTATTTTTAATTAGATTACACCTTTGGTTTTTTTCAAATTATAGTCGATAGATAGCCAGAATTATTCTTTCATGATATAAACACTTGAGAACATAGAATAAATTTTCCATGGTACCGATCCAGTGTAAAACAACAAGTGGATTAGAAGAACTACTGGAAGAAGGTGGATGATACCTCATAAAGTACTCAATAGAACATTGTTCCCTAATTTTCTCATTTGGAAGCTTATCACAATTCATATCCTAAGAAAACAATGAGAGTTTATCAACAAGGTTTTGTATTCCAATAACCATAGAATTTAGATCTTCATGAGGAAAATCATTTCATTTTACATCACAATCACCATTAACATGGTTCCTTCAGGTTCCATCCATTAACTATAACCAAAACCATAGAGTAGAAAATTATAATCATAATGGGGAGTAATATAATCATGAAAATTCACTTATATGCTGTCTAAATTACAAAACCATACATAATCAGTGAAACCATAGGTTTATCCTATGTTATTCATAGCCAAATTCTATTTAAATCCTTCATAATGGTTCATAAAGAGATAATGAATTCCAAAAGAATATCCCCTAGGAGAATCAAACCATGGCTGCCGTAAGGCCCATTTTCGTTTTCCAGATTACTTTGAGTCAGGCTTTAAACATCTTGTTAGAGTTGTTACTCCTTGGTACATTGGTGCCAGATCCACATCCACCTAGTGTATCCAATTTGGTATTTATCAATAGGAAACCACTTACTCAATGCTTTACCAAAATTCTAAGACATTTTCTTATAATTTTCTTTATCCTTATAGTTATACCCGTACAGGTACTTATGGTTATCCCTAAGGATTTATAATCCTACCTTACAAAGTTAAACTAAACATTTTCTCTGATACCAAGTATAATGACTTGGTATTGATGTACATATATATTAAATCACTTTTGTTAAAAACATAAAGCATTACAAAAATGAATGCCCAAATAACGTATTAGTTTAGTCCATTTGTAAACATGGAATATAATATTATAACTTTGTGAAATATTGTAAAATTTTCCCACAAAGATCTTCTCCCATATTAATTCTACTTAAAAAATTTTCTTCATAACCTGGGTAAAGGATACATAAGAAAGGGGTGAGATTAAATTTTCAATAAGGGAAAATAAATGGAATAGGTATGCATATCATGAACATAATGGTATAATAATGTGATCATTATCATTATAAGATCATACCTTGCATATCAAATATCATAAACATGAACCATGTATTAAATATTTTCATTTCCTAGGACACAAATCATAAGGAAATCAAGAGAATAATTCTTGAAATAAAAAAATAAGGAAAATATATTTAATTGTGGCATACACATTGATGTATAACTTAGTGAACATGTATTAGTAGAAAAAGGTTCACAAATTAAGTTAAGGACATGAAACATCTCTCTCATAAACTTATGGACATTCAAATAGGTCCACAAATAACATTTTGAACATTCTATTAGGTTCACGCATAATATTGTGAACATCTAATCAGGTTACCACATAAACTTATGGACATGAAACCGGGTCCATGAATAACATTGTGACCATGTAATCAGGTTTACACATAACCTTATGAACACATAATAAGGTTCACTCATAAGACTGTGAACATTTATTCAGGCTTATTCATAAACTATTATACATGAAACTAGGTCCATGCATAACATTGTGAACATGTAATCAGGTTGATGCATAACATTTATACTCATGATTCATCCATCATTACGCAATGAATTTTAGGTAGATATAGGTACTACCCATCCATTAATAACTTCATTCATACTTGTTCAATGAAATAACACTTTAATCATACCATTAACCATACAAAAATATATGTTTTATAAACATCAAATCATAACCCATGAAATGAAATATATATCATTAACATTTCATCACATTATAACCTATGAAAAAAAATTGGTTTCATAATAAATTCATGAAATCATAACTCATGAAAATAAGTGTCTTTCTAATGTATATAAGTCCTTCAAGAGAAACAGGTTTCATGATATCAAAGAATAAACCATTCATCAAAAAAAATTGAATTGAACCTTAAGATTATTTCCTAAAAAGGCATGAGTAACATCAATGAATGTCATATTAGATAGAAAATAATTTTGAAATAAATTTTGAAAACATTACTTGAGGAAAATATCCTTTAATATTTGGAAAATTATTTTTAAATAAAAAAACTTTTAAAAAAACTTTTCTTCAAAACTTATAAAGGAAACCTTTAGCACATACTAAAAACCTTTTACTTTGAATTTTTTTTAGAAAATTACAATGAAATATTGAAAACATTTTAAAAAAAATCCTTAAAAACATATAAACGAATATCAAAAACATTTTGAAAAGAATTTCATTGAAAATTAATTTTAAAAATCATTTTTAAAAAATTAATCTTTTAAATATGTAAACTAATCTTCACATAAATGAAGGTGGGTAAATCCATACATGTTGTATGAGGTAGAAAGAACATTCATTTTTCATAGTAAAAAGGTTAAAAATGCATTGTTTTGAAAACAAAAATAATATTCCTTTTAAAACATTGGTAAAATATAAAAGGGGTAAAAATTCATTTCAGATAATATAAGATAAAAATATAATATTCTATGGAACCTTATAAAAAAGGTTTTGAAGGAGCATAGATTTTGGATTAAAGAGAGGGCAAAGATAAGTTTTCTTAAAAACAATTCATAACTATATTATGTACCACATTGGGAAACAATGCTACCAATACAAGAATATATCACGAATATATAAAGGAGAATAAAATTCATGAATTTTATTGAGAGATGGATCACAATATATCACCAAGGAAGCATAAACATAAATAATCTTGAAAAATGATGAGGTTTTTCAACAAACTCTTACCACTATGGTAGCTTTAAACCATAATCACCTTGTATAAAAATGATATTAAATGAATCATAAAATGTTCTTAATATAATTACACTTATTATGTAGCATTTCAAAATAAGTATATATACCTCATGAAAAAATCTAGGTGCATAACATGGTATGTGTCTCAAACGAAGGAAAATTGAGACAAAATTAGCTTATCTATTTCGTAACTTTTGAAACATAAAACCCGTTAAAGAAATATCATGAAATGGATATTTAAATACCCATTAATTTATGTATATGAATCCTATAATTCATCCATGGGTAGTTTACAGACCAGGTAAAAGGGATAGGTGGTGAATAAATCATGTATCTCGCAGAAATAAAAGTGAGATGAAATTCCCTTAACTTCTGTTTTGACTCTCTTCAAACATTTACAAGATTCATGTATAATAAATTTATGTCTATTATATATATATTATAAAATAAAATTATTATATATAATACTTTATTTGTTTTATTATGACTTTTTATTAACCTCTAATTAACTATTCAATGTTAAGGTTTCACTTCGGGTAATATCGACTTTGTTCTTCGCATGTGTCTTGATTTGTTATATCATTAATCCTTATATTTATATCATGATTTATAGATTGTAAACCATGATATAAATATCTTGTATATTTGTTATATTTTTTTGTAATAATATATAGGATATATAACTATGAAATTTAATACACATTTCCTGGAGAAAGTAGGTCATATGTAAACATGAACATTGTTTTATTTTTATTATCGAATTGAAAGAAATAGAATAAAAAAATATAAGTATATATATATGTATATATATCATTATTAAACAATAATTACTATATATCATGTATCATATAATTTCCCTAAACATATCCTTAATACATTCCATGTAGTTTTTGAATGAATCACATCGCTTTGAGTGGGCAGTAGTCCACACTTCCTCAAACAAAATTATCATATTTACACTAAATGAAATGTATAAAGAAATGTGTTGTAGAAGGATTAAATAATTATAAATACATCATAAATATAATATAAAAAATATATAAATAGAGTTTCCATCATAATTTCCACCTTGAGAGGTGGTGAAGGAAAAATTAACAATCATCATTCCATAAGGCGACACTTCGCCATACACGTAAACAATATGTTCGTTACGCATTAGATGGAAGCCTATGAAAATTTATGTTGAACCCCTAGAATAAAAAAATACTAGTAAATTTTTTATACTTGGTTTTGACATATTAATAGAATATGAAGAGTTTATGGAGTGGATAATGGAAATAAAAGAAAGGATCTTGAGGGAGAGTGTTACCTCTTAATCGGTTAACTCCTTTTTGTTTGCACAAAATGGATTCCTTGTAAGTATTTATTCAAAAAATAAGGATTTAGGGAGTAATGGAAGGATTTTAGGGGGATATTTTCATAGATATTTTCTGAACCTAAGTGGTCTGATAGGTGTGAAGAAGTGGGAGGAGAGGGGGCCTTTTTATAGTGGATGCGTTAGAAACTCTTGTATATTTTCACAAATAAATTCCATACATGTTTTTTACATATCAAGTTGATCTAATAATGGAAAAAAAATTTGACACAAGGTAGGATAGGGTATAAATATGTCCATCAAATGGATCTTGAACAAGTGTCTAACTATTTGGGTCTTAAATTTATGGTTTAGTACTTTGTTAACTTGATGTTTCTCTTAAACGTTGTAATTAATTTTAATAACATTCACTAATATTTTTGGTAAAAAACATATTTTACGTTATTATACATTAAATAATTTGTTTATTCAGAATATGGAGTCCATTTCTCCAAATTACAATCAAAAAATTGGCAGAAATTAATTTAAATTTAATCCCACAGTCGGGTCGACAATGTGGAGTTTTAAAGTAAAATCATTCAAAAGTTCGAGGTGTTTTTATATTCAATTTAAAAGATAAACTGATTAAAATGACCTAAATTAGTTTTATTTATAAAAATATTATCTAATATAATTTTTAAACCAATTTTAAATATAATTGAACCCTATTAATAAATTAGATGAACAAGAAGTTGGAATTAAAAATATGTATCTTTCACTATTCATTAAAAAATGAATCATCACAGAAAAATTAAAAACATTTACCATAACATAATTATTATGTTATTATTACAAATATTAAGGTTATATTTACATATTAAATATTTAAAATTAAAAAAAAAGACTTAAAATGGATTCCCCATTAAAAGGTGGTACAAATGCCTTAATAAAAATATATGTTTTAAACATAAAATTGGGTTTGGTCTTATATTATGTCTATAAATTCTATTGTATGAATATAAAACATATTTTATTGAATATATAACATATATATGACATTAATTACACTTAGAAATTTGAATTAGTTTACTTTATTAGGGTAAGACAACATTTTGGTTATAATAATATTTTCCTCTATATTCAATCGAGTTTCATATTCAATTATAATTAATTTGTAACCAATGAATTCATTTTATATTTTTGTAAAGCATATATTTTTATATGTTAGTTAATTATTTTCATAAATACTAATTTTATGGCTATTTAATATTAAATAATATATATTTATTTGGTAAAACTTTGTCTCACATGTTACAAAATCCATTGAAGAAATTAATAGTTCCATGTAACACGAGCTAACATTAGTGTTCCATATAGAGAAAGCTAAAATTTATGTTGTGTGTAGTGAAAAATTAATATGGGTTTGTATAAAACATAATCCAACCATTGTTATTTAATATAAAAGAAAATATTTTAAGTGTTATGTGTAATGAAAAATCTCAATAAGATTAAATTAATTTGAAAAAAAATATTTCAAAAAATCATGGGGAGTTTCACCCCATGTCCATATAATCTAATACAAGTTGTTCTCTAAGCTTTGTACTTACATATAGATTCTCTTATATGTGGCTCATATAATGGGTTGTACAAACACTGAAGGGGTACACGATGTGTAATGGGGAATACATTCCATATCCTCTTTAAGATTTCCAAAACACTAGCATCTCCAATGAGGGGGATAAACATCATGTGTTCATCACCATACATGGTGTGTAGTTGTATCTTCACCATTTTTCGAGATTTTATATATGTGTCTTGAATCTATCCACACTGTCTTTTAATTTTTCCTTTAATATATCTAAAACTCCTAGATATGGCCATGGATTTCAAATATTGGTCGTTGATTTCCTCAAAATGGATTCGATCATTAATGAGGGTATTGTCACACATTCTACATGAAATTTAAGCTTCAACATTTTAATATACAGACTCAAATCATTGAATAAAAAATCTTGTACCACAACAATTCCAGATCAACGATTCGCTCATCAATATGTTCTTGTTACCTTGTTCTGTAGTAAATCTAGGGGACCGATCGACCTCGGAACCTCCAAAAAAGTTGATCCGGGATAATGGGTATCCAACCGATGAAAATACAAATACTACTTTGGAAAAGGACACCAAAATATTGTTTATGCATCTTTAGATAATCATTATTGGTCGATGATCAAGAATAAGGGCCTGGGGTTAGATGAACAATTGATAACAAATTGAAATATGATATATGGGCTTATGCAAAGGCCAAAACTAAGCTCATTGAAGACTCAAGAGAAATATTCTCTATAATTTAATTATAAGGGAAAAAACCAAATATAATGAGTCTTACCTCTATTCTGGATAAATCTCTAGTGAAAAACACATTCCTCAAAGATTTTAAGGAAGCTGATGCTCTCATTGTGTCATGTCAAATTGATCCTGGTGTTTTTTCATTGTTTGAAAAAGGATTTGTCAACATAGGAGGTATATAACTTCATCAGCGATAATAGGACTGTGATGCCAAACCTTAACAAAACACTATAATAATATATTTATAATATTTTAGCTTAAATTAAATTAATTAATTTTATTATTTCAATAATTAAAAAAATTCACTTAATGTTCAACCAATAAGTGAGGGGTATGAACATCCCATGTCGACTTAATTTGTGTCACACCTTGGGTAAACACCACATTCCCAACTCAACCATGGTCTCATATTTCTAATATAATCAACATTTTAAGGGTTATACCATTTTATTTAAGAATCTGTGTTCACACAATTTAAAATATATATAATATTTTTGTAAAATTTATTTGGGGCACACTGGGCCTCAGAATTATAAGCCATCTCAGTGCCTAGCTCTCAATATATATCAAAAAATATTAAAAAATCTTACATGAAATAATTTGTTCTCTACATTAATCCCTCTTTAAATCTTTTTATCCCTGAAAGTAGAAACTATGAAAACAAATCGGGATATTGTGCTTGCACTTGGCTCTCCTATTCCCAGGAACTTTCCTACATGTTTTCAGCTACCACATCACATGAAACAATGGTATGGTCTATCTGTGTGTGGTCTACTCTTTCCAATCCTCAATTTCCACTAGGTTCTTAGTGAAGGTGGTTCAATCAACGATGTCTATCTCCCATTATTCAATAACATGTGTAGGGTCATGCACGTGTGACATGTGGAAGAAACCATGATCCTACTCTATATATGGGGGTAGGTCAAGGCAGTAGGAAACCTAACCAACCCTCCTTATGATCTCGAATGACCTTATGAATATTAAGGAAAAATTTCCTCCCTAGCTAAACCTCGACAATCTTCATCATGGGGAGACTCGTAAAACAATATGGTATCCCTAGTCGAACATCAAGGGACTACAATAATGGTCTATGTAATATTTTTAGTCTTCTATGGGCCATCCTAATCCACTACTAGATGACCTAGACTTTCACTATTGTCACCTACACCAACTCTGGGCCCAAAAGATATGAATCACCAATCTCTGTCTAGTATAAGGGTGACCTTTAGGGTCTCCTATATAGGGCCTCAAAAGGTGTCGTGTTGATAGTAGAGTGGAAGCTATTGTTGTACATAATCTATACCAAGGGTCGGTGATCCTACTAGATCTAACAAAATTCTAACATGCATCCCTTAGTATATCCTTTTAAAGGTGGATAGTGCGCTCAGTATTCCCATCGGTATGGGGTTGAAATGTTATACTCATCCGTAATTGGGTCCTGGATGCCTCTTTCATCCCTATCCACACTCATTATTTTAACGTCACATCATGATCATAGACAATCATCAAGGGTACCAGGTGAAGGTGAACAATCTCTTGTACATACAACTACCCCAAACTCTCCATCAAACTATTCTCTCTAATAGCAAGGAAGTGCCCCAGCTTTGTGAGTCCATCTACTATCACCCAAATAGAATCATGGCCCTTCTTTGTGTGTGGAATCCCTATGAAGAAGGACATGGATATACCGTCACATTTCCACTTTATAATCTTAAGGGACTGCAACAAACCTTGTAGAACATAGTGCCCAGACATCACCTGATGAGAGGTGATGCACTAAGAGATGAGCTCAGTTATAATTTGTCTCATACTAGAAAACCATAACATCCACTAAAGGTCTCTATATGTATTCTCTAAAACTGGGATATAAAACTAGGAGAGAATTATAGAACTACCACATCACCTCCTCCCACATCTCAACTGGAACAATTGTTCACCCTTAAATCATGATGATGTGATTCAATCCTTTAGAATATAAATATGCTACATTGCCTGTGGATATCTGATCATGTAGGACCTCACAGTCAATGCCTCCCATCTAGGACTCTCTCACAATATTTAGGAGTGATGGAATCAACACCATCATTAGAATAAAAATTACACCCTCTTAATCCCCCATGGTCTGCTATAGTGAAGCTATCTACTATGAATCATCCCGTACTATGCGAGCCTAAGATTTCCTACCATTGTAATCTACTACAATGTTTCCATTCCTTGTATTGTAGACTATATCTAAGTCATAGTCCTTCAGGAACTGTAATTGGCATTGTTGTCTCAGGTTCATTTCACTCTAATTGAATACATACCTTAGTCTTTGATGGTGTAAGTAAACCACAAAGTGCTCTCCTAGGAGTTAGTTCCTAATCATGCTCAAGGAAAAGACTACCGTTACCACCACTAGGTCATGAGTTTCATTGTTATTCTTATAGGGTCTTAATTTCCCTTACCTATATGTGAGGATTTACTAGAATTGCATCAACAATCAAGCGATCCCAGCTCCTGAGGCATCAAAATACACTACAAAAGCAACACCATCAACTAGTACTCTCAGTAATGGAGCACTCAACAGCCTCAAACTCAATTCCTCAAAGGCCCTCTAGAACTAATCATACATGTTAAAAGGATACCCTTTCTACGTTAGGGTGGTCAAATTGGTTGCGATTTTAGAGAAGTCTTCCATAAATATCCTATAGTACCCCACTAAGCCATGGAAGCTCAACATCTCTAACACGTTCTTGGGTGGTTTCAAAGAAACAAATTTTTCAATATTTTCTAGATCCATAGAAAAACCTTGTTTAAAAAATACATACCCTTTAAATTGAACCTCATGTATCTAGAACTGGAATTTAGAGAGTTTCTCATAAATCTAGTTCTATCGAAGTGTGTCTAGGACCATCCTATAGTGATCTCCATGCTCTTCCTTTGATGTAGTGTAGAAGAGTATGTAGTTGATAAAGACAACAAAAAATTAGTCCAAGTATTTCTAGAAAACCTATTTCATCAAAGCCATAAACATGTTTGTGGAATGTTTCACACCAAATGGCATCATTAGGAACTCATAGAGTCCATATCAACATCAGAATAAAAACATTGGAATAATAGTCTCGTGAACTGCAAATGGTGGTATCAAGACCTGAGATTGATCTTGGAGAACCATTTAGTGCATAAAAAATTATCAAAGAGGTCATCGATTCTCATAAAAGGGTACTTTTTCTTGATCGTGTCCTGGTTCAGGTGATGACGCAAAGATGTATCCTCATATCCACTTTTTTCATGAATGGGATTAGAGCTTCTCATGGGGACACACTGGGTATAATGAAAACTTTCACACAATGACCCTCCCACAAAAACTGTAGACCTCAGTTCTCAGTATCTTCCATCCGATATTTCTTATATGATATTAGAGTTTTCTTACGATGAATGTCAATGAAAAATTCCACCTCCCTTCTCATAGGTAGTCCCAGAACATCTTCAGGGAAGAATTACATATAATCCTCCTCAACTAAAGGAACCTATATCCCTAAAGAGCATAAAACACCAATAGATACACTCACCAACTGATGGCTAATAGGATATAACCTCATGCATGCAACATCCACCTATCCTACCATGATATCTCTCTCACTTGAAAAGGATAACCTCATCCCATCAGGGAATTGACATCTGAATTTTTTGTGGTGAAATTTAATATGGGATCGGACCATGTAAAGATAATCCATACTTGGTATAACATCACAGTATTCCATCATGATGACCATGATGTCCCATGTGAACCACTCTCCACTAGGAGATAGCTCGCACTAATGGAAGAAAAAATATACAGAAGAAGCGTTCCCTATGGGAAATCTAAGATGAATATATTTTAATAGAACCTATACTAGGATCTCTAGCTCTCATACAAGTAGTTGAGAGATAAAGGGATGAATAACTCCTATGTTTACAAATATAGAGGCAAGGCTATAATAAACATAGATCTTACCTCAAATCATATCAGGTATTGTGAGATCATAGACATCCAAAGAATGCAGCAGTCCAAGGGATCGCCCACTAGTTCCCTAACCCTAAGGTGGGGCTCTTAGTGGTGTTCGTGGAGGGATATAAAAGATATTTCCTCAACCTATAGCTCATTACACTTCTTTTTCATCTCCACCTCCCTTGTGACAACCTTATATATGCCTAAGAGATCCCAGATCAAGATGTTTCCTCTACCATGATAGTCCATCATCTCTCTGCATGGGCTACTTAGCATGCCTAGATAGGTAGTCTCTAACCATGTGACCTTTCTTGTCATAGATAAAACAAACCCATATTTGGGATTCCCTAACTCTTTGTGCTTCCTCATCCCTGTATGACAATGTTCCTTATCTAACCCATGAAATGGTCTGCTACTCTAAGATCCTGTCGAATGACGACTACAAGCTGCTATAGAAAGCTCAACTCTGGGATTAAGACTACTAGCTCCAACTACATAGAATCCCTATGATATAAAGAAATCAATCACAATTTCCCCATCAATCACCTCGACATAGTTTGGGGTGCACATGAGGAAAATCTTGGCTCGAATCTCTTTACGGATTCCCTGCTCAAACTTATGTACTTGGAAGTAACCATCAAAGATCATGTCAACAGAGTAGCGTATAAGGTCTATGAATATCTTTGTACTCATCCACCATCATCCCACTATTTAAAATTTCTAAAATCTCATGGATCTAGAGTGAGTCTAAGGAGGTGTATTACTCCTCACGTAACAAATACTGGAAGTCACCCCACAAGAGTGTTGACTCGTTGTGTATATACATAACCCGACTCCACCAACGCCTAGCTGCTTCATGAAAAAGGTTATCCCCCAGTGACACCACCTGATCCGTCGGTGTCTAGATAATCCTAAAGAGGTAGAATACCAACTCTATTCAGTCCTCTTCTGTCTGAGGATCAACCTCACTATGGAACGACATCAGTCACTGACACGAAAACTCACAAAGTGTGCTTAGCCTGTGCTCATTCTTAGCCCACTCTGTTTAGATAATCTACTTCTGAATTGGTTGAGGTGCTACCACCTTCCCACTTGGAGGAAGGGGGTCATTGGATGGACCATGAACTAAGGCTCCATCGCTCATAGGGTCATCATAATGAACCAGATCCAGTATCCTGGATGGCTTTCATCAAAGAGGCATCCTGAAAGTTATCAAGGAGTACCATGGATAAATGAGAATATATATATACATATATATATATATATATATCAACAAAATTTGGGAGACGACATATGAAGGATAGTCAAAGAATCAATTCTATATGATGTATGAGCGATTAATCACCATAAAAATTATCTCTCTATACATTGTTGACAAGAAGGTAGTCAAGGCCATGGTGAATGGATATGTCAGCCTTCTGTACCATCACTAGACTACATGGACTGGGAACCACACTTGATACATTTTGACATTGTTTCCGTAAACCCAACAAATATTCTCAAGGGGATACATCTGAACAATTTCATAAGGAATGATTTTTTCTCTAATACCAATCTATCATGACCCGACCCATGCTAGGGATCAATCCACAACTACCTGAAGCCTGACTCCATAGTCCACAGGTGGAGATAAGTGATTAAGTAATAACTAACATGGGGAGGCACTTGGATATGAACCTATACACATTAAACCAACCAAAACAATGAAAATGTATAGAGGGAAAGTAGAAAAGATACAACACTTATATAATATAAACCTAGAATGAATGAACCTCTAGATAATACAAAAGTACTATAGTGTAATCTGAAAAGTAAAGTGGACAAATACATTCCTGACTAGAGATATGTCCCAACCTAAAAAATTTGAAATATAACCAATTAAAAGATCCAAACTCTGGATCCCAAGATATGACCATCATACGCAGTCTAAGCACCATGTATCCCTAAGCTCTTTTTTATTCGAGGTTAACCTACTCGTTGTCTACATAAGACACGACACGTGTGGGAAAAATAAATTTAGGTGTGAGTATAAAAATACCCAATTGGATTCCCTGAAAGCTGAGGGTGTAGAAGTAAGAGATATAATAGAATATAACCATCACAGATGAAAAAGGTAAAATGAAAGAGTACAAATCTACCCAAAATGATAGTGAAGGTATGCTCTTCCAATAACAAGGGGATAAAAAAATTTAGTATATGGAGTACCCATCGAGCCTTTTCCTCTTATAGAAATAGACTGGACTCATCCAACCATTAGATGCTATAATTGAAAGCATGTGGCATACCTCACTCATCTTTGCCTCTCCTTGAAGGAGAGTAACAAATTCCAAGGAGTTGATAGAAAAGAATAATATATATATATATCATTAGTGATGTAAACCCAAGCGACAGAGTGGGGGATCTCCATATCATAGCTCATACCAAGAATAAGAGTAGCCAATAGTTCCAATAGTTCATAAATGATGCCCAGTATACCCCACATTTACCCTTAACAGAAAAGTATAAGTAACTCAATAATGACACCTTGATAATATTTTCTTTGGGTGTCACTCACTCGCCCACATAGTTTTAGGTTGCATCAAGAACATTTTTCGGTGGGGAAAGTGTCCTCATTCCAAATGAGTCCAAAGATACATCAAACCATGTCTCATCAATTTTCTACATAGTTGTGGGGATGAAATTTCTAGATAGAGGACACTTACCTAGTAAAACAATAGGGTTTCACTATGATACTCACTAAGTAACTCCACAATCCAACCCCACTAGATGGTAACACTTGATAATTTCATTGAGAAAATCAACTCATTAGCCCTAAAAGAGGGTATTTCCCAGAAGAAGTCATTAGGTAACTCTAATTCCTATCCCTTCTAGAGGGTAATGCCCAGAAGAGCTATCAGGGAACTCCACTATTGATCCCTACTAGAGGGTAACACCTATAAGAGACATCTGGGAAATCAACTACCTATCCCTGCTAGAGGGTAATGACCATAAGTGACATTAGGGTA
The DNA here is from genome assembly GCA_963277665.1 of Viscum album. Classification (NCBI taxonomy): domain Eukaryota; kingdom Viridiplantae; phylum Streptophyta; class Magnoliopsida; order Santalales; family Viscaceae; genus Viscum; species Viscum album. The sequence goes on from OY728145.1 coordinate 1,161,325,518, forward strand.
CTCCACTACCCATCCTTATTGGAGGAAAATTCTTAGAAAATTTCACGTCATTTCTTGAAATGCACAACTGAGGGAACCATCACATTCTATATAGAAAAACACCCAGGATACAATAATAACGGGACAAAAATCTAAGTTCAAACTAAGAAGATATGAATAGTTTAAAACTCTTGAAAGGATATAAATGGGTATACAGTGTGTTAAAGGGCCCACAAGGCATGTTTCTCTATTGCATTTCCTGGACATGCCCTGGTTGGTGCACGACTCCTAATTATGTTGAGGTATATGCTGTGTAGGTGGACTACATGGCGTGCCCAACCTATCTGAGGTTTGGGATGTGTACTTATAGTCATGTCTATTATCTTAGTCCCCATGCTAGTATACTCTAGTACACAACATGCTCTAAGATGGATAGATTCCCATCCATGTGGTTCATAAAATGTTTTGTCCAAATGGGGAAAGGGTACAAAGTGTGTAAGGAGGAATACACACCATGTCCACCTTAAGATTTACTAAACCCTAGCACTACCACTATTGGGGATATAAGCCACATGTTTGTCCCCACACACGGCTTGTAGTTGGGTATTTCCAATTTTGCATATCTAATCTTTGTTTCTTGAATCTATCCGCAATGCCTTTAATTCCTCCTTAAATCAATCTAAAACTCCCAGATCTAGTATTTGATTTCGATTCTCATCTATTTCTCACCATGAATCAGATCTTATCATCAGTGAGGGTTTCTTCACACATTCTACATTCACTCAAATCTTTAAGTCTTGAGGATCCTGACTCAAATATTAGAATCAAACATACATGTACCAAAACGATTCCAAATCTAGGCTTATCTTATCATTAAGTTCCTATTTTTTCATTACTTTATGACTGTAGTGGTTTGATAGAGCTCAGTACCTCCCTAGAAGTTGAACTAGGACCTAAGGGATCCAATCGTTGAATAACGCAAAGAATATTTGGGAGAAAGGCACTAAAACACAGTTTATACATCATCGGCCAATTGTTCTTGGACAACAATCAAGAACATGTGTCCTGGGTTAGATGAATAATTCATACCAAATTGAAATCCGATAAATCATCTCATCAAAAGGCCAAAAAAGCTCATAGATCAAAGAATCAAGAGTGATCTACTCAATAATTTAATTATATGGATGGAAATCACATATAACGAGTCCTGCCTATTTTTTGGATTGATCTCAGGGAAGAATGAATTTTTTAATGATTAGATAGAAGATTATGTGTTCATTACATCCCGATCCACTATATACTAGAGTTTCATAATTGTTTTCCAAAGAAATTTTCAATGGAAGATGGGGAGAACTTCGCCAACGATCACATTATTATGAGACAAACTCTAAAAAAATATTTATAATGATATATTTATAATCATTTAACTTTAGTTTAAATGAATTAATTTAATTAATTAAATAATTAAATAAATTCACATAACATTTTTCCAATGAGTGAACGGTCTGAATGTCCCATGCCGGCTCACTTTATATCGTGCCTAAGGTAAACACCACATTAAGAACTCAACTATGGTATCATATTTCTAATATGATCAATAGTTTAATATTTATACCATTATCATTAATAATATTTTGACACATAATATAAAATATTTTTAATATTTAAAAAAAATTTTCTAGGAACCTCGGGTTATAGAATTACACACTGTCTAAGCACCTATCTCTAGTAATATATATAGAAAATATTTGAAATTATGACAAGGAAAAAATCAACTCTCTAAAATTATTTTGATCCATGAATATTAATTAATGTTTTATTTTATGAGGAAAAATTCTCAAAAATAAAAACAAAATTAATATCTATAATAAAAGAGAAAAAATTCAAGATTTTATTACTGAAATAAAAAAGGCACACCTTATGTCAATGAATGTTGTGTTTTCATTATTTATGTAATTAATTTCTATGATAATAATGATGATAATATTCTTTATATTATTGTTGTGAATATAAATGGAAATTTTAGGAGATGAAGATGATGAGATATGATGAAATAACTCTTATGAATATTGAAACACCATTTGAGATAACCTGATAAACTAATGTATAGAAGAAAGAAAGATAGTAAAAGATAGAAGTCTTCAAATGATAAACACATTAGTATTCCATGATTTAGAGAATTAGGTAATTCAAGACTTGATAAGAGTTTTAAGGCTGAAAGACTTGATGCATGTAACTATTGAGGACCTTTAAGAATTATATATTAAAAAACTAAATAATTTAGGCTCATGGAATAAGTCATTCATCTAGAAGTTTGGTGATTTTTTTAGCTATGTATTATCCTTGATAAAGTGAGGAAGTATTCCTATAGATTTTGGTGGTAGTGGAGACAAAATGGATTCTATATTGGGAATAAATTATTTAATAATGAAATAATGAACTCCATGTAGATAGGTCTAGATTCTATTTGGTTGAAACTATTTAGGAATTTAGTGGGGAATCCATGTTGGATATAATAACCAACATGGAAAGGAGTATGATTTCTTATAAAAACATTGTAAATACCTTTTTCTAATCTATTTCATTTTATTATTTCTCACCAATTGAGGCTATGAGTAATTATTTAGTGGTTTGAGAAATCTATCAATTTTAAGAGGTTTATTTTAAGGGAATTCAAAAAAAGAGATTACTGATTCACAAACCCTCTTAGCGGTCTCTCTAGTCCTTGGAATCTACCATTATTATCGAAGGTAGGTTACCTCTAAATATCCAAGAGAAGTTACTAAGAAATATCGAAACTCAATTTAGGGAACTGTTGTACCTCTCGTTCCCCTCGTTGTTTGATTTTCATGATCACAATCACCTTATTATTTGACTAATATTGTTTGAAGTGTTTTTTATGATAGGAACAAGGTTGCCAAGAAGTTGGCTTAAGAATGGACAAGAAGTGGACTGAAATTCAGTCCACCGGCCAACCGGTGTGATAGCACCGGCCAGCCGGTGGACCTGGCAGAGGCATTGCCCACTGCCAGGTTCCACCGGTCAGCCGGTGGCTCTGTCACCGGCCAGCCGGTGGCACCCAGACCAATGGGCCAGCTACTATCTCCCCACCGGCCAGCCGGTGGCTCCTCCACCGGTCAGCCGGTGGAGCCTGGACCAAAATTCTTCTCCTCTGCCAAGGCACCGGCCAGCCGGTGGAGCTGTACCGGCCAGCCGGTAGCCTAGTCAAACTAGCCGTTGGCTTTGACCAATCAACCCTCTTTTGGCCTCCAACGGCTCCGAAGACCTCTCCAACGGCTCCGAAGGCCCCCAATGGGTTCCATGCCTATAAATAAAGGCCAAGGAAGCCCCGGACACAAACCGGATCATATACAAAGCCCACGGACACGTTGTTCATCATTTTGGCATACCTCCGGCAGACTTCCTTCAAGGAACCCATCTTGCTCCAACAACTTCCACATCCAAGGAGCTCCTCCAAAGAAGCTTGGAAGCGGCCTTCAACATCTCCAATCAATCAAAGGCGCCCAAGGCTTCTCAACATACGGGTTTTATTGTTTTATTTATTTTGAGCTTAAATTTGGGTTTGTGCCTACAAACCCCAAACTCTTTCTTCATCCCTCTTTCTTTTGGGTTTCACATCACCATTAAGGTGTGAAGAGGTTTCTTCAAGCCTTTCCTTTTAAAAGGCTTGTGTCATAGGTGAGCTAGCCTTCACCTGTAAGAAGGCTAGTGGGTTCTTGCTATTCCATTGAAAGAAAGTGGGTTCTTTCTTAACCAATAAAAGCAAGCTGTAATAGGTTCTAGACTAACCTGTAAAGTCTAGTGGGTTTCTTGCTAAAACCATTGAAAAGCAAGTGGTATGAATCTCTCAACGGTTTAGTTGGGAGCGGAGACGTAGGCCGGGTTTTGGCCGAACTCCGCTAACAATTTCTTGTGTGATTGCCTCTTTATTTCCGCTGCATCTTTACTTTGATTTTAATTTGTTAATCATCTTTTTAAAAGGCAATTCACCCCCCCCCCCCCCTCTTGCCATCACTTCCTTTTTCTCCGCCTAACAATTGGTATCAGAGGGAAAATTTGAGTAATACCCTAACCGGTTTCAAATTCAAGATCTTATTTTTGATGGCTTCAACCTCTTTCGCCCCCGAAGGCTATTCTTTGGGTCGTGCTCCATTCTTTGATGGAACCGACTACATTTTTTGGAAAACCCGCATGACCACATTTCTTAAAAGCATTGGTTTTCCTATTTTTAAAATTGTCATGCATGGTTATTCTCTTTCCTCTCCCGATGAGTCCAAATGGACCCCCGAAGACATTGCAAATTTCGAGCTTGATGGCAAAGCCATGAATTCTCTTCATTGTGGCTTAGACCGTAATGTATTTAATTGTATTTCTTCTTGCACTACCTCTTATGATATTTGGAAATATTTAGAGCTAACCCATGAAGGTACTAGCAAGGCTCCAAAGCAAGAACCCTCTCAAGAGCAAGAACTCGACGAAAAATTCAAACCCGCTTGCCCACTTCACAAGAAAAGGGCCAAGAAAAAGAAGGGAAAGAAGAAGGCTTCAAAGGCATCTTGGAGTGATAGCTCCTCCTTCTCCTCCTTCTCCTCAAGCGACCAAGGTAACAAATGCCTAATGGAAAAACATGAGGTAGACTCTTCCTCCTCTTCCTCCTCTAGTTCTTCTAATTCATTTAATCATATATCTTATGAAGAACTCTCACACGCTAGAGACCAACTAGAAAAAGGTTTTCATGCTTTATCGTCAAAATTTGTTGCTTTAAAAAAGTCTTTCAAAAAACTTTCCTCCGAAAAAGAACAACTTCTCAAAGAGAAGGAGGAACTCTCCCTAAAAATCCAAAATTTCCCAAATGTTGATTCTTTGGAATCAACCATCAAGGACCTTAGAGAATCCTTAGCCAAGTTCACCCAAGGTGAACAAAATTTGTCCAAACTCTTAGGATCTCAACGAGTATCTAGAACCACCAATGGACTTGGCTACACCAATATAGCTTCCTCCTCCCATGCACCCACTGTTTTTGTAAGGGGGAGCTCCCAATTTAAATTTTGCAATTATTGTAAAAAACCCGGGCACTTAATTCATGAGTGTAATTGTAAAAATGCCCGGTATGGCCGCCCCAAAAATATTTTCTTTAATGATGAATTTTTTAGGAGAAGACCCATCACTAGACAAGTATGGATTGAAAAATCTCTTTTAGCGAGTCTCTCCGGCCCAAAATTTATTTCGGTTTCAAACACCTCTCCCCGGTGATTTGTTGTTTTTATTTAGGGGGAGTTAAGTTTGTTTAAGCATTTTTGTTTTTATTTAAACTTTCAATTTCAACACTTGGTATCAAATTTTTTCAATTCAAAATTTTCTATTAAATTTTCATTTCAAAATTTTCAACTCTTGGTATCTAATTTTTATTTTCAATCTTTCAATTTCCAAAATTTCAATTGATCTTCAAATCTCAAATCTTGATTTTCAATATTCCCTCAATCAAGTTTTATGCCCCGTGCTATTTTGATAATCACAAAGGGGGAGAAATCTTTGGTTGATTGGGGGAAAAATCTTTCAAAGCATACCTCTCTTTTAAGTCTCTTACATTGTTTGTTTTGGTGATTGTGATCATCAAAATAGGGGGAGATTGCTGTACCTCTCGTTCCCCTCGTTGTTTTATTTTCATGATCACAATCACCTTATTATTTGTCTAATATTGTTTGAAGTGTTTTTTATGATAGGCACAAGGTTGCCAAGAAGTTGGCCCAAGAATGGACAAGAAGTGGACTGAAATTCAGTCCACCGGCCAACCGGTGTGATAGCACCGGCCAGCCGGTGGACCTGGCAGAGGCATTGCCCACTGCCAGGTTCCACCGGTCAGCCGGTGGCTCTGTCACCGGCTAGCCGGTGGCACCCAGACCAATGGTCCAGCTACTGTCTCCCCACCGGCCAGCCGGTGGCTCCTCCACCGGTCAGCCGGTGGAGCCTGGACCAAAATTCTTCTCCTCTGCCAAGGCACCGGCCAGCCGGTGGAGCTGTACCGGCCAGCCGGTAGCCCAGTCAAACTAGCCGTTGGCTTTGACCAGTCAACCCTCTTTTGGCCTCCAACGGCTCCGAAGACCTCTCCAACGGCTCCGAAGGCCCCCAATGGGTTCCATGCCTATAAATAAAGGCCAAGGAAGCCCCGGACACAAACCGGATCATATACAAAGCCCACGAACACGTTGTTCATCATTTTGGCATACCTCCGGTAGACTTCCTTCAAGGAACCCATCTTGCTCCAACAACTTCCACATCCAAGGAGCTCCTCCAAAGAAGCTTGGAAGCGGCCTTCAACATCTCCAATCAATCAAAGGCGCCCAAGGCTTCTCAACATACGGGTTTTATTGTTTTATTTATTTTGAGCTTAAATTTGGGTTTGTGCCTACAAACCCCAAACTCTTTCTTCATCCCTCTTTCTTTTGGGTTTCACATCACCATTAAGGTGTGAAGAGGTTTCTTCAAGCCTTTCCTTTTAAAAGGCTTGTGTCATAGGTGAGCTAGCCTTCACCTGTAAGAAGGCTAGTGGGTTCTTGCTATTCCATTGAAAGCAAGTGGGTTCTTGCTTAACCAATAAAAGCAAGCTGTAATAGGTTCTAGACTAACCTGTAAAGTCTAGTGGGTTTCTTGCTAAAACCATTGAAAAGAAAGCGGTAGGAATCTCTCAACGGTTTAGTTGGGAGTGGAGACGTAGGCCGGGTTTTGGCCGAACTCCGTTAACAATTTCTTGTGTGATTGCCTCTTTATTTCCGCTGCATCTTTACTTTGATTTTAATTTGTTAATCATCTTTTTAGAAGGCAATTCACCCCCCCTCTTGCCATCACTTCCTTTTTCTCCGCCTAACAGGAACAACTAATAAATTCCAATTTTTGATGGCATAGACTACTATATTTAGGGTGATAAGATGATACCCTACCTCATTTCACTTGTACTTAGAGTCATAGATTCTTCCATTGTAGGATTCCAACCTATTTCTAATGATTCTTTTTTGAACCATTTTTCTACGAGGAATATGGAGTTGAATATAAAAAAACAAAATGATATTTTTATGTATTTATTAGAAAATATTTACACCAAAGTTATGGTTCTTGAAATGAACAAATAAATCTTGGAGAAAATAGTGAGAAACTATGAGGGAAAAATTAAAGTGAGGAAAGATAGACTTCGAGTTTTGAGTAAAATATTTAAAGATATAAAAATAGTTACTAATAAAAGAATCTAATAATATTTCACATGGGTAAATAAGATAGTTCATAACATCTAAGGATTTTATGAGAATCTTGATGATTCCACCATTGTTAAGAAACTGATTAGAAATTATCTAGATAGGTTTGATTTAAAAATTTATTCCTGGAATGATAGTGAATATTTGAAAGATTATGAACTATATAATAATATCATTGCATACAAGATGATATAGTCTCCAACCTCTAAAAACATGCTGATATAAGTAATGAAACCTAAATCCATAAGAACGGTAAAGGTTAAAGTAGAAGTGGTTTCTAAAATAAGTGATTCAGATAATGATGTGGTTGATGAATACTTAAAATAAATTATTTCCCTCCAACCAAGAAGATTCATGAAGATAAAACTAAAAGGAAAAGGTAATAAATTAAGAATATGTTTTAGTTATAACGATATTCACAATATTGAAAATTATTTTCCAATTATGAATGTTTTAAATTATAACTTAGATAAAGAATAAAATGGACCCCAATGAATGAAAGGAGTTAAATAGAAGAAAAAAATATTTTAATATCTAAAGAAGAAGATTTATGTATAAGGAATAAAAATTTTACTCATCCAATAATTCAGATAGTTATGTCACTCTCTTTTCATATATTAATAAATAATATAGTTCATCAAGTAGTTATGACAAATAAGAAAGAACATAACTTGGGTATGACATAAAATAGAAATTAGAATCTCATATAGAATAAATAAAAAACATAATAAAGAAAAGAGGAAAGTGTTGAAGGATAAATACAAGGTAATTGAATAAAAATGAGAGCTTATCATTAACAAATAATTATATAGTGATGATATCAATAAGTATAAATTGGCATCTAATTTTTTTGAAAATATAGATGGTGATATTAAAGAAAATATGGATGACAAAGAAGAATACTTTTTTGAAACAAAATACATATGTGCTATAGTTTTAAATGAGTTGAACAATGCCATAGTAGACTTACCAAAAAAAATTTATGTGAAAGGATAATCTTATCTAGATAATGAAGAGAAATAGCCAAGATAAAAAGGTAAAGATGTACCTAATTAGAATCAAAATAGATTTTATATTTATAATAATTTCAATTCCAGAATAAAATTTGAAGAGGTATGGATTAAGGAAAATGAGAGGAAATCTTTCAATCTAAATGAACGAAGAAGTGAGCAAATAAAGCAATTATCCTCAATGTAAAATATGGTTCAATATAAAACATTATAAAAAACATTATTCAAAAAAATAATGAATTGGAACAAAAGAACAAAATTAATTTTTTTATGGATCTAATTATGATAAAATATAAATCATATTATTATTTGTATAATATTTCCATACCAGAAAATATATGAGAACCAAGGGAGAGATTTTGAAATAATATGAGGAAAAAATCATAAATATATTAATATGTTAAAAAATATGCAACTCTATTTATTAAAAAAAGGAATATTTATATGAATTGTGTTGTAAATGTGGACAATATAGCCATGAAGATGTGGTATGAATGATTATACTATAGATATTTATTCCCCATGGTGCAGGTGGAAGGGATTATCAAGAACATAAGAATGTTCAACCAAGACATGTCAAGAATTCATTTGAAAATACCAAAAATTATGAGTATGTCAAGGAGTGCATTGTAATTTTTACTGATAAACTAAAAAGAGATAAGGAAAACATGGAAGTTTATATAAATTATAGGGAAAAAAGAATGAACGTGGTAACATAATTGAAGGAATAAGTTCATTATAATTCATCCACAAGTGGTGATTTGAAAATTTAGAAAATGTTTAAGAGTTGTGATTAATTTTAACAGAGTCCAACAGATTTTATGACATAATTATGTTTATAAGAGGAAATTATAAAGAGGGAAATTCAAACAAGTTGTAGTAAAGTTTTTCTAATCTTTTAAGAAAATAATAGTGTCTTAGGTAAACAAATGTATTCCATTAATAAAGGGATCCCATACCATCCTAATAATAGAGATGGAAAAAATTTTAGGTTGAGGAATAATTATTAAACCATGTACACACTATGATACTAAAATAGGTCCATAAATATTCCATTATTCTTTTTTTATTTATGAAAATATGTATTGAATTGAAGGATAATTTCAATGGTTTGACTATTAGACAACATGAAGAGATTTTACTTCATCTAGTTTACTTAATACTATAAAACGGAATAAGAGGAGTGCCACCTTTTAGTGGTATAAATTAGGAGAATAATATAACACTGTATTGAATTACTTTGAATCTAGAAAATCTATACAGATTTCAGAACTGGAGGATAGGGGAATACCAATGACACTCATAATCCTCACTCTTTATTTTTTTAGAACATATTTTATATGGGGGTATAGATTAATAAAAATGATGAGAAAAAAGGAAGTATCATATCTTTCACATAAACTTTATGATGTGTTTTATGAAGTGTGAATGATTATTTATTTCTTGACTAATTTGTTTTTTATAACCCCAATTTGATAAATAAGTATTTTCTGAGCATGGTAGGACATATATGAACTTTTATGGACAATATAGATAACTATGATGACATACCTCTTATTTTCTACATCGAGTTATCCTAAATCATCTTAGATTTGAATAATTAATGGATCATTTCTAAGAAAATATGTGATATCATCCCTATCTTGAATCTTATTCAAGAAACGATGCTTAATGGGTGGATTATTATAGTTTTTATAAGGAATAAATAACCCCCCCCCCTTAAATTATCCTTTTAATTTGATTATAAATAAGGGAGAAAATGAAATGAGTATACATATTGAATAGTAAATATGTGTGTTGATATTGAAATAAATTCACAAATGGTGTGATTATTGAGACCAGGTATTAATTTTTTGTTAATGCCACAATATTTTTTGAGTTGGTGAACACCAGTGAAAGAGATGATCGAAGAATATATTCACATTGATTATTTTTTATAAAGAGCATTTTATGAAGAAATTGAGAATTAAAAATAAAGAGTTTATAAGACTATATATTTTATGGAAGCTTAATGATTAGGCTGCCTATATTTTACACTAAGTGTTGAAATAAGCATTGAAAAAAATTGGACATCCTAAGCCAGCCATGGGAACCAGCTCAACCAAGAGGGATCCAGTTCAAAAAAACTTAGCCTTACTAAGAGGTAGTTACTTAAGGATCATAACTCACGCGTGATGCACACAGATGGAATACATGTGAGTAGGAAGTCACGTGTAAAGAGAGGTATGTTAACCTCTTAAGTGTAGGTTGACATAAGAGGATGGAGGGTGGTGTACAACACCCAAAAGGATGATTATACTAAAAATGAGAAGTGTTGTTTATTATTAAGCATCCCTCATCACTTTGGAAGTTTGATGTGGGATAATAGAAGGGATAAAATTGTATTAGTATTTCAAAAATAATGATTGAATGATGACCATCTGATCATTTCGTCTCTGCTATTTGATCATGATGAGGAGCATAATATTCCTCTCAATATGTTAACAAAAACTCTCAAATTTAGCACACATTTAGGATAAACCACATTAAGGTTATGTACTGACCAAACCTTATTTTAGATCGAACATTACCAAGAGGATTGACCATATGACTTTCTTCCAATTGATAACATGATCAATATAAGGATTGAATAGATGATTTATTTTGGTTAACCATGCCCAATATGATCAACCAAATGAGTAAAAACAGATCCAATTCATGTTGTTTAGTGGGTCAAACACACCTTGCACTGAATAAAATGTTCATGTAGTGATGGAACAAAAAAATAGTTTGAGGTTGACCATATGACGAGTCACAATATATCATGAAAATAGAACCAATAGTATGTATAATTTCAATCCACCATGAATGAGTTCTATCAACCATGTTTTATATCGAGCTACCACATGAAGAACATAATGAGGACATGTTAAACTTGAGAATCCACTCCAATTGTTGAATCAAATATGCCTGAAGATGAAGTTGTGTCAATAAATAATTGAGTATGCATTCTTTCATGAGGGAGGGGTTGGGTGGGTTTTAGTTATTGAGTAATGCATGACGAAGCTCTTATATGCATGAGAATCAAGTGATTATGGGAAGACATGTCATTCATTAGATGATACCATTTGGATGATTTTTTCTTCTAATTGATCCTAAGGAGATCAAAGCTTTCATGGAATATGAGTCATAGGTGTTCATACCCCATGAAGTGGAATACCCAAATCACATGGGTATTTTATTAAAAAAGTAAGGTAGTTTGATATTTCATGAACTAAATGGGTATCCATGACATCAATGATTCATCCTGATGTTGAGTCAATAAAGTTCTCCTTATGAATTTTCCATTCCTTATTGTTTTGAAAATCACAAACACCTTATACTTAAGCAAATCAATATTTTACTTCCATAAGGAAAATTTTCTTGTTTAAGGAAATTTACCCTAACCTTGATTTTATTATACATATCAATATTTTTGTTAAGTTCAAAAACCGGATTCATACCCAAAACCCCGGAATCATATAATGTCAAGAATTGGAGCATTCTGTTTTTACGATCCAAATTCTGGATGTGAACTGTAATGAAGTTCCATTCCGAATTATGGATGTGAACTATAATGATGTTCCACTCTGAATTCTGGATATGAACTCTTATGAAGTTCGAATCTGAAGTTTTACTAGTTCTACTCTGAACTCTTATGAAGTTAGACTCCGAACTTTTACTATTTTGACTCCGAACTCTTATGAAGTTTGACTCCGAACTTTTACTAGTTCGACTCTGAAATCTTATGAAGTTCCACTCCGAACTTTTACTAGTTTGACTCCGAACTCTTATGAAGTTCGACTCCGAAATTTCATGAGTTTGACTCTGAACTCTTATGGAGTTCGACTCTGAACATTCATGAGTTCGATTCCGAACTCTTATGAAGTTCGACTCTGAACTTTTTCTAGTTTGACATCGAACTCTGTAAGTTCAGATTCTGAACTCTGGTGAAAACAGACTCCGAATTTCCTTAGAAATTCAGATTTCGGACTTCAACAGATTTCAGGTTCCGAATTCCTATAAAACAAAATTCGAACATTTTTTTATCATAGACTCTGAATTTCATTTTAGTTAGACTCCAAACTTTTATTTACATACATTCCGAATTCTATTTTTGCTTATGCTTACACTTGTTTCATTGTAAAACGATGCATTGCTTTCAGTTACACATGTTTTGTTATAAAATGATGTCATCCTTTCTGTTTCTAACAGACCATTGGTTTAGTGACATGTGTACAAGTCCCTCTGAAATTCAAGGAAAATATGACAGTTAGAGGAGGGAGCCAACCGTTCCAACCGAGCCTATAAATAGGAGCTCATTCGAAAGAGCTCAATAATGAGTTGATCACTCTAGAGACCACACACTGTTAAGGTGATTTCTAGAGAGATAATATTTTCATGCTTTGTGCGTACTGAACTGCTCGTTCAGATTGCTTCATGAGACTCTGAATGTTGGTGGTTACATTCGAGGGATTCCAGGGATAGGAAGATAGAGGTGCCGACTACCTTGAAGTTCAAAGGATTCCTTGTTGAGGAAGACAAAGGTTCCAACTATCTTGAAGTTGAGGGCTTTTTGGGATAGTAAGAAGGAGACACAGATCTTCATATCGAGGGATTACCCTGGTGTGGGTAAGACAGACTTTCATAAAAGTATAAATCAAGGGACCTTTCTCCATGGTTGTCGGATACCCTTCTCTTTGGGATAAAAGGCTTATATCTTGTTACATATTGTTTTTACTACTTGTTTTCCACTACATTTCGTATTGTAATGAATGTATAATCTTCTTATATTCCCTTACACTTTTACTCTAATTATTTTAGATTCTATATGCTTTAAGGTAGAATCTCATATTGTAAACTTTGGTTAAATTTCAATTTCCAGATCCATATTTCTAAAACCAGTTTTTCGGAATCACTTTCTAGATTTAAGCAAGTGCATAGAACTAGAAGTTTGTAACTTCATAATTTGTCCCAATCTTTCATTGGTGTTAGAGGTGTTGTGAATTTTCTTAAGTTTATCTTTGTTAAACATAGATCTTTCCTTGTTTAAGGAAAATTTTTATATAAAACTCACCCCCCATCTTGTATATTGAGAATCTACATCATTATTTTGATCCTACAATGGGTATCGAGCAGGTCTATGAAATACTTATACTCATATATAAGTTTTTCTTGCTCAATTTTTCATTGTTCTTCATCCTTTATTAGAAAGATAGTTTTGTTCAGAACTTTTTTATTCTGAACTTATTCATTCCGAACTTGTTCACTCTGAACTTTGTGATTACAAACTTTTCCTACTAATAAGTTTGGTTGCCAACGTTTTTCTTAGAGATGGTAGGTATGAATATTAGTTCGATCGATAACTTAAATCTTACCAGACCACCAATTTTTGATGTAAATGATTATGAGTATTGAAGAGATCGAATGAAGACTTCCGTTAATAGTACTGGAGTAGAAAATTTCTTTATGCTTACTGGAGGTTATAAAATTCATGATAAGGAAGTAAGTTCTTTCACAAACCAAGAGAAGCATGATTATCAATTTAACTATAAGGTACACAATACTCTACTTTGTTCAATGACTAGGAATATATATAGCCAAATTTCTTCATGTGAAACAACTAACTATATATGGAAGAAACATGAAGTCACACATTTTGGTACATCTAAAATGATTGAGGTAAGAAGAGATATGTTGAGAGAAGAATACCATGGTTTCAATTTTCCTTATGGTGAACCCATTTGTAAAGTACAAAAAAGGTTTATAAAAATTGTGAATAGTCTACAATCTATAGGAGAGAATGGTCTGGATGATGAAGGTCTTGTGGATAAGATAATTGATATTATGCCCAATGAGTGGGAATCAAAGAGGACAGCCATTGATGAGAACATGAAGGTCACTCAAATTTCATTAGATGAGCTATTTGGAACTCTTCTTCAACATGAAACAAGAATGAAGAGAGATGCTGACAATATCAAAAAGAAGAATGTAAATCGTACTGTTTCTTTTACAACAACATCAAATCATTTGAAAGCTAAGACTCCTAAGAGAGTAACTAGATCCAAGTCTAAGAAGGTTGTTATCCAATCAGAATCTAGTGATAGTGAAGTCTCAGAGAATGAGTTAGCAAATCTTGCTCGAAGGTTGAACAAGATAGCTGGTCAGAGAAATTTCCAACCCAAGTATAGGAAAAAGTAAAGGAAAGATAGAAAAGATGGAGAAGTTACTTGTTATGAATGCAAGAGAGCTGGACATATTAGACTGTATTGTCCTTTTCTCAAAAAGAAAGAAATGAAAGAAGGAAATTCCGAAAAGAATAGAAAGAAATATTATAAACCTAAAGCTAAGAAAGTTATGAAAGCTAATGACACCTGGAGTGCAAGTGGTGGTGACTCTTTAGATGAATATTCTGATTATGAATCTTCAGGAAAAAAGAATCTTGGTCTTATAGCCAGACTACCTATTAACAATAATTGCTTTAAGGCCAAGGTACACAACTCTAATTTATTGACCAATGTTTCCTTAAATTCTAATAATATTATATATTATAATTATTTAGATGAAGAATCCTCTTCTGATAAATAAAATACTTTACCTACCTATGAAGAAGTTTCTATGTTTTCTGAACTTCTTGAGATTGATAATTCTAAACTCGATAAAAATATTGACAAGGAAAACTCTAGGAATACTATTATTACATAAGAAATATCAGATATTTATAATGATCTTGATAGAAAAAATGCTGATTTTATAAGTATTTCAAAAATTCTTGAGGAAGTAAGTTCTAAGAAGAACAAACTTTCTAAAGATCTAGAAAACGAAATTTCTAAGACAAATGTTTTCGAACCTATCTCTAGTTCAAAGTCTAATGATCTTGAAGATAAAAACTTGGTTATAAAACTCAAGTCTGAAATTTTTTCCTTAAAGAAGTGTTTGTCAAAATTTACCCATGGTAAAGAAAATTTTGATAAAATGTATTCACAAATACGACCTTTAAGAAAAAAAATCTGGATTTGGTTATACCCATGCAAAACCAATTTTTTGTAACAATTATTTTGTTCCTCAAAGTAACCCATTTTTGTAACAAGTTTTAAAGTGGTGGTCACTGGGCAAATAATTGTTCTTTAAACAAAACCCAGTCTTTAGGTTTCCATAAGGCTTATTTTTCTAATGAGATGTGGGTGCCCAAAATTTGTTTATCTGAAAATATCAGATCCAAAAAAGTTTGGATTCCGAAATTCTAACTCTTTTCTTGTTTTCAGGAAGGTAAAGGAAGTACCAACACTAATACATGGTACATGGATAGTTGATGTTCCTGGCAAATGACTGGTAACAAAAGCTATTTTGAAAATATTATCAAGACGAAATGAGGAAAAGTAACTTTCGGAGATAATGCTCAGGGAGAAATTGTTGGTATAGGTAATATTGTTCTTCTTGGTAAAACTTTGATTTCAAATGTTTTATTTGTTAAGGGTCTTAAGAACAACTTCATTAGCATAAGTTAGTTATGTGATGAAGGATACCTTTTGAATTTTAGGAATGATAAGTGCTTAGTACACAATTCCAAGGAAGAGTTTATTCTTTCTACCAATAGGAAAGAGAATGTTTACACATTAAACTTAGAATAACTTTGGAGCCAAGATTGACCTTGCCTAAGTGAAATGGAAGATCATTCTTGGTTATGGCATAGAAGAAAAGGTCACTGTAACCTTAGGAACTTATGTAAACTATATGATAAGAAACTAGTTAAGGATCTATCGAAGCTTAGATTTGATTCTTTTAAAGTTTTTGATCCTTCTCAATATGTCAAGAAACATAAATCTAGTTTTAAATCAATCGGTGAAGTCTCAAAAACCGATGCATTACAGTTAGTGCACATGGATCTTTTTGGTCCAACACAAACTAGAAGCATTGGAGGCAAATACTATGTGTTTGTTCTAGTTGATGATTACACTATATTTACATCGGTCTATTTTCTAGCAAAAAAGTATGAAGATTTTTCTTATTTCAAAAGTTTTAGATCCCAAGTTAAAAATGAGAAAAACCTTCCATTGAAAACTATTCATAGTGGTCATAGAGGAGAATTTCAAAATTATGATTTTGAAACTTTTTGTAGTAGAAAAGGTATTACTCACAACATTTCAGCACCTAGAACTCCTCAACAGAATGGTGTAATTGAAAGAAGAAATAGAATTCTTCAAGAGATAACTAGAACCATGTTGATTGAATATTCAATAGCTAGACATTTTTGGGCTGAAGCTGTAAGTACTTCTTGTTATACTATAAATCGAGTTTTGACTATACCTTTTCTTAATAAAACTCCTTATGAGTTATGGAATGGTAGAAAACCTAGACTTTCCTACTTCAAGGTTTTTGGTTGCAAGGAATTCATCCTGAATACTAAAGATAATATACACAAATTCACACCAAAATCTGATGAAGGAATTTTCTTAGGCTACTCCACAAATTCTAAGGCTTATAGAGTTTTCAATAAAAACACTTGTACTGTTGAGGAAACAGTGCATGTAAAATTTGATGAATATGATCCTTTTGTTTTTAAACGATCTCAAACTACATCCTCAGATGTGCTCTAAAAAACTGGTAATCAACCTTTGATAGAAGATCCTTTTGATAAGGAAAATGTTCAAGAAGATACTTCTAAAACATTTACCCCAGAATACTTTCTACCCTATGTTGATGAACAGGTTTTACAAAACCCAAGTCAGATGTTTCTTAAGAATCATCCTAGTGATAGTATCATTGGTGATGTAAATCAACCTGTAAGGAATAGAAGTTCCTTAATAAATGAAGTAGAACATCTAGCATTTCTTTCCCAATTAGAACCAAAAATCACTGATGAAGCTTTAGGTGTTGATGATTGGATCAAAGCCAGGCAAGATGAACTAAATGAATTCGAAAGGAATAAAGTCTGGACCTTGGTTGAAAGACCTAAGGAAAATTCTATTATTGGAGTAAAGTGGGTCTTCAGAAATAAGTGTGATGAAAATGGAGTCATTATATGAAACAAAGCTAGACTAGTTGCTAAAGGCTATAATCCGCAAGAGGGAATACACTATGAAGAAACCTATGCTTCAGTAGCTAGACTTGAAACTATTCGTATCTTACTTGCATTTGCAGCATTCTTCAATTTTAAACTTTCGAAAATTGATGTGAAATGTTCTTTTCTTAACGGTTATGTTAAAGAGGAAGTTTTTGTTGAACAACCTCCTGGCTTTGAAGATGAAAAACATCCTGATCATGTTTTTAGACTAAATAAAGCTTTGTTTGGCCTTAAACAAGCCCCAAGAGCCAGGTATGATTGACTTACAAGATTTTTGCTTCAAAATAACTATGTTAAGGGAAATTTAGATCCAATCCTAAGGAATCTCACTTAAAGTTAGTGAAAATAATTTTTCACTACTTAAAGGGAACCATGGATCTAGGATTATTTTATACTTCTGGAAATGATTTTGTTTTAAAAAGATTTTCGGATGCTGAATTTGGTGGTTGTAGAATGGATATAAAGAGTAAATCCAGAACTTGTCATTTCTTAGGATATTCATTAGTTTCTTGGTCATGCAAGAAGAAACACTCAGTAGAACTCTCCACTACTGAAGCTGAATATGTTGCAGCTAGAAGTTTTTGTGCTCAAGTGTTGTGGATGTAGCACACACTCATAGATTATGGCTTGAGTTTTACTGAGACTCAAATTTTTTGTGATAACACAAGTGCCATTTCCCTTAGTAAAAACCCTACACATCACTCACATACAAAGCACATAGATATTAGGCATCACTTTCTTTGGGATCACACACTTAAAGGTGATATCATTCTTCAGTTTATCGGAATGCAAGATCAACATGCTGATATTTTCACAAAATCATTACCCTATGATAGATTTGAATACATTTAATAGATATTAGGAATGATAACTGTGAGGTAATCCTTCTTTATTAACTTCTTGATTGAACAATTCTCCTTACAGTAATAAAATCCTTTTCATAGGGGGAGTACATTTGCGTGTTGGTTTAACCAAAATTTTTGTTGACAATTTTCTTTTCAAACTTTTGTAACTAAAATTTTTCGTAAGAATTTTTTGGAAATTCTCGGAATGGAAAATCTCGGAATTGAAATTCTCAGAATGGAAATTTCGGAATGGAAACCCTCAGAATGAAAATTCTCAGAATAGAAAATTTTCTGTAATGATAATTTTCGTAATGAATTTTCCGTAATGATAATTTTTGTAATGAATTTTCCATAATAAGAATTTTCGTAAAGAATTTTCCATAATGAGAATATTTGTAATGAATTTTACTTAATGAGAATTTTCATAATGAACTTTCGTAATGAGGATTTTTTGTAATGAGTTTTTTTTCAAGAAGAATATTACCAATTACGAAAAATCTTTCTAGCCAATCCGAAATGTATGTTTTCCTTACATAAATTTTCATAGTCATATTTTGCTTGCTGGTATATTCCTTTAAGTTTTAAAATTATTCAGATTCTAGTTTTTCTTAAATCTGAATGTTTTTCCTAAAAGCTCAAAAGATCAGAGTCATGTTTTCCTTGCTGGAATGTTCTCAACCGCCAGATCAGATCAGAAGGATTTTCAACTGTTAGATGGTTTCTAGAAGACCAAAAGTCACCTCCTTCGCCTATATAAAGGGGACCCTAAGAGTCATCCCACATCGGTTTTTTCAAAGCATTCGCATCTCGAATCCCGGACTCTCTTCTCAAGGACCGTTCTGATCTTTGACAAAGCCATTCCGAATCTTCTAGAACTCTCCACTCCGAATGTCTATTGAAGCTACATCTCAAGATATGTCAACTACAAAGCCAATCTCAAAGTGTTTAGTCTTTAGGGAAAGGTTAGTGCATCTGGATTTTTACAAGTTTTATTGTCTTATAACCAAGAATATCAGATTGAATGGATGGGAAGATGTTTTCTTGTATAAGTCATAGAAACAAAATCTGGTTTATATAGACATACTTATCGAGTTCTCTGAGTCTGTTTCCTTCCAGCAGGAAGATGGTAGAGAGATTTTTTCTTTTAAGTCTTATGTTAAGACATACAAGTTATCCTACACCAAGGCTGCAAGCTTGGTGGGTTTACCTTGTGAAGGGGAAGCTTAATTTTGCTCACATAAGATTCTGGATGAGCAAGGAAGCTTCAACAAGGTGAAGGCATTCAAATGTATTGGACTCAAAGATACCAAGACTGCTAAGATTTCTCATCTCACTCCAAATAATCGGATTCTACAGTTGTGGGTACAAGTATTTCTCGTAACAAGAAGGGGTGACAAGGATAATCTGAAGAAGAGTGACATCGATGTCCTAGATTTCTTTGTAAATCTACGGAAGATAAATTTTATGATGCATGTATTGATTACGATTAAGAATATAAAAGAAGGGAACTTGATATACCAAATCATTATGTACCCTACTTTACTACCAAAGCTGATAGTTTGGTGCTTAGAGTATTTCAATGTTGCATACAAGTCAAAAGTTCGGAATTGTAAGCTTATGCTGGTTAGTGATGATACATTGAAGAGGATGAAGATGAGGTTTTCTAGTGAATATGGATAATTCTATCCTTTATCTATGGAAGAATCTGAGGCAGCTCAGAAATATTCATAAACTCCAGAACCATCTAAAAAGGCAAGGAAGAAGAGAAAGCTTAAGAAAGTGGATGCTGAAGACAAAACTCTCAAAGCTAAGGAAACTCAGTCCGCACCTCCCAATCCAAAGAAACAGAAAGATTATACAGATGAAGTGGAATCCAAGTGGAGGGAAGACAAATAGAAAATAAAAGAAGGGGATCCATAGTTCGGAATGGACCTGGCTAAGGATAAGGCCTTAAGGGAAAAGCTACGGATGTGTTAGAAAAAGAGGTAAAAGAGAAAAAGTTGAAGAAAAACATGTCTGAAGCTGAGCTTGTTCAATCCCTGTTAAGAGATATTGAAATAGCCTCTGAAAAGATTCTCATTCCGGAAACCTTCGATGTCCCACCATCTTTACCAGAGACTCCAAGTAAGAACTATGTCACTCTGGAAAAATCCAAGGGTAAAGTGGTAGTTAAAGAGATAGAAAAATAAGCTCCTGAAAAAGAAAAGGAAGAGGTTTTTCAAGAAGAAGAAGAAGAAGAAGAAAGTGATGATCTTGATGATCTGATTAAATAGGTAGAAGAGTATCAAGAAAAATATGAATCTGAAAAGTTACCCACTCCGGGAAAGGCTGTTCAGAAAGAAAGTGGGAAAGATGAAGATAAGCAAGAGGAAGAGAAGGAAAATGTTTTATATGATGTGGAAGAATCCTATGAAAAGAATTTCCTTGAAGAAGGGGAATAAAAGGAGAAACTAGATGAAGATCTGATTATACAGTTATCAGAAAGTGAGGAAGAATCTCCAGATGATCAACCCATTCCGAAAGCTGCCAAGGGGAAGTAAGTTCTGATTGATACTCCAACAAAAGAAATTTTTAGGAAGAAGAAGGTTGGTTTTTCTTCTAAAAGGAAACTGGTGCCAGTTGAAGAAGAAAAATCTCCAAGAAAATTATCTGATTCGAAGTCATCATCACATGGTCACTATTTTTTGGTTGAATCTCTGAAAATTTTGGTGGACACCATTCTGATTTTCCCCACCATAGACTCCAGATTCTAGATGATGTAGCATAGTTTGAATCAGAAATCAGAAGCCTTATCTTTGGTGATGGATAAGTTTATAAAGATTAAGGCTGACCATAAAAGTTTTCTTATCAATTATGATGTGCATAGAAAGTCTTGGAGAAAAATAACTCTATGGTCTAAGAAAGATAAAGAAGACTTGGCTGTGTATGATAATTTTCAGAATGAGGTGAAATATACTTTTGACACTGAGGATAACAAGATTAAGAATCTTCAGGATGATCTGATCATTGAGAAAAGTTCTCAGAGTCAACAAGTGAAGGAACTGAATGATAAAACTAACTCTCTTGCTCAAAATTTTATAAGCGATAGAAATCTTCAGATTGAGCTTGAGAAAAGACTGGTAAATCAAGATGAGATAGTGAAAATGCATCAAGAGCCCATGAAGGCTCATGCAGAAGCTTTGAAAGCCCAAGAAGAAAGGATAAAAGCCTTGGAGAGGCAAGTTGAGGAAGACCAAAGAGACTTGAAGAAGCTCAAAACCTTGTTGAAGAAACTAATCCCAAAGGAAAAAGAAGACAAATAAATCCAATCCAATCTTTTTTTGTATTTGTTTTTCTTTGTAAAAAAAATTTCAACTCTAATAAAAATTTGGTTGGTTGTATCTTGTTATATACTAATGTTTCAGGTACCATATTTTCTTTTCCATTCCCTTCAATCCTTTTTAAAAATCACAAAGGGGGATAAGGAAAAATAACTACTCCTAAGGGGGAGAAGGAAAAATAACCACTAAAAGGAAGAGAAAGAAAATTTTAAAATGAAGAAGAAAAATTTCTAAGTGAAGATATCCTTAAAGTAAGGGGGAGTTTCTCACTATGAAGTTTTTCATTCCATTGATAATGAAAACTCCACTCTGAAAAACCATAATAAATTCCTTAGAGTTTCAATGCCTAAGGGGGAGTTTGTTGTATTCACTATCATCCATGAACAAAGGGAGATAAGTTTTAATTTCAAAGTCTAATGAAATTTTTCAAAGACCTTATATTCTTTTTCATAAGGATGTTTTTTCTTTCCAAAAGGGGGGAGATTTTTGAGTCAATAAGGTTCTCTTTATGACTTTTCCATTCCTTCTTGTTTTGAAAATCAAAAACACATTATACTTAAGCAAATAGATATTTTACTTCCATAAGGAAAATTTTCTTCTTTAAGGAAATTTACCCTAACCAAGATTTTCTTATACATATAAATATTTTTCTTAAGTAAAAAAACTAGATTTATAATAAAACCCCGGAATCATATAATGTCAACAATTGGAGCATTCTGTTTTTAGGATCCGAATTCTGGATGTGAAATGTAATGAAGTTCCACTATGAATTCTGGATGTGAAATCTAATGAAGTTCCACTTGGAATTCTGGATATGAACTCTTATGAAGTTCGACTCCGAAATTTTACTAGTTCGACTCCGAACTCTTATGAATTTTGACCCCGAAAATTTACTAGTTCAACTCCGAACTCTTATGAAGTTCGACTCTGAACTTTTACTAGTTCTACTCTAAACTCTTATAATGTTCGAATCTGAACTTTCATGAGTTTGACTTTGAACTCTTATTAAGTTAAACTCTAAACATTCATGAGTTCGACTCCAAAATCTTATGATGTTCACCTCCAAAATTTTACTAGTTCGACAACAAACTCTGTAAGTTCATATTCTAAACTCAGGTGAAACTAGACTCTGAATTTCCTTAGAAATTTATACCCCAAACTTCTATAGATTTCAATTTCTAAATTCCTATAAAACAGAATCCAAATATTTTTTTATCATAGACTCTGAATTCCATTGTGGTTAGACTCCGAACTTTCATTTACTTACATTCAGAATTATAGTTTTTCTAATGCTTACACTTGTTTCATTGTAAAATGATGTCATGCTTTCAGTTACACATGTTTTTCTATAAAATGATGTCTTCCTTTTTGTTTCTAACAAACCATTGGTTTAGTGACATGTGTACAGGTCCCTCAAACATTCAAGTAAAATATGACTATTGGAGGAGGGATCCAACCATTCCAACCGAGCCTATAAATAGGAGCTCATTTGAAAGAGCTCAATGACGAGTTGATCACTCTAGAGACTACACACTGTTAAGGTGATTTCTAGAGAGAGAATCTTTTCATGTTTTGTGCATACTGAACCACTCATTCAGATTGATTCATGTGACTCCTAATGTTGGTGATTACATTCGAGGGCTTCCGGGGATAGGAAGACAGAGGTGCCGACTACCTTGAAGTTCGAAGGCTTCCTTGCTGGGGAAGACAAAAGTTCCAACTACCTTGAAGTTGAGGGCTTCTGTGGATAGCAAGACATAGAAATCGATCTTCGTATCAAGGTCTTACCCTGGTGTGGGTCAGACATACTTTCTTGAAAGTGTAAATCAAGGGACCTTTATCCAAGGTTGTTGGATACCCTTCTCTTTGGGTTAAAAGACTTATATCCTGTTACTTGTAGTTTTTACTACTTGTTTTCCACTGCATTTCCTATTGTAAGGAAAGTATAATCTTATTATATTTTCTTACACTTGTACTATGATTAGTTTAGATTCTATACGCTTTAAGGTAGAATCTCATACTGTAAACTTTGGTTAAGTTTCAATTTCCGGATCCATATTCCCAGAACCAGTTTTTCTAAATCACTTTCCAGATTTAAACAAGTGCATAGAACTAGAAGTTTCTAACTTCATACATTGTCCCAATCTTTCATTTGTGTTAGAGGTGTTGTGAATTTTCATAAGTTTAACTTTGTTAAACTTAGATCTTTCATTATTTAAGGAAATTTTTTAAAGTATACAATTAACCCCCCCTCTTGTATATTGAGCATCTACATCATTATTTCGATCCTACACCTGATCCATTAAATATTAATAATACATGAAAACTATGTGTATGTGTATTGCATTTGAATAATGAAGAAACACCTTATTCTTGTGGGAACTTAATAATAAAGGAAGAGGATACATGAAGATGAAAACAAGATATTGGTTTGATGCATGAGTTCAATTCTAAATTCATATAGATTAAATTCATGTGTCTAGAAAATCATGCAAACATAGTTATTCATTGACCACATGAATACTAACTAAAATAATTGTATATTTAATATAATAAATTATCAATGTATTTGGAGAATAATTATCATGGAATTAAAGAGGAATTAGTACAGGTTATTTATAATGAATAAACACCCACGATAATAAGGAGTTATTAAAAATAATAGATGATATAATTAATTCGATCTTTCAGTAATGATTTCCTTGATACATGAATCGTGATTTATAAAATATTTTCTAAGGAGAAATGATGGGACATTAATCATAAATTAATAACCATAATAAATGGGGAAAGATTGCATGATTCCTTTACATAATTAAAAACAATAGGCATACCTAATATCAATGATAATGGATTTTCTATGAATTATGGAAATTATTTATATGGTAATTATGACGATATTATTCATGATATTATTTTTGTGAATATAAATGGACTTTGTAGCAGATGAAGATGAATATAGGTGAAGAAATAACTCTTCTGAATTTTAAAAGACCATCTGAGAGAAAATGATAGACCAAATAATCAAATAAATAAAGATATAAAAAACCAAGAGTTCTTAAAGGAGACACACCTTGGTATATTTAGATTAGGATAATCATTCCCTTCAAGATCTGAGAACAGTTTCAAGGAAAACATACTTGATGCATGTAACAATTGATGACCTTAAAAATTTTATATGATTAATCCTGATCCTATAGGCTTATATAAGAATACTATCATCCATAAGGTTAAATATATTACTAGATTTGGATCATCCTTGAAGATGTGAATAAGTATTCCAATGGATTTTATATTTATTGGAAAAAATATGGATTATGTGATGGGAAACAATTGTTGAAGGATATCAAAGTGGGATATATATAGATAGGACTAGATTTTCATTGGTTGTAACAATTATTGATGAGATTGGAGAATCCATGTTTTGGAGAATAACCAACATTGAAAGTGGTAGGATTTTAAGCCTAACATTGCAAATATTATGTTCCAGTCTCTTTGATATTATTATTTCGAAAAAATTAATGTTGTGAGTAATTATTAGGTGGATAGAGAACTCTAATAAGTTAAATAGGTCGAGTTAAAGGGAATTTTTGAAAAAGATTCACAAATTCACCCCCTATTAGTGTTCCATATGGTCTTTGGAATCGAACCTTATATAAATATTACATCATTTTATATGAATATTAAATATATATAAAAATAACACATGCCTAAAAATCATAAAGATTTTTTGTCTTTGGATACTAGATAAAAAATCATCTTATTTCCTGAAGGATCTTCAAACATATCCCATAAAATTCATCAAACATAGTACCTATATTAGACATATAGTACTTAAAACATATCTTCATAATTTGGGTAAATAAAAACATAATAAAGAGTGAGCTATGATTCTCAGTTAGCACAAATAGATGAGATATAAATTGATAATTATAATTAAGAATAAGATAAGATTAAGTGTATGAGAACTAGACCATAAATTATGAAAACATACCCAAATAGTAATAGAACATAAATGATGTGTCACAACATAAGTAGTTTTCATAATAAAATATATTGGTCATAAGATTACTGAATCATCAATAATCCACAACGAATCATGATTGTAAATCATAAGTATAATTCATAAGTTTTTAGAATACACTTAAGCATATAATTCATATGTCATGTCCACCCACTGAGACATTAATCAAATAGTAGTCATTGGTGTATCATGTATATACCTTATTGGGCTTGGTATATTCCCCCATGTACCCAATTGGTCTTGGGATAACTGCCCATGTACCCTTTTGTGCTTGGGCTAATGTCCAGTATATGCTTTTCATCTTGGGCTAACTTACATTGTACCCTCTTGGGATTGAGATTACTACCTATGTCTCTAATATTCTAATGAGAAATAAAATATTACACAATTAATTATAGGTATATAAAAAACACACCCATCATATAATGATAAACTATAAACATGTATGGAATAATATCACAAAACATTCATCAATTCATTAAAAATTAATTAACCCATGGGAAAAAATGGTTTTCATGAAAACATTATCATCGCAAGAAATTTATAGAAATGAAGTGGAAATTATCATAATATCATATCCATACTCAAAAATAACAATACATAAATTATTTTGACATATATGAAAATTCATTTATAAAGGAATTACAAAGATTCTTTACAAAATAATAAGAAATATCATTTTCTTTTGGTAACTTTAGAAAAAAATTAAAAATACTAGAAAAAAAAGAATAAGATTTTTTTAGTAAAACCAAGGAAACTTTTAAAATGATATTAATGATGAATAATTATTATGATTATTGGAAAATTGATTCATTCTATAAAAGTTTTAAAAATAAATTATTTTCACAGTTTTGTAATGGAATTAACAAATTAACTGTTTTGAACACAACAAGAATATTCTTTTAATTTTTTTATAAGAAAACATAAATATAGTCAAAATATACCTTTATAATTATTTTAAAATCTTATAATAACTTCCATAAAACAATTTTTAAGAACATTAATATAGAATAGAAATATTCCCAACCAAAAAGGCAATATAATGATAGATTTTCTTAAAAACATTATTCTAGTCCCTTTGAGCACCATAGAGAATAAAAATTTAAAGAATACTTTAAATAGATATATAATAATAAAATATATGGCTTTTTAATAGAAATAAAATTGAATTTCCTATAATGAAAATTGAAACATAATCAATCCCAAAAAAGAGAGATTGTAACATAAACCCTTACCTCAAGTAGAAACATTATTCTTACATGCTATTAACTATAGTATATTAAATTTTTATTTATTATAAATATATACCAAAACCATATTCATACATATCTTTCAATATATAATTTTTTTATAGTTTCTAATTTTTAATTAATTAATATATCTCCCTAAAAATCAATATTTAGGCGTTAACTGTTCTGTTTTCAATGTATATTTTGGTTTAGATATTATGGTCCTTGCACATTAATCATTTTTTATTTATCTGCATATTCATAATAATTTAATAAATATAATTTTTAATCATTATATATATTTTTAAAACTACCCATTTAAGGGAGGAATGAAAAATAAATTACATCACTTCGTGGAGGAAGTAATTAGCACATATGCATGAGTTGGGTTTTTATTTTCCAATGGATAGTAGAAAAATAATTTAAATAATAATTTATCATTATATAATATTAATTATGTTATAAATATTTTAAAAAATACTTAAATACATCTAAATAACCTTCCTTGAGAGCCGGTAATGAAAAATGAATTACATCACTTCATGGAGGAGATAATTCACACATACGAGTGAGCGATTCATTCATTTTACATTGGATGGATAGAAAATAGATTATTGTTAATATATAAAAATAATAAAATTTTAATAATTTTATGATTATTATTTTATTATAATAGGATGTACATAATAGATTCTAAGGATGTTCTAAGAACAAAATAAATATGAAAGAACCTGGTTAAGACAATTACCTTACATCTTCCCTAGGTATCCTCCTTTGGATTACACCTTAAGCCTTTTTAGGATGGTATTATGGTGATAATCGAACCCCTATTGTAAATTATGGAGATTTGGGGAGACATGTTTTATACTAAGATGCTCAAAATTCATGTATGTGTGAGCATACAAGGTTCCCTTTTATAAATGAGGAGAGGGACTCCCTTATAATTACCAATAAATTTAAAATAATATAAATTATTTCCCATGTAAATGTGCAAAAAAATGTGAAACATTTATAATATATGTTGAGTTGAGGTAACAATACACTCATCCATTCAAATAATGATATGGTTTTTATGATATTATATGCCTTACGCTTAGTTTAACACCTTTTAATCCCATTTAAACATTATCACGATAAGTTAAATTTTTATCCTGATGAAAAATTAATATGATTAAAAATGAAATTGACCGTATAAGAAAATTTATACATAAGGATTAAAAATATTTAATCCCTTTTATTAGGTTCAATTTCTAAAGGTGGTAGAAATTAATTCTTATGTTCGAAAATAAAACATGTAAACACAATTTTTAGAAGAAATGTATCCTCAAGCATAAAAAGAATTTTAATCACATTACATAACTATTAACAACCATTAAATGAATTTTAATTTACTTTTGTTAATATTTTATCTATATATTTAATTAATATTATTTATATATGTTTATTTCTTTAATTTATCAAGATAAAATACATTTCTAACATAGAAAAAATGTTTTTTTGAAAAATATCTCATTTTACTTCTAAAATATTTTGTCATCATTTATAAAAAATTTATAATAAATGTATGAATGATCATTAATATTTATAAATGTTTAAATAATAATTTTCTTTATGTTTAGTAATTTAAATAAGAGGAATTTACTTTTAAATAAAACAAATATAATAACATGATGTTTGTAAAAACATTTATATTTAAACAAGAACAATTAGTATAGAATTTCTTATCATTACTTAACCATTTCATGGATGTAATTAACTACAATTATAAAATATTACCTCAATTTTATCAATAAGTTTAATTTATTTCATTTTTGAAAGGTATCAAATTTAGAAAAAATATATAATTCAACCACAATTCAAAATAGTATATTTAGAATTAGTAGAATCCTTAAGATAATTCGACCCTTTTTAAAAATTTATTTATTTTATCTATTTCATTAAAATGTTTAATAATGTATTTTATTTTATATTTTAATAATTCCTTGTTCACTTAATTTTGGTGTTACATGCATCAAAAGATATCGAACACATCAATTTTATCAAAGAGAACATTTTCTAAAATAAATTGGTTTTACACTCTACCACCCATAAAATAGATTTTCCTTAAAAATTATGAAATTATTATATAAATATATATGGAAATTTATACTTCATTACATAACAAGGCTCCCACATAAATTTATCAAATATATGTTATTTCTATAAAACATTGACAAGGTGATTGGTCTTATTCTTCAACTCTATATCTCTTTGATCTAGAATCTATACAAGTTATTCCCCATAAAAAGATTATCTAGTTGTACAACCACTTAGTGTAGTACATGTGAAGGATCAACTATTTACTTACTTAAAATTGATATATGTAACAAATATTGAACTTGATATAGGTTCAGTAGAGGTTCCAAATGATAATCTACCATCCTGATAGGATCAATAATATCAGAGGATCCAATATATATGGGGTAGAAATTCCTTATTCATTCTATATATTATAACTTTATTCAAAGGTGTTATTCAAATGAACACATTTTTACAAAATTTGAACTCTATAATTTTCTATAAATTTCCATTATAAAATTTCTATTGAATCTATGTTGCTAAATGAATCTTACTTTCTCTTCTATTTTCTAATCA
This sequence comes from Viscum album, assembly GCA_963277665.1. Classification (NCBI taxonomy): domain Eukaryota; kingdom Viridiplantae; phylum Streptophyta; class Magnoliopsida; order Santalales; family Viscaceae; genus Viscum; species Viscum album. The sequence goes on from OY728145.1 coordinate 1,161,354,909, forward strand.
TTCTTAGGTCCCAATATATTTCATTTTTCAACATTATCCCAACTTATTAGAGTTATTAACTTATTTCCCTAGATACCCTTAAAAGGTGACATATGAATTCTTGAGTGAAATATATTGTTGTAATAAGATTTAACTCAAGGATGGTGTTGAACACAACTGACTTTCAAATCTATAACGATGGATCACAACATATATTTTAGGGGTTGAATGGTCTTCAAAGACAAACCATATATATTAGAATGATTTTTAGTGATAAAGTAAAACTCTTTATTCAATTATTTCTTAAGAATTATCTAAAACATTTAGTTAAACCACATATATTGATCTGAAATAGTTTAGTTTTATACTCTATGAAACCTTACAAAATCCTTAATATATATCCACAAAAGTTGATTAAAAGATAATTCTTCCCTAATAGAAATTAATTTTCATGACTTCATAAAGAGATCAACTATAACCCAAATGGAATTATATAATTTAGATGTCTTGGTAAGTCTTATGATAAAATCCATGGTGATGGTTTTCCTTTTCCATACAGGTATAGGTAATTATTGTATCTTAACATTGTAATTATGATGTCTAGAAATAACCTTAAAACATGCCAGGAATCAAGATACATACTCCAAAATTTCCATTCTCATATTTTCCAACCATAAATTCTCTCTAGGATCTATATAAAACATTGTACTTCCAAGATGGATATAGAATGATAAATTATATGCTTTATCCAATAGCTCATTCTTCAATTCTAGTATTGGTGGGACACATACATGGTTCATAAATCTTATAATTCCATCATGTTCATGATTGAACTCTAGAATATTCTTTTAAATCTCCACATATTCGAAATACACCTCTTTAATATTTATATGGATAAATGGTTGAATGGTCATATGAGATAGTTAGTATTTATCTCCATTCCATTTTATTTCAGGGTCCATCTTCTGATAATACATAAGTGTTAGATCTATTTTAATCCTCACCATGGTCATGATCACATGGTCCTTCTAACTCAGAGAATCAGTTACCTTGTTTGACTTCCCAAGGTGTTAATGTATTGAGTATTCATAATATTTAATCATCTATAACCATATCATTTATCATATATTCAACTATTTCATTGTGAATATGTACTTAAATATTTTTAATCAATATATATATCACACCACTCACCATAAAGATAATTCGTATATATTTTTTAAATTAAAAACTACCTTGGTCGGCTTCAAATAAAGAATCGGGTAATTTTTCTCATGAACCTTAAATTGGAATAACGGATATACAAATATCATGTCAGTATTCATGAGAATACATCCCAATCCCTTATTTAATGCATCATTATATATCACAAATCTTTCTTCACTATAGGTTAGTATAAAAAAAGGGGAACTAACCAACCTTCTCTCTATATCTTTAGAATTTTATTCATATTCATATATCTAAAGGAATATAGATCCTTTTAATATCAAATTGGTTAGTGGGTTTGATAACCATGATAAAATTTTCATAATGCATCAGTAGTATCTAGAAAATCCACGAAAATAATAGATCTTGGCTATAGATGCTAGTTTGGGAAATTTATTAGTATCTTATATCAATGAAGGATACATTGATGTACCCTTGATTGCAATTACATAGACCAAGAATGATACATTATATAGCTAGAATAAAAACATTCAAATTTTTGTATTGAAAATATCCTTCCTTAAGGTCTTCAACACAATCCTTAAATGATCATTATGATATTCCTTTAAATAGGAATATATGAGAATATCATCTATAAAGAACAAATAAAACTAATCAAGGAAATATTTAATGGCCCTATTCGTTAGATTCAGGAAGATAATGGTTGAATTGGTAAGTCCAAATGGAATTACTATGAATTCATAGTGTTAATACCATATACAGAAGGTTGTATTAGGTATATCCTACCTTTGAACCTGTAACTAATGATATCCATATTGAATATTAATCATTAAAATGTATTGATCTCTATATAGATGATCAAAAAAGTCTTTAAAATAGGGTATATGATACACTTTTTTTAGAGTGTCATTGTTAAGTTCCTGATAATCACTACAAAGACACATTAACCCATCTTTATTCTTAATATAATGAACAGGTTAACTACATGGTGATAAAATATGGTATATGAATCCTGTTTTATATTATGTTGGAGTTGCTTCTTTAATTCCATCAAATCAATTAAGTCCATTCTATAAGGAGTAATTGAAATAGTTATAACTCCATGTTTGAGTTCTATAGAAAAATCCACTTTATGTTTAAGGGGTAAGACTAAAAAAATATCTAGGAAATATGTTGACATATTCCTCCACAATATTCAAATATTTAGGGTTGATTTTCCCCAAACCATTTTTGATAATTACCCCTCATGAACAGGCAGTAATACCCATATAACAAAATTAATTTCCATTTAATTTTCATGTTTATACTCGCATCGGTAGATAATACTAGGTTGATTTGGAATATAAAATATGAATTATATTCCTCAAAAATTAATGTGGGATATATATATATATAATGAAAATATATTACAAAAATGACATTATATTTGATTATAGGGAGAATAAAAATATTTTAAAAAAGAAAATTTACACAAAATTCTATTATAGAGAAGTTATAGACTTCTGATTCAATAATCATAACATTATGAGTTTTTACTAATAATTAAATATAAAACCATTGAGGATATGATCTGGTAATCATATATAATTATTATGATATAAAAGAGTTGGTAGAACTATATCCAAATATAGAATTTAAAGTTGAAAAATTCATAATAAATTGACCTTTCTCTAATCGATTTAGGTTATCATCATTTTCCTCAAAAAATGTTATTGTAGGTATCGAGAATAAATAATTAGAGTTAATAATAACATGATAATGAAAATAAATCCTATGATCTCCACAATTTTGACAACTCATTATCAACTTATGAAACTTCAGGTTCCTCCTAAGTCAACTTAGTTTATCTTATATTTCCATATGTTCTATCCTCTCATCCCTCATAACCTAATCATAAAAAATAAATAATCCCTACTTTGATACCAACTTAGGTGACCCAATAATCACTTAAATATTACCTCATTTCATATAAATATTTAATTTATCTCACAATAATACACACCTAATGACCATAAAAATTTAGTGTATTTGGAAACAAGATACAAAATCAACTTATTTGAAAAATGATATTCAATATATCCCACAAAAGTATTATCATATAATACCCCTGTTTCACATATAATATTTAAATCCTTTCTTATTAACATAGGGAAATAAAAATATAAGAAAGGGTGAGCTTAGATTCTCAGTAAGGGTAGACATGATAGATATCAATTGATGATCGTAAGTTAGCATAAGATATGAATAATGGTATGATAACAAGAAATTAACTTACAAAAATATAACTAACAAGGCATATACCACAAATCATGAGTCATGGAATAAGTCTTTTTAATAAACAATCTACGAGTTATAGGATTTTTAAATCATGAATAATCAATCATAATACCTAGGTGCATATGAAAAACATAAGGCACAAGTTTTTGACATACAGTTATGCATATAGATCACATTTCAAGGCTACCCAAAAAGATATTTATCACACAGTAGACTTGGGATAACCACCCATGTACATTCTTGGGCTTAGGCTAACCACCTGTATTCCCTCTTGAGAATGGGAAAACCAACCATGTACCCTCTTAGGTTGGGGATAACTTCCCATGTGCCCTATTGGTCTTGGGCTTACCACCCATTTACCCTCTAGGTCTTGGTATAACTACTCATGTACCCTATAATATAATGAAATATAAAATATTACCCAGTACATTCATTAATTAATAATATCTTATTTAACCCATGGGAATGAAATTAGTTTCATGAAAACATTATTAAAACATTATCATGGTAATACATTGAAAGAAATTAAGTGGATGGTATCATAATATTATTCCCCCAGTTAAACATAATAATAATTGAAGGATGTTGACATATATTCAAAATACATTTAAAAAATCGGTAGAAATATTCTTTGAAAAACAACAAGAAATATCATTTTCTTTTTATAACATTAAAAAACCAAAAAAGTACAATAAAAATGGAAATATAATGTTATATCTAAAACCATGAGAAAATTTTAATAAATATATATAATTAATATAAAAAATGATAGTGGTAAAATCCATTTATTCCATAAAATATTATAAAAATATTCATTTTATTATTTTGTAAAGAAAGTTAAAAATTTACCGATCCAAAAATGATAAGAAGATTCATTTAAATTGTTGGTAAATAAAGTAAAATATAGTATAAAAATACCTTTATAAAACTTTAAAAGGTAGATAATAACTTCTATTTTTTAAGAACATGTAAATTTAAGAGAAACATTCCCAACCAAAAAAGGAGAAATATAGATGACTTTTCTTAAAATCTTTATATTGTTCATTTTTAGTAACAACATGGGTAAATAGAAATACTACCTGAAAAAACCCTAAAATAACCATAAAATAAGAAAAAATGGGTTTTAAAATATAGATAACATATAATATCCCATAATAGAAATTGAAACATAAACAATCCTAACATAAAAATAGATTATAACATAAACCCTTACCTGAAGTCACGACTTGCTTCATACATGATCTAAACTCATGTATAATAAATTTATATTTATGATAAATAAAATAAAGACAAATATTTATACTTATATTACCATATATAATTCCATTATAATTTTTAATTACCCTTTATTAATAATTCTCCATTAATATTAATATTCAAGTGTGAATTGTTTTTTTTCATGTATGTATCAGTTCATAAATTCTGGTTTTTTCAAAGTGGTCATGGTTTCATCATATCCAAAATATTAATCAAGAAAATAAATATAAAATTTAATTATTATATATAATTTTATAATTATCTGTGTAAGGTAGTGCTAAAAAATAATTTATATTACTTCATGGAGGTGGTAGTCCACACGATTGCACAAGTGATATTTTCATTTTTAAATGTATAAGAAAAATGAATTTAAATAATAATTTATATTTAAATAGTCATACTTATGTTATAAATATCTTATATAGTCATTAAAAACATCTAAATAACCTGTTTTGAGAGGTGGTTTTGAAAAATGAATTACATCTCTTCATGGAGGAGGTTGTTTGCACACACACATGAGTGGCAATTTAATTTTCCACTCGATGGATAAGAAGAATAAAGCATTTATCACATCAACATAACAAAATTTTATTATATTTATGATACTTATTTCATCATATTAGTATGGATATAATATATTTGGATGAGGTAGTATAATAAATATACATGTAATAACTTTGCCAAGATAATTAACTATTCTTCAAGGATACCCCTTTGGATTACACCTTAAGCATTTTTAGTTTTTACTTTTGGGAACAGAAAAAACAATAGAACCTGGTTAGGAGGGAAGGGAATTGTTTTGGTCATATATTGGATAAGATATGGTACTCAAAATGTGCGAATAAGTAGAGATAGGAGGCGCCCTTTTATAAATGAGGGTAGTGACACTTTGTAAATACCTTTAATTTTATAAAATTATAAATTCATTTTTAGTTAAAAGTGGAACCAAATAAGACTAATTTAGAATATAATGAGTGGGGATAACAAAAAAATCAAAAAATAAAATTAATATCATGATTTTATTATATTATAATCCAAATTCATTTGTTTACCCCCTTTTAACCCTTACCAAGATAACTTTGTTTTTTACTATAATAACTTATTTTTATAATGAAAATTGAAATTAAAATTATAATAAAATTTGGAAACTGATATTAAAAAATTGGATATATTTTATTAGGTTAAATATATCAATTTGGTATAAACTAATTCTAATATTTTCACACAAAACACATTAAAACTGTATTTAGAAAAAATGTGTCTTTAAGAAATAAAATTATTTTACATTCATTCCACACCTAGTAACTTCCATGTGATAAATTATAATTTATTTTATTGAATATTTATATATATTTATTTAAATTCACTTATAAATAGTGATATATTTAATTTATTAAGATAAAATACATTTTAACAAAAAATTGTTTTCTGAAAAATATCTCATTTTTTCCTTCAAAATATTTTACTTTCATTAATAACCAATTGATAATAAATATATTAATGATTATTAATTTTTATACATGTATAAAAAGTAATTTTCTATAAGTTTAATAATAAAAATAAGAGTAATTTACTTCTAAAATAAATATATTATAAAATAATGTTTTTAAACAGAACATTTTTGTTTAACCAAGAATTATTAGAGTAGTTTTCTTTATAATTACTTAACCATTTCATGGATGTAATTAATTTAAATTATTAATTATTAATTAAATTTTATAAATAAATTTTATTTATATCATTATTACAGAGTATTAAATTTAAAAGAGAAGCATAATTTAACCAAACAGTTCCAAATATTCTCTTTAGAATTAATTGTATTTACTCAACTGAATTCAATCTTTTTAAAAAGTAATTTATTTTATTAATTTCATTTAACTATCTAATAATTTGTTTAATTTTGTATTTTAACAAATCACTATTCACTTAAGTTACGTGTTTCATGAATCATATGGTATTGACCACATTAAATTAATTAAATATTTAATATTATAAATCTCAGGGTGTTATAAAACAATCAATGCTCTAGAACTTGAATGTTTCATACACCACATCATTTACCAATTTTCCTAGTCTATGTTCCATTATAAGTTTAAGTAAACTATAACCTTACCAAACTAGTGTAATACTCACCAGTTTCTTCCCAAAAACATATCCTAAACATTTTAATGATACAATTATATCATGACTTGACCCCTCCAAGATTCCTCCCGATTTAGTAATGACATCAAGAGTGATGCCCCCAAATCCCTACTATAATAGAATGAATCTACTATAATTCTATCAAACCACCTTATAATGAAAACTATGTTGGTCATGAAGTACCCAGTGGATCATGTAGGTACAATAAGGGGTGAATCATTTTTCACAAGTTTTACAGATTTTATTACATTCACATTTACACCTAATTAAATTTGAACCTCTAAACCTTTTAGGATAAGTAGATCATACCTATAAAAAAAATTATACCACATGCAAGACAGAATGGAAATTAATAAAAACATATAGTATTTTTACAAGATTTTCCCCCAATGTGGGTGAATACATACTCATTGTTTTTGTGATGATCTGTGTCAAAAATTCTCCACTAGAAATCAATCAGTAATTACAAGTTGATTGGTCATATATCACCCTAAAACCATAGTGATAGGTATGAAACACTTCCCAAATGATACTTATATCCCAAAAATGTTATTTATACTTTAATCAAAATAGTTTTTTATATTGGTATTCCACCAGTGTTTACAAGTACAACACTAACACAATGAGAAATATGAAATAAACATCAAGCGTCTACTACAACACAAAACTTATCATCCTCTTCGAGACACTATGATAAACCAATTTTTCACTTTCTCACTTCAAATGAAAGTCTTATACTACCACCAAGTGTAATTAGAAATACATTATGCTTTATGACTCAGTATAATCTTCTAAATGAGTGAAAAATATCACTTCCACTTCATCTCACTGTTTTAATAGAATGAACAATTGAATATTCATCAACAATATATAAGTTGAATTATTATTAACTTTACTAAAATTCATTGATGAATCTTAGAAAAATACTCATAAGTGTTTTATTCAATCACTAAACCCATGAAAAATTTCCTTTATTTATTCATTAATTATGGAAATTATATTTTTCAGGAAAATATCATTCATTCATTGAATACTCATCACTACGTAATGAATATAATTTATCATATAAATGGTTCTATTCTTTTTATCAATCAAAAGTATAAAGTATTCATCATATTGAAATAGTACCACAAAATATGTATAAAATCCATGATTATATTTCAAAATATAGTCCTTGGGTTTCTTCTTCTTTGTGTGAGTAAACAGAAGTTGCTAATAATTCAAGTAACACAACTTCATCTTCCTTCACGCAAATGTATCATAACATAATATCACTTATTCCTTTACATATAGTGAAAAAAATGTTATCTTATCACTACCTAAATTGTTATATAATTCAATAAATAGTACTTTCATATAGATTATCTCAGTTCACAATACATTTTTTCATAATAAGTCAAACACATGAATTTTTTCCACTTAACATCAAGTCATACATATGAAACACTCATTAAGTATGAATATCATTTCATGCATATATCTCATGATACTTCACATAATACTATATGTGGTACCTATTCTATATTTATTTTTCATATAATAGTATACATGAGATTCTTAGTAATTATCCATCACATATTTTCAGGCATGCATAAATGACAGTTGTCATATTTGTATAAACCTGGTTAGCATAAATAGATCACATGAATATATGCCCTCTTCTCGAGTTCCATCTTCACATAAACCAATAATTATACACATTTTCTTATATACTTCTCATAACTGAGTTAAAATAAGGAAATATCTCATAAAATCACAACAACATCATATGGACATCAAGTTGTTAGATAACTCATCACGAGAACATGAAAATTTCTTTGCAGATACAAATCTCCCACAAGTCTCAATTTTGGTTTGCCTCTCTCAAAAATATCTCTCAAGAATGTATTAAGATCCAACTTAAAATTACCACATTTGGGGTACTTATAGATTAATACCCACTGAATCAATGCCCCCAATAAACATGGATAACCCCTTGTTACACCTACATACTCTGGCTTATGAAAAATTGATATTCACCATCACCGCCAAACCATTTTTATCAGTTTTAGTTTTTCTTTAGGCTGACATCCATTTAAACATGAAAATTATGTTTCATGTAAATTTGGTCATATTAAAATCTTCATAATAATCATATGATTATTGTAAGATTTATCCTGATGATTTGGTTATCATTTCAAGAAGATCCTGATGAACAATAGTCATGTGATGAACTTTCTAGAGAAGACGACGACCACATGAGATTTGATAGTCGAGATATGTCCAATCCAACGACATCAGTTTATTACTTATCTTTTTAATGGATCAATATTAATGTTATTATCTTAATCACACATCAATTATACATTTGGTATATCACTTACTTTTATCAAATGGTGCATCCTTGTCTAACAAGAAGCGTGTAATGGGGACCGTAATCAATGCATGTTGTCACTTCCCCATGTTGTCACTCTTCGTCGCCATGAAACCCTTCAAGGTGGAATACCTATGATCAATTATTACTATCCATGGGTGGTCTATGAAAATTATCACTCTTTTACTCTCATGTTGGATGGATTGGGTGTTTTATTGACCAACTAAGTAGTGGATGTGGTCCTCCTTGGCTGGCAAGTGTGTGGTAGGTAACTTTTTTGTTACTCTAAAATAAAAGAGTCACCACTTCCATTCCATAAAAAACACCAAAAGACTAAAAATAATTTAGCATCTAAAATAAAATGGAGTAAAAAATGTATCTTAATAAAACTAACACATGTCTTTTGAATATAATTCCAACTGAACAATAATCACATTAATTATTTCTTTATTTAAGTAAACTCTTCTAATTGAAACATCCTTGACAAATTAATAATTATCAAGAATAATTCAATGCAAGAAAATACATACTTCAATCACTATAACATTGACTTAAAATAAGAAAAACACATTGAAATAAAATAATACATAATTATTAATTTAATAAGTTTGGGTTCTTTAATACCCCCTTTGGATTTTTTTAATACCCATTTCACTTCAAAAGTAAAAGTTTTATTCTCTTCCTTATTGAGAATAAAAAATTATATAAGTAATATAAATAAAAAAACTCATATAATTATATAACAATTGAATTTTTCTTCTTCTCCCCTTTAAACATTTTATTTCATAAGAGATAAAACAGAAGAGAAATTCAACTTGATCTTTTTGAGAGAGGGAAAAAATCACTTTTTTATAATTAAAAGAGTTTTTAATTAATCATATCCAAGTTTATGTGGGTTAACCCAATTTAGAAAACAATAGTGAGAAATTTAGGAAAAAAATATGTTAATATATTTTTCATAATGTGATGTTAAAAATGAAACCTTCTTTCAAGGGTTGTTCAAATGATTTTCAACTAATCTCTTGATTTCTCTAAAAAATCAATTAAAACATTCAACTACATAAATGTAATTTGTCTTTGTCAATAAAGTTTACCTTTTTCAAAAAAAAATATTTGTTTTTACCAATCTATTAAAACTTATTATTCATATATAGATAGGAGTACATACCACATTAATGAGACACTTTATTTTTTAGAATTTTAAATCATCAGATAATTCTTTTACCAGAACATCAAATATTCCTATGATTCCAATTAATATATTAAACAATGATAGTTGTTTAGATTTTTTCCACCCAAAGAGATGAGATTCATTCATTTTATTTATCTTGGTTGTCATTATTCTATAATGAACTCGAAGAACAATTTTAACACCAAAAAATTTGTTGTCTGAAGGCAAAATTTCACCAATTGAAATAAAGAGTTCAATGATGGATAGCCTCTTGGATTCTATATATTGGTTTCATAGAACTCAGATCTTTAAGACCCCCTAAATACATGCCTCACCTTCAATTTTCTTCATAGAAGAAATATATGAAAAATATACACGAGAATAAGGTAAGCATTCCATGATTTTCAGTTAGATTATTAGGGAAGAGATTTATCCCTCAACATAGAAAACTAATCAATAAAGTTCAATATTTATGAAATATAATTAATACATTTACTATCCATATTTTATCATTTAAGGAAAAAATGGGATTCCTAATATCCTCATATTTCATCTTAGATAGAATAGGATTATTTACATTAGAAATTAGTTCTCTTTAATTATTTTGTTCTTGCTACAGCATCTTATACAATTCTAACTTCTCCTAACATATGAATATGTATTATAATAGAACATTCTTATACTTATTCTTTTGTGTAAACTCATTATTCAAAGTATCATTTTTAACATAAGAATCCATGAATTATTTTCATTTATTCTTCACTAGTTCTATTTTTTTGTGAAACTAATTCATAATTTTTTTAGTAATGTGCCCTAAAATTACACACTTTCGAAAAAAATATCTTGAAATCATAGGGTTATCCTTTATATACAATCTCTCATGAAACTTTTATTTTTTATCTTGATCTCCATGCACCAAATCAATTATTTTTTTTATGAGATTAATTTCCTTTTCTAATTTAGATTTATTACACTATAATTGTTGTATATGAACTATTAAAAAAGTTCTTTTTATGGGGTATTTTATTCCACACTAAAAAAAACCTTTTCCTTGGTGTGACATTTATTGAATCCTTATTCTTGAGTGTAGCTTGCTTTATAGTTCTCAAAACACTCTTCTACTGCTTATACATGAGGGAAAAAAATTATTCTTTTTTTTATTTTCTTATATATTTTTTATGGTTTTTTATTTATATGTATATATTTGTAGTGTATAGTTGGTACATACCAACACTCATCATAACTTTGAACGCTTCTTCTACAATAATCAAATAACTATTTAAGAAACTAAAATATATTCATGATAGAAAATTTATTATTTATCTATAAATTATGATTCAATTATATAGTAATTAATTTAAAATCAGATATACTCCACATTAATGTTGAAATTATGTAATTATCATGTATTTAAAAATTATTCCAACAGTCAATGGCCTAATACCCAAATTTCTAAAAACCTTAACAATATCAAAAAAGTATTGATTTCTTATTCTTTGATAAAAAATTTATAGCTTTTAATTCTTTTTATTTTTTAGATAATGTGATTCTTCATCTATGTTTATTGTAGGGGGAATACATAACACTCATCTTCACATAAAACATTGATGATATGGTGGGTTTATCAGTATTCTTCTTTATCCACGTTTAACAATAATTATTTTTGGAATTTTTACTTACTGATGCAACGGTATTGGTAAAAAATGAAAATTCTAGAACAAGGGATAAAATTTTCAATGACCCTACAAAAAATTCATATTTATATAATCTCAAGAACACATTTACACTTAAATGAGGCTTTTTGAGAGTAATAATGTTATTATAATTTCACTTTAAAACCTTCTAGATATCAACATTTTTTGAAGATTCATCTTGGGCGTTATCTATATTTCTATACATTAACTCGAACTCATGACATTTTAGATTTAGGGATTTCTTCTAGTCATAATGTGATTTCACCATATATTCACATTATTTTGGGAAGTCTTTAATTGTGTTTCCATTAAAAAATTTGAAATTTACTTCCATTTCAAAACTCTTCATATCATGAATTTTTTTCTTATGCTCAAAAACATTTTGTTTGTCTTCAAGTTGGCTCTTAATTTTATGAAATTGATCATCATGAATTTGATTTACCACCAGTAGAGAATTATTAAACTTATTAATTATAATTTTATTAACCTATATCAATTATTCATTAACATTCATACAGGTTATGATTATTTTTTCCGATTAATGGATGACTTCTATATAATCTTTCTAAGTGAACTTGTTCTCACAAATAGTCCTTTGTAATTCATCTTCAACCAGAGTGAATATTTCACTTAAATGTATACATAATTTTCTTTTGATTATTCCAGAAGAATTATTGTCTCATCATTATATTTTATTTCTAAATAAGATTCCTTAATACCATGGTAGTTTTATGAGATTATTCTAGTGTATTAATCATCACAACAATGAACTTTTCAGTTAATTATTTCTCAGACACATTTATTTGAAATTATTCTTTAACAGAAGATAAATGTTCATTATAAAGTGATATAATCTATTCTATGTCTTTAGTAAGTTTTGTGAGAAGTTTTCATCTTTGAAACTTATTTGACAGGGATTTCTCCATATCGCATGCTTCGTCTTCCAGCTGTGACTTTTCATCATATAGTCCCTTGATAAAAGAACATATATAAGTAAAAACCATGATATGAAATTTAATTAGGTAATATTTGATTCTAAATAAAAATAACCAAGTTATTCAATAAAATATTCTTCATCACTTATTTAGCTTTAATTATCAAAAGGGTCATTATCAACTGATTTAACATATAATATTGATAGACTAACACTCTAAATAAATCTAGTTTTTGGTGTAACCTTTTTATTGGTCAAATTATTTTTCATATTTCTTGCCTCTTTATTATTTTTATTCTTCTTGGTTTTTTAAGATACCTTCTTATTGGAACTAATAGAGATAGAATCTAAATTTTTCTTCTAAAACAACTCAATTACTTCTTCAAATTCAATTAGGCACCGTATATAAGTCTAATAACATCATCTGGGATAATAAGGTATATCCAGTCAGGGGTGACACATTTCCTTTGATACCAATTTATGCTTTCAATAGATCATAAATGTATAGTGAGAGGTGAGGGATGTGAATCAGTGTACAAATTTTTTACCACTTTGTTTTTATTCACTTTTAACACCGATTTAATTTGAACTTATACACTTGTTTGGATGTATAGGGCTTCCCTATAAACAAAAAAAATGATACCACATTGAAGACAGAAATTAAATGAAAAAAACACACAATATTTTAATAAGGTTCCTCATGATGTGGGTGACTATGTCCGTGTTGTGTTTACGATGAACAATGTCACGGATTCTACACTAGAAATCAATAAAAATTTACAAATGGGTTAGTGAGGTATCACCAGAAAACCATGGTGGGTAGGTATGAACTAGTTCCAAAACTATACTAATATCCCACCAGTGTTCTTTAAAATGGATTCCCAATTTTTTTATTTTTAAGTTCATTACAATAGTTTTTTAAATGAAAAACAATAACAAAATGAAAAATACCAGTCAAACTTCAATCTTCCACTGTAACACCAAACCAATCTTCCATTTTAGAGCAACTGAGATAACATGATTCCACACCTTGTCACTTAAATAGACAATCTTCAACTACCACTGCATTTATTTAATAAAAATATATTCAATACAACACAATATACACTTTTTAATGAGTTCAATATATCATTTCCACTTATAATCACTATAACAATAAAATGAACCGCTGAATATTCATTATAAAGATTCATGTTTTCTTCTTACTCACATTACTATAATATATTCCTTCAGCTTATAATGATACTTCTAAGAGTATTTTTCAATCACTAAACACCTAAAAATTGTCTGTCATTCCTAAATTTATAACATAAATTATATTTTTCATGAAAATATCACTCATTTATGGAATACTCATCACTATATCATCATTGTAAATTATCATATGCATAGTTCTATTTTATTTGTCACATAAAATTATATGTTATTTATTATTCTTGAAATATTTTCACTGAAAAATTATAAAATCCATACTTAGGGATTTCAATATAGTATGTGGTGTTTCTTCTTCTCTGTGTAGAAAATAGAAGTTTTTACTACTTTTTGCAACACAAGATTAACTTACTTTGAAAAAAATGTATCATAAAATGATATCACGTATTCCATGACATATAGTAAAACAAATATCTGAATTCCCCAATGCCTCTATAATTATATAAATCTAGGAACAAAAATATCTTGTTTCTTAGATCAGCTTGCAACACATTCTTTCACAATAACTCAAACACATTCACTATTTTACTCAACCTCAAGTCATACACGTGAATCTCTCATTATGTATAAATATCATTTGATGCATGTATCTCATTATATTTTTCATAATAGTATAGGTAGTACCTATTAAATATTTATTCTTTGAGTAATAGTATATATCGGAAAATTCATATTTCTCTTTCACATATTTTCATGAACACACAACAAACACTGGTCCTATTTACTCGGGCTAGCTTCATATAAATGGTTTACACAAATCTATGACCTATTTTCTATGTCCATATTCACATATACTAGGAACTCAATGTGTTTTATTTTATCCTTAACATAATAAATTAAAAATTAATAAATACCTCATATAATAAGAACAACATAATATGATTGTTAAGGTCTCATTTGACTTAGCACGAGTGCATGAAACTATATTCACAAATACATAGCTCCCTCAACACTCTTTTTCAAAATGTATCTGTCAAAAATAGCTCTCAAGAATGTGTCATGATCCATCTAAAAATGACATTATTTGGGGTATTTATATAGAAATCCTCACCAACTCAGTTCTCCCAAAAACATGAAAAATGACTCATTTCACTGACATACACCAGCTTATGCGATAATGAGAATCATCATAACCACAAAACAATTTTGAACCATTTTGGTTTTTCATTAGTTTGATCTTTATTTAAACTTGAAAAAAGGATTTATATAAATTCAATCTTATTTGAATCCTTATAAATATCAAAAGATGCTAAAAATATTCAACTCAATTATCCAGACATCTCTACATGATGATCTTGATGAATATTAGTCCTCTGATGAGCTTACTGGAGAAGATGATGACTGCACATGATTAGATAGTCGAGATTAGTCCAATCCTACTATGTTGCTTCTTTTTATGTATTGTTAATGGAGTGAAAGGAACACTTAACTAATTACCACATCAATTCTTCATTTGGTATCACATTTCCTTTTACAAAAATATGTAACCTTAATTAGAAAGAAGAATTTAACGGGGTCCACACCTGACATCTATTTTCACCTTCTCATGGAGCCACTCTCTATCATCATACCGCCCTATATTATGGATCTCCTTTTCTCACTTATGCCTATATTTGGTCACACTATACACATATACACCCTTGGACTCCCATGATGGTTGGCTAAGGGGTTTGACTAACCACTTAAGCAGTGGTTGTGGTCCTCTTTTACTGGATATTATGTGATAGGACACTTTTTTTTGTTACTCTCATATAAAAGATTTACTAATTTCATACCATAACACCCACCAACAATCCATTCAAAATACATCAACTTCTAAACTCAAATAGAGAAAATAATGTGTTTTAATAATACTAACATAATTATATTGAAATTAAGACTAGCTTAACTATCATCATGTTAATTGTTGCTTTTTTTAAAGTGATTCTTAAAAAAACATCCTTTCCAACATAATAATTTTGATGAATAACTCAATGATATAAAATAAATACTTTAATCACTATAACTTTTAATTATCTATATACAGACACATTGAAAAAAAACATAAAAATTATTACATTAATCAGTTTTGGTTCTTTATGCATGTAACTACTTAAAAAATAATTTTAAAAATATATAAATGATATAATTGAAGAGAGTATGATGCTATATTAAGTAGCTTCCACTTAATTACTCTCATGTTTCAATATAAATGAATCATACTAGAGTCACGTAGTATATAATAAAAAAAAGATAATACAACCCATCCCAATGTAGGTAAACGTCAATCAAATAAATCCCCACAATCACACTCTCTCGAAAAGAATAAGTAATAAATAATATAATATGAAAAAAAAAATATCTCATAAGATAGGGTATATATATCATTATACATGAGACAAATAAAAAATAAACGAGGAATAAAAAATTGAGGACACTTCTGTCATTATATAGTGGACATATATTAAGGTAAAGACAATTTTGAGATCATGGGATTATAAAAAGTATAAAAAATGGAGAAATTAAACGGGATCATAGTGTATGATTCCATTAAGAAAATAATCAAGAATTATAAGGTAGAAATTGGTTTTATGGGGGAATTTGATATTCTCAAATATAAAATAATAAATTATGGTGACTTAAGAATAAAAATTAAAAATAAAGAGACAAGATTAGTGCATTTATTAGTTTATTTGAGATGAATAAGAATAAAGAAAACACTACAGATCTTGAAGAATAAAAAAATATAAATAATATGAATTTGTTCTAAATTTGAAGATCATATAGGTATTAAAGATAAATAATAAGAATACGATATTTTTATGACATCTATGATTATAAAAGTTTGAGATGAAGAAAACAGAGTGAGAGTTCGATCTGATTTAAATGTATTATTTTATTGGTGTTGATAAGTTGAATAAAATGACAATCTACTAGGATTGAAGACCCTAAAAGCTTAGTATTTAGTGAGATACCTGTATGATAGTATGTTATTCAAGCCTATGAAGATAAGAAATAGTATTGGCCGAGTTGTAGACATTTTACAAGAGATATGATGGAATTAAAATATCATCTTATAAGAAGAATGATATCTATTACATTAATGCAAAAGAATCATGTACAATGCTTTTGATCTAGTTCCAATAAGTACATTGAAAATAAATTTTAATATATATGGTGGGTCTCCATAGAACCTATTAAAATCAGGGTATATAGGGATATCATAGTGTGACTCTATCAATATAGTGTGAAACTAAAAAAGGAATTCCTATGTGAGATAGACTTTTTTAAGTCAAGCGATTCTTCAGTATTGAATGTAACATCCTCTCATAACTCACCATAAATAATAACATGATCATTATTCTATGCGGCCTTCAACATGCCTCCTCATACTCTAGGGGCTACCAACTAGTATAAAGGGTGTAGGGTGGTACTATGAGGAGACTATACACATTTTTTTGTGTATCAATGACATTGAAAATAACCAAATAAAGAGACCATCCATACCATTAGAATAAAAAATATAATAAATTTAAAACAATATTTAATAATAAAATGTTGATATATAAGCATATTAGACGTATTAAACAATGGGATAATCTCATTTAAAAATAAAATTCACAATATAAATGAAAGAAGTGGTTGTAAAATATCCATGAACATTACCTCATCTCGATCTTCACATCCCACTCAAGTTTCTCTAGCTCGATCATGAAAAATTGGGCCTCGGTCAAACTTATACCTGTGACTAAGTGAAAGGATACATAGGTACCAAAGTACCATTACCACCCATGAAGGGTTTTATTATATAACTTAGTTGGTAACCACCAACATAATCTCATGCATGGATATTAAATACAATGATATGTGTATGTGACATGCTTAAA
Organism: Viscum album; assembly: GCA_963277665.1. Lineage (NCBI taxonomy): Eukaryota > Viridiplantae > Streptophyta > Magnoliopsida > Santalales > Viscaceae > Viscum > Viscum album. The sequence continues at coordinate 1,161,372,961 of OY728145.1, forward strand.
ATAATATAAATGAATGGCGAATGAGAATTAATAAACACCATCAGACCTCAGGTTCCACAGATATAGACAATACCATGTATAACTTCATGAATTTATCTCAGTATATTATAACATAATTCCATCTTTAGTGATCTAATAAATGTAAGGGGTCTCATCCCTACTTGCAAACCCAAGGTACACATCCAAATAATCCCAGTATGATCAAGTCTCAATATACGTGGGTCTTTTCCCTTCCAATAAACTAGAGGTATTCATCAAAGTCATCCCAAAATATATAATAAATGTGTGTGTGTGTATGGGGGGGGGGTTATTCCTTACTCATGAACCCAAGGATAATTTCCAAGGTGTCCCAATATCAATTTTCATGTGTGTGTGTGTGGGGGGGGGTATGTTCCCTACCAACATACCCAAAGAGAATTTACATAGAATCCTAGTATCATATTTATGTGCGGGGGTTTAGGGCCTACCCACATACCTAAGGATCATATCCATGTAATCCTATTATAACTAGTTATTAGGTCTTAATTACCTTATGGTTAATAGTTTACCCAACAATTGCCACTCTATAACATTACAACCACCATTGAGGGCATATATATGCCTAATGAATGGATTACTTGATGGTATCTAGTCTATTTGATTCATGACCCTATATCATTTCTCAACTAATGTCAATGGATAATATAGGTATTAGGCATTGATTACCATGTGGTCTCTAGTTTCCCCATATCTTGACCCTCTATCATATCACAATTTCCTCCAAGAGAGTATACATGTATCTATCATTGACTATCCAACAATCTATTATCACCTCAACACCTAACCCTCAATCATATCGCAACCAAATCTGAGGAAATATACATGTATCTGTCCAAGATTACCAGGAGGTATCTAGTTTCCCCAGTGCCTAACCCCTTATTCATATCAGAGTGCTCCATGAGAATATACCATAAAGTAAGTCAACTCTCTCTATGAACATGTACAAAATAATATGTTATACCACTCATTGAGTGAGTTTATATCATACACACACACACACACTCACACAGATATATATATATATATATATATATCAAGACTTCCACTAAATGTGTTTATATATCACATATGTTACTTAATATATTATTTTAACTGTTTAATAAAATCACAACCACTCAGGGTTAATATTACTAGGGGAACATACCATAGGTCCCCTCAATCATAGCCTAGAATAGGCACCCTATGAGGGTCCCAGTCTTCAAGGTTATGTATAGGGTCTACCAATCACCATGAAACACAATATGGTCCCTAAGGTTAATGTATTGTAGATCCAACCTCCGTAGGGTCCTCTTTATTGGTCCCAAATCTTGGTTCAATGCCTATCACTTAAAGGGAACTAAGTTCCTTAACATCATCATGATCATCATATGACCGAACTAACATCCATGGTTATTCCTCATGGGTATCACCCTAGAGAAATTTCAATAATTCCACCACATATATCAGACTATATCATCAATCCTAAATAATTTTAGGGAAACTAAAGCATTACCAAATGCCCATGTGGGCTAACCATTTCAAATTCATTACTCCCTTATACAAGGGAGGTCTACAAAGCCCCACTAGGTCCAAGAATTATATTCTATCTAAGCCCCACAATCAGGGTTCATTAAGGTACTTACACTAAGAAACATTGAGTTAACTCAAACACATTTAAGGTTTCACCCCATGGGGTTCACGAATAAAATGAAAAAAAATTATCAATACCTTATCCATGGGTGGTTGAGGAAAATAAGTCTATTCCCAATGTTCTGTTATGGGCCTTGGTACCTTGTGGGATTATCTTCATAATTTAATTAAAAAATCATATCCAAATCACAAATAATTTATTTTAATTAAAAACATATCATTTAAATTAAAGGCGTATACTGGAATGGTGTTGAGACTGCATTCCACATACAGAATAAACAAATGATGAAATTCTATAGGTCATGTACTAATGTCACATCTATGATTATCTTTTTATTTTTTTTTATTTTTAGTATTTTATTTATCCATTGGGTTCTCCATGTGTTTTTGTTGAAAAATAAAGATTTTAGGATTGATAGAAGGTGGCAGACATTTACAGCACGGTTAGGCGAAGGTGTTCACCCTTGCCTAGGAAAACCTGTGGTGGATATTGTTTTTGGATAGCAGTAATCACATGGTAGGTGAACTATTTAGAAAACCATGGGGTTTTACCGTACGGACTATGCCTATATGATAGTGAGGGACACACAGTTTCCACACATTTTAGAAAACCATGTGGGAAACTTTTCAACATGTTTATGTCATTGAAAAGTTGGAATTTACCTTCTTCCCCCACTTAGATTTAACCACCAAATCACCCCTAATCTTCCCCATTATGGATTTTCAGACCTAAGAGATCCCTTTTACCCTACTTGGAACCCTTGATCTTCAATAATTTTTTGGTTTGGTGTGGGAACTACGACAAATCATCAAGTTAATTCTTCCTTGATTTATTTCTTCTATTAAGATTTCTCTTCCGCCCTCTTTGGGTTCTTCATTTCCAGTGGGCTCTTTGACCAAATGAGTGGTAAATCTTGTGTTGTGGGGTGAAATCAAAGTGTTTTGTTTGATATTGACAGTATAAAGTCTTTTGGTGATTTTTTTGGTGTTTTTTCAATTATTTTAGAAGTTTTCAAGTGTGAGTTATGTGTTTCCATGATTCTTCATTATTAGACTATTTTGATATGATTGGTTGTTTATTTAAATATGTTTTATGTATTATCTATATGATGGAAAACATGTTTTAGAAATGGTTTGATATGTAAATGTGATAAAAATGGGGTTTCAAAAGTAAAATGGTTATGTTTCATGTTTGTTTCATTGTGGTGCTTCTTGAATTTGTTTTATACATTGAGTGAAAGGTGAAAAATGCAGTTTCAAAGATATTTAAAGCTGAGAATGTGTTGAAAGTGGATTTCTCAAGAGAAATGGGGGTTTTTATTGTTTGATTCTTTTTCAAGCACCTAATATATGTATTTGAACTGTTAAAGTGATGTTAAGCATGTTATGAAATGGTTTTAATGTGAGTATGAATTTGAAAGGGGGTTTTCCCATAAAAATAGTTTTATTACATATGTGTTCCACCTGTTGAGTTTCCAAAATGGGTTTCATTAATTTTGAAAGTGTGTGAAATGTATTTTCAAATGGTTTGGGGTGCATGTGAAATGGAATGTGGTTTTGTTTATGGAAATGATATCTTCATTTGAGATTTGATCATTGGATCAATGTGAAAATATAAAAAGCGGTGATTTCCTTGTGTGCTTGTGATGATTGGGATTTTATTTAATAGTTTTGGTTTATTTGATATTTGAATTTAATTTGGTCACAATGGAAATATAGGGTATCTTGGAGGGAGAAATAGAACTAGTATGTTAGTTTATTCAGAAGAGGTTTAGGATAAGATTCATATAGAGGGATTTACTCTACAACACTAACTGAACATGAGATACGATCAAAGATCACTAGAATTTTGGGATGGGATCTCCTATATTAGATCATTCATGGGAAAAATATTGGTATTGGTTTATTATTATGAAACCACAGGATCTTGGGCATGGGATCCCCTATATTGGCTCGTGCATGGGAACAATATGGGTAGTTGAGTTGGTGGATTTAGATCACTGAAGTAAGAGGATTATAGGGTCCCACTTATGGTAGTTACCTTTATGTATTTTCCCATGGTGATATCTTGTTATAAAAAGTCTATGTGATGTGGCTTTATCATCTGGTATATGGAGGACCTTGTGTACATTTTTAATTCAAACAAGCTTATTTGTGAAAATGGTTTTTCATAAAAAAAGTTTCTTGAAATAAATTTCCTTAAAAGTTTTTCTTAGAAATGTTTCAAATATTATTATGGAAGTGTGAAAGTTGGTTTTTATTATAAAGTAATATCATGTAATCTTTATTTTGGATGGAATACTAAGGTGATTTGTCTCAGACCCTACATACACTTTTGGGCATAAGTTGACATTGTTATGTGTCACTCTGGTAATGGAATGATGTATCATCGTAGTTATGGTGGATCCAGTTCCTAGAGTTTCACTTCTAATAGGTGATGTTTGTGGTGGATTGAGGATGATGTTCCTCATGTGGCATGAATATTTTTGGGGGAGTTTTATGATTCTCATTCCATTTTTTACTTTTGGGTCTGTTTAAATTTAGAGGACTCTGAATCTGAAAAAATATTGTTCATTATTTGGACATGTTTATCAGTTTTTAGTTTTTTCTCTTATTGGGTTTTTTGTGATTATATAAATGGTAGAAATTACTCCAAAATTATTTTGTTGATACCTAGACACTAGATACCAGCCTGTGGGGAACAGGAACACCCTTTGGTCCATGCCAAGAATCGGGTGGGGTGTCAGGTTAGATGACACTCTAGCTTGGTTTTTGATAAAATGGTATTAAAGCAGGTAAATATTTTTGGGTTAAGTTATTTGGGATGATCCTAGATAGACTGGAGCAAGGATTTTCTATGAATGATGTTTTGGTTTCTATTTTGGTGTGTAGCCAGCACACCTTATATTAGGAATTAAGTTTCCATGGGATGTTGGGATTTGGTTTGAATTCTCCAATTGAGATATACAAGATTGAAATGATATATGGATAATGGGAGGGGTAGAGTAATTTCATTGAATTTTTATTTTTATGGATTTGGTTATGTTTTAATTTATGGAAATGTTTAATATTTTTTGCGATTGCTAAAAAAATTTAGAATGCGTATTCATGGTCATTCCTTTGTGAAAGTTTCTTAGTGTATTAAAATTCCTCCTCTGAGAATTTTTCTGTAACCATGGGTAGAATCGATGGAGATTGATCCCTCTCTGATTGATCAGAGGTTGTGGAAGTTGTGGTTTGGGATATCCATGATTTGGGATAGGGATAGGGCTTTGTTCCTTCTCATGTTAGATAATCCTAACCAGGTTTTGGATAGGATAAATATTAGGAGTTCCTCAAGAACAAGGCTAAATTTTTCTGAGGTATTATAGAACCCCGAGAAGTAGAGGAGTGGCTTGATATGATAGAGAGGATGTTCAAGTTTATTGATAATACTAAGGTTGTTAGAGTGAAATGTACTTTTTCATGTTGTAATGACCCAGTCGAAAGTAGTGGGACTCAGTTTTTCAATCTGGAAAGCATGAGAAGATGAGTTCAAAAAACATTAAGATCATTTTCAATGATAAGTGTTGTCATAATATTTTGGGCTTTTCCAGTTCTTTATAATTTTTAGAGCTTATAGAAGGAGACGAATCCATCATATAGTATGATAACCACTTTGTAGAGATAGTTTGGTATGCACCTAAGGTCATTTATAATGGGAATATGAAGGCTCAGAAGGTTGAGATGGGTTTGCGGCTATAAATATGATCTTAGGTCTTCTTGTTCGAGAATAAGATTTATGTTTAGGTGGTTGGTCAATCCATGATGGTTGAAAATAACCATAGAAGAAAGACTGGTTTCTCTAGAGAAGTTTCAGTAGTGGATAGTGGCGATTCATTTGAGAAGAAGATGAGGAGAGACGAGTAGATAAATAAGGGAGGTGGTCTTTCAGGCCATCCTTCCTATCTGTATTCGTATATGGCATACGATCATGGGTCAGCGGTGTTCTATTAGTGTGGAAAGGTAGAGCACATGCAAGATATGCACTCATCTCCATCCACAACATATCATCGGTGTATAGATTATAAGGCCCCAGCCTTAAACCTTACTTAATCTTGAGTTATTACAAGATTACACCATGAGGATCTTTTCAGGTTTAGAGTTTTAGATAATTAGAACATAAAACTTGCATTAAATTCCACATTTCAACAAAGTGGTTACATAAAAGATAGTATTAATTTTTTTTTCATCAATGGAAACATATTTAAAATAAAACATGGATTCTTTCTTGAAACTCCCTTGACACTATCATCATATCATGTACCTTTCCCTTGACCTGTGAAAAACATTTCAAAAAAACTTGGGATGAGCATAAAAAGCTCAGTAAGGGATATAAAAATATATGGAAAGGAAACATGGGTACATATATACATAAGAATGAAATCATACTTTACCCATAAAACACAAGAACTTCCACATACCTCATCAAATCATGAATAAATCATAGAAATCATAAGCCATAAAGGTAACTTGAGGCATTCATAACATCCTTACGTAGGGAGTAACCCTCTTGGTTACGTTTGGAATACCCATCACAGTATATTCCCTAAATCTCTTCGTAGAAACCTTAACGTTTCATTCCTTCACGTTACCCAATGCATTGGAGATCTATATCAGGCTCACCCGCCCTTAGTTTATTACGGAACCACCCGTCTTCATAATAATGCCCAAGAACCTCAACATAATCGTATCACATAAAACATGCATAAATGAAACATAACATTTCCACCATTCAATCACAAGATATTAATACAACACATTGATATAAAAACATCATGAAAACCATTTTCAATACCAAAATAAAAGAAAAATAAAACATGGTATTTATTTTTCTTTTAAAAAGAAGGTATGGCTTGTAGAGGAAGCCAAAACTCAAATAACGGTCACGGCGGCGGAGAAGTCGTTGTCGCCGCATACGTACAACAAAAACATTCCCTTTTGTCGTTTAGTAAAACGCTTCGTATAAAAAAAGATTCCTTTTTGATAAACGTAAAATTCAAAGGGGTTTATACACCATATAAAAGAAGGTTGTGTATAAAACAAAATATGCCTCAATGAAAGGAGATTGAGATGAAGTCCCATACCTCGGGTCCGACTTGACTCGATCGTTCTTTAATGTCCTGAATAATAAACTTGAGTTAATTTCTACTTGCTTAAGAACCTTTTTCAAGTTCATTATTCCTTTTATATCACTTATTACCATGTCATTAACACTATGTAATTATTTAAGTTAATAACGGTCATTTTAACGATCATTGGTACTTGAGTCAAAAATAAACCCTTTATAATTACAAGTTGTTCATGTATCCATTATATCCATAATTATAATCATTATTTATATATAATATATATCCAGTATATACATGCATTTATAATATTACATAATCATTTAGAGGTACGAAATGAAATGCACCGTTCATGGAGACGGTAAGCCGTACGTACGCATGAATGCTACTTTCATTTCTATTTCGTATTTTATAGAATGGAATCATAATGATATAAAGGTATATTATAATTATAGTATAATATCATATATAATATCATAGTTCCATCCTTTATACGTCCCACATATGGTATTTAACGAATCAAATCACTTTGAGGGGGCGGTAGTCCGCACTTCCTTAAATGAAGATATCGCGTTTACCCATAATGGAAACCATAAAGGTATGCCCAAAATGAAAAATACATAAGCTTAAGGAAAAAATAAACATATTATATATCATATTTAAATATAGTGACATCTTAATGGCCACCTTTGAAGGTGTTAAAAGAATGTTGAACAATCATCGTTTCGGGAGGCATAAATTCGCCATCCACAGAAACAGTATGTTCGTTAACCATTAGATGTAGGTGTGTGTAAGTGTAGCTCGAATAATTATTATAAAAAATCCTAGTATATTGAGGATACTTGAGTTTTTACAAAAGAAAATAATAAAAAGAGTTTAGGCGGTTGGAGAAGCAAAAAAAAAACAAAAGGACTCAAAAGAAGACATTACCTTAAAATTGGGTAACTCCCTTTGGTTTGAGCTCAAAGGCTTCCTTGGGAAGTCTTCTGCCCAAAGTGAGGATTCAAGGAGTATGAGAGGGATGTGGAGAGACAAAATGGGCAGGGTTTGGCCGAGCCAAAGGCTTTGGAAGTGTGGGAAAGGAGGTAGAGGTGGGGGCCTTTTATAAGAGGAGAGGAGGGGCACTCTTGGAAAGTAAAGATAAGTTACTTTATTTTAAAATGAGTTTCGGATTCAAAAGGTCCCACATTGATATAATTCGAGTATAAGGTGATAAGGGTTCGAAATCCACTCATACAATTGGTTTTTTCCATGTGTAGGTCTTAGATTTTACATTATCTTTCCATTTTATTTAAATCGTTAAATAATGAGGTCATCGTTGCATCATCATGATGTCTTAAATAATTTAATTTATTTAATGTCTAAAAATTATAGAAAAAATACTATAATGTAGGAAATCGTTTTATCTTTCTAATGAATATTTATAGTCAAAATTTGACTTGTATAACCCAATGTAAAAATTGTTTTAGTAACATAACTCATGTTTGTGTCATTTTTACTTTAACATTAAATAAAAAGTTATTTATGTCATCTCCCAACCAAAGTGGCTCCATGGGGTCCCCAAGTTGACCCATGGCTTGTCTTGGTTGGCCATTACACATAAAATGAGGGTAGGACATGTGTCAAACTCATCTCATACTATTAAAACATTATTTTTACCTTAAACTACATTAATTACCACTAATCGCGATTAAGAACTTAATAAGTTGCTATTCACCAAAAAATTATTTTAATCCCATTGAACCACATTTTACTTCTTAATGAAAACCATGTATGTCGGATTTTTGAAATTAAAAACACAATGATGGCAAAATTTCATTTAAACAGAAAAATCAGTTATTATAAGTACCACTTAGTGGTTTCACTATTCATCAAAAATTGAAGTTTTTCAGAAAATTACCAAAAATTCACCCTAAGCTATATTTGATACTTTGAAATTAAAAAATGAAGTCTATTTTAAAAAATTCAAAACATATAAGTCACATTAATTAATTTAATAATTAATTCCGGCTGTCATGACAAATAGCGTGTTTTTATGAAACAATAAGTATCAAAAGATTGACACCAGTTTAAGTCCAATTTCAAAATGAAATTGATTCAAATGACCACCATTAGATTAAATGGTAAAATTATATTCAGATTTCACTTTAAAACCAACTCAAAAGATAATCTAATCATATAAATAAATTAGATTAAATAGCAGTTTTGATGTAAAATGCAGTATTTTTCACTATTCATTAAAAAATGAACATTGTCAGAAAAATACCAAAAATTCACACAAAGAAAATTTTGATGTACCAATCATAAAGAATAAGTTTATTTTGACAAACATAGCTTATAAAATTGTCAAAAGATAGATTTAAAAAATGGTTTGCCATCAAAAGGCAGTAAAACTATCTTTTAAAAAATATTAGTGTATTCCATGCTTAAGATTGTATTATTTTCATTTTAAGCCTCTAAAACACTATCTAATTAATTAATAGACATAGATAAAAATATCTATCATTCATTACTTACTTGGTATGTTACATCCTTCCCCCCTTTAGAAAATTGCATCCCCGCAATTTATTTACTTATCGAATAAATGGGGGTACTTATCCCTCATTGCATTTTCAGATTCCCATGTTGCCTCTTCCATCATGTGGTTTTTCCATAAAACCTTTACCTAATTAATCACCTTATTCCGTAACACTTGCTCCCTATGGTCAAGAATCTGGACCGGTTGTTCCTCATAAGATAGGTTCTCTTCCAGCTGAACTACCTCTGGACTCAAAACCTGAGATGGATCTGGCATATACTTTCTCAACATCGAAACGTGAAAAACATTGTGTACCTGAGATAAACTCGGAGGTAAAGCCACCCGGTATGCAACTGATCCAACTCTATCCAAAATTTCATATGGTCCAATAAACCTTGGACTCAGCTTTCCTTTCTTACCAAATCTCATCACACTTTTCCAAGGAGAAACCTTGAGAAAAACATGATCACCTACCTCAAAAGATAGATCCTTCATCCGGTTGTCCGCATAACTCTTCTGCCTGCTTTGAGCTGTTCTCATGTGCTTCTGAATCAGCTGAACTTTTTTTTGCCATCTCTTCTACCAATTCTGGTCCCATCAACTTCCTTTCACCCACTTTATCCCAGAAAGCTGGAGTTCGGCACCACTTCCCATATAATGCCTGAAATGGTGCCATCTGTATACTGGAATGAAAACTGTTATTATATGAAAATTAAACTACAGAAAGATGTTGGTCCCAACTTCCCTAATAATCCATTGAACAAGCTCGTAGCATATCCTCCAAGGTCTGAATTTTTCGTTCTGACTGCCCATCTGATTGAGGATGAAAAGCTGTACTGAAATTTAATTCAGTACCCAACGACTTCTGAAGGCCTTTCCAAAAGTTAGAAGTGAACTTGGGATCACGATCAGATAAAATGGAGAGAGGAACTCCATGTAACCTGACTATATCTTTAAGATACAAACAGGAAAGTTGATCTAGGGAAAAAGTATCTCGTATAGCAAGGAAATGAGCAGATTTAGTCAAGCGATCAACAATAACCCAGATTGCATTATTACCTCGAGATGTCTTCGGTAATCCCACAACAAAGTCCATGGATATATTCTCCCATTTCCACTCTGGCACTAGTAAAGGCTGAAGCATCCCTTTCGGTAACTACTGCTCTGCTTTAACCTGTTGACATGTCAAACACTTCACAGTAAAATCAGCAATATCTCTTTTCATTCCATCCTACCAGTAATACTCCCGCTGATCTCTGTACATCTTAGTACTGCCAGGATGAACTGAAAATGGAGAACTATGAGCTTCACATAATAACTCACTCTTCAACTATGAATCACAAGGCACACACAATCTCTTCCCAAATCTCAAAACGCAATCATTATCAATGTTGAATTCAGGCAACTTACCTTTCTGAACCAGCTCTACCTTTTTCTGCAACTCACTGTCTTGCTTCTGTTCTTGCTTGATTCTATCTGATAAAGATGATCTCATTGATACCTGAAACAAAACAGAAGAACTTCTTGCACCAACAACTTCTATACCAAAGTTCATCAAATCCTTAACCAAAGGATCACGTTCCAAACACAACATTTCTAATGAAGCATTACTTTTTCGACTCAAAGCATCATCCACTTTATTTGATTTTCCCGGATGGTAATGAATTTTACAATCATAATCCTTGATTAATTCTAGCCATCTCCTTTGTCTCATGTTCAATTCTTTCTGAGTGAATATATAATTTAAACTTTTTTGATCGGTATATATTTCACACCTTACTCCATGCAAATGATGCCTCCAAATTTTTAAAGCAAAAACAACAGCAGCTAATTCCAAATCATGTGCAGGGTAATTTACCTCATGAGTTTTCAACTATCGTGAAACATATGCAATTACCTGATCATTCTGCATTAGGAAGAAACCAAGTCCTTTCAATGAAGCATCACTGTAGATAACAAACTCACCATTCCTGGAAGGTAGTGCCAAAACTGGAGCATTCACCAATCTTCTTTTCAATTCCTGAAAACAATCATTACATTTTTTTGTCTAGATAAAATTAACACCCTTCCGAGTTAGCTTGGTCATTGGACTAGATAACCGTGAAAAATTTCTAACAAACCTTCTGTAATAGCCTGCCAAACCAAGGAAGCTATGAATCTCAGTTACATTTGTGGGTCTTGGCCAGTCTTCCACAACTTTTTTTTGCAGGATCAATAGTTATCCCATCTTTAGAAACAATGTGACCAAGGAAAGAAATTTTTTGCAACCAAAACTCACACTTGCTGAATTTCCCATACAATTTCTTTTCTTTTAAGGTTTGCAAGATAACCCTTAAATGTTATTCATGCTCTTCTTTACTTTTAGAAAACACCAAAATATCATCAATGAAAACCACCACAAACATATCCAAGAACTCATGGAAAATTCTATTCATTATGTCCATGAATAAAGCAGGTGCATTGGTTAGCCCAAAAGGAATTACTACAAATTCATAATGGCCATATCTTGTGCAAAACGCAGTCTTCTGAACATCTTCTTCCTTTACCTTCAGCTGATGGTACCCCGATCTCAAGTCAATCTTTGAAAAATACTGAGCTCCCTGGAGCTGATCAAACAAATCATCGATATGAGGCAAAGGATATTTTTTCTTAACAGTGATATTATTCAAGGCTCTATAATCAATGCAAAGTCTCATTGAACCATCTTTCATTTTAACAAATAAAATAGGAGCACCCCAAGGTGATGTGCTAGGTCGAATGAAACCTTTCTCTAATAAATCTTGAAATTTCTCCTTCAACTCTAAAAGTTAATTTGAGCCATTCGATAAGGGGGTTTTGAAATTGGCTTAGCATTAGGAACTAAGTCAACAGTAAACTCAACTTCCCGATATGGTATTATTCCAGGCAACTCATCAGGAAAAATATCAGGATACTCATTTACCACTAGCACATCATTAATCTGAACAATTCCTTTATTTTCAACGATGTGTGCAAGGTAAAATTCATTTCCATCTTTTACAAGTTTCTTGGCCTCTTGATAAGTTATCAACAGTAAGGGTTCATTCTTGTACACAAACTGAAAGTCTTTCTGAAAAGAAACTTCTTTAGCTCTATAGTCAATCTTAGCATGGCAAATAGAGAGCCAATCCATACCCAGGATAACATCAAACTCTAATAGAGGTAGAACAATAAGGTTCTCAAGTAGGTTCTTTCCACAGATAAGGATAGGAAGATTCTTATAAAAAAAATTTCCCTCAACATTTCCCCCAGGTGTTTTTACCAAAAGTTCAGGAGTCATTTCTTGAGATGGTATTCCCATTTTACTAGAAAAGGTTTCAGAGATGAAAGAATGTGTAGACCCCGAATCAAATAACACACTGGCATAATATGAAAAAACAAACAAAGTACCTGATACAACTTCATTCGATGGCCCGACATCTGCTGAAGTAGTTGCAAAGGATTTCACCACCCCTTTCTGCTTGTAGTCTAACTACTTCCAATCACTTAAGCTCTTTTTCGGACACTCGTTTGCATAGTGACCCATCTCATTGCACTTATAACATTTCACTAACTGTAAATCAAATTTGGTCTTACCTTCACCTTGATCCTTTTCAGTGCAATCACGAGCCTTATGTCCCATCTTACCACATCAGTAGCACTTTCCAGAATTCAGAAGACATTCCCCAGCATGCCTTTTTCCACATTTATCACAAACTGGAATTTTAGTTTTCTTACCATCAGACTTTTTTGAAGAATTATTACCTTTCTCTTGCCACCTCGGTCTCTACTTCTGTTGGTTGTTATAGAACACTTGATCATCGGCAAACTCCATTTCCACCTTCTCAGCACATCGAACAAGATTTTCATAACTTTTAAACTCACGAGAAGATAATTCCCTTTGATATTTTGGCTTTAATCCTGAGTAAAAACGATTGATTTTACTATCAAGGTCTCGGATAAAATTTGGAGCATACCTTGCCAAACAAGTGAACCTTTCTTCATAAGTAGCCACTGTGTCTTCCTCTTTCCTCAATTCCAAGAATTATTTTTCCATCCTAAGTCGAAAAGCCTTAGAAAAATACTTCTCAAGAAACATACCTTTGAATTCATCCTAGTCAAGAGCATCAATCTCATCAGCGTCCCTGATATTTTTAACCATCGACCACCACTGATCTGCTTCACCCTCTAAATGGTAAATAGAAAGACTAACCTTTTGATTGTCTGAACACCCCATGACATCAAAAATCTTCTCCAGTGCTTTAATCCACCCTTCAGCTAGCACAGGATCAGATGATCCTCTGAATGATGGGGGATGTTGCCTCATGAAATGTTCCACCACTGACATGTTCCTCTACGGTTGATCTGGCTGATCTCGTGCATGGATACCACGACCATTTATCACTTGAGTCAACTACACCATTACTGCAACAAACTGTTCAGTTCTAATTCCGACCATCTCAGGATGCTGATTCGGAAGGTTATTTCCTTATGTATGCCTTCCTAGCACTACTTCCCTGTTTCCTCTGCGGAAAACCATTCTGAACAAACATGTCTTAAATGAAGCAACATGGTAATCTTCAAATGCTATATCATTTAAAACAAATATTTCTGGATAATCATTTAATAGAATTCTAACTCCAAAAGTTATCTAAACTGACCTCTGATACCAACTATAAGGCCCCAGCCTTAAACCTTACTTAATCTTGAGTTATTACAATATTACACCATGAGGATCTTTTCAGGTTTAGAGTTTTAGATAATTAGAACATAAAACGTGCATTACATTCCACATTTCAACAAAGTGGTTACAAAAAAGATAGTATTCATTTTTTTCCATCAACGGAAACATATTTAAAATAAAACATGGATTCTTTCTTGACACTCCCTTAACACTATCATCATATCATGTACCTTTCCCTTGACCTGTGAAAAACATTTCAAAAAAACTTGGGATGAGCATAAAAAGCTCAGTAAGAGATATAAAAATATATGGAAAGGAAACATGGGTACATATATACATAAGAATGAAATCATACTTTACCCATAAAACATAATCACTTCAACATACCTCATCAAATCATGAATAAATCATAGAAATCATAAGACATAAAGGTAACTTGAGGCATTCATAACATCCTTACATAAGGAGTAACCCTCTTGGTTACGTTTGGAATACCCATCACAGTATATTCCCTAAATCTTTTCGGAGAAACCTTAACGTTTCACTTCTTCGTGTTACCCAATGCATTGGAGAGCTATATCGGGCTCACCCGCCCTTAGATTATCACGAAACCACCCATCTTCATAATAATGCCCAAGAACCTCAACATAATCGTATCACATAAAACATGAAAAAAGGAAACATAACATTTCCACCTTTCAATAACAAGATATCAATACAACACATTGATATAAAAACATCATGAAAACCATTTTCAATACCAAAATAAAAGAAAAATAAAACATGGTATTTATTTTTCTTTTAAAAAGAAGGTATGGCTTGTAGAGGAAGCCAAAACTCAAATAACAGTCACGGCGGCGGAGAAGTCGTTGTCGCCGCATACGTACGACAAAAACATTCCCTTTTGTCGTTTAGTAAAACTCTTCTTATAAAAAAATATTCCTTTTGGATAAACGTAAAAGTTAAAGGGGTTTATACACCGTATAAAAGAAGGTTGTGTATAAAACAAAATATGCCTCAATGAAAGGAGATTGAGACGAAGTCCCATACCTCGGGTCCGACTTGACTCGATCGTTCTTTAATGTCCTGAATAATAAACTTGAGTTTATTTCTACTTGCTTAAGAACCTTTTTCAAGTTCATTATTCCTTTTATATAACTTATTACCATGTCATGAACACTATGTAATTATTTAAGTTAATAACGGTCATTTTAACGATCATTGGTACTTGAGTCAAAAATTAACCCTTTATAATTACAAGTTATTCATGTATCCATTATATCCAAAATTATAATCATTATGTATATATCATATATATCCAGTATATACATGCATTTATAATATTACATAATC
This sequence comes from Viscum album, assembly GCA_963277665.1. Lineage (NCBI taxonomy): Eukaryota > Viridiplantae > Streptophyta > Magnoliopsida > Santalales > Viscaceae > Viscum > Viscum album. Next base: position 1,161,388,289 of record OY728145.1, read on the forward strand.
ATTTAGTGGTAAGAAATGAAATGCACCGTTCATGGAGACGGTAAGCCGTACGTACGCATGAACACTACTTTCATTTCTATTTCGTATTTTATAGAATGGAATCATAATGATATAAAGGTATATTATAATTCCAGTATAATATAATATATAATATCATAGTTCCATCCTTTATACGTCCCACATATGGTATTTAACGAATCAAATCACTTTGAGGGGGCGGTAGTCCGCACTTCCTTAAATGAAGATATCACGTTTACCCATAATGAAAACCATAAAGGTATGCCCAAAATGAAAAATACAGAAGCTTAAGGAAAACATAAACATATTATATATCATATATAAATATAGTGACATCTTAATGGCCACCTTTGAAGGTGTTAAAAGAATGTTGAACAATCATCGTTTCGGGAGGCATAAATTCGCCATCCACAAAAACAGTATGTTCGTTAACCATTATATGTAAGTGTGTGGAAGTGTAGATCGAATCATTATTATAACAACATCCTAGTAAATTGAGGATACTGAAGTTGTTACAAAAGAAAAGAATAAAAAGAGTTTAGGGGGTTGGAGAAGCAAAATAAAACAAAAGGACTCAAAAGAAGACATTACCTTAAAATTGGGTAACTCCCTTTGGTTTGAGCTCAAAAGCTTCCTTGGGAAAAATTCTGCCCAAAGTGAGGATTCAAGGAGTATTATAGGGATTTGGAGAGACAAAATGGGCAGGGTTTGGCCGAGCCAAAGGCTTTGGAAGTGTGGTAAAGGAGGCAGAGGTGGGGGCCTTTTATAAGAGGAGAGGAGGGGCACTCTTGGAAAGTAAAGATAAGTTACTTTATTTTAAAATGGGGTTCTGATTCAAAAGGTCCCACGTTGATATAGTTCGAGGATAAGGTGATAAGGGTTCGAAATCCACACATCCAATTGGTTTTTTCCATGTGTAGGTCTAATATTTTACATTATCTTTCCATTTTATTTAAATCGTTAAATAATGAGGTCATCGCTGCATCATCATGATGTTATAAATAATTTATTTTATTTAATGTCTAAAAATTATAAAAAAAATACTATGATGTAGTAAATATTTTTAGATTTCTAATGAATATTTATAGTCAAAAATATGACTTGTATAACCCCATGTAAAAATTGTTTTAGTAACATAACTCATGTTTGTGTCATTTTTACTTTAACATTAAATAAAAAGTTTTTTATGTCATTTCCCAACCAAAGTGGCTCCATGGGGTCCCCAAGTTGACCCATGGCTTGTCATGGTCGGCCATGACACATCCAATGAGGGTAGAACATGTGTCAAGCTCATCTCATACTATTAAAACATTATTTTTACCTGAAACTACACTAATTACCACTAATCGCGATTAAGAACTTAATAAGTTACTATTCACCGAAAAATTATTTTAATCCCATTGAACCACATATTACTTATTAATGAAAACCATGTATGTCAGATTTTTGAAATTCAAAACACAATGATGGCAAAATTTCATTTAAACGGAAAAATCAGTTTTTATAAGTACCACTTAGTGGTTTCACTATTCATCAAAAATTGATGTTTTTCAGAAAATTACCAAAAATTCACCCAAAGCTATATTTGATACTCCGAAATTCAAAAATGAAGTCTATTTTACAAAATTCAAAACATATAAGTCACATTAATTAATTTAATAATTAATTCCCGCTGTCATGACAAATAGCGTGTTTTTATGAAACAATAAGTATCAAAAGATTGACACCAGTTTAAGTCCAATTTCAAAGTGAAATTGATTCCAATGACCACCATTGGATTAAATGGTAAAATTATATTCAGATTTCACTTTAAAACCAACTCAAAAGATAATCTAATCATATAAATAAATTAGATTAAAAAGCAGTTTTGATGTAAAATGCAGTATTTTCACTATTCATTAAAAAATGAACATTGTCAGAAAAATACCAAAAATTCACACAAAGTAAATTTTGATGTACCAATCATAAAGAAAAAGTTTATTTTTACAAAAATAGCTTATAAAATTTTCGAAAGATAGATTTAAAAATTGGTTTGCCATCAAAAGATAGTAAAACAATCTTTTAAAAAGTATTAGTGTATTCCATGATTAAGATTGTATTATTTTCATTTTAAGCCTCAAAAACACTATCTAATTAATCAATAGAAATAGATAAAAATATCTATTATTCATTACTTACTTGGGATGTTACATAGATATTGGGAACTTTTAGCATTTTTTTAGAGTGGAACACCCATATAAGAGTGGTGTAGGATTCCTAGATTCCAAAGGGATATCAGCCCATATGAACTATCTAGGAGAGTAGGTTATCGATTTGGAGGTCATGTAGATAGGAATGGATCATCTTATAGGTATATTTAGTTTGGGGTAGAGTTGTAATTCATTGGTCATTCTCAGGGTTAGGTTGAGATGAGGCAACATCATATGGTAGAACGAGCACTAGTAGAATAAGATGCAGGGCCTATGACAGTTTGAGGTACCATTCTTATTACATCATCTATAGGTATTGTTCTATTTGATATTGGTGCTTCCATTTATTTAATTTATACCCATGTTGTGGTTTTGTTCAAGTTTCTAATTGAGATTATGTTGTATGTGATGGAGTTTGTAACACTAATTGGTAAGAAGTGAGAGAGGGGTTTTATATGTTTGTCTTGTGCAATCACCATGTCAGGGGTTGAGTTGGAATGAGATTTTTATGTTTGGAAATAGATCAATTTGAAATGATTATTTATATGGATTAGATGTTGCATTTTTAGGCGTACAATGATTGTCAGAGATAGACTATGAGTTTTATGGAATCTGATGGAAGTACCCTAGTTTTTCAAGGTGAATAGGATCCTTGATTGGGATGGGATGGACCTCCACTTTCAGAATTGGTAAATCATTTTTGTCATATCTTGTCACTCGAATTGGATGATAATGATTGTGCTCTTAAGGGTAGATTAACTCTTACTGTGGACGAGTTCCCATAGGGTTTTGTAGAGGATTTATCGAGTTGGCCTCCAAATGGGATGTGGTGTTCTCTATTGATTTGACAGCGAGAACACATCAAATATATCATCCCTCATACCATATACCCCCACCAAGTTTAGGGAATTAGAGGTATAACTAGATGATTAGGAATCCATAGGATTAATTTTCTTGGACGTCTCATCTTGATCCTCTAAAGTATTGTTTTCCAAAAATTATGATGGATCTCTCCATTTGTTAATTGATTAACAGAAGCTATATAAGATGATAATCAAGAAAAAGTATCCTTCTCCCTGAATTGATGAAATTTTCAATCAACTACAAGGGGAAATTAGTTTTCTATGAATTAATTGTGCATTCTGGATATCACCATGTCACAGATAGAGATGCAGATGTTATAAAGACTTCCTTTTGAATTAGGGATGACCATTTTGAGTACTTGGTTATTCCATTTAGATTAAATATTTCTTGAGCAGTTTTTATGGAGCTCATGAATAGAGTGTTCCATCAGTATCATGACTCTATTATTATGGTATTCATAGATGACATCTTGGTCTATTCTGGGGCTGAGGAGGAGCAGGAGGATTATTTAAGGATTGTGTTAGTCTCCTCTAATGGCCCGAAGTCCTTCATTTTTTATTGATTTTTAACAATACACCTTCCAAGGGGTGAGGTGGAACCCTTACAAGGCCCGTAGGCCTAAGTATTACATGTCCCATTGAACTTAGAAAAATTCATTGCCCGTAGGCTTCAAACATTACATACAGCCCAGACTAACTACTTGGAACTGCTCTTCCCCAGCATCTTCATCATGAAATCAGCTCTCCACCTTCGCATGGCTGTTCGGCTAGTCATTCCTGTGCATGCACATGCTTGTCCCAATGGCAGGTACCATACCCTCTCATTCATGTAATCTTTTTAGCTTCTACTTTGGTGAAAGATCCTTACTCATCCTCCATGTAGAGTTTGTTCCTTATAGGTTGGCTGGTTTTATTCTGCACTTAAGGTGGCCCAAAGGCCTTGAGGAGGCCCAAAGGCCTTACTGACCTGAAGGCCTGGGTGGCCTGAAGGCCTTACAGGACTTAGGGACCAAATCAGTGGCCCAAAGGCCCAAACAGGGGCATATTCTCAGCTTCTATAGTGCCAAACAGTGCCTACTACAGTACCTGCTACAGTACTACAAAGTTCCCCCTACAGCACTGCTACAGTACCTTCTACAGCACTGCTACAGTACATGCTACAGTACCCCCAAAAATTATGCCTCCGCCTGGTTTTGATCCTTGTTCCCTTGGATGCACTTACAGAGTCCTTACCAATCGGGCTAAGGCTCATGTGCTTGAGGATTGTGTTAGTCACTCTTCGAGATCATCATCTCTATATCAAGTTTTCTATGTACAACTTCTGGATCATGGAGGTGAGTTTTCTAGCCCATGTAATCTTAGAACAAGCGGTTTCGATTTCCCCTGATAAGATTAGTGAAGATATGTAATGGGAACAACCAAAGAATATTTTGAGATCGAGATATTTTTGGGACTGGTAGGATATTATATGCAGTTCATTTGAGACTTCTATCTCATTTCATTTTCCATGAATTCACTTAATTGGAAAGGGGCATAGTTTTAATGGTTCCTAGAGTGTCAAAAATCCTTTGAGCTGCCTAAGTGGTGATTGAAAAAAACCCATATTTTGATCTTACCTGAATTTGTAAAGGGATATATGGTTTATTTTGATGACTCACATATGGGTCTTGGGTGTGGGCCACTGTAGGGTGACCATGTGGTGGATTATGGTTCACACCAACTCCAACAACAAGAAATTAATTACCCAAACCATGACCTAGAGTTAGCAGTGGTGATTTATTCCTCGAAGACATGGTGCCATCATCTTTTATGGATAGAATTTTGTAGTTTATTAATATCCTTAGAGATTATCCTACATTTTCTCCATGAAAGACCTGAATTCAAGACAACACCATTAGTTTGAGTATTTTTAGCATTTAAATTTTTATATAGTATATACCCCAAGTAATGGTAATGATTTGGTAAATTCTTTGAGTAGAAAAGATTTGGTGCATGTTTTGAAAAATTCCAATGATGAGTAGACGTTGATGGGTCATTTTTCACAAATGTATCTTGAGACCAAGGATCCTAATGGAGCTGCATTTTTAACTAGTATTCAACTGGAAAATTATCTTCTAGAGTTGATTTAGAAAGAGAAGTCAAATGAATATTTGTGCCAATGTTCAATGTAGTTTCTAAGTGGTGGGGTTACACCTTGTGATTGGTCACTATCTCCTTATGGAATTTTATGCTTCATGGTTGATTTCATGGTGTAGTTGTCTATGAGGAATGTGGTGATGCAGGAAAACCATTAGCCTTAGTGGTTAATTCATCCCGGTGCCACTGAGATGTACTATGATCTATGCTGATAGTTCTCGTGGCTAGGTATGAGGTGGGATGTGGCTGACTTTTGATCGTGGTGTTATACGTGTTAGTAGTTTAAAGTAGAGCACCAAAGGCCCTCTGGTTTACTTTATACTCTACATATTCCTTCTTATAAGTGTGAAATGTTTGACAAGGTCTTTATTTTTAGCTTGTCTCATACACCATGGGGGGGATACAATTTGGGTAGTGATTGAATGTTTGACAAAATAGTCCCATTTCATCCTGATAATTAATTTATCCAAAGAGGAAGTGTTGTGACAGTTTAATGTTCAGGAGGTTTTGATGCTTCATGGTGTGCCATCATCAATTATTTTAAACACAGACACCTATTTTAAAACATGATTTTGGGATGGCCTTTAGAATTTGATGGGGTCACAGTTCAAGTTGTGTATGGAATACCATCCTCAAATGGATGGTCAGACAGAGCAGGTGAATCAGATATTGGAAGATATGCTCAGGGCATGTATTTTGGATTTTGGAGGTTCATGGGATATAAAATTGGGATTGTTGTAGTTTTTTATAACAATAGTTATCAATAATATAATAACATTGCTACTTTCAAGGTGATTTATGGTTAGAGGTGTCGATCACCCTTGTGTTAGGCTGAGGTTGGTGAGACACTATTGTTGGGACAGAGATTGGTGCAAGAAACTTATTATAACATCATGTTAATTAGGTAGCATTTTTTAAGGAATAGAGTCATCATAAGTCTTAGGACAATCAAATACATTGATAATTGGAGTTCTCTATGGGTGACCAACTGTTTCTAAAAGTGGAACCTCACTTGGGTCATTGTTGTTTGGGTAAAAAATTGAAGATAATTTCAGGGTTTTTCAAACCCATTGAGATTATTGAGAGAGTTTCCAGGGTGGAATATAGGTTTGATTTTTCATATCAGTTGATGTAAATTCAAGAAGTGTTTCATGTGTATCAGCTGAAAAGGTATAATCATGGTTCGTCCCATGTGTTTAATTGGGAAGAGTTGCAGTTAGATCTTGATTTTTTGATGTTTGAATGACTAATAAAAAATGTATATTATTAGGATAAAATGATTCATGGGACATTTATTTTGTTGGTTTGAGTTCATTGAAAGCATGGTAGAGATATAAATGATACATGATAGTGGAAGTCTTGGGTTGAGGTGGAGTATCCATTTTTTTCTAATCTTTCTTTATGTTGACTTTCTGGAGGTGTAAGGTTTTCATGGTGGGGGAAATTTTTCACATTCCTGATTTCCTTTTGAGGTAATATTTTTTTAATTTTCAATAATATATTTATCATTTTCCCATGTTTTTAGAGAAAAATGGATATTTTGGGATTACAAGTTGGTGGGGTACAATTGGCTCACAGTTAGGGGAAACCAAGCACCCTTTCCTAGGAAACTATGTCATAAATGTTGGTTTTGGATAGTGGTGATTGCACGGTTGGCACATGGTTTGGAAAAATTGTACAGAATAACAATTTGTCTTGTTACTCTTGGATAGTGATGGATGCATGGTTTGGAAAACTGTGTGGGAAAATCGTGCAACTTGTCCAGGCCATTAACAATTTGGAATTTTATTCCTTTCCACCTTCGTGTTTAAACCCCAAACCGCCCATAATATTCACCATTAAGGATTTATAGCCCTAGGAGCTCCCTCTTCTCCTATTTATACCTCTTGATCTTTAATCCTTGGGTATTTTGTTTTGTAGTAACTTCAAGGAATCATTAAGCGAGCCCCTTATCCTTTTATTAATTTCTTCTTTTGCGGTAAAACTTCCTCTCTCTTATGGATCTTCATTTCCAAAAGTCTATTTGACCTATTGTGGGACCTATCTTGTGTTTTGGGGTGAAATCATGATGTTGTTGTCAGCTCTTTCCATTATAGTGTACTGTGGTGGTGAGGTTAGGGTTTGACACTAATTTCTGGAAGTTTTCAACTGTGAGGTATGTGGTTTCAGGCTACTACATTATCATATGATTTTGATACTATTTTTCATTTTTTAAATGTGTTATGTAGATTATTTATGTGGTGAGAAACATATATTTTAAAGGATTTGTGATATATATGTGATGGAAATGGGTTTTCTAAAGGAAAATGGTTATTATTCAAGTGTGTTTAATTGTGGTTCTTCTTGAAAGTATTTTATGACTTGTGTGAAAGGTTCAAAATGTGTTTTCAAAGATATTTAAATGTGAGAATGTGTTAAATGTGTATTTTCATAGAGAAATGGTTTGTTGTTGCATGTTGGATTCTTTTTTGTACACCTTTAATGTGTCATTTAATTGTGAATGTGATGTTAAGTATGTTAGGAAACAATTATGATGTGATTATAAATTTGAAAGGGTATTTTACCATGGAATTGGTTGGATTCTATATGTGTTCTTATTTTTGTGTTTCTAAATGAGTTTCAAAAATTGGGAAAGTGTAGATAAATGTATTTCCAAATGGTTTTGGTGTGCGTATGAAATGGAAAGTGATTTTTATGGAAAATGGTGGTTTCTATGTGAGCATTGATCATTGGATCAATGTGAAAATATGAAATCCCTGATTTACTTGTGTTCTTATGATTCATGGAATGTGTATGTGGAAGTGATGATTCATGTGATTTGAGAAATGAAATTTTAAAAAAATGGGATTCTTGGGTATCTAGGTGGGTGAACTACAATAAGTACGCTAGTTGATTTGGAAGAGGCTAAGGCCTATATTCATGTAGGATGATTGACGCTATAACACTAACTAAACTTGTGATATTATTTAAGACCACTAGAATGTTGGGATGGTATCCCTCTAGTGTCCTCTGCAAGGGGACTCTATTGTTAGTTGAGTTGGATGATTTTGATCACTGAGGTACGAGGTTTATAGGGTCCCACATGATCAAGTTATATTTATGGATTTTTCCATGGTGCCCTCATGTGACATGATGTTTATGTTATGTGGCTCTAGGCATTGGTATATGATAGACCATGTGTCCATTTTTATTTCAATAATGGTTATTTGTGATATTTTTTTTTTCAAAAAAAGAGGTTCTGGAGAAACTTTTCCCTAAAATATTTTCTTACATATTTTTCAAATTTTATTATGGGAATGATCATATTGATTTGTATTATAATGTTAGAGAATGGAATATTTATTTCGGGTGGCATTCTACTGGGATTTGGCTCACACCCTACATAATCTTTTGTGTGTATTTAGACATAGTTATGTATGACTCAGGTAAATGGAATATGTATTATGATGCTGATGGTGGATTTGGTTTCTAGTGTTCCAATTTTTTTGGTGATGTTTTTGGTGGATTGAGGGTGATTCCCATCATGTTGATTTGAGTTTTTTGGGAGAGTTTTGTTTTTTCCATTCCATTTTTGTACTTTTGGTTTTGCGTAATGTTGAAGAACATCAATTCTAACATGTTGTTGTACCTCATTTGGGTATGTTTATCAGTTATGAGTTTTTTATTCTTATTAGTTTTTGTGAATATATAAATGGGTGAAATAGTTAAAAAACTATATTTCTGTTACCTAGGAACTAGTTTCTAACTCGTGGGGATCAGAAACTCCCATCAAGACATGCCATTAATCATCCCCAGTGTCGGGTGGGATGGTACTTTGTCTTGGTTTGTGACAACTAAGACTACCTACCTTTTTAGAATCTATTTTATTTTATTTATGTACCCTAATAGCTCTCCTTATGACACATCCAAGCCCAATTAGTATTTATCTAGTCACTTGGGGCCCTAGATCACTCCCAGTGACAAATTTATTTCATTAATATCAGGTTATAATTAATTAATTAATATATAACTAATTTATCAAATAATTCCACATCATAATAATTTATTAACATCACATCAGGTGCTCCTTTTATACTAAAACCTAGTCCAACCATACTTATAAGGACCATTAAATACTCCCAACTCTATCTTAAGTAAAATCCCTATCAATTAGATGAAAAACCATGAGAAATTTCATTTAATATAACCCAAAATCCTAGAAAAACTAATCCGGTAACATACCTCTTTCTAAACTATTAGGGTCATCATGTAAATTTTTTCATGGAATACCCAATAGCTAGGTTTCATGGAAGACCCATCATATTAGGATGATTCCACCATGCCCTAGTGGAATCATCCATGAATCCTGAGCCACAAAGGAAGAAAATTCGGGGAAGGAATGATATGATAAGAAGATGCCACAAAAGGGAGGAACTCACCAAGAATCATTGAGAAACGCTCCAAGGGCACCCCAAATTGAAGAGAGAGTATGGGCCTGGCCGACTAGGGTCTGCACAGATAAAGAAGGGAGAAAGGAGAGTTTCCCATTAAATTTTTAAAGGATGTGAATTATGAAAATAAAATTTCATCAAAAAACATAATTTAGATACACGATTTCCAAAATCACACATCAACTATATAATAGGAATTTTCAAAGCTTACCCCTATCACACAATTAATCCATATAGTTTACTGAACTATATTCCAACAACATGAATTGGAACTTCCACATTATGCAACATTTAACATGGTTTTTCCTAAACTATAGACAAAACATGCACCAATCCCCAAGTCCAAATCAAGCTCACATGGTTTAATAAGAAATCCACAAGGTTTTCTATAAACTATGTTCTAACAGTGCCACAACACCATGTGATTTATATAATGAACTAAAAACCTCTTTACACTAAAATTAATACAAGGTTTCCCCAAAACCTTGCACACTAACTCATGCACCATAGAAAAGAACCACCAAAACCCTCAAAACGTACCCCAAATATCCTAATATACATCTGAGAACATGAAGAACCTCTCATTATTTAAACTATATCCAAAAATATCATATTGGTATAAACTAACTTTCTGATTATTGATCTAAATTCCTAATCTCAAAATAGTCCATCCACCAAATTCCAAAAAATTCAAATTCATTCTAAAAAATACAACTTTTAATGAAATGGGGTTTTACAACATCTCCACCAAAAACCTAATCATCCTGGAGAATATTAATCCTCCCACACTTCTTGACATAATCTTGTATCTAAATCATTATCCAAAATTTTCATTCGATCACAAAATTCAAAATTCACTCCCATGGAATACCTTAAAATATATGGCTCTCCATTTTTAAAACTTGTACTACCTGCCGAAGTTTAACTTCCAAACACCGATATGTAGACCTAAATTCACCAATATCTAATGAGATATGATCATTCCATACACAAGTAATAAATTATCTCATGGATCTTAACACCATATGCCTTAGATCACAGGGGCCCTTCTTAAATGGAGGTGGCTCCCACCATCATGATTGTCCATAAAAAATATTCATCCATGTCTCATATGATTCTCCTATAATAGTTTTAATATAATCATGTATAATTAAATGGATAAACATCCGTTGGAACCTCTCTGGAAATTTTTGCTAAAAACATATTGGCTCGAGCCACCTATGCTTTACCCATTACCTGACCATTTTTCCTTAAATCATATCGACATCCCATGATCATCCAAACACATGAATTAGAGTTCTAGTCCATCTCTTAGTGACATTCCATGGTGTGATCATCAACCTTATACATAAATACTATCTATTCTCAATTCCTGGAAATTTATCCAAGTCATCACCTAAATTACCATCAAAATTTGGGGTCAATACCTCAATAAAATTTTATTTTCCCTACTATATTCAAGTTCATATACTAATCCTATAGCACAAACCCATATGGTTTTCATCAATATGATATTCTTTTCATTCCTTTTAAGCCATGATCAAATATTGACCACATAAACCCCTGAGATTTATACTAACTCTCAACCTAAATCATTCATTATTTCACACCTAATACTTCAATGATATCATAACTCACCTCCAGAAATTTTAGAATCACTTCTATAATATTTATCCTAATCACCCCACAAGATCTTCATCAATTTAGGACATTATATTGCTTTCACACATCTGATAATTGATCCACACTCATCAAGTGTCAGGTGTAACCAACAACATTACTCAATATCATCTAAATATATAATGTGTAAACTATCTATCACCCTATCCTCAAGAAAAACAACATCACACCCATGAAAAAAACATGGTCACCTCCAACTGGTGTCATTCCAACACCATAGCACCAACCGATGCTCCAACCATTCTCTACACAATAAATCTAGAACCAACGATATCATTAAATTTCCGTATAATTATCATTGATTTATATATAAAAACATGAAGCACTCCTCATGCCTTTTATCATTCCCTTATAATGGTTTATGTATATTCAAGGTATCTAGTACCAATCTCAACATCACATTCTAGAAACCCATCCAATGAATTTATCATAAAAATGAGAATCTGACCATGATATCTGCCTCTAAGGAACACACATCCCTAGACTCACCCCTCATGTGGTTTCCCTAGATTATAAAAGTTACTAACTCACAACTAGCCTAATTTGTGTATAAGGGTAACTAGGTTATTTCAACTATCCCCATTTACATGGTTCATAGCTTAAGGGATGTCATCCAAAATCCCATCTCATTATCCACATGAAATCACCATGATGAATACCTACTCTATGCTCTCACATATACATAAAACCAATATCTTGTGAAAAAATAACCTCTCACTGCCAAGGAACCCATCCTCTATGAGTACATGCACATTAGATTAATCCTAGGGGATTTTTCACATTTATAAGAATATATTTTTAACAATATATCACCAAGATAACTCATACCTTGTGAATCAGATTCACCTAGTTCTATTTAGTAAAAAATAATTCTTATCTATATCAGAAACACCATTTTGGTTGTTATAGAAACTTTAAATAACTAAACCTATACAAAAATCACACTCATGGGCTTTTTCACTAGGGAATTCAATGGAAGTACTAATATAATGAGGGTCACCACACACACCAGTGCTATGGGACTACATCATAATCATCATCAAGAAGAATCACACGGTATATCCACATGACCTTACATTAGTAGAAAATATGAATAAATGGTTATCTAGTTGAGTATAATTCTACTAATAACTTATATGAGAAAACAACATTTGGGTTTTTTGACACCTTAAACAAATGGGCCTCTTGTCAGTAAAATCAAAGAAAAAAGGCTAATATATGGGGAATTCTATGAATCTAATCATTATCCTATACCTCTTTAATCCATTGGCTAAGATAGAAATCCATAAATATCAATGAAGCTAAAAATAAAAGTGTATCACCCAAGGTGAAATCATATAATTATAATAGTAAAATCCTATAATACCAATCCCATCCCTAGTAACCAAAAATTCCCTTAAGAAATAAATATTTGATGAACTATTACAAGTTCCATATCAAGCTATAACATGTTCTTATATCTGTAGTCTACCATGTTCCAAAAATTTAAGATAAGAAAAGTATTAATTTGATATCTGTTTATAACATTATGACTAGGCTCACTACTAATAACAACTATATCGTGGGACTATATTAGCTCAAGAATTCCTCCTCAAACTCTATAGGCTGTCAACTATTATCTGGGCTTTATGGTGGCATTTTTAGGAGTATATACCTCATGTATTTGAGTATATGTAATAGTGTAAATAAATAAATAATGAGTATATCCTTCAAATCATAATACGAAACACAATAAAATAGAAACATGCGATAATAATACAATGTTGGAATACTAGTAAACAAGACATACCAACCACTAGAACTGATCACCTGTATAAATTGAATTTCGAAAATAAAAGGGGAAATGGAGGATCTAATACATACCCAATAATCATCTCATCCTAATATCCACATCACACTTGAGTAGATCAAGATCAATCATGTAATACTAGGCATCGACCCAAACTGTACATGCAGCCAAGTGAAATGATTCTTGAGTTCAAGAGTTCCATAGACACCCAATTAGTGTGTGATAGAATATGTTTGAATGGAACCACCTATCAAGTCACATATATGGCCAATAAACACAATGATATATGAATTTTACATCCTACGGATAATAAAAATTAATTATAAACAAAAATAAATAAACACTGCCATCCCTTAGGTTCCATAGTGATACCTGATACTAGTTATACCCACTTATCTAGTGAAGAAATGTATTTGATCATATCACGATGTCATTCCATCCATCATGAACCAATATGTGTGTGTGTGGGGGGGTGATCTCTATAAAGCACACCTGTCATGGGGTGTGGAAAAAGAAAGTATTTACTAAGTTAAAATATAATATAGTGGTTAACATAGGTTGTCTCTCTATGAGAAGTGCACACAAAATAGTTTGTCACTTTTTATTTTGAGAAAACGTTGGGTGTTTTTGAGATTTTTTGGTTTCAAAATCAAAGAGAGAAACGTAACAAAAGGAAGAAATTGAGGACGTGATTTTAAACAAATATTGAATTAAAGTGATTTAAAAACTATTTTATGAGATGGGTGATCAAGTCAGGGTTGGTTTTATAATTGAAATACTATCCATGTTCCATTTAATTCAATCCTCTTCTGCTAAGTTGATTTAAGTGAGATTCCATAATTACTTCAACTCACTTCTTCGGTTAAATGGTTTAACAAAATTCTATTTTGGTATAAACTTTTTCCGTTGTGTGATAGAGTTGTAGTGAACACCCCCAATTATATAAGGCAATTTCCAATCAGGTATTGTTTATCCTAAATAATCCTGAATATTCACCACCCCTCCCATGCTTACTAGAGATCGCTAGGTACTTCACCACTAAGCCCTGATATTTATTCTATAGAATATAGACCAGAACCTAATGGAGGGAGAAAAATGATCATTTATCAAGGAAATAATAACAACAGAATATAAAAACAAATACGATCACATAAGATAATAAATTCTGTTTTTAGAATTTAAAAACAACTTCACAGGAGAGAGAGAGATTTTATTCAATCAAATGTAAGAACTCAAAGCATTAAAAATATTAAAACTTACCTCCCCCAATCAAATCATATTTTTCCCCACCATGGTAAGGGTAATTGAAAATAATTAGGAAGATAAATGAATTAGAAAAATAAGAAGAAGAAAGAAGTGAAAATAAATAACATAATTTTCTCCTCCAGATTCAGTTCACCAGAAATTTAGCTTCGGTTCTCCCATATCCTGATCGAATCAGGTCAAGTTCTCTTCTTATAAGAGGTGAGGAATAGATTTGGTCATCCACCTACAAATATTGAATGCATTTGGAGCTGTGTGGAATTAGTTATGGCCGCCTAAATGGAAGATGCTTTTCCTGGCCGCCAAACACTATTCCACCAACTATTCTTTGACCATTGCATTGGGGGCCTTAATGAAGGAATTTATTCCTATAATTTTTTATCCTTTGACCCTTATAGTAGGATTCCGAACCCAGCTAGAATCACTGCATTTGGAGGTCGGTTGGTCGTGATATGATTCTTTGAATGATTCATGGTCCATTCTGACCGACATAATAACTTTTCACATTGACCAAAATATTTGGGCCTGTAGACTTTCGAATTGGAACTTGTTCCCGAATAATACTATGTATACAACGAACAAGTTCACCCAACAAAAAAGGAATCAGGTGAATTGGATGAATATTTCTGGAGTTATGCTCAAAATACAGAGGCATCATAAAACTGTTAAATGTCCTGAATTAACCAATTTTCACACTTAAGCTCAAAACTCACCAAAAATCATGAAATGATGAAAATAAGCTCAAATTTATTAATGGGAAGGGATTAAATAATTTAAAAACATACAATTAATTCTGAAAATATTATCTTTGTCAATTCCCCCTCACTTAGCACTTGGGCTCCTAGACAAGTAAACATAGATATTAAATCAAATCAAATTTAAAACACATAATCATGAGATATAACAATTTAATACCAGGAAACAAAATACATCATGCCTCATAAAAAAACCTTATTTCAAGTTCTCAATTCATTTCAACCTCCTACCACACTTAAGTTCAACTAGATCATACAATTTCACTTCAAGTGCAGGTTGTATAGGGAAAATTTGCTTGTAATGTGGATAACCTAACAGGATATTCATTGATTTTATGGGCTACAAGGATTAAATTTATAAGGTGGGCCAATATAAAAAATATTATCTTGAAAAAGTGGGCTTTTAAAATAAAAAAATGCCTCAATAATTTAAAACACATGTATCTCAAACCCTCAAGTTATGATAGGAATAAATCAAATTCTAGTTAAATCAAGCATGGTATGGTTCTCTCTAGAAGTGAAGTAAAAGAAACGATTATTAAAATTAGGTTTACAAGCCTCACAGGAAAGTGATTTCAAATATAAAGATAGTGAATTATGGCATGAGATTCAAAAATCAGATTACTTTTCATGAAATTTACAAATATTTGAACTTAAAACAAAGTCAATTTCAGTATTCATTTAAGCTTAGTTTTATGGGATAAATTATTTTACACAAGGAAATGAGTTTTAAAAATAGCAATGAGATTCATTTTAGCTCAATAGTTTTAGAAAAACAGAAAAATTTGAAAAATAAACACACATATTGACTAAAAAAGTTTTTTTTAATAAGAAAATAGACAAAAAATGAAAATCCGAGATACAAAGGTTCACTCCCCCACACTTAAATGATGTAATGTCCTCAGTGCATTCAATTGGATTAAACATGTAATATGATTTTAAATTGAATCACAATAAGAAATAAAGTGTTAAAGAGAGGTACAACCTGATGGATTTATTGATAAACAGGTTAGAGGAGTGTTATCTCCTCCACTGGCTCTGATGGAATGGTCCCAAGGAATTTCTTCAACCGATGCCCGTTGACAGTGAATGGATTCTTCTCTTGATCCTTCATAATCTGCACAGCACCAAAAGGATATACATGAATAATTATAAATGGACCTTCCCATCTAGAACAATGTTTACTTGGCATCAGCTTGAGTCTTGAGTTTAATACCAACACTGTGTCTCCAGGATTGAAGTTTTTTGGTTGGATTATTTTGTCATGAGCCACTCTTGTTATCTCTTTATAAATCTTGGAGTTTTCAAAAGATTCCCTTTGAATCTCTTCTAGCTACTGCAACTGTAATCTTCTTTCCTTCCCAGTGCTTTCAAGATCCAAATTTATCTTCCTCACAACCCAGTATGCCTTATGTTCCAATTCCACAGGTAAGTGGCAGCTTTTCCCATAAATCAACCTATATAGACTCATTCCAATTGTGCTTTTGTAGGCTATCCTGTAATCCCATAATGTGTCTTCGAACCTTTGGCTCCAATCCTTCCTATTTGGATTAACAGTCTTTTCCAAAATTCCTTTGATTTCCCTATTGGACACTTCAACTTTTCCATTCGTCTGTGGATGATAGGGAGTTGAAGTTTTATGATGCACCCCATATTTCTTCAGTAAAGCCTCCATTCTCCTATTGAAAAAGTGATTCCCTTGATCACTAATGATTTCTTTAGGCACTCCAAACCTACAAAATTTGTTAGTCCTGACAAAATCACAAACCACTTTTGCATCGTCAGTCCTAGTGTCTTTTGCTTCCACCCATTTGGAAACATAATCAACAGCAAGCAAGATATAATAATTTCCAAATGACATTGGGAAAGGCCCCATAAATTCTATTCCCCAAACTTCAAATATTTCACAAAAATTAAGTGGTTGTTGGGGAATTTCTTTTCTCTTTAAATATTTCCAGAAAACTGACATTTTTACACCTTTTAAAAAATTCATGATCATCTTTAAAAAGGTGGGCCAATAAAGTCCAGATTCTAAAACGTTCCTTGCTATCCTTTGAGGTCCAAAGTGGCCTCCACAATATAATGTGTGGAAAAACTCAAAGACATAATTAATTTCACTTTCAGGCAAACATCTTCTTATTACTTGGTCAATGTAAATCTTCCAAAGAAATGGATCATCCCAGATATAATATCTAGATTCAGATTTCATCTTTAGAATTTGGTGGGAATTTAAATGAGATGGGACTTGAGATGATACCAGATAATTGACCATATTTTCATACCATGGAACTTCACTATTGATGATGTAGAGTTGTTCTTCGGGAATCTCATCATTAAGTGGGTTCTGGTTGGGAATTTCTCCTTCAGCGGTGTGGGGTAGTTGACTTAGATGATCAACCACCTGATTTTCACATCCCTTTTTATCTTTAATTTCTAAATTGAACTCTTGTAAGAGTATCATCCATCTTACTAGCCTTGGATTTTCATCCACCTTCTTCATTAAATACCTAAGAGCTGCATGATCAGAAAAAACTACAACTTTAGTACCAAGAATATATGATCAAAATTTATCTAGTGAAAAGAAAACTACAAGGAACTCCTTCTAGGTGGTTGTGTAATTGATTTGTGTGGAATCCAAGGTCCTTTATGCATATGATATTACTTGAGGCTTTTTGTCAATTCTTTGAAATATAGCTGCTACCTCTGCTTGGTTGGATGCATCACAAAGCAACTCAAAAGGGTAATCCCAGTTGGGTGGTTGCATTATTGGATGTGTGATCAACCTTTTTTTAGTTCATCAAATGACTTTATACATGTATAATCAATATTAAAGTCATCTGCTTTTAGTAGTAATCTTGAAAGAGGTAGATAAATCTTAATAAAATCTTTGATTAACCTTCTGTAAAATCCAGCATGTCCTAAAAAGGATCTAAAATGTTTTAAACAAGTTGGATATGGCAAGGAATTTATTACTTCAACTTTCAATTTATCAACCTCTATCCCTTTTTGTGAAATTATGTGCCCCAAAACTATTATCTTTTCAAGCATGAAATGACATTTTTCAAAATTTAAGACAATATTCTTTTGAATGCATGTTTTCAAAACTTTTTCCAAATTTCTTAAGAAATAATAAAATGAATTACCAAAAAATGTGAAATCATCAAGAAATACCTCCAAGCAGTCCTCAATATAATCTGAGGAAATACTCACCATACTTTGTTGAAATATACCCGGGGCATCTAATAGCCCAAAAGGCATCCTTTTGTAGGAGAATGTACCAAATGGAAAAGTGAAGGTTTTCTTCTCCTGGTCTTCTGGTGCGATCAGTACCTGAAAGTATCCTGAGAATCCATCTAAAAAACAATAATGGGTTTTTTCTGCTAAACTTTCTAGCATTTGATCGATGAATGGAATGGGGAAGTGGGCTTTTCGGGTAACTTGATTTAGCTTCCTGTAATCTATACACACTCTCCAACTATTTTGTACTCTCATGGGGATCAATTAATTTCTTTAATTTTTAACAGTTGTTAGGACAGTTTTCTTTGGAACTACATGAATAGTTCTAACCCACTAAGAATCAGATATTGGGTAAATGATGTCAGCTGCTAGAAATTTCTCTATCTCTTTCTTGACAACCTCCATGATTGTGGGATTGAGTCTTCTCTGAGGTTGTCTAACTGGTTGGGAATCACATTATAGAAATATTTTATGAGAATAGACCTTGGGATGGATTCCAGTTATATCACCTAAAACCCATCCTATAGCTTGGACATTTCTTTTGAGTAGGTCAATTAGAGTTTCCTCTTGTGAATGGGATAGGTTATTGGAAATTATTACTGGAAATATTTCTCCTTCCATTAGGTAAGCATACTTAAAATCACTTGGAAATGGCTTAAGTTCAAGACATGGGGGTTTTTTAAGTGATGACATTGAATTAAGGTTTCCTGTTCCTAAGGATGGAATCTCCAGTATCATATCATTTTCATTTAACAAATCCTCAAAAAAATCAGATTTTACCTCATTATCTAACATTATATTAGGATTTTTAGGTTCTTGGGAATTGGAATTTTCAAATGAATAATGTTCTCATAATGATTAGAAGTCAAGAAGAATACCTGAATCTTCAATTGGTTCTATAACTTCTTCATGGGAGATTGCATAAAGTGAGTGTTTACTAGAAGGATGCTTCATTGCATCAAGAATGTTGAATTGTACTGTACTATCTCCAAGTTCCATTGTGAGTGTTCCTTCATGGACATTGATGATAGTCCTAGATGTTTTAAGGAAGGGTCTCCCTAGGATGATGGGAGAGTGGCCTGAAGCTCTGTCTTCTTCCATGGTAAAGACATAAAAGTCTACTGGAAAGATCAATCCACTTAATCTAATGAGTACATCTTCTATAGTTCAAGAAGGGAAAATAGTGGATTTTTTTTCTAATTGGACCACCACTCGAGTTGGTTTTAGTTCTCTAATATTCAAGGATGAAAATAATGACTAAGGCATAGCATTTATTGAAGCTCATAGATCACATAATGCATCAGTAAAATTTAAAGAAAAAATAGTGTAGGGAATAGATAATGTCCCTGGATCTTCATATTTTTTTGGTATCATTGGTGTGATCAGTGCTGAGACTCTTCTTCCTAAGCTGATTCTCTCATTTCCATCCAACCGCCGTCTTTTTGTGCACAACTCCTTCAAAATTTTTGCAAACATAGGGATTTTTTGGATTGCATCTAGTAGTGGGATATTGATCTCGAATTTTTGAAAAGTTTCCTGGATTTCATTTTTAAGTCTCCCTTTTTCAACTTTATTTTACTCAACTAATGCATATGGGAATGGTGCTTGGATATCCTTTCTCTCCCTTTGTTGTTTTTCCGATGGTGTTTCTGGCATTTCCTTTCTAAACCCGATTCTTTCTCCTTTGTTGTTCTTGTCTAAATCGTGTGGATGGATGTGTTTTTCTTCATTAGGTTTCTTAGAATCATCATCCTCACTTTGTTCAGGTGACATTAGCTCTTTTCCACTTTGTGTTGTAATGACGCTCACGCTTTCTTTGGGATTGGGAACTGTTTGTGATGGGAGTTTTCCTTGATTTTTGGTTATAATATCCATAAGGTTTTCAAATTTATTATCTAAATTTTTCACTGTCTTCTTTAGATCTTCAATCTCCATTTCTCGGTTGTTCTTATGATAACTTTTTTAATGTTCTTCATATGGTTTTTGTTGGTATGACTATTTATAGGGTGTTGGAATGGTGGATGATTCTGGTATTGCTGCTGTTGGAATGGAGGTTGATTTTGGTATTGATTTTGAAATGGTGGCCTATCCTGGTTGTATCAGATCCATATCCTTGTTGGGGTTGATGTGGTTGATTTGACTAGATTTTCCTTTCTTGATAGGCAGCTTCATAATTTTCAGTCCCCTGCACTTCTTCACATTGATCAGTGTAATGATAACTAGAAGAGCATAAACCACATACCTGATTTGGGCCTTGTTGTTCCTCCACATTATTTACAGAAAGTTGTCTCTTCACACTAGTAATTTCCTTATGTGTTGCTTCAAGTAATGTTGGGGATGAATCAGAAGTTCTTACCTCATGGATGCCTCTAGTGATCGTACCTCTAGTTCCGAATTGCTATGAGTTTTGCGCAATCTTCTCAATCAGGCCTCTAACATCTGCTAGTGAATTGTCGATCAAGGATCCTCCAAATGAGGTGTCTAGTAAATTGCAACCATTTTTGAGAAAACATTGGTAGAATAACACAAGAAATTGGTTCTCTACCATTTCTTGGTGTGGGAAGCTTGCACAAAGTTTCTTGAAACGTTCCCAGCATTCGTAGAGAGTCTCTCCAGTCGATTGATGTATGACATAAATCTCCTTTTTTATTGGTGTGATCCTAGATGTAGTGGAGAATCTATGCAAGAAGCTTCTTTTGCGATCTTCCCAATCATTTAGCTCCCCTGGTTGGACATTTTACATCCATTCTTTTGCTTCTCCCTCAAGTGATAAGGGGAATTCCTTCCACTTTACTTGCTCTTCTACGACACCTCGGGGTTTGAAGCTGGAGCAGACATAGGTGAACTCTTGGATGTGTCAATTTGGGTCTTCACCTGCAAGACCATGAAATTTTGGTATCACATGAATCATATTAATGCATAGTTCAAAATCATTTTCTATGTCAAGGATAGTGAGTTGGTTATTTTGATTAGCAAATTGAGGTGTGCAAAGATCACGCAGAGTTTGATTGGGATTAATAGACATTATTATAGGTTTAGAGTGATCACTGAAAGTATCACTTGAATCCAAGAGGTGTATTTCTTCAAAATCTCTTTGAATTTTTTTCCCCAATTGGGTTATTGTACGATCTATTTCCGGATCAAATTCAATTAAAGGGTTATTTTAATTATGAGACATTAGAAAAAGTTTTTTTAGTTTTTTCGTGTTTTGAGGCACTTCCTCCCAAGAAACAGTTCCAAGTTTGATGCACACCTGTCGTGGGGTGTGTAAAAAGCATGTATTTACTATGTTAAAATATAATATAGTGGTTAACCAAGGTTGTCTCCCGATGAGGAGTGCACAAAAAATAGTCTGTCACTTTTTATTTAGAGAAAACGTTGGGTGTTTTTGAAATTTTTTGGTTTTAAAATAAAAGAGAGAAATGAAACAAAATAAAGATACTGAGAAAGTTATTTACGACAAATATTGAATTCATGTGATTTAAAAACTATTTTAAGAGATGGGTGATCAAGTTGGGGTTGGTTTTATAATTACAATACTATCCTTGTTCCATTTAATTCAATCCTCTTCTGCCAAGTTGATTTAAGTGAGATTCCATAATTACTTCAACTCACTTCTTTGGTTAAATGGTTTAAAAAAACTATATTTTGGTATACACTTCTTCCGTTGTGTGATATAGTTGTAGCGAACACCCCCAATTATATAAGGCAATTCTGAATCGGGTATTGTTTATCCTAAATAATCCTGAATATTCACCACCCCTCCCACACGTACTAGCGATCGCTAGGTACTTCACCACTAAGCCCTGGTATTTATTCTATTGAATATAGACCAGAACCTAATGGAGGGATAAAAATGATCATTTATCAAAGCAATAATAACAATGGAATAGAAAGATGAATACGATCACATAAGATAATAAATTCTGTTTTTAGAATTTGAAAACAACTTCACAGAATAGAGAGAGACTTTATTCAATCAAATGTAAGAACTCAAAGCATAAAAAATATTAAACCTTACCTCCCCCAATCATCTCATATGTTTATCCCACCGTGTTAAGGGTGATTTATAATAATGAGGAAGATGAAGGCATTACAAAAATAAGAAGAAGAATGAAGTGAAAATAAAGAACAGAATTTTCTCCTCCAGATTCCGTCCACCAGAAGTTCAGCTTCTGTTCTCCCATATCCTGATCGAATCAGGCCAAGGTCCCATATTATAGGAGGTGCGTAATGGAGTTTTCCATCCACCCACGAAGATTTAATTCATTTGGATCTGTGTGGAATTTGTTATGGCTGCCTAAATGGAAAAAACTTTTCCTGGGTGCCAAACACTATTCCGCCAACCATCATTTGACCATTTAATTGGAGGCCTTAATAAATGAATTTATTCCTTATATTTTGTGATCATTTTACCCTTCTAGTTGGATTTAGAACCCAGCTGTAATAACTGAATTTAGAAGTCGGTTGGTCGAGATATGATTGTTTGAATGAGTCATGGTCCATTCTGCTGGCCAGAATAACTTTTCACATTGACCGAAATTTTGGGGCATGTAGAAATTCAAATTGGAACTTGGTCCAGAATAATAATATGTATCACACAAACCATTTCATCCTAAAAAAACTAATCAGGTAAATTGGATGAATATATTTGGAGTTATGCGCAAAATACAAAGGCATCATAAAACTGTTAAATTTCCAGAATTAATCAATTTTCACACTTAAGCTCAAAACTCACCAAAAAGCATGAAATGATGCAAATAAGCTCAAATTTATTAATGGGAAGGGATTAAATCATTTAAAAACATATAATAAATTATGAAAATATTATCTTTGTCACCCTACCTATGAACCCATGGTATGCATCCAATGTATCTTTGTATGATTAGGTCTTAATGTGTGGGAGGACTATTCCAGACCCCAAAACCCATAGTACACATCCAACACATCCCAAAATCTAGTATCCATATTTTGGGGGGTCTATTCCCAACCCAAATACACAAGGATAATGTGTAATACATACCAATATAAATATTCATGTGAAGGGGGGTCTATGCTCGACCCATAAAACTGAGGAGGGTGTATAAGGTGTCCTAGTATCATATCCTTGTATGGGGGCCATGTTCCGTACCCATAGATCCATAAAACACATCCAAGGCATCTTGGTATAAATAAATATTAGTCCTCAATTACAATTAGATTTCTAGTTTTCCCAAATCCTATCCCAAAATCATATCATAACCACCTCTATGAGACTATACATGTATTAGGACTTGATTACCCGATGGTCTCTCATCACCCTACTTACTAACCCTCTATCATATCACAATTGCCTTTGAAGAAGTTTATAGTTATTAGGCCTCGATTACCCAGTGGTCTCTAGTCAATCTATCTTATCATAATACCCTTTGTGGGTGTATACCGGTATCATGCCTTGATTACCCTATTGTCTCTAATTTTTAGGATTCCGGACCCACATTCGTATCATGCCATTACACAAGCGTATACCATAACACAATTCAACCAACTCTATGAGTGTGTGCCATATCATATATCAACCTACTCCATGATTTTGTGTATATCACACACACACACAAACACACATATTGAGACTAAAACTAATGGAATTTACATTTCACTTACATTAGATAATCCATCACTTTAGTTGATTAATAAAATGAATACAACTTAGGGTTAATCATACCATGGAGCACCTAGATCACATCATAGCACAGGAATCCCACATAGGTCCAGGTACTCATGGTCATATATAGTGCATATATATCACTAGGAAACATACTAGTGTCCCTACGATCACTATATAGAAGAGGTACCCTCCTTAGGTTCCTCTCACTTGGTCCCAACTCTCAGTTTAATGCCTGTCACTCAGAGGGATTTAGGTTCCTCAACATCATCATGATCATTATATGCACTCACTAGCCTCCTAGGTCAAACCTCATAAGAATCAATCTTGGGAGATGGTAGTAAGCCCACCAATTTGTCATAAAATCATATCAAGAGAAAAGTCTTTAAGGTAAACTCAATATTTTTAAAGTCCTATAATGGATAAACATAATTAATTCAACACACCATTATATGAGGAAGGATTACTAATTACCACTAGTTCCAAACATTATAGTATATATCACTTCAAATATCATTGGTTATTAATGAACTTACACTAAGGGCCATCGATTCAAATCAATAACATTTAAATCTTCACCCCTAGGGGTTAACTTATAAAAAGTGAACCAAACTATATCATGGACTCAACCATGGGTGGGTGAGGAAACTAATCTCATACCCAAGGGTTTGTGGTGGCCCATGGTACCTTTTTGGATTCCCATATGAATTTAATTAAACAATTTTGTTATATTAATGAAAAATATTAATTTAATTTAAAACATATCATTTAATTTAAATTTGTCTAATAAATATGTATCAATAACTAATGTCACATTCCTTATAAAAAATGTAGAAATACAATAGAGAATATACTAAGAACACCTAGTTTTTTAAGAGCTAAGTAGCCTAATAGATCTACCTATGACTTGTCCAAGAACAACTAGTTTTCGTCCAATCACCTAAAGCCCTACCACACAACCAACAACAAATTTATTTATTTATATTCAAGTTATAATTAATTAAATAATTTAAAGGTAATTAATCATGTAATTACACTTAGTAATAAATTCCTAACAACTCACCATGTGCTCTTGTCACACCTAAACCAATGCCCACCGTCATAAAAAGGTTCATGCCATACTACCAACTAAAACTATATCCAAATACCTATCAAATAAAACCAAAACCATAATAAATTTCTTTTAATTTAACTAAAACCCAGAGAAAAATTCCTATGATGACATACCTCCTTCAAAATGATGGTCGGCTGAGTGAATCTATTGTCTCGGGGCACCCCATAACTAGGCTTCATGGAATCCCCATTATATTGGGATGATTCCACCATGATGTGATGGAATGATCCATGAAATCTAAACTATATAAGAATAGAATTATAGGGAAATGGTGGAAAAGCGAGGAGGAGGACACTAGAAGTAGGAACTTGCCAATAATTTCCAAGAAATACTCAAAGAGCTCTATAAATTAAAGGGGAATCAAAAAGGAAGAACTGGTTTAAAATTTAGTGTGTGTTCCCATGAAGGAGAGAGAAAGGGGGAACCCCTTCTAAATTATTAATGATTTAAAAATATAAAAATTAAATTTAATGTGACACATAATTCAACCACATGATTTTACAACCAATGTTCACCACATATGGTTTGAACTGTCTAAGAATACCCCGCTCACATGACTGATCTGAGTAGTTTTCCAAACCATTTTAAAATTAAAAAAATTAGCACCAGCTTAGTGTCCATCAGTTTACATGGTTAATATACAACCTTTTGAACACCACATGGAGATCCCTAAGTCCAAACCAAGATTAAATGGTTTAATCTAAAATCCAAAATTTTCCCTCAAAACCATTCACAAGCTATGAAAAACTATTGTGTGCTTTTAGAAAAATAATTGAAAACCTTGTCACCCTTACATTGCTGCATTATTTCATCTATACCGTGCACACCAAAAAATTCACCAGCTCTAAAATCCTATAAAAAATATTGAAAATTTTATTGAAGCTCTAAAGACTCACTAAATCACCCAAGGAACCTCTTGAGCATGAAACTATATAAAAAAATCATTTTTTGGATTTTATAACTCTCATACTATTGATCTGAATAACAATTCTCAAAACAAACCATCCATGATATTTATAAAAATTCCATTTTTTTTGAAAAATTAAAACTCATAAATGAGACGGGGTGTATAGTGTATCTGTGGAAAAAACTACCCATTATAATCAATTTTATATTAAAGTGGAGAATCCTTTGTTAGGGTGAACTACCAATGAAGACAAAGTGAATGTGTTTATAACTAATCTTACAAAAATACTAGGTGCATATTTCTTTATTTATTTTCCAGAAAATAGTTATTAATTCATATGTAAAATATTAATAGATAAATTTATACTAACTGAAAAAAGTGGTTAAATTCCAAAAGGGTTTTAGGATAGTTTTTAATATTATAAAAAAATTCAACAACTAATTCACCCCTATGAGGTACCTAAAACTATTTTATTGGGTATTTAATGTAATATTAGAGAAAATATGACTTCTGATTGGATAAATTTTGAATACCCACAGAATTTGATTTAAATTAATGAAGTACATATTTTAGATGATTAAATACAAAACTCACAGATAAAATTCATATTTTATTTATATTTTTGTTAATGATAAAGTATCTTCTAATAAAATAAGAAATAACATGAAATGGGAGGTAATGAAAGTGAGAAAGAACTCAAAGAAAGATATAAATCATCCACTAGTTGAATCAATTTAATGTGGAATATTTTAATATAGTGAATCTATTAATAGATGTACTTTTCATTATTATATTTAAATATTTTATAGTCATGAAGAGATAAAAAGTGTGAAATAATTTTACTCTCATATCAAATTTCATCTAAATAATGTTACTGATGAATATTTTATATACATAATTTTGTTAATGGAGGAAAATTTTGAAGAAAAATCATAGATAGAAAAATAATTTTGTTACAAGGAGAATGAATTTTCTATGTAGGTTGGAATATGTATCACCCTATAAAAACCGTTGAAGGATAAGAGAGAGAAAAATCACTTTAAAATGTTAAATTTTAATTGAATGATGAAAATTTTCAAATAACATTTTTTGAGAAGGATTTTTTTAAGGTTTAAATGACTATGATATTTTATTCATTAGAGAATTTATATAAGGTAAATATAAGTGTAAAGGATTCATAGATGAATGTGAAAGACAAATGAAATCAAGAGCTTGGAAGTAACCTTCAACATATTAGGAAGACACGTGAGGGAAAAATAGTGAATATGAATAATGAAATTTAATTTAGGTTGACATTAGTGTAAGATGAAAAGATCACCCAAATACTAATGTTTCTTGAGCATTTGATTAAACTAAATAATATGGAATCACTTCTTATGGGACCTTATCAAAGACATGAAATGAATTTTAATGCCTCTCCATATTTAGAGATGATTTTTCCTTAAATATGAACATTTTTTTTGGGGAAAAATGAAATTCAATGCTTTTGGGGGAATCATCCTCATCAATAAAATGGAAATGGAATACCCAAAATCCAAAATGTATTGCATTAATTCACACTATTTTATCAAATGGCGTTAGATAGGAGTAAAATTATGTTAAAATTTAGTCTAAAATTGATGAAAATTATACAAAATCATCCATGTTAGATGTAATAGGATGTATGAAGAACAATTTTCCTAGACTGATCACAAATGAGTAGTGAAACAACATAAAAATGAAAAGTATTTAAAATATAAAAGTATTTATTGATTTCATTAATAAGAAAAATAAAAAAAAATTGGATAATTTTTTTGTTACTGGAGGTTCGGGAACTTGTTATAGATTATTATAATAAAATGATATCATATAAAATTTATAAAAGTCTTATAGGAAAGTGAAAAAGATAAAAATGATAAAAAATCATCTTTTAAAAGAATCATATTTCACATAACATTTATAATTTATCATTTAAGAACATATTTGAAAGCATTGAAATATTCTATGACACTTGAAACATATATTTGCACAATTATGATGAATTATAATATGTTCCATACATGAAGACCTTTTATAATAATGTGAATAATAGTACATAGCAACACATGGAAATGAAAAACAAGAATGGTGGAAAGACTATGTTATGGAGTAATCAAGTAAAGAAATATAATAAGAGTGATACACCTAATAATTCATTATATATGGTTAATAATGATGAAAAACATACATGAATAAGGTAATTCTATTATTGTAAGAAATTCCATCCCATGGAATATTGTACACCATACATGAAATACAATGATAGAAAGAGAAATATGAAAACATAGAGAAATTCAGTTATGTATATCCATAACTATACTTGAATGGTGGAAAACATCACTAATGATGTGACTGTGAATCTACCCAATAAGAGTAAGGAAAAGAATGATTATGTCATGCATGAAATGTAAAAATTTCTTAGAATATAACACATTCTCTAATAAAAAACCCATAATTACATGGTTAATAACAAAGGTTACACTTTATTATATTTTGAGGATATTTGTGGTTCAGAGTTTAAGAAATATAAACAAATCTTATATATAAAACCATTTTAATAAAAAGTGGACAGTTTTAATCAATTTCCATTTTCCACAAAATTAGTATTATTAAATTAAAACTATCATTTCATCCAAAAAACTTCTTCATCTTTTAAGACAAGTCACTATAGTGGAAATATCAACTTTTATATAGTTTTTACAGAACCTTAGATCCTATGGAAATCATTTTAAAATGTAGGACGATCAAAAAAATTATTAGAATGGGATATTAAAATAAAGGGACCCTATTAGTTTAGTGAAAAAACATGAAAACCTATAATAATGTTTACCTTTTTCAAAAAAAATATTTTAAAATATAAATAAACATATACACATGGTAAAATAAATATTTTATCAAATACATACTTTTAAAACAATTAGAAATAATATTCAAATCATGAAACCATCATGAAAACATTTGTTTTAAAAACAAACCTTCTACCTTTAAAAATTCATATGCATTCCTTAACACATTAAATGAACATAATTCCATAATTTTTTTAAATAATAATATATGTATCTTGGAGACTAATATTGACAACATATGTTCACTCATGTTTAACCCATGTTAGAATAACTAAAGTGAAGTTAAATCTATAGGAGTAACTAACCCGATTACATCCCTAGTTTTTTAGTATCGAAGACTACATCATTACCCAATGAATTTGAGAGCTATATCGAGATCACCCATTGTCATGAAATAAATTAATCTCAAAAATCATCATATATTATGATAATGTATCATATCATGAATAAAATATTTGTAATATTTCACTTTTTCATCATAAAACCCTTGGAAAACTCATTTGAACTCATTAGTATAACAATTTCAATTTTCTCATAATCTCAAAGAGAAACATCCTTTTTATTTGAAAACTCTTAAAAAATTAAAATTCAAAAAAATAATAGGAAATTTAATTTTCTTTAGAAATATATGAAAACAGGAATATAAAAATTAATAATAAATAAAGTACATGATAACAAGAGAATCCATTCACGCTATATACATTAAGAAAAATTATTTTTCACTTTAGTAAAAAGAGTCAAAAGTGACCCATGATGGAAAAATTATAAAATTCCATTTTAAATGTTTTTAAAGAAATTAAAAATTAGTCTAAAATGATATTATATAACCTTTTATGTTTAAATAATAAAAATATTAAAACTTTGAAAATAACTTGGATATGGATGAAAAATATTTCAAAACATTTAAAATAACATTTTGAAGAAATATCTCTTAAGACTTTAGTAAATTTTAAGTAAAAATAATATTAATGGTTAGAACATGATACAGATTTGTAAATGAATTTAATTTAATTCAATGAAATATGAAAAACATTAGGGTAGTATATACACTATAAAAATGGAAACATGTGCTGAAAATGGAATGAGTCTCAAAGGATTGAATTTGAGATGATAAATCCCTTACCATAAGTCATATCAAGCTTCGTACGTTCTCTCAATACCAAATAATAAACTCATATTAGTTTAATATTTTATTAATAAAAATTTTCTTGTTAATTAAAATGTCATTATTTAATTTATTTTCTTTATTATGACATTTTAATTTGTTACCAAAATGGTTCAGTTCGTGTTGGATCTTTTGGGATCATTTGATTTATAACCCGAAATAACATTACTATATTGACCATCGCCAAAGGGGTTATGGTTAAATTACCAAAAAAAATATTTTATAATTATAATATTTATTAATTATATAAACTTTAAAAATCAACCATGTAAGACAGTAATGGAAAATGAACCACACCATTTCATGGAGATTATCGTCTGTATGTATACATGAATGATGTTTTCATTTTTCTAATTATTGGAAAATAGAAAAATAACTAAATATTTTAATTTTTAGTAATGATAAATATGTTATAAAATCTTTACTTATTCATTAGT
This sequence comes from Viscum album, assembly GCA_963277665.1. NCBI lineage: Eukaryota > Viridiplantae > Streptophyta > Magnoliopsida > Santalales > Viscaceae > Viscum > Viscum album. The sequence continues at coordinate 1,161,418,780 of OY728145.1, forward strand.
TCCATCCTTATGGCTATACTTGTTAGTGGGAAACGAAAAACAAATCACATCACATCATAATAGTGGTGGTTTAGACAAACGTAAGAGTGACATTATCATTTTTCGATGGATGGTAGGATAAGAATTTAAGAAATATATTAACTCTAAAAAATGATAATTATGTCATAAATATAATATATATTCATTTTATACATCATTTTAAATAGTTATATGATCTGGGGGTGAATAATAAAACACATCACTTTGTGGATGTGGTAGTCCACATATACAAATGAGGGATGTTTTCATTTTCCAAAGGATGGAAAGAAGATATAAAATGGTGGTAACATAATCCTAATAACATTTAAGTACACTGAGTATAATTAATTTTATATTTTATCATGTTTAAATAAAATTTTAAGGAGTTGTAAGAAGAAATAAAATGAAAGATCTTGTTAAGAGTTATAGCTCTTATTTAGAAATCCTCCTTTGGATTACTGATTAAGCATTCATAGGATAGACTTAGGGGTAGAAAATAATCTCAAGGAATTGGAAACGTAATATATTAAACTATTTGGGTATATATTTTAAGAACTTAATACTCTAAGAATTTCTAGGAAGAGAGGAGAGGAGGTTTCTTTTTATAAGTGAGGTGGTGGGAAAATGCAAAAATACATGAAATAATAATATAGAATATGTTTCTAACTCCTTAAAAATGGATAAAAAGTTATATATTATAATAAAAGGTAAATAAGGTCAAAATATAATTATAAATTAATTTTATAAAGGGTTTTGGCATTATTTTGGACCATATCTTTTGGTGTAACCCCCTTATTAAACCCTTTTAACCTTAACTAATGTAACATATTATCCACCTTAATGGTCATGAAAGTAAATTTAAAAATTAAAAGTGGAAAATAAATTAACCATGAATTATATGATTGAAAATTTACTATCCACTTTATTCAATATTATATTTTTAAATTTTTATAATGATTTAAAATTTATTTTTAATAATTAAATACCATTTAATGTCATTTTTAGGACTAATAACACATATTGACTTCATAGGAATCATGATAACAAATAAATTAAATTATAAAAAAATTTAATAAATAAATATATATTATAATTATCTATTAAATTAGTGGGAATCGTAATAAATAAAAAATTATTTATTTTAATGTAATTAACTTTTTTTATTTGATTTTTATACTACTACACAAGCAATACATCATTTTTGTGTAAGTGTTCATGGAAAATATAATATATATAAATATTAAAAATAGATTTATATCTTACAAAAAGATTTATATAAAAAATAACCAATTATAATCATTAATATATTCTTTTTTATCTCTATGAAAATATATTAGAGCTATTATAAGAAATAGAGTAACATTTATCAATGTTTCTTAACTTAAAATAATATAAATATAATAATCGAATTTAGGTGGTGAAAAAAGTATATAAGTTTGAATATAAGATTATAAGGGTTGATATAATTCATAAAATAATATTTAAGATGAATTTTTTTGACCTTATCGCAAATTATTTACCTTAATTAACCTGATTTATCCATTATATTGGTGACACATTTTTTACCATGATTATTATTTATAATGACAAAAAAATGAAATTGAACTCATTAATAAATTTGAACCTATGTATTGAAACTGAAAAATAAAATTTCCAGTCTCAAATCTGTATATGCGCTATAAGTTACTTTAAATATAAGTATGCAAAACACAATGAAAAATAGTTTTTTAAATATGTTTTTAAGGAAAAAATGAAGTTGTTCATATATAAAATATAATAATGATTAATATTGAATTAATTTGAGTATTTTTAAATACAATTGATCTTATATAAGTTTATAACTAAATGAAATACATAATTTAACTTTTATATTAAATGATTTAAGTAATAGGAATGATAGTTTTGCAAGAATTGGAAATTTTCAATATTCAATAAAAAATAAATATTTATTGAAAAATAACAAAACAAAATAAACCTAAAAATATTATGAAAGGATTATTTAAAAAATTATTTCAATTGTGTAAAAAATCTACAAATATGGCTGAATGGAATTAAAATATTCACTAAAAAATGAAATAAAAATCATTTGGAAGAAAATATATTTTTGATGCGTAAAATGAATTTGTTCTCCATCCTTACTTAATATCCAAAATTAAATAAATGGTAATTCGTTCAACTAGATATATAATATTATGATTTTATAAAAGGAATTTATAAATAATAATTAATTTAATATATTAAAATAAAAATTCATTTCACACATAAAAATAGTTTTATGAAAAATATCTCAATTAACTTCAAAGATTTTATATTAATTTATATAAAATTGATAAAAATTTATGATATATTGTTAATTTAATAATAAAAATATTTCTACACATATTTCATAATAAGATTACTCTTATTTATACCCATCCAACCGAATGATAGGTTATAACAATCATAATTAAATAATAATATTTCTATTATATATCAGGGTTCACTTAATATCGGTTTTAAATATAACACATAATATTGAATATATTATATAAAGAAAATAAATTATCAAATATTAGGTTGTTATATTTAATGACTCCTAAAAAGTTCATTATAGTATTCCTTATTCAATAAGATTTTAAAAATTACAAAGGGAAAGAACAAGAATATTATAGCTCTCAATATATTAAGAGAAAGAACTAGTCCACATATAAAAGGATGGATGTGAATTGACCATATGATATATTTATCGTATAACCTAAGTAGTTGGAATAATCAAGGAGGCTGTAGAAATTATCAAAATTTTTATTCTACCTCGTGATGTATAGATTGAGAAACCTAAGGATAATGTTATCATGATGTAGGTTAAAAAATTCAAAAAATTAAATAAAAGTATAACTAGATTGAGAAAGAAGTGTCACCCCCAGTTCTATAACTGTGGAGATTTTGAAGTCCATATCATTTCCACATTTGGATGATTATGTTTTAAATAAGGAAATGATAGTAAAGATACATGAAATTAAAAATACCATGGAGTGAAATTTCAATTAGTATTTATTTATAATTGGTATCAGCTAAACCAGTATTATAATTCCATTGATATTATCTTGGAAATAAAACTAATGTAGTGATGGAATATAAGAAATATACATTTATGTGAATTTACAAAATATGTGAAGAATTCTATAGATTTATTATATTTTTAAAAATAAGAAATCGGGACAACCCTAATGTTGCTAAAGTGTGAGGTATTATATTTTCACTACTTTCTTAAATCTAATGTAAACTTTTTGAACTGGTCATGGGAGAGTGTTTCTAAAATAAAATGGAGAAGCTATTTGTTGTTCGAAGTATAGTAGTCAAGAGGGGGTAAATTTAGTATCTATAAAAATTTCTGTTTGAAAGGTTTTTTTAAAAGGTTTCCTAATAAAAAAAATACAGCCCACTTAATCAAGATAATATGATTATGAATGTTTGACTATTCAAATAACTTCTCAAAAGATTGATTAATTCTTAGTAATCTCAATATGAGTTATTGATATTACTTTTGAATCTATTCTAATAAGGAAAAAAATCACAACTTCAGTCCATGTTTAACTATCAAAGTAAATCTAGTGATTTATGAACTATATAGTAAAATAAAGAAAACTAAATGAAACAACGCGGTGGATAAAACAAGTGGTTCAGTCTCAAGTCGAGACCTAATCTACTCCACTTGGTGATCACCTACCTCCAAGCAGTTTATATTAATAATCTTGATCTAGACCCTGGATCGGGGTACACAATAGTGCATAGGACTGTCCATGTCACATGACTTCTTCCACAGTTCTTTATGGGTATAAACTACCAGGTCATAGAAGGACCTCCTCCACACTTATTCATTGGAGTAAATAAGTGTAAAAATATATGAGAGGAAGGATATATTGTATCCTTTAGTTTAACACAGAAGATATTGTGTGTTTTTAATACACACTCACACATTGCTCAAAAGATAAAAACAATACACCAAAGAGAAAAGATGATAATATAAAGTTATAAGTGTTCGGAGTGTTATTCTATGCAACTTTGGACTTCTAGGATGAAGTTGATGCAAGTATCGAGTCCTCTTACAAGAGACATAGTGTTGCAAGTCAGGTGCTCTAGCTGCCAGTTAGATCTAGCTTCTGTTCTTTGTGGAGTTGGTATTGCAATGATGTTATTGGATCTAGTTTCGTGTGTTATTCAGATGTATCTTGTTGAATGTATCAGTTCTCTTATCAAGAATTCTCACACTTATACAGGTCTACCTCATTGTCTTTTGTTTCAGGTCCACTCTTTTCTTTTTATTCATGGAGTGCATGTGTTGGAGCTGACAAGATGAACATATCATGCATCTCATACCTTGTACAATCAGGTGACATGTCTACAATGAAATATTAATTATTCCAGTGCATTTGAAAGACTCAAATATGACCATTAGAAATTAAATTTAAAATGAAAAAATAGATTAAAGAATGGTGTCACAGTCTCTCTAGAAACGGTGTCATTAAGAAATGGTGTCACCACAAAATGGTGTCTTCTTTTTTACCTTTGAGTGGAAAGATAATCATGATGACATATTTATATTGAGATCAGGAACCAGTAGCACAGATGTAGTGTTAGGATCCTGGTGTCTGGGTCACGATGTCTGCGTCATGTTGTCTAGTCATGGTGTTTGGTCATGGTGTCTGGGTCACGGTGTCTGGTCACGATGTTTGGGCCATGGTGTCTGGTCATGGTGCATAGGTCACGGTGTCTGGTCATGGTGTCTGGGTCATGGTGTTTGGTCACAGTGTCTGGTCACAGTGTCTGGGTCACGGTGTCTAGGTCCTTTGCCAGAAAACCAGAATCATTGGAAAACTCATGGTTTCTCAGACTTAGCCAAATATCTGTATATAGACTTAGGCAGTGATATTCACAATATTAATTAGACATGATCATTTATAAAACAAATTCATTATAAACCAAATTAAATATAGTTTACAATAATCAAACATAATTTATAGGAATTAAGATCTTGAGAAAATTTATTTATTGCATAAAGAAACCCACCATCTTTACACATGACTTGAAATAGATTAAATAGAATTAACAAGATTTACAGGATGTATAGGATTTGTGATCACAAAAACGTGATTAAAATAGGAGGAGTCCAACAATATCCCCTATTTTGATGATCAAAAATCATATTTGTTCTTAGTGTTCGGTTCTCCCCCTTTTGGGATTAGCAAAAATACTACAAAAGAAAATAAGAGAATAGACAATAATAGAAAAAAATAGAATAGATAATAAGAGTTCACAGTGAATTAGATGGATAAAGATGTGTCATTACAAACAGTAGGCAAAAAAAATACAAAATATCCATATTAAAATATATTTTTCACTTGTCTTCGGCACTGGATGTCTTCTCTTTTCCCTTGGAAGAAGCATCAAGAGGAGACACAAGAGAAGAGGTAGAAGTTGAAAAAGGGAGTGAACCGACTATTAGAGAATGAAGAGGGAGTCCTTCAAAAACAAAAGGGGCCAAGGTAGGTTTGGTGAAAAATGATGTAATTTTTGGTCGAGGATAATTGGTCTGATATGAATCAGAGCTTGAGATACAAACTTAGAGGTAGAGGAAAAGGCAGCGAATATGGAAGGAGGCAAACCAAGATGCAAGGGTGCGGCTGTAGGAGCCACAATAGCAGTACTCTACACATGAATATAAGGCCTTAATAACTTGATGAAGTCATCAATAATCTCACCACCATGCCGCAACACTTTCTTAAAATAATCATTGTTCTCCATGAACTTGTCCAAAAAAAGAGTGAAATCTTTTAGATTTTGAACTTGGGATTTAAAATCTTGAGTGACAGGAGGAATTTTAAAATTCTCTACAAGGTACGTAAAATGGTTTGTCATATCATGCTTAGAGAAAATTCAATATAAGTAGAAATCCACATTCTTAGAAATTTCTTCCTAGTCATCATTTGTAATCTTTGAATGAATTATTATGAAATCAATAACTCTGTCAGTATTCTTGATAACCATAGATAGAGACACTTTTTCAAAGCCACTTAGCATTGATTGAAGTTCATCCATAACAACCATTCTGAGCAGATCATTGTCAAAGGAGGGTTGAGATGATTTTCCAAAGGCACTAGAGGCTTTAATAGCTGATGTAAAGGACTTCAGTTGATTCAAAACTTTTTGGAGACAACCCTTATACGAATCAGTAAAATTTTTGAGACAAATAACAAGCTCCGCATTTCCTGAAATATTTTCTTATTTCTTTTAGCCACCATGTTAGATAAGGAAGTTAGGTTTTGTTGAATTAGATAGACAAATTATTATAGAATCTTACCACTAACATCCTTAATAGGATGAGCAGTAGGATCTAGTATTTATTTTAACACTCTCTGCATATCTTCAACCATAGCTATGGGAGACTTCACTTCATCACTCTGCTATTTTTTCTTAATTCTGACCTCTTGAATTTCATGAATCATTTTTTGATGAATCATCCGTATGATAATTTCTAATAGAAAGGAAACATCTATTTCACTTAGGTTTGTTATAGGAGCAGGTTGAGTGTTTATAAACTTTTCAAATCCATCCAATAAAGTAGATCCAAATGATTTCAAATCATTCAAAATTATAAAAGGTATAAGGTTCTTCTAAAGGTTCAGGAAAAGAAGCTGAGATATGATATGGTCCTTTGCAAAGATTACTTCAAGAGTAGAAACTGGTTTCAACTGAAACCTAGTGGACAGATCTAAACCATTAACTGAGGATTCTTGGGAATCATTCATATCAAAGTAGCTAGGAAATTTATACCATGAATCCATAGTTCTTTGATCAACAAGATTATGAATTTTAACAATTTATAGATTAGGGTCTTGCTCCCCCTCAACAGGTGCATCTCTCACAGGACTAAGAGATTTAGTTCCTTGATTGGTTTCCAAAATTTCATCCCCAACACTTTCACCAATGTCTTTTCTATCCAACTAAAAGTCTTTCTCCATTATTTCCTTAGTATATGGGATAATCTCATTATCATCTTTTTACTTTAAGTGTTCCTCAAAAAATAGCTTCTTTCTCAAGAGAAATTCTTTCTTCTAGATTCTCTTTCAGAAAAAACTTTTTTCCATTCTGTAACAATAAATTCTTCTCTAGAAGTAGGTTCTTCTTCTAAAACAATTGTTTCTTTAGAAACGTGTACTTCCTTCTTAGCTATGGCTTGACGAACAGGTCCACTGTCTTCCTTATCCAGGATAGTTTCCCTTATAGGTGCAACAACCACTTATTCTTCCTCCTTAATAAGATAGTCAATAATTTCATTTGGTTCCAAACCAGGATCAGAAATGTCCTTAGGTCATAAAGAATGCTCAAATGGATTGAACTTTTCATATATCCTTTCATTATCCTCTACCTAGGTTTTTTCCATGGATTCCAACTGATTATCGTTCTTTTGACAGTAACCTTTGAGATACAAAATTCATAGTCCTTAATGACTTCTTTATCAGGTCCAACCAACCCTTTAGCATGAAGCATAGAAAATATTAACCTTGAGTAGAACAAGGAGGTTGAATTTGAGGTTGTATTTATCAACTCACATATATGAAGTATAACATACTTAGATAGGTTAATCTTATGTCCATTCTTCATAAGATGTATCAAAAATATATCATGATACCTGAGCGTAGAAAATTATACTTTTCTTGGACTAATTAGATTCTGATGAAATTTAAACAATAGTCTCGTTTCACCATCTCTCTGAGTGTCAATAACTCTTATCTTTGTTTTATTCCCAGTCAAGCTTCCTATTGATCCAGCTTATCACAACAAAACCATATTCTATATCAAATTACAATTGGACAAAGTGATAGAACTAAGAAATAATATTTGGGTAGATCGACCTTGTCTCTTTCATGAACCTATCCATACATCCCCGCTCTTTTAGTACTATCAACACTAAATACTTATTTGAATACATCCACTTAGAAAATATTTCCTTTTCTGGAAACACTATTCTGTGAACAAGGTTCATATTTAGAGGATATTTGGGCGCTATCTTCATTGCTATTTTCATTTTATTCTGAGATGATCACTTCCTAGGAGTTGAAAAATATGGGTGCTTCATCCTAGGCATTCAAAGAGAGGTTTGATATAGAGATGAAGGATTTAAAGGGTCTTACAATTTGGGAGAGAAAGGTTTTGTGTTTGAGAGAAGAAGTTTAGATTAAGGAAAAGAGTGAAACTTGTTTAGTTCCAATAATTTAAGAATATCATGAATTGCAAATTCAAATGTGTGGGAAAGAATAAGAATAAAATAATCAGTTGCAATGATACGAGTTATAATATATAAATAAATAAATAAAGTATATTTATGGTGAGACTAAAATAGACTTTCATGGTGAAACCATAATAGGTTTTCATGGTTACACTGTAATAGACATTCACAGTATCATATCTAGTGTGTAACTTCAAATCGGTGTGACCACATTGTTTTAAACAGTATGTGCTAGACAGTAATCAAGAGATAGTAACTATGAGACCGTAAATATGAAACAACAAATTTAATAGAATCACTTACAGAATTATGAGAGTGAGACAATAATCTTAAGATAATGACTTGTGAAACAGTAAACTGTGAAATAATAAGTTGTGAAGCAGTAAACTTTCTACTTAATATTTATCATTACTAATTAATGCATGATGTAATCTATTGTTTTTGAATTTAATGGTTGGTGAATATATCAGCACGCTGATATTCTGTTCCAATGAATTCCAAAGTTATATCATATTTTTGATAATGGTCTCTCCAAAATTGACTTCTTACATCAATATGTTTTGTCCTAGAGTGTGAGACATGATTTTTAGAGATGTTAATAGCACTTTTATTTTCATAATTTATAGGTACATTCTTGAATTGATATCCATAATCTTGTAATGTGTGTTTAATCCTCAAAATTTGTGCACAACAACTACCAGAAGCTATGTATTCAGCTTTAATAGTAGATAATGCAATGGAGTTTTGTTTCCTACTACACCATGATACTAGTGACTTGACTAAAAAGTGACATGGTCCCAAGGATCACTTTCTATATAATTTAAAACCACCAAAATCAGCATCAAAATAGCTAACTAACTCAAATGACTGTCTTCTGGGATAGAACAGTCCTAGATTTGGTGTATGTTTGAGGTATTTGAAAATCCTTTTAACAAAATTTAAATGATATTCCTTAGTATTTTCTTGAAAATGAGCACACATACATACACTAATGATAATTTCATGTCAACTAGCAGTTATGTGGAGTATGCCTCCAATAATTCCTCTATAAGTGGTTTGATCAAAAGATTTTCTATCTTCATCAAGATCTGACTTACAAGTAGTACTCATTAGAGTGTCACTACTTTTAGTGTTATCCAAGACAAAATGTTTTATAAGATCTTTAGTATATTTTATTTTATTTAAAATAATACCATCATTATTTTGAATGATTTGAAATCCAAGAATGAATTTTAGTTCACCCATTAAACTCATTTTAAATTCGTTTTGCATCATTTTATAAAAATAAATACATAAATAATTTTTTGAAGATCCAAAGATAATATCATCAACATAAATTTTAACTACAAAAACATCATTGGAATTATATTTTATAAAAAGGGTTGGATCAACTATACCTTTTGTAAAACCTTTAGAAATAAGAAAAGTATATAATCTATCATACCAAGATCTTGGATCTTTTTTTAAACCATATAAATATTTTGGTAATTTAAAAAAAAGATTTGGAAGGTGAGGATTTGTAAAACTATGGGGTTTCTCAATAGAGACATCCTCAACTATATACCCATTTAGGAATTCACTCTTAGAATCCATTTGATATAGTTTAAAATTCAGATGTGCAGCATAAGAAATCATGATTCTAATGGATTCATGTCTAGATAATAGTGCAAAGGTCTCTTCATAGTCAATTCATTCTTCTTGACTATATCCTTATGCAACAAATATTTCCATATTTCTAACTATGTTACCAGCTTTATCTACCTTATTTATAAACACCCACTTAGTACCTATGGTAAATGTGTCTTTGGTCTGGTCAAAGAGTTTCCAAACCTTGTTCTTTACAATCTGATTAAGTTCTTCTTGCGTATAAATCACACAAAATTCATCACTGATAGAATAATTAATGTTTTTAGGTTCAAGTTATGACAAGAAAACTTGATGTTCAACCTAATTTATAAGATAAACTATAGTTTGAGTTCCTTTATCTAAATCTCCTACAACATCATCTAAAATATGGTTCTTAAGGGTTATAACAGCTCTAGAAAAAGAGGGAATAATAATTTCACGTTCTTCAGTAGGATTGGGTTTATTATGAGTTGAATCTAGAGAATTTATAGAACTAGAATTTTTCATAGATTCTATTATATGATGGTTAGATTATTTTTCATTGATTTCCATATTTGACATAACATTATCCCGGTTTTCTATATTGGTCTTAAGATCATGTGGATCTGTCTCATCAAACTTGACATGGAAAGATTCTTCCACACATTTGGTACTTTTTTTAAACACCCTACAGGATTTACTAGAGATTAAATATCCTAAAAATATTCCTTCGTCACTCTTAGATGAAAATTAGTCACGATTTTCCTTTGTATTAAGGATATAGACTTTGTAACCAAAAACTCGGAAGTATCTTACTTTGGGTTTTCTATTATTCCATAATTCATATAGAGTTATTTTAATAATGGGTCTAATAAACACTCTATTAATAATACATCATGTTGTATTTATAGCTTTTGCCCAAAAATAAATAAGTAAGTCATATTCACTAATCATGGTTCTAGCAATCTCTTGCAATGTTCTATTTATTCATTTTAAAACTCCATTTTGTCGAGGTATTCTAGGAGCAGATAAATTATTACTATAGCTATTTTGTGAGAAAAAGGATTCAAACTCTTGATTTTCGAACTCAAGACCATGATCATTCTTAAGGGTTTAATTCTACGTCCACTAAGATTTTCTACAATTTTAGCATATTTGATGAAATGAGAGTAGGATAAACTTTTGTGAGCCAAAAAAAATTCCAAGTATATCTATAAAACTCATCTTCAAGAACATAATCATAGTGCTTCGCATTTAAAATAGAAACTCTAGACGGTCCATACAAATTGATGCAAACCAATTCGAGGGGTTGGGAAGTTGACAATTTATTCTTTGGTTTCAAGGAAAATTTTTGTTGCTTTCCCTTTTGTCAAGGATTACACACTTTATCATTTGGAAACTCAATCTTGGGTAGGTCTTTAACTATGCTTTTTCTTGTTTTCATTATAAGGGAGTGAATATTATAGTGTCCTAGTCTTCTATGCCAAATACAAGACTCTTTTTTAAATACACTTAAACATAAATCATTTTAGAAACTAAATAATCTATGTTAAAAGAGTATACATTTTCATTTCTCAATGCAAAAAAGACTAATTAATTTCTAGAATTAAAAACAATGCAGGTATCATTTTAAAATTTAACATTAAATCTATCATCACATAGTTGTGAAATACTAAGAAGATTATATATCAATCCATCAACAAAAAATACTTTGGAAATTTAAACTGAGTTAGATTTACAGATTTGGAAAAGGCCAATGATTTTTCCTTTGGCATTGTCACCAAAGGTGACATGTACACCATCAATTTTTATTAAGTTCTTGAAGAACGAATAGTCCCCTATCATGTGTCTTGAAAAACTACTATCCATGTACCATAAGCTTTTACAGGTGCTCTTTAAAAAAATTCTTAGAAAATAGTCAAATAAAAATAGACTTTGGTACCCATATTTGTTTGGGTATAGTATTATTAGTGACTAGTGCTTTAGGAACCCACATCTGCCTCATGGGTTTCCTATAATAATTAGGTAAAGTGGATGAAAAAAAACTCAATTTGGTATAGAAAAGATTGAAACAATATAGAGTGTATCATTATATGAACTTGCAGAATGTTTTCTAGAACTGAGAGTAATGTTGTATGTCTTAGATTTAGAAACAAAATTGGTTCTTCCAAAATTTCTTTTACCGGGTTTATATCCAATACCAATAGCATATTTAGAAGAAATCTGTTTACCTAGAATTTATACTAAAGTATCTTTACCATTAGTAAATGTTTCAATGTCATTTTCAACTACTAATTAGATAGCTTTAGTTCATTGTTTTCTTTGAGTAATTGAACATTTTTCTCCCTTTCTATAGTAAGTTCAGATTTAACAGTTGAGGTAAGATAATGTTTTTTCTTTAAAGACTTGTATTTATCTTTTAGTTCATTACAAGTCTCTTAATACATATTTCAATACTCAAACATTTCTTTTTTATACATATTATCAAAATCACTTTCATCTCCAGAATTATAGGAATTGTGTACAGGTGATTCCATTATTTCCTTAGTTGTGTTTTTCATAAAAGACATATTGTCATTGTTAGCGTATTCATCATGTGAAGATTTTGAGTCACTTGAACTATCCTCGGAAGCACTCTACATTGCTTTCATTTACTTTTTATACCTTTTATCATTGCCCTCATATTTATTTTTATACTTGAGTTTGGGACAGTCATACTTTATATGTCACTTTCTCTTACATTCATAGCATACTATCTCAGCAAACGTGTCACTTATTTTCCAATATTTCTTCCAGCTTCCATTTGGATCATATCTTCCTTTGAAGTTAGGATTTCTGAAAAAATTATTATTCTTGTAAAATTTCTTATACCTTCTGGCCAATTTAGCCATATCCTTATCACTGTTAGGTTATGATTGTTCACCACTGGAACATTCTACAGAGGCTTCAAATTTCAATTTTTCTTTGTGTTTAGAGGTGGTAGTCTTAAATGCAATGAATTTTCTTTTGGGTTCATCCTCTTCTTCCTTATTGAATTTCTTCTCCTCTTCATACATTATTAGTTTCCGAATGAGTTCTTTGATAGGTAATTTTCTGATGTCGCATGAATCTCTAATATAGACAGAGGTTCCACTTCATCTATCAGGTAGGAATATGATAATCCTCATGATTTGTTCTTTGGAAGTAACTTCTCTTCTAATAGAAATCATAGTTTTTACAATTTCGTTGAACCTATGATACATGTCAGGAATAGGCTCATCAGGTTTCATTTTAATGTTATCATATTTAATAGTATAAGTATTAAGCCTCATTTATTTCACACTAGAGGTTTAATTATGTGAAACAGACAAGGTATCCAAGTATCATGGGAAATTTTACATGCAGAAATTTTGTTAAATTCGCCATCTCCTAAAAAGAAATATAATGATTTCATGGATTTGTAATTATTATTGTAAGAAGTCTTGTTTGGGTTACCCCAAGTGATTATATTAGTAGCAGGAATCTTATATTCATCTATAATCGAAGACCAAATTTTAAAGCCCATTCTTTCTAAATAAATTTTCATTTTAATTTTCCATTGGGCATAATTGGTCCCCTTAAAGAATGGTGGTCTTTTTATTGTAGCACCTTACAGTCAGTTATCCATAATAAAGAACTACTTTGAAAGAGATATAAATTTAGAATTAACATAAATTTATAGATCATTAAAGTACAACTAAAATCATAGTTGAATAGTTTGAAAAATAGAGTCTTAACAGGAATAACAAAATTTTTTGATACCAAATGTTGGTCAAAGTAGAGTACTAAAGTGGGGGGGGGGGGTGAATTTTGTATCTATAAAAAATTTTATTTGAAAATTTTTCTTAAAAGGTTCCCCAATAAAAATAAATATAGCCCAGTTAATCAAGGTAATATGGTTATGAAAGTTTGGCTGTTCAAATAAATTCTCTGAATATTTATTAATTCTTAGATATCTCAATATGAGTTATTGATATTACTTTTGAAGCTATTATAAAAAGGAAAAACAATTATAACTTTTGTCCAATATTAATTATCAAAGTAAATATAATGATTTCTGAATTATATAGTAAAACAGAGAAAACATAATTAAAAAATACAACTAATAAAACAAGTGGTTCAGTCGTAAGTTGAGACCCAATCCACTACACTTGGTGATCAACTACCACCAAGTAGTTTATATTAATAAACATGATCCACACCCTGGATCAGGGAAACCAACAGTGCACATGACTGTCCATGTCACATGATCTCTTCCACAGTTCTTCATGGGTATAAACTACCAGGTCACACAAGGACCTCTTCCACACTTATCCATGGGAGTAAACATGTGTAAAAAGATATGAGAGGAAGGATATCTTATATCCTCTAGTTTAATGCAGGAGATAGTGTGTGTTTTTAATACACACACACACACTAATCAGAAGCTAAAAACAATACACAATAGAGAAAAAATGATGAGATAATGTTAGAAGTGCTTTGAGTGTTATTCTATGCAGTTTGAGACTTCTATGATGAAATAGATGCAAGTATCGAGTCCTCTTGTGAGAAACGGAGTGTCACAAGTCTGTTGTTTTGGATTCTAGTTAGATCTATCTTGTTTTCTTCATAGATTTGTTATTGAAGATATGTTCTTGTCTCTGATATATGGTATTCTAGATTTTATATTTGTGAATGCTCTGTGTGTTCTTCAAATGTATCTTATTGCATGTATCGGTTCTCGTCTCAATAATTCTGACACTTCTGATGCTCTACCTTGTTGTCTTTTATTTCAGTGACACACTTTTTTTGTTCATGGAGTGCATGTGTTGGAGCTAACAAGATGCATATATCATACACCTCATACTTCATACTGTCAGGTGACATGTCTATAAAAAAATATTAATTATGTTAGTGCATTTAAGAGACTCAAATATGACTGTTAGAAATTAAATTGAAAACAAAAAAACAGATTAACTAATGGTGTCATAGTCTGTATAATAATGGTGTCACTTTGAAAAGGTGTCACCATGAAATAGTGTCTTATTATTTTCCTTTGAGTGGTGAGACAGTCATGACGGCATAATTGTATTGAGAACAGGAACCGGTAGCGCATATATGGTGTTCTGATCATAGTGTCCAGGTCATGGTGTCTGGTCATGGTGTCTGGTCATGGTGTCTAGGTCACGGTGTCTGGTCACATTGACTGGTCATGGTTTCGGGGTCATGGTGTCTGGTCAGGGTTTCTAGGTCATGATGTATAGTCAAAATGTCTGGTCACGATGTCTGGGTCATGGTGACTGGGTGCTTTTCCAGAAAATGAGAACTGGTGACAGACTCATGGTTTCTCAAACTTAGCTAAATATATGTATAAATAATTAAGCAGTGATATTCACATAATTAATTAGACATGATCATTCATAAAATAAATTCATTATAAAAAAAATTAAATATTGTTTAAAATTATCAACCATGATTTATATGAATTAAGATCTTGAGAAAAATTATTTTATATATAAATAAACCAACCATCTTTACACATGACTTGAAATAGATTAAACAGAATTTAAAATATTTACAGTATGTATAGGATTTGTGATCATTAAAACATAAGGATTCCAACACTATTTACTTGAAAATGAAAATTTTTATGTGTTTCATAAAGATAAGTGTAGGTTTAAAACTGTTTTTATAAATCTAATTTGTACAACCCCTAATAATAGAAAAACCAATTTGGTACTACATTGAGAAATTTAATGGATCACTTTGGTTTATATATTGTGAAATATTATTTTATATACTGGGTTTTCCAATATAGAATTAGAGTGATTAAATAATGGATAATTTCTAATAATTAGCAGGTGTCTTCCTTCTATAAGGATAATTGAAGATCAATTGGAGAAGAAGTTTTATTTCAAATAGATTATAGTACCCTCAAATTATAAGAGAGAAATATTTCATAACATTTATATTTATTTCCATTAATTAGGAGAGGAAAATAGATCTTTTATTTTAGATTGGAATGAATCTACATTATTTTCAAATTTAAATTATTAAAAAAATCTAAATTGGGGAGAATGAAGAACTTTTTGGATTGTTTTGTTTTTTTTTGTTAAAGTGAACATCAATAGTTATCAAGGAGATATAGGTGGTGGATTAAAGTATCCCCCAATTGATAAATAATGTGTTTCCCATACACCAGGGGTAATTAATAATGGATCCGGATTACATTGTAATTAGAAATGATGTCTCAAATATTTGTAGTGGAATAAGAAAATTCTTATTGGTTCTTAAATATATAGATAGAAAGATTTGGGTTGTAGACTTGTTTTATATCATTTGATTAAAATATATTATCATCATGGATACATATAGAAAGTGATGAAGGAGTTCCAATACAATCTGTAATACTTCAGTAGACAAGGAGTGTTAGTTATACTGACCAACATGAAGAGTTTTTATAATCAGTGATGATAATCCAGATTATTGGAGGTTTTAGAGTCCCATGAAACTGGACAAGGAAAAACTTATCTTCCTAAAAGTATTCTATAGATTAAATTGGAATGGAATTGATTTTACAATCAAGGAGGAGAAGTCATGTTGTATGTTCATGGTAATTGAGTCAAAGAAGTTATATATCCCCCAATGGTGTTTCTATAATAATTGATGGTAGTTTGTACAAGACTTGATCATGATTATAGAAGTTGTAGACTTGGATTTTGAAGTATAGAATTTTGATAAGTCTAGAACCTTACATTGAATCCACTAAACATGTAGTTTCTTTTTAATTCTCAATTTATCTATATAGGGAACCATTTAGTCAATCCATTTACTGTGTGATTTCTTTTTCATGAGGTCGATCTGCTAAATCATGCGGTCAATCCATAGAATCATTGCCATTTGAAGTTTCAACATGCATTTGATCCACTAACTACACAATCAAATAGTTTTGTGGT
This sequence comes from Viscum album, assembly GCA_963277665.1. Classification (NCBI taxonomy): domain Eukaryota; kingdom Viridiplantae; phylum Streptophyta; class Magnoliopsida; order Santalales; family Viscaceae; genus Viscum; species Viscum album. The sequence continues at coordinate 1,161,435,622 of OY728145.1, forward strand.
CAATTATCTAATTCAAGTATTTCATCTATAGCCTCACAGTCGATAAAAAGGTAAATAATATGTACAGTCGATCAATATCCATAGTATATTATCCACCTCATCCTTGTGGTTAGTGGAATGGTAATGAAATTTGTCCTCATAGTGATGCAGTAAATCCAAGTACTTTATGCAATCAAAATATTGGTCATGTGGTTGATGCACTCATGTTTTCTTATTAGGCACAATGTGTGTTCAATTGCACTTAGTGAAAAATTGAAAAAACTACTCATAAAAAATAGTAATAATTCAAGATGTTCTCTCAGAATAATAATGTGAATGAGAAGACTCTTGGGATAGTTTTGATGATAAAAAATTACAAAAAAGTGTGATACAATATTGGAATTGAGGAATAATGATCTTAAAATTGACCAAGGAATAAAAATAAAAGAGATATTTTTTAACATTAAATTGGATAATTAACGAAGAAATTATTGAAATAAACAAAATGAATATTTGATGATTATAATGATATTCCTAATCAACCTAAACATCACGATTTTATTATTATTCATGATCCAATATTGTCTAAATTGAATCAAAGAGATGGATTAATTTATAGAAAATAAATTAAGCTAAAATTTATTGCACCATGTTAATTGATATTGTAAATGAAGGGAAATATGAAGATTTTTATGTTGAGCTATACTTTTCTAAAAATAAAAAATAATCGTTATTCATTATTTATTTAAATATTTGATGTCATGATAAATTTTGTTCTGAGTTTGTAGATCACTTTAAATTTTTCACTATATTTACTAATACAGTCAAGCTAGAGGAAGTGAATCTATTTGACAAATTTAAATGGAGATATTTCGATATAGGTGAGGATAAAAGTATATATGTAGATGATAGAATAAGGATATAAATATAGATTGATCCAGAATCCAATGTTTAGGGACAATATTCATCATCTAGTTGAGTTGAGTCTACTGTAAATTAATGTATATGTGTACAGGACTAAAATGAAAAAAAATTGAGTTGGATTGGTAAGGAAGAAAAAGGATAGGAATTATTTAGTATTTTTGGAAGAATATAGATTAATTTTTTAGTTGATAAAAAATGAGAACTAAATGTGTATGAAAAAAGAGAGGTAACTCTTTTTATTATACTTGAGATAATGGTTAAAGTGAAAAATAATTTTAAGATCATGGGAGAATCCCACTTACAAAAATGTAGAGAAATTAAATAGGATCATCATGTATGATACCGTGGATAGAATAATAGAGAATTATATGCTAGATATTCGTTTTATAAGGGTATTTGATATTCAAAAAGATAAAACATTCTAGAGATATACTTATAAAAATAGATAGAAGAATAGTGGATTAGTGCATTCGTGAGTTTATTAGGGAGTAAGAGGATTATAGAAAACACTCAAACTCTTGAAGAAGGATAATAGGAAGGATAATCCATTCATGTGTGAAAGTTGAATATTATTTAGGTACCAAATTTACATAATATGAAGATATTTTCATGATAGTCATGGTTATAGAGGTTTTTGAAGATGAAAATACGGTGATAGGATGATCATATTTTAATGTATTATTTTATTGGTGTCCGGGATTTTAAAGAGATAATGAGTTTCTGGGTTTACAGATCCAAGGAGATTAATATTGTACAATAAAACCACATGGTATATTCAATGGAATACTATGAATTAGAGGTGTAGAAGTGACTTTGTTGGAGGTATTTTCCTAAAGATATGATATAATTCAAAGATGCGTTTTGTGAGAATAGAGATATCTACTTAGTTGATGTAGAATAATCCAATTCAGAGATATCAAGGACAACGTTTTTGTACCAAACCATGTAAAAATATTACATTCCACTTTATTTATTTACTTTTAGGAATAAAATTGATGTTTTTATGTGAAATATTTATATATCCATCTTTAGTGACTGATAACAAAGGTTAAATTCCAAAGGGGTTTAGGATGGTTCAGAATTCATTAGAAAATTAGTTATACCTGATTCACCCTTCATATCAGGTGTCTATGCTAGTACTATTTTGAATTTCAATTAATTTATCTAAGAATACAATATAATAATACCCTCATTTAAGTAAGACATTTTATAAAATTTCCATGGAATGAAAAATCTATGTATCCATATCAAGATCGAAAAATCAAATGATTCCCACATTGGAAAATTTGAAGTAGAATATCACACTCAGTTCATTTTGAAAGAATAATCCTTCCAAATAACCTCTCTAAAATTGAACATACAAATAAATTCATATACTTAGAATAAAATATTTGAGTACCCAATCAATTACCATTTACACTGGAGGAATACTTAATAACACATATATTTAACTCTTAGTAAAAAATACAGAATTTATTGGATTTTTAACAAAATATCTACATAAACTGAGTACTTGGTGATTAAAAACATCAATAATACTACTATGATGTGAAGAAGATATTGAGGTGTATTTCTAAGAATAATTAATAAGAAGAGAAAGGATGCTTCTCTTTTACAAAAATAATAAGGATTAGTTTATGTCATACTAATCATTCCAAGGTAGGATACATCCATAGGTTGTGTGGTGCTTCCAAAATTACGACAACCTGAAATTTTAGAATGATAAATGTTTCCTCAAAATTTGTGTTATATTATTTTGTATTCAACAAAATTATATCCCCTTAATAATGAAGTCAGTATAATTGAAATGTAACCTTTGGTTTTTGACCATTATATGACCATTGGATAATTATGATCATTGGTCAATATGCCTATAGGAAACTATACTCTTAACATTATTATTATTATTTATAAATAGAGATAATAATGGCTAGTTAATTTAGAAATAAGAGTCGACAACCTCATCTAGTAGAATAGTACCATAAAAGCCCATTTTTCAGAGTATGGGAAGGAGGTAGAATCACTTGGAATATCTCTTGACCAATCCCAAGCTATTATTCATCATGTCAATCTTGAACTAAATCACATATGGGAGAAGTTCATGTTTTTGGAAATTACCTCTCGAGAGATGTTATTAGAGTCACCCTAAGAGTCTATCTCTATTGCACACCTTACCCTTAGGTCATATGTGGGTGTTATAAGTGGTTATTAGTCGAGGCCATTATTACATAAAATTTTATCCCTTTCTTTAAATAAAATTTTTATTTCATCATTTCTATTTTATGTGTATTTTTTCCTAAAAATTTAAATAAAATTTGATAAATTGATTTTTTAGGTAAAACAGTACTTTAATGAGAGATATAAATTACTTTATTAAACTAAAGTTTAAATAATAATGTTTATTATAATGAAATATTATTATAAAACACTTTAATTTAATTATAACTGATAAAATATTTTTATTTTTTCAAGTGTCGAAAATTTTACTATGCATTTTACCAGGTATTTTCTATCCTCTATTATTTTTAATAAATAAGTATTTTGATAGTTAAAAGTTTGATTTATCATATTTATAAAATTATTAGGACAAAATAATATCATTTTTGAAATTATAATGTTTATATTAGGTTAGGGTGAATTTATGAGAATTTTATAAAATAATTTAGTTTTTTTATGAATAGTGAAAATACAGTTTGAGTTTTTCAGTATGATTAATGAATTCATATTTATGTAATAATTAATATAATATTTTTTGTAAACTCTTATTCAATAAAATATTATATTATGTGTTCCAAATGGCTAATACCCAGGGAAATCCCATGGTTTAGCAAATACCATTACTAAGATGTCCAAGGAAAATAATAATAAAATCCTTAACTTTTTTTATAAAAAACCACATATTTATCCATTATATTTCATTCCAAATTAATTATCCACGAAGATATGAAATTTTTACCTTGAATGGATTCTTCTTAAGGTATCCTCAAGCTGCGAGGATCCTAAATTTTGAGTTTTAGGAGTTACTCTTCAATGTAAGGTTAATCTCAACTTCTCTTTTCCTTTCAATTTTATTTTTTATGTGGCATATCTTCCAAATTTACATAATATGTTATTATTTCCATTTTATTCAATACCTTCATATTATTAATAGTATTTTATTAATGGTTTACCATTTTACCTTCTCTTTTTAATGTTTTTTTAAACCATGTTTTATACTCATTATGCTTCCATATTTCCATCTCAAAATTTCTCTCTTTTTATCAAGAAAGTATTTAATTTATTTTCTAAATACCCAAACCTCTTCCTTATCTATGTTTATTCACATATATTTCAAAATTATCTTTTTAATTCTGGTATTATTGTACAAGGAACCCACCCTCCCCCCTTGGGTTTAAAATGACAATAGGATCTTGTTTCTAAGCATTTTATAAAACATTGTGATTAGAAAATGAAACCTGTTTATTTTATTCTTCATGGGTTATTTATAATTTTTTTATTATTATATTTTTGGTTCACATTAATTAATGAATATTAAGGGTGTTCCCTCATATCACTTCAATATATTGGTTAAATAATTTAATCTCTAGGGATGACAAGTTTTAAGATACCTTGGTGACATACGTATGAATGACTCAATTAAATGTTATAGTAACATTTAAAATTTATGATTAATGTTATTATTATATAGAAATTTATCAAGTATTTATTATATAATTAAAGTTTTTAAAGATAATTATCATGATCACATGTAAAATGTTTCCCTTATCTTTCCCTACTAGTGTTTCAGCTCACCTCATACATTGATGCAAGTTCCAAGGTTATGAGATGAAGTAATTGAACATAGGATGAACCTATGATGAATTATTTCAAGTGTATTAGAATAATTTTTCAATTATTTTTGTATTGTGTGCCTTATTACAAGAAACTAAACTTATAAAGATAATATTTTTATACAATTCCATATAATGTTATGTAATAAAAAGGAATGATTTCATAGTTGATATCATAGGGAGGTTAAGTTATTTGTGGGAATTAGGATTTAAAAATTTTAGATTGAACCCTATAGAAATGATTAAATATAAGAAAACATCATTTTATTTTGGAGAATTATTAAGTAAGTAGTTTTTGAACAAATAAATTCCTATATGGATATGAACAAGTGGATATGGTTCTAACACAAATATATCTAGTGGTAAAATCCAAAAAAAACCTCTTTGAGCTAAACTCGAATGGGAATTGGTATATGACAACTGGCCGTGATACACTCCAAGTTTGACTATCCCTGGGGATACATTTGGTTAATCATTATATTTCTATGAATCATTTTTATGTATTTACAGAAAATTTAATTTTTTTAATGAATAATATATTTAAGCATGGTGTTAGATGACATAAATGTTCCCTTGTAATTATAATATTACTACATGAAACAAGTTTCTCACTAATGTCTTCTTCTTTAAGAAAATTTCAAGAAATACGAGAAAACACATAAATAGTGAGTGTAATAGACTAGGAACTAACGGGCCTCCAATGCATGCTAGAATTGAAACCCTCATAAGAATGGAGATTCAACATACTCGAGTTATTTGAAATAATATGAATCAATCCAAGATACCAGATTCACCCCAAAGGGAAAAACATTATTTTTAGTCCTTCATATGTCAATGACCACCATCTTGTAGTGCCTCTAATAACTCGTTGATTTATAAATACTGGAAAAGCTCTATCAAAAAGAACTTTTTTGTACTATACTGTTCAGAACAGGAGAAATTCACCCTGGCTATTTACTACTTAGAGGGAGAAGCTGATTAGTGGTGGAATATGATCAAAAATATGAATCCAAGAGGGAAGATTGAAGATATGGAATGGGATGAGTTTAGGGGAATGTTTTTCAAAAATGATTTCCCCTATTCAATGAAAATGAAAATAGAGAAGGAATTCTAGGTGATGAAAGAGAAGGAAAATTAATATTTTGGAATCTTTGATATAAACTTCACAAGAGTTTCTCGTTGCACCTCTATCTTTGTCATGGATTATAATACGAAGGTTTATAAATTATTTAGTGGACTAAGACCTCATCTATGGAAGAATATTTCCAACTGACATGATGAAAACTATGATAAGATCACGATGATTGTTATGAAAGTTGAAATGGAGTTTGGTGAGATTTTGTGGTCTGAAAAATAAAATGAAAAAAGATATGTTTGGATCCAAAAATGGGGAGGAGATTTGACCAAGGAAGAAGAGGAAATTATGTGAAACTTTCCACATGAAACAAATATAGGAAGAAACATTTGGGGAAATTCCTTATCAATAGTGGGATGTGTTATAATTATGTAATATATGTCCATTTTTCTCATAATTGTCATAATGAGATGAAGCCTCAACTAATTAACATTAACATAAAAGGGAAGATGCAATAAAATTTTCCTAAAGCCTAATGCTTCATGTCTGAACAACATGGAAATGTTTTCAATCACTTTCCAATTCTGAGGATAGTAGAGGGGAATCACCATCACCCTCAGCATTGTCCAAGGAAGAAAGGTCATGATTTTTTATCATGATAACTAATGTTCAAGCTCTAAATGATGTGGTAAAAGGTACTCACAATATTCTCTCAAATCTAGAAATTACTTTTTTATTCTTGTTAAATTAATTCCATTATTTCTTCCATGTTTACAAAGAATATAGAATCAATCCTAGAACTTCTATAAGTAGAGTAATCAATCAATAATCTTATATGCATTATACAAGAATCAACACTATATAGAAACTTCTGTATTTACTTTGGTGAGCATAATATCATCTGAAATCTTGTAGTCATTCCCATGATGGAATTCAACATTATACTATGGATAGATTAGATCTGAAAGTATAATGATAAAATAAACTCTACAAGTAAGGAAATCTCAGTAGTCTTGAATAGGAAACCTATTTTTCTCAAAGGAGAGATATCTAGACATGATCAATGTCTACAAAGGCCACATCCATCATTCTTTATAGAAATGGTCGATGAAGATAAAGAAGGAAATGAAAGTATACGAATATAAAATGTCTCCATCATTCAATAATGCATTAATGTGTTTCATGAGGAGTTATATAGGCCTACCCCAGAAAGAGAGGTATTTTTGTCTATTTAATTCTTTCCTGGATCCATGATGATATCAAAGAACCCATATAGAATCACTAATGTGGAGTAGAAAGAATGAAATAATCCACTCAAATATATTTTAGAGAAGGGGTATATCCATCCATGTGTGTCTCTTTAGGGGGAATATAATCTCTTTGTGAGGAAAAATGATGTATTGGTGTAGTTATGCATTACTTATAGAGAAATTAATGGTATCATAGTGAAGAACAAGTACCCTCTTCCAAGAATTGATTATTTTTTTGCTAGATTCATGGGTCTCAATTTTCTCCAAGATTTATCTTCAATCTGGTTATCATCAATTGAGGGTGAAAAAATAAGATATTCCATAGACAGACTTCTGAACAAGATAACAACATTACGAGTTAGTTGTTATTCTCTTGGGCTTCACTAATTTTTCTTTTATTTTAATAGATTTCAGGAATAATGTCTTTAAGGAATATGTTGATAACATTGCCGCAGATTTTATTGATGGTATTTAGATATATTACAAATGTCATGAGAAACATGAGGATAATCTAAGGGTTATATTGAAAACTATGAGGAAGGAGAGGTTATTTGAAATGTTTAGAAAATTTGAATTTTGTTTAGAACAAGATTCTTAATTGGGGAAAATTATAACCAACGAAGTAATCCCACTTGACCCCCCCAAGACAATGGTTATAGAGGAGTGTCCTCAACATAGAACAATAACTGAGATTCATTATTTCCTTGGATTAGTGGGATATTATAGGAGGTTTGTGAAAAACTTTTCATAAAATTCCAATCCACTAAAAAATTTAACTCTAAAATATTTTATGTTCATCTATAAAAAGAAGTGTGAATAAAGTTTCCAAGTGATAAAGAAGAGATTGACTACTAAACCCATGTTAACTCTACCCACTACCAAAGAAGGATTATTTATTTGTAGTAATTCATCTCTGAAAGGGATTGGGTGTATCCTTATGAAAAATGATTAGGTGATTGCATATTCATAATGAAATATTAAGCCTCATGAGAACAACAATACTACACATGACTTGAAACTAGTTATGGTTGTTCTTTTCAATGAATATATGGGGGCACTCTCTTTATAGGGAGAAATTTGATATATACCCAGTCCATCAATTTTTGAAGTATATTTTCATGAAAAATATATTGAACATGAGTCTGAGGAGATGGTTGGAAATTCATAAAGTCTATAATTTTTCAATTCATTATCATCTTGGAAGAGAAAACAAAATCTCTGATTCATTAAAAAGGAAAGTCCCTATTGTGATGGAAATGATAAGGATTCAAGTAGATCCTTTGATCAAAGACATAGTAAAACCAGACACATGAATTGTTAGGGAAGGGACATCATCAACCCTATCCCAAATGATTTCTCAACCATTATTTATAGAGATGATTAAGAAATATCGAAGAGAACATCCTTTGTTATAGAATAAGATAGAGGCTGTAAAGAATATGAAGTTTCCAGAGTTCATTATTGTTCAAGAAGGTGTATTGAAATTTCCTACCATAGTATATCTGCAATATATTCTGAAAATAAAGAAGGATACAATGAATAAATCTCATATATCTACATTTTTTATACATCTTATAATAAATAGAATGTATAGGGACCATACTCATCATTATTGGTGGGATAACACAAAAATGTGATTTTTTACTACATTATAAGGTGCCTGGTGTGTCAACAAGTAAATGCAGAGAGACCACTTAATAAAGGGGTATTACAAACACTAACCATACCTACATGGAAGTGGGATAATATCACTAAGGACTTTGTCACTGGTCTCCTAGGAACATCCAGAGAAAGTAATACAATATGTTTTATAGTGGACCATCTCACTAAGACGTCTAATTTTATCTTTATTTGGGAAGATTTATCTCTTGACCAAATCACCAATATATACATTAAGGAAGTGGTAAGGTTGATTTGAGTTCCACTTTCTATCATTATTTATCATGATCCAAGGTTTACATCATAATTATAGATAAGTATTCAACATACCATGAATATTGAATTGAATTTTTGTATTAACCATCACCCTCAAAGTAATTTCCAATCTAAAAGGACTATTCAGGAACTTGAGGACATGTTGAGAACATGATCGATGAAATTTCAAGGTGTTTGGAATCAAAATATCACATTAGTTGAGTTTTCATACAATAACAGATTCGATTCAAGTATTCAAATATAACCCTTTGAATCTCTATATTGGAAGTGATGTAAAAATATTACTTTTTGGGAAGAAAATGGTGAGAGAAAGATTCTTGGGACTAATTTTTTTCAATATATTACAGAAAAGTTTAATTCCATCCAATAACAGATAAAGGCTGATCCGAGTTGGGAGAAGAGCTTTGTGGACAACCCTTGAAGGTACTTAGAGTTTGATTTTGGAGAAACATTTTTTCTTAAAATTTCACATTGGAATAGAGTCTTATAGTTTGGGATTAATGAGAAGTTAATCCCTGGGTATATTGGCCCTTATGTAATCCTTGATCGCATAGGAGTTGTGTCCAATCAGCTTACAAATCCTCAAAATCAAGACCAATTTCAGGATGTTTTCCATGTATCACTCTCGAGGAAGTATATACATAACTCTTCACATGTACTTAATATAAATGTGGTACAATTGGGACATTACATCTCTTATGAGGAGCAACCAGTGGAGATCTTGAATTGTAGATACAAGTTTCTTTGCAATAAGACTACCCACCGTGTTAATGTTTTGTGGAGGAACCAAAAATAAGAAGAAGCCATGTGGGAATCAGAGGAAATAATGAGGTACAAGTACCCACACCTTTTCCCTTCGGAGTGCACAACTTTAATTTTTAGTGATGAAATTTCTTAAGGGGGAAAGAATATAATGACCCTAACTTTTTGAATGATAAATGCTTCTTCAAAATGTGTGGTATATTATTTTGTTCTCAGCAAAACTATATCCCCTTAGATAATGAAGTGAGTATAATTGAAATGTGACTTTTGGGTTTTGAAAGTTATATGACCATTGGATAATAATGATTGTTGGTAAATATTATTTTTGGAAACAATACTCTTAATGTTATGATTATTGTTTATAAATAGAGGTGATAATGGATAGTTAATGCAAAAAGAAGAGTCGATGGCCTCAACAAGTAGAATTTTGTTTTATGAAGACCATATGTCAGATCTTGGGAAGGATTATAATTATTGCAATTCACTCTTGACCAATCCCAGGATAAGATTCTGTAACGTCCTGACCCAGAAGCCACTAAACTGGTTATCCGAGCCGGTTCGCCACAAGGCCTCAAGCACGCCTCCCCGTATGCCAAAGGATGTAGACTAGCAGAGAGGGACTAGGGTGTGATATTGGTGAGACTATTCCCTCGTACCAGAGTAAGTGAATAGTGGAAATAACTAAGTATCATACACAACAGAAAGTAAACAAAGTGTAGAAGAAGTAAACAACTGAAATAGAACAAGCTGTAATAGTAAAATACTGTAAAATATCGAACAACTAAGCAATAAAATTCAACAATGGTCACCCACTGGCCAACCATACAGATACAAGTACAAAAGAAACTGAAAGTAAAAGTATAGGGCTCTACTACTAACTCAGAGCCAATCCACGTACCCGATCTCTAAACACTATCAAACTGCAGCAGCCTGATCAGCAGAACCACTCAAGTAGCTCTGCTCGATCATGTAACACTGGGCCTCAGCCCTATCCACAATGAAACTCATGATAAACCTGAAAAGTAGACATAAATTTTACACGTACACCGAGGAGCATGTTCAGGGGTGAGAAATAATCTCAGCAGGGCACCCCGACAAGCAACCTATAACTGTGCCGCAAAAAGTGTATGCAACAACAACATGCTCAGCATAGCTGGAACGCAACAAAAGGATGTAAACCAAACATGAAACCACAGTTAAACTCAGGGTATGTAATCCCTATCAACTGGGCAAGTTCCACCATGGATGTCCATATCTATATACGTACACATGTATAGTCCCATACCTATACACATATACATAAATATGAATATTCATGATTAAGTGATTCAAATAACAAGAAACCACATTAGTAGTCGATCCTTGGGACCATAATCCCGATCTCCTAGACATCCTGTGCAAGGGAATTGAGTTGGATGTTGTGCCACTCAAGCCATGTATCATTAAGTTGATCTCTAGGTCCATAATCCCATCGACATGTACCTTCTTTGGCCAACGCCGGAAATATATCTCTGAACAAGTTAACCAAAAACTAGTAACCATTGTCCTTAGACATACGAATCCTCACCCTCAGGTGAACAAAAATGAAACCCTCAGGTGACTGCCCTTAGGCATAACGAATAGTGCCCTCAGGCGTATAATAATCTTTCCCTCAGGCACAGAAGCTACTACCCTCAAGCATATGAAACGTTTCCCTCAGTCTAAATTAACACTTTCCCTCAGGCTAATACAACCACATGCTAAAGCTAAATATAACCACGCCCTCAGGCTAAATATAACCATGCCCTTAGGCTTTCGCTCAGGCAATCGAATGTTTCCGTCAGCCATATGGAATCTTGCCCTCAGGCATACCAAATATTTCCCTCAGGAATAGAAGCCACTGCCATTAGGCATAAGATGTGTTTCCCTCAGGCTAAACAACTACTTCCCTCAGGCTAAGAAAACAACTCCCTCAAGCTAAAGTAAAACACTGCCCTTAGGAGCAAGTCACCGGACCAAGCCTAAAGCATAACAAGAAATTTTATATACAATTACATTCAAGGAAAAAGTAATGCTCAATATAAGCATGGAATACCCTCAGGTATCTGGGCCAAATGGATAAACAGAGGAATGCACCCCTGGGTGGTTATGGATCCAAGAAGTGATCCCAAACAGTAGTTTTACACTTACATTAAATGACATATGAAATTATAGGTATTTATATAGCCAAGGCCTCAGCCATACGACACCCCCAACGTGGGTTCATAACACAATGATACAAAAAAACACACAACAATTGGAATTTAAACAACAGAAAACCTACTACTCAGGCACACAAGGAAATGTAGGCATCCTAATAAACAATAATATGCATCATGTCAGGATTAATAGCCACCACCAAGGAAGCACCTCTGGTAACCACTACAACATCAACAACCCAAGTCGTATATAAACAAACAAGTGCGGGTGGCCCGAACACCCAACCCAACAATACATCCATAGCCCAAAGGAATCACCGGTTTGGCATTGGTTCTAGGTGACACCTGATCACAATCTCTACCCAAACCCAATGTAATAACTTTGGGTCGGCCAAAAAATGAGCACCCGCAGGGTCTCTCAAGTCAAACACAGAGGAGGCATTATACTCGAGATCCTCCAGGTAAACACGAGCGAAGGCATCCAATGCAGGATCTTTAGCGAAGAGTAAGGGAGGAATACTACACGGGATCCTTAAAGGAAGAAAAACATACGAATTTCATAACATGGGTCCTATCAAAGGAATAACCATAGAGAGATCCCACTAGGGACTCCATAGGTCATCACACAAGTAAAGGCATCCCTCTGGGGATCCTTGGAAGTGCCTAGTCTCATGGCCTCACAGCCCAGAAGGGAATGTCTCACATGGAAATTCCATCTAAATAAAATGTTACGGGAGATAGATCATAGCTCATATCCTATTAAAGGTCTCAACTAAGTCGGTCCAAACACCCAACTTATCATACACGCCAAGTCTCACTCTCTGGTAACAACTGAACTCGATAACTGGAGGAAGAACCCATCCATTTAGATAAAAACCACAAAAACCCCATTTAGATAACCTATAAATTTTAAAAGGATTACATAAGCGCGATCTACGTGAAAATATGCTGAGAACCAATTACTCACATGCCCAATTCTGACTTCCAGAGCATAAGATATCCCAAAATTACTAAACTGGAGCAGTACATGGCCAGAGCACATGGACAGAGCACATTGGGCCTGCCTGTGTAATAGTACACGACATGTATTTTACTGTAAATGGTGTGTATTATTCACAAAAGGTTACTCCGTGTCTGTTTTCACTCGAACACATGCCCAAGTACCACTATACGGCGTGTACTTTACTGTACACTGCATGTACTTCAAAAAAAACACTATTCTGTGTTTTAATCCACAGGGCCAACCACACGGCCACCCACTACATGGAATGTACTTAAGAAAAATTCATCTTCCCCAAATGGGAAGAACACATAGCGTGTACCTCTAGAACACACGTTGTGTATATTGGGTTTTCCGACGGGAAATCCCTAAAAACACCTGATTCACCCGTTTTCGCCCCCGAAACAACAGATCGAGCCCCATGGGAATTCAAGCAAGCAATATAAGGCATTAAAAACTTGAAACAACTTGTTTAAATGGAATATATCGTGATAACATAAATGGACCTACCTTCGCGCAGAAACCGTCGATGCTTCGGTTTATTTCACGGCTCCCGGTTGCCCTTCGCGGAATCAGCGCGTCGAGAGCTTCAAATTGGTACCTCTCTCGCCTTCCAAATATGCCTATTTTTCAATACCCAAATACTCCCAAATGACACAGAAAATTAGGAGTCGTATGAGACATGCGCAAGGATGAGGGAGGAAGAGAAAAGAAAGAAAGGAAAAGAAAAGGAAAAGAAGAAAAAGGGGGACCGGGCCGGCCCCGGCGCCCATCATGAGTTTGTGCCTTCCCTAGGATAAACTCCCCATTCCAGACTCAACAACGCAGACAAAATCTCAATCTGATGTTTCACTTAAAAGTTATCACCAAGTGAACTTGTGTTCATAAATTAATATTTAAGTTAATAATATTAAATATTTAATATTCTGCCAAAATTCGAACAGTCCAGATTTCCACCAACTTCTGTCCTAGGGTAAAAACCATATTCCGGGACCAACGGAGTGGTTGGAAAAATTATCTGAGATTATCTGGTAGGGTGAAATGACCATTTTACCCCTCAAGAGCTTCCAACTGCAAAAATTCAAATTTCTGCTCAAAACTACAGTCCGAAAAAAACGGGTTGTTACGAACTCCCCACCATAAACCTTCTCATCCCTGAGAAGCCCAGTGAAAGAACCAGTAGCCATACTCATAACCCGAGTATATTCACAAATAAGCTATCTAGACTATCCAATGACCAGCCATATAGTGTTAACAACTACCTTATACCCAGAAGATATTCAACTACGACCAAACTGGTACTCCCCGCCATAGGAATACCCATATCTTCATCTTAAAAGCCATTTCGAGCCCAAAAAGGCCACTGGAAAACAACATAGTTTAACCTAAACAAGGTAAACAACCCTCAAAGGGACAATGGTGCATTCCACACCATATGGCTTTCCTTACACTGCTCTGAGAGCATAAATAGAATAGGTTCCATCCTCAATAGGGATAAACCTTAGGAATGAAAAAGGAGCTCGGTGTAGGTTTGAAGCTCTCTCAGCATACTCAAGACAAATCAAGATAGCACATGATTGTCTCTAATAGGAGTACACTAAGATTTTACCGAAGGCCTGTCCAGCTCCCTCTGAACAATGCTAGAATCCTTCCATAACCCGACCAAGATTCCAACATGGTTCAACCATTTTTGCACAGGTTTCCCTAGAATGGAACAAACATTGACCTACAAAGATTCGAGTTAGAACCAACGGTATATAGGTCTTCCACCTAGCCCAAGAGAAAAATCCTCACAACAGGGTCATAAGGTCTAACCACCTAGTCCAACAGATCCAAAACCTCTCAAAAGACGGTAAAGATCACAATGAACAATGAAAGTCAAAACCAAAACTCAACCTACAGGGGCCCTAATCCTCTCCAAGCGTCCTCATAAGGAACTACTCCATAGAGTTCACATCCCAAGAAGAAGAGAAAATAAACTGACACTCATCAGGTATCCATATATGGAAATACCACAAGGAGGTCCAGTTCACAAGAAAATCCATGGTATCTACCGACATCATTCTCAACGATCCGACTAGATAACCACAGACCCAAGAAACAACACCCAATAAGGGTTAAACAGAAAGGCATCACACGCCATATCGACCAACTGCGGGTCACTGCACCACCTGTGTACAATGATGGAGTCATCATCCTCACACCAATGCCTCAACATAGATCCACATAACCTTCCATTAGAGTAAAAAGTATGTGTAAGCAGACCCAAAGGTCTCAGTCGTTAGTAAAACACACACTAACAGGTCTATATGCTATGAATCCTATGTGCCTATTATGATGCATGAGACGCCTCTTTGCTTTTTCCGGCCAAGATTCAAAATCCATCCCTAACATCTTACCAATGGAAAAGAGCCAGAAATCTATAGTAAATCAAATCACCACACAACATGTGCATCGCTCATGGAGAAATCATATACAACTATAACATCGCAAAATTAGACCAACAATCCCAAACCTTGGAAACCAGGAAATCTTACAAGAACAAGTGTTCTCGACGCACCAGCCCGATATCAATCACAGGTTCCGACACATTCTTAATACTCCTATCTACTATATCTCAAATAGTAAATACCAGGAAAAAAACTCATATGATACCACTTTGTAACTTCCTAACCTGGAAGCCACTAAACTGGTGCTCCAAGACGGTTCACCACAATGCCTCAAGCACGCCTCCCCGTATGCCAGAGGCTACTGAATAGCAGCAAGGGCCTAGGTTGTGATAGTGGGGAGACTATTCCCTCATAACAGAGTAAGAAAACAACGGAAATAACTAAGTATCATACACAGCGGAAAGTAAATAGAGTGTGGAAGCAGTAAACAACTGAAATAGAACTAGTTGTAATAGTAAAATACAATAAAATCCCGAACATCTAGGCAATAAAATACAACACTGGTCACCCACTGGCCGACCATACATATACAATTACAAAAGAAACTGAAAGTAAAAGTGCAGGGCTCTGCTACTAACTCCGATCCAATCCACATACCTGATCTCCAAACATTGTCGAACTGTAGCCGCCCGATTAGTAGAACCACTCGAGCAGCTCCGCTCGATCATGCAACACTGGGCCTCAGCCCTATCCACCATGCAACTTGTGCTCAACATGAAAATCAGACATAAGGTCTACACATACACTGAGGTGCATGTGCAGAGGTGAGAAATAATCTCATCAGGGAACCCCAACAAGCAACCTATAACTGTACTGCTAAAAGTGTATGCAACAACAACATGCTCAACCTAGCTGGAACACAACAAAAGGACGTAAACCAAACATGCAACCACATGTGAACTCAGGGTATGTAATCCATGTCAACTAAGCAAGTGACCCCATGGATGTCAATATCTATATAAGTACACATGTATAGTCCCATACCTATACACATATACATAAATATGAATATTCATGATTAGGTGATTCAAATAACAAGATACCATATGACCAGTCGATCCTTCGGACCATAATCCCGATCTCCTGGACATCCAATGCAAGGGCATTGAGCTGGACGTCATGCCACTCAAGTTGTGTATCATTAAGTTGATCTTTGGGTCCATAATCCCATCGACATGTACATGCTTCGGCCAACGCTGGAAATATATCTCTGAACAAGTTAACCAAAAATAAGTAACTATTGTCCTCAGACATATGAATCCTCACCCTCAGGTGAAACCCTCAGGTGATTTCCCTCAGGCATAATGAATAGTTCTCTCAGGCGTATAAGAATCTTTCCCTCAGGCACAGAAGCTACTGCCCTCAGACATATGAAATGTTGCCCTCAGGCTAAACGAACACTTGACCTCATGCTAATATAACCATGCCCTCAGGCTAAATATAACCACTCCCTTAAGATAAATATAACTAGGCCCTCAGGATTTCCCTCAGGCTATCGAATATTTCCCTCAGGCGTATGGAATCTCACCCTCAGGCATACCGAATATTTCCCTCAGGCACGGAAGCTACTTCCCACAGGAATAAGATGCGTTTCCCTCAGGCTAAAAAACTACTTCCCTCGGGCTAGGAAAACAACGCCCTCATTCTAAATTAAAACACTGACCTCAGGTGCAAGTAACTAGGCCAAGCCCAAAGCATAACAAGAAATTTTATTTATAATTCCTTTCAAGGAAAAAGTAATTCTCAATATAAACATGGCATACCCTCGGGTATCCGGGCCAAATGGCTAAACAGAGGAATGCACCCATGGGTGGTCCTGGATCTAAGAAGTGATCCCAAATAGTAGTTTTACACATACGTTAAATTACTTATGAAATTCTAGGTATTTAAACATCCATGTCCTTATCCATACGACACCCCAACGTGAGTTCGTAGCACAATGGTTCACAAAAACACACAACAGTTGGAATTTAAACACCAGACCACCTACTACATAAGCACACAAGGAAAAGTAGGCATCCAACAAACAAGAAGAAACCATGCGTTAGGCTTAACAGCCACCAACCAAGAAGCAACTCTTTTAACCACTACACCATCAACAATGCAATTCAGATATAAACAAACAAGTGCAGGTGGCCCGAACACCCAAACCAAAAATACATCCAAATCCCGAAGGAATCACCAATTTGGCATGGGTTCTAGGTGACACCTGATCACCATCACTACACAAACCCGACATAAAAACTCAGGGTAAGTCAAACAATGAGAACCCGCTGGGTCTCTCAATTCAAACATAGAGGAGGCATCATACTCGGGATCCTCTAGGTAAACACGAGCGAAGGCATCCAACGCGGGATCTTTAGCGAATAGTAAGGGAGGAATCCAACACGAGATTCTCATAGGAAGGACAACATAGGAATTTCATAACATGAGTCCTTTCAAAGGAATAACTAGAGAGAGATCCTACTAGGGACTCCCTAGGTCTGCACACAAGTAAATGCATCCCTTCAGGGATCCTTGGAAGTGCCCGGTATCACGGCCTCACAGGCCAGAAGGAAACGTCTCACAAGGGAAATTTCCTCTAAATAAAATGTTATGGGAGATATCTCACATCTCATCTTCTATTAAAGTTCTCAACGATGTTGGTCCGCACACCCAACTAATCATACACGCCTAGTCTCACTCTCAGGTGACAACTGGACTCAATAACTGGAGGAAAAACCCCACCATTTAGATAAAAACCACCAATACCCATTTACATGACCTCTAAATTTCAAAAGGATTCCACCATCGTGATATACATGAAAAAATGCTCAGAATCGACTACTCACACCTCCAATTATGACATCCAGAGCATAAGATATCCCAAAATTACTAAACTGGAGCAGTACATGGCCAGAGCACATGGCCAGAGCACATTGGGCCTGCCAGTGTAACAGTACACGGCATATATTTTACTATACATGGAGTGTACTATTCCCAAAAAGTTACTCCATGTCTGTTTTCACATGAACACATGCCCAAGTACCACTACAAGGCGTGTACATTTCTGTACACGGCGTGTACATCAAGAAAACCACTATTTTGTGTTCTACTCCACACGACCACCCACTACACGGCGTGTACTGAAATTACCTGGCGTGAACTTAAAAAAACTTCTTCTTCCTCGAACGGGAAGAACACATGGTGTGTACCTCTGGAACACACGCCGTGTATACTGGGTTTTCTAACGAGAAATCCCTAAAAACACCCAATTCGCCCGTTTTCACCCCAGAAACAACAGATCGAGCCCCATGGGCATACAAGCAACCAATAAAAGGATTTAAAAACTTGAAAAAACTTTTTTAAAGGGAATCTATGTTGAAAACATAAACGACCCTACCTTCGGGTGGAAACCACCGAAGCTTCGGTTGATTTCACGGCCCCCGGTTGCCCTTCGTGGAATCAGCGCGTCGAGAGCTTCAAATCGGTACCCCTCTCACCTCCCAACTCTCCCTATTTCTCAATACCCAAATCCTCCCAAATGACACAGACAAGGAGGAGGAATATGAGACATGCACAAGGAGGAGGGAGGAAGAGAAAAAAAAGAAATGAAAAGAAAAGGAAAAGAAGAAAAAGGGGGCCCGAGCCGGCCCCGGTGTCCGACAAGAGTTTATACCTTCCCTAGGCTAAACTCACCATTTTAGACTCAACAGTGCATGAAGAATCTCAATATTATGCTCCATTTAAAATTTATCACCAAAAAAACTTGTGTGAATAAATTAATATTTAATTTAACAATATTAAATATTTAATATTCCACCAAAATTCGAACAGCCCAGATTTCCACCAAACTCATGTCCTAGGGTAAACACCCTATTCCAAGACCAATAGAGTGGTCAGAAAAATTATCTGAGATTATTTGGTAGTGTAAATGACCATTTTACCCCTCACGAGCATCCAACAACAAAAATTCAAATTTCTGCTCAAAAATGCAGTCTGAAAAAACACGAGTTCTTACAGCTTCAATACATTATGCTTGAATGAAATCACATATGGGAGAAGTTCAAGTTAGTGGAAATTACCACTCAAGAAATGTTATCCAAGGCTCCCCAAAAGTCTATCACCATCACACACTATACTTGTAAGTCATGTGAGGGTGTTATAAGGGGCTATGTGTAGAGGACCTAGTTACTTAAAATTTGATCCTTTTGTTTAAATAAAATTTTTATTTTATCATTTCTATTGCAAAAATAGTTTGGCTTAAAATTGAAATGAAATATGATACATTGATTTTTTAGGTAAAAATTGTACTTTTATGAGAGATATAAATTTCTATATTATACTGAGGTTTCATTAATAATCTTTACTATAATGAAATAATATTATCAAACACTTTAATTTAATTATAAATGATAAAATAGTTTCATTTTTTCATGTGCCGACAATTTTACTATGCATTTGTTGTTTGAAATTATTTTTAATAAATAAGTATTTCAATATTTAAAGGATAAATTTATAATATTTATAGAATTATTATGATAATATAAATTTTATTTTTTAAATTAGAACATTGATATCAGGTTCGTGTGAATTTATGATAATTTATTAAATACTTTATTTTTTTCATGAATAATAAAAAATATAGTATGAGTTTTTTCTGTATGTTTAATGAAATCATGATGATGTAATAAATGATATAATATTCTAGTTTACTTTTTTATATTAAAATATGATATTAGGAGTCCCCTGTGTCCAATATAATGGGAAAATACGTTGGGAAAGCCCTTGGTTTTTAAAATACTACTACTGAGGTGTCCAAAGAATTTAAAAAAAAACTCCCTCACTTTTTTTATAAAACCCCATCCATTTCTCAGTTATATTGCATTCCAAATTCATTATATAGGAATATATGATAGTTATAACTGCCAAGGAGTCCTCCCAAGTAATCTATCAAGCACCCAAGGTCCCATTCTTTGAGTTTTAGGAGTTACTCTTCAAGGTAAGGGAAATCCCAACTTCTCTTTTCCTTTCAATTTCCTTTTTATGTGGTCTGTATTTTAAATTTATATATGATGTTATTAATTAAATTTTTTTATATCCACTTACAAAATTAAGATTCCTTTATGAATTTTGTACCCTTTCCCAATATTCTTTCACTGTTTTCTAAAACCATGTTTCATAATTGATATGGTACCAAATTTTATCTCAAAATTTCTCTCTTTTTATCAAGAAATTATTTTATTTTATTCTATGAATACAAAAAAATAACTTTATTATATAAGGGTATTAAAATAGATGTAAAAATTTTCAATTTAATTATATTATTAACATTCATGAAACCCACCTTCCTTTTATGTTGGATTAAAATGACAAAAAGATCTTGCCTTTAGGCACTTTCTAAAACACCATGATTTTGAAATGAAACCCATTTATTTTATTCTACGTGATTTATTTATGAAATGTTTTATTATGATATTTGGGGTTAAAATTACTAAATAAATATTAAGGTTGTTCCCTCATATCACTCCAATGCATTGGGTAAAGAATTTAATCTATAAAGATGACAAGTTTTATGATAACTTGGTGAATAACATTAGTAATATTTATCACAACTCAGAGATAAACATTAGTTACATTCTTAAGAAATCACTCAATTAAATGTTATTGTCACATTTCAAATTTATGATTTATATTCCTGTCATATTCCTCTTTCTCATGCCTTTATGATATTTATCATGTTTTTATTGATAATTCTCAAGATCACTTGTAAATATTTTCCCTTGTTTTCCCTTACTGGGCCATAATCTCACCCTTTACGTTGATGTATACACCTTGGTTATGAGATGAATTAATTGAACTTATGATAAACCTATGATGAATCATTTCTAGTGTATTATAAATTTTCTTCATGTTTTCATATATTATATACCTTATTTTTAAGACACTAAACTTTAAAAGATCATCTGTTTGTAATATTCTGTGTAATGTTATTTCATAAAAAGGAAATATGCCAGATAAAATTTGGTAATATGAATCTCTATTGTGATTATAGAACATGAGAATAATGGGAATCTATTCTTATAGGACTGTTAAGGTCATTGGTGTGGCCACTTAAGGTTTATAGTGAACAATCCATGATTGGGGTGACTAACCAATCATGTTATAGAGTGGGATTTTAATGACGATCCTTATAAATCCTTATGTGTTATGCCTTCCTTCCTTATATTTTATTTAAGGTGAGGTTTAGTGACTAAATTTGATAGTATCTATAGATTAATTGTTTACAGAGGTTAATTATAAAATAAATAATTTAAAAATTATACCACTGATTCACTCCCCCTCTTAGTGGTAATGACCAAAACATGTCCCCATAAGTGGTATTAGAGTTAATTCATGTTTTTTAAAAATATATAAGAACTTTATAAGAATTTGGAATTTAAATTCTTTTAATAATTTTACTGTCATTATATTCTATGAAAATAACTATTATAGTTGGAGGACTAAGTTGTTTTCTTACCTCCTATCAATTAGCATTGAAGTGAGATGTATAAATAACAAGATTCCCCTACATTATTGTGGGTGATCCTATATCATTTTCTAAAAAGAAAAATATGGATGATAATGAAAAATTTTGACATTAAATTTTTTATTTATGTGTTAGAAAAGGTATATAAAAAGTAACAGGACTTTTTACTATTAATGATATTTTCAAAAAATTTAAGATAAGTTATAAATGAAATATTAATGTCAGGTAAACCAAGGTACAATTTTAGAGAACTTTGGGGATGTTAAGAAAAATAATGATGAAAATATTGATGACTAATTTACAAGTTTAAATAATATGTTTAGCAATATTTAGGTATTTTGTGAGAATATATAGGATTTTACTATTATAAAATAAATATTAATTTTTGATGGATTAGTTTTATCCAAAAATTTATTCCTTAAAATATAGAGAAATAATTTCTTTAGATTATCTATATAAAATTATAATTTCTTATGAAATGATAGAAATTATATCATTTAATAAAATATATATATATGATAAGACCTTTGTGGCTATGAAAACATTTATAGTTAAGGATTATGAAGAAGAAAAATGAAGTGATTTTGATAATAAAGAAGATGATAAAGACCTCAATAGAATCACTTAACTTATATTAATGGGACAAAACAAGGGAATGTTGAATTGAAGGGTAAATAATCCACTAAGTTTTTCTAAACATAATAGAATTAGACATTTTTGAAATAATTGTTTAAAGAATAATCTTGTTGAATCTAAAATAAAGGAAGAAGATGTAAAACATTGACCTCTTCTAAATCTTTTTTTAGAAAACAATATTATTTTCAAGTGGTAACCTTACATAAAAATATAAAAACAAAATATAAAAAAAATCTTCACCAATAGAACACATCAATAACTCGGGTCACACAACAACCACCATCAATTTGAAATTCTAATAGAAGAAAAGAAGATTCAAAATCATAAAATTATAAAGGTTTAACTGATAACACTCAAATTAATTAGGAATATCAAGTCCATTTGTCATTACTTAATCTGTGAACAAATTAGAAGACTAAAATTGGACCTCTTGAGCTCATATCTACCCATTGTTTATTTTCGATCAGAAATCCATTATCACTAAAACCTCAAATCTATTGGTTAAAACACACCCAAACTAAAAAATACCATTAGTAGATTCAAACATGAACCAATTTAACTAAAAAATAAAAAAACATTCACCAATATATCAATTGGAAAAAAACTAACCATTTACCTTAATAACTACCGAGTAGAATTTTTAGAGACCCAAAAAATAGGTGCAAAAAACCAGTATCTTGATAAAAAATTAGACCTCCTAAAACCACCTTCAACTTTTCTCTCAAGATTTACATCACAACATAAAGGAAACAATAAAAAAATATAGTATATTTAAATAATTCCTCAATATTTCCTTAATGATGAAACTGGAATCAATTAGGAGAAAACTGTTGGCATATGAATCTCAAATAGGCATCATGCCTTTTACTGTAGACAAAAACTAGCTTTAGGATCCACAAAAACCAAACAAAAATGGGGAGCATAACATCTTAATTTGTAAAAAGATTATAGTTGGAATGTAACATGATGTAACCACTCTATAAATCTAGGGTAAAACACTTCAAAAGGGAAGAAACCATTCAAAAAAGGTATGATCGGTTCAACATTAAGCACTGCCCACATCACATCCCAACTGGCCCACCCATCTATCACACACAACCAAGAATGGGTTCATGGATAATGGGGTGAAATTAATGTTATGATGAATTAATTGCACAATTATGAACAATATAGTGAATTAGAATAAAAGGATCAAAAAATCACCTTGAAATAAGAGAAATAAAGTGAAATCACTAACACAACCACCAATACATCCCATATGTGCATGAAACAATATCTAATATGACCAAATATGGACATATGAATCATAGGATTGGATGAGGTGATATAAATTATTATGTAAGGAATTTGAAATCAATAAAATTATAAACCATAATAGGGAGGAGAAATAAATGGATAAATATGTGGAAGAAGAAACTGAATGAGAAGAAACAAAATGAAGGAAATAAGAAAAAATGAGAAGAAGGAGACAAGAAGAGGCTTGGTGATGGGAGGATTCTCTATTAACAACATTTATAGAACTAAAAACACCAGAATATGGAATCTAAAGCTAATATAAAAGGGGATATATTGAATAATTAGGCACCATGACATATTGAAAAGGCTTCAATATCAATAACATAAGAAACCCAAAAAAAGAAATGGGGTAAAATCGTGAAGAAATATACTAGTAAGAAGATAAAGAATTTTGTGAAAAATAAGGAATAAAATGAATCATTTTTAAGTATAAAGTCATAACATGATGTTAATTTTTTAGATCATGTTGATAGAGGTATTGATACCTCAAGTAATGATGATGGAGAAGAAAGAATATAACTATAAGACATATTAAAATATAATTTCAATGTATGTCTTGAGTAAAACACAAAACTCAAGAAAGAAAATTGAAAAATAATGAAAAATAATAATAATATTTCTATTAATAAATATGAGTATGTTAAGAATTTTTTAAAATACAATAATAATCTTATGAAATATAAATTAAAGGTGGTACATAAAGAGAATACGATGATATAACATGAAGAGAAATGGACTATGAAAGACGAAGAGTAAACCGAGACACAATCAACATTACTTGGATCCCAAAATTATTTGATGAAAATTATAGAAGGATTTAAAAAGTTTTTTGTGTATAATGGTAAAACTTATCAAGAAGGAGTAAATAATTATTCAAAAGTTCAAGGAATAACTATTTCAAATAAATCTCAAAATAGATATGTTTTTCCAAACAGTTTCTGTTTTAAGAATAAGTTTTCAACCCTTTATACCAATATAAAAATTTGGAAGAAATATTTTATATTAAAAAAGGGAAACAATTTCAATTAAGATACTGAACCATAAAAAAGTAGGTTCAGTTTGAAAAAGGATAGCAACAATGATTTTCTGGATAATTTTCTATCAACACAAATGATCATAGATCATATGTTTTATTCTCGTGTTATAGAGGGTATGGACACAAAGACTAATATTTTTTAATATAACATGTCATTTATAGGGAAATGTATGAATCAAGGGTAATATATGGTGTGTATATTAAGATATATTCTCAATGAATGAAACATATGACCAATAACATGCTAAATCTTCCAATCTAAAATTGATTTGGATTCCTATAAAAAATACAGGGTTGATTCAAAAAATAAATACATATAGATAAAGAATCAATGTCTAACATACCAATATAAGTTCCTCATGGAATTAAAGGGAATATAAATCAGGTGATAATGAAATTAATTTATTCTTTGTTGAGGATTCTAGGATATGATTTGAAAGACACAAGAAAGCTAAGAATACCAATAAATAATTCCTAATAGTTTGTCTATATCATTTGTGGAAAACTAAAATAATGGAGAATTCCCAAATTAGTGTTAGTAATAAAGGGGGAAAAGTGATTTCATGTGAATATGCTCAAGTTGATGAGTGATTTTATATAAGTAATGACCATAAAATTCAATTAAATATGTGTGAAAGATACAGAAATGTTGAAAATGGTATGAAATACTGCTTTACATTAATTCTAGATCAATATAAAATGATTATAACAATGATGAAATAATTAGAATATAAATATTCCATGATTAATTATGGGAAGAAAAATATCATATAGTTTATTGCGACTCATTACAGGAAATATTGGATGAAAAAATCTCCCCTTATTGAGATTGAAAGAAATAATAATTATAGGTTTAGAGGATAGTCTTAGTATTTATTTTTTAATTGAAGAATCGAGGATTCCATCCTTATTTCCTTATTTGTTTTTATTTTTATTAACATGTAGGTAAGTATAAGATATTGGTAAGGCTATGACTACTTGAAAACAAAAGGAGGTTTCCCTTCATGGAGTGTTGTAGTATCTTTGAAAAGGAGTAGATGAGTGTATTAATGAGGTGTAGTACACATTAAAATGAGATATCAAAATATCAAAATCCATGTGAATATATAATTTATGGATATTCCCATAAAGATATAAAATTAATTATGCCAATAAAACTTTTAACCCTTTTTTATTATATCCAACTTTTTGACATAGTAAGAGTTAATTTGTAAAAAATTTAAGAGGTCGGGGTAGTTATTTATCATGTACTTGAACCATCTTAATGAATTTGTTGAATATGAGTGAAAGTCATAATTTTTATTAATACTAGATTAGTATACTTAAAATTGGGTTGTGTTGAGTTGGTATAACAAGTATTTTAGATTATTTAAAACCATGATAACATTGGTTATTCAATCTGGTTTTATATATAATTTTTTCCAATGTAAAATTGAATGACTAAATTTTTATTTATAAGGGTATATGTGAAGACATAATTTGATCACAAATTAAATCAAGGTAATGTTCTTAATAAACAATGGAGAAGTAGAACTTTTCTGAGAAACATTAAATATTTATAAAGATTAGATTAGTAAAGACCTGTATTAAGATTACATTAAATTTATTATCACTAAGGGGGGAAACATTAACATTGGAATAAGTTGTGAATTGAAAAAAAATCCATCAGGGGATATTGAATTTCCAAAATATATTTTTGAATATTAATTTTTATTTGTTATCAATATAATCAATGAAAAAGGCAATGTCTGATGGAGAAGATGAGATGATACTAATTAAGAAATGTTTCTAGATAGGTTCAAATAGTAATGAAAAATGTGTTTTTTTTTATATTTTTTCTTAATGTTCTTGATAAGTACTGATGATGATAGTGTCATATATTTCCATTTCTAAGGAATTCAAAAACTATCCAGGTGGGGTGATTTATGGTTTATTATTAAAGGATTAAAGAGCTATAAATGTTGATCAAGAAATGTGGAGACTCTATCCAAGGTTAATAAGGATATTGGAATAATTTTCAAACACTTCTATACAATGTTTTTGAGTATATTTATAGGCTATGATAAGCACATAGATAATTTGAAAGGAGTTGAATTAATTATGGAATTCCAATACAAATATAAAAATCTAGATACACCTTATGGTGTGCGTATAATATATTTTCATATAAGAGTTGTTAAATTTTGAAAAGGGATAATGAGATCATAAGACCTTTTTTACTGTGCCTTATTTAATTCCATTTCATATGAGGCTAGGTTTAGTGAAGATGGTTGAGATGATATAGACATGAACTTGTCATAGAGGTTAATTTCAAAATAAATAATTGAAATTGTTTTCTATTAATTAATCCCTATTAGTGGTTTTAACTAAACTAGAATCCAAAGGTGGAATCATATCTAATACATGTTACCTAAGAAAGAAAAATTAATTTTCTAAGTATGAAGATTTAAAAAAAATCAGAGGTGTTAATACATTTAATGACATGAACTATCACAGTTTAAGGAATAATATGCTCCAATACTTCTTATCACTTGTCCAAGAAGTGAGATATACAAAAAAAGTTATATTTCCACCCATTTTTGGGGGTTATCATATGTAATTTTCTATCAATATTAAAATGGATTTTTATAGTAATCTCTAAACTCCATTTTAAAGTCTCTCTAAAAAAATGGTATATAAAAATTCATGGGGATTCAAACTACCAAGGAGATTTTTGAAACATTTGAAGAGTAGTTATAAAGGAATCATTAATGTCATGGAAGTTAAGTAACAATAATAGAGAATTGGGTTTGAGGAAACTAAAATATTGATTATGAAAATATCGATAACTACGTTAAAATAGTATTTTATTTTTTAAGAATTATTCAAATATTTAGTGAGAATATGGATGATTTTACTATTATTAAAAAGTTGATGAGAAATTTCATGAATAAATTTGATCCTAAAATTTCATCCTTCATTGATAGAGATTACCATTTCATTCATGAACTAAATAACATTATCAATAATTGTTAAATGATTACAATTATAGCTTTCACAAAGAAAGCATAAGATGAGATAGAATTTGAGCATATGAGAACTCTTAATTTCATGTATAATGGAAAACTAAAATTAATTGATTTTGATAATGAATATGATTGTTCATAATTCAATAGAATTATTTCACTTATATCTAAGGGACTATAAAAAGGAAATGTGCAATGTACTGAGAAAGAAACCATCAAGTCATTATAATTTCAATGGATATATAAATTTTACAAATAAGTTCCCAAAGAAGAATCCTGTTGAATTTGAAATATATGGGGAAGATAATGAATCCTCAAAAAGTTTAAAAATAAAAAGAAATATTCAAGTAGTAAAAGAAAGAGTTTGATTATAAAAAAAGAACAAAATTACTCATATTTGAGAAACTGGTCAAAATATGAAGTTAATTTTAAGGCACATATTGATAGAGTTTTTGGTACCTCAAATATTAATGATGGAGAAGAAATGATATAACCATAATACACACTGAATGATGAGTCAGAATATTATCTTTAACAAAACAAATAACTCATTAAATAAAAAAGTAAAATGATGAATTAAAATAATAAGATAGATACTAATAAATATTATTATCTAACTAATTAAGTGAAATACATTAATGAGATTAGTAATCATAAATTAAATGTGACTGAGAAAGAGAAGAAGTTGAGATGTCTTGAAGAGAAACTAAGTGGGGATGTATAAAAGATATCCAAAACATTATCAGTATTTTTTGGATCCCAAATTAAGTTAAATAAAATAAGATGATTATTTTAAAAGTAGATTGAGGTTAATGGTAAATCCTCTCCCATAAGAAAAAATATGGTTTCAAATGGATAAGTTACTTTTATTTATAATAAATTTAATGTAGATATATTATATATAATAGAGAGTGTTTTAAAAACTAGTTAGAACCTATTTTTACAAAGAATTAAAGTTATACGACAAATTTTATTTTAAATAAAGAGGGAAATGTTTCAATAAGACCAATTCTCCATAGGAAAATTTAGGCTCATCTTGAAAAAGGAAAAAACATTACAATATTTTTAACAATATGGAAGGTTGAATTGCAGCGTTTTTGTACTCGTTATATGGATAATATACACACTTGTCATAATATTTCCCAAATAAAAAGTCATTTAAAGGTAAGGGGTGTAAACCAATGAAAATATTTGATGATGAAAACAAGTACACATTCTCAAATAAAGAAACTACTGATCATGAATACATGAAGTATTCCAATCCAAAAAAAATTGGATGCCAACAGAAATATAAAGAGTATGTAAACATTAAAGTCATAGAGATATAAAATTAATTACAAGTATTATAGGAAAAGTTCCCTATAGTTTGGATGGGAGGAAATTTAAGATGATAAAGGAAGGAAAGTATTCTAGTGTTAAATATTCTTCGAAATAATTTGGATGTCCCAAAAAATCTAAGAATGACAAGAAAAAATTCCTATAATATTGTATACATTTTTTGGGGATAGACAAAAAAATAAAGAAAATAACAAATCAGTTTTGTTTCTAAAGGAATGAAATTGATTCAATATAAATATGTTTATGCTCATTAGTGTTTTTCTACAAGTGATGAATTGAATACATAAGAACATTTTTGTGAAGGATGTAGAAATGATTGGAATGTTATGAAGGACAATAAAACCATCCATCCGAATGAGTTAGAATTTATTAAATATATTATTTAAGCATGAGGACATAAAATTCCCTTATTTAATTTACTAAAGAAAAATATCATGCCATCTATTAAGACTCATAATAGAAATGAGACATGGAAAAATGTCCACATACTTTTTCTGAAGGAATAAGATTTTTTGGTTGAGAGTGAACTCATACCCTTGCTATTTAAACTATGGGATTAATAAGTTTACCCTTATTCCCATATTCCTAGTTATTTAATGATAACATGAAGTGAATTAAAGGAGGTGGATAAGTCTATCACTATTATATAGCCAAATGTGTTTTCCCTTCTTTGAGTGATATAGTAGCCATAAAGACGAGTATATGAGTATATCCATGAGGGAGAGTGCACTTGGAAAGGATCTAGAAATTCATCACAATATGTGTTAATCAATAGTTTCTATACAACCCCATAAAATTAAAATTAATGTATACAAATCACACTTTATTACTTTATTTTTTATTGTATACAACATCCTTATAAAGAGGTAGTGTAGATTAATTAAAATATAAGATAAAGGGAGATTTATTCATCTTGAATTTGATATTTTCTAATAGATATATTGAATTTGAGTAATAGTCATAATTTCTTGTTAAATTAGTATGAGTATCTCTTAAAGTGAGTTATGTTGATTTGGTATCACTTTTATTTAATTTTATTGAAAACATGATCACCTTGATTATTTACACTTTTTTCTATATCATTTTTTCCCATGTATACATAGTGTTGATGAACTAAAGGATAATTGTTAAAGAATCATGTGAAGAAATATTTCTATTAACAATTAAATTAAGATCATATTATAAATAAATAAATAAATAATAATAAGCTATTTGAGAATTACAGAATAAGATCAAATATGATATGAGTAAAAGCATATGTTTTTAATCCTTTTCATTTATTGTCAATAAGGGAAGAATCCTTGACTTTGGAGGAATTTAAATATTGAAAAAATACAAATTGGGAGTTCAAAGTGCCCAAATGGATTCATAAATATGGAGTTTTATTAGTTTTTAATCTAATACATGTAAATGTAAATGTGTGGTGGAGAATCTGAGACACATCTACTATAAAAATATAACTTCATATGTTCAAGGGGTATCCCTAAATGTGATAACTATTTCACTATTCTTAATGTTAATGAAAATTATTTATAATGAGAGTGATACCTACAAAAGTTTTTAATGTGTTTGGATTCTATCTATGTGGGAATATTTAAGGTATATTATTAATGTAAGAAAAATCATGAAATGTGGAGCTATAGATGTAGAGATTCAATCAAAAGTGAATATCATTGCTAGAATATTGATAAATTCATATAGATGATGCTTCTAAGTTCATTTAAAGGGATTGATAAGACACTAATATAACTTTAATAGAGATAAATTAATTTTGGAACTTAATTATTGAATTATAAATCTAGATAATTCTTGATATGTGTGTATGAGTCATTTTAGGATAAGATTATTAGAATTTGGAAAAGGGATGAAGAGGTTGAAAAACATTTGATTTAGGATACAGGATTTTTTAAAGCATTTAGGAATTTGTCTCTATGTAACATAATTCAAAATTTTCTAAAATTGTAGTCTTTTTACATTTTTGACCTATTACATACAACATTAAATTAGCATATAGTATTCTTTTTATCTGTGCGTACATCTTTATAATTTTTCAAAATTGGAAACTATATAAGAATTATTTGGTTAAGATAGTATTTGACTAGAATCATGTATATCTATACACATTCAACTTTGAGGAAACATGAGACATTGTTCATAATTCATAGTGAAGGATCGTAATAATTTGAAAGTAGTCATATGACTTTTTTACTCTATAATACTTTTAATGTCCTATAAAAATATTTGAATTAATGAAATATTTATTTTGAATGAAATCTAGTCGGTTTATTATCAACAAATATTCCACTTGGATTTAAAAATGACGATCCTTACAGAGGATCAAGACTTAGTATACATAGATGAGAAGTGTTACATATCATATACCATGCTAACATATCACAATTCATATGTTGATAGAGATTTTGATAGAATTAAAATAGACGATTTTGCAGATAGATCAGAGCAATGATACTCAAATATCATGTTATGAAAATACCCCAATTCATATGGGATTTAAATAGAGATTCATAGTCTAGATATTTACTTAGATTAAATGATTTTTAATGGGAATATTTTTCCATCTGAAAATCATGGAGTTTCCATGATTCAATTATGAAAAATAATATTCTTGATATTATGAATTTAAAAATGAAAAGGATGAAGAATAATAATAGAGATGTGAGAGATAAATAATTAGACAATTTTTAAACTCTATTTAAACAAGAATCTGTTTAATAATATTTTTTAAGGACAATAATCTTAGTATTGAGGAATAAAGAAGAGGGATGCCGAATCTGAGAGTTCTCAAAAAGGGGAAGAATATATGTAGAGCCTGATTATTCAGTAATTGTGAATATCTACATCACTAATGTTGTTTTAAGAATACATTAAGGTATCTACCAAATTATACCATGGGAGAAGAGACCAACATGAATATACAATAAGAAGAGGGGTAAATCAATGTCCTATTAATTATTTTTAAGGAGGAACCATTCACATTATATATTAGGAATCCAAAGTATCGAAAGATATATTTACAATTAGATTTTGGAATATGAGTAAGGTGCCACTCAGTTTTGATATGATTGAGAAGGTTTATAGTTTATCCACTTGGGTTTATAGTGGACAAGCCATGACTGGGGAGAATAACCAATCACAACATGGTGTATGGTTTTAATGATAAATCCTGTAAATACTAATGTATTATTCTTTATTTACATCTAATGCAAATGAGGTGGGGTTGAGTGGTTAAATTTGAGAGGATCAAGACTTAAACAGGTCAGAGTGGTTAATTTCAAAATAATGAATTGAAAAACTATATTACCAACTCACCCCACTCTTTGTGGTATTGTTTGACTTGAGCTCGAAAATTCAAATCCAAATATTAAATAGACTCAAGCCCTATTAAGCTTCACTTATTAATTATAAATATTAAATATAATAAACTACTAGTTAAAAATACATATGTATGATCTTTAATATCTATATATTGTCCATGTATCATTTCTTGTATTCATTGAATTACCATATATCCCAAAAAAAATTGAATTCCAAACTCAAAGAAGTAATTACCTATAAACATCCAATTACCTATACTTCAAATCAATTCCATGGATCATATTAAGATAGATATAGACAATTAGAAGTCAAATGGGCAGTTAATAATTATCTCAACAACCACTAAACTCTTATGAGAATTCAAATTCATCTATTATATTCAAAATATATAGCTTATAGAAATCAAGACATGAAAACATTCATCATGACATGGATATATGGTTTCTTCTTCAATTGAATTAATTTACAGAACTTCAAGGGGGTGATCTAATTTTGTCGTTCTTAAATAGAATGATGCTTAAAAAGCATGACCATCCTTGTTTATTTGTTGTTGAAGTTTCTTGGAATGTTCAATTTCACAACGATTTGATTTGTTGTAGAGTAGTGTGATAAATTATATATATGCACAACCTCTATAACTATTTTACTATGTGAAAATTTCAAAGAATCCATTTCTTCAAAGAACCAGAAGCACTGTAATTTGAAAAATAATTCACACAGTTTGGAGAACATTTCATTCTATAAAAAATTGTCTTTAATTATTTAGTAAAGTGAAAATAAGTGATTTATAAAAAAATGCTTACATATTTTCCATGACTCTTACATATCAATGTATAGTCCATGACTTTTCCAAATAACACTTATATGTTGGATAGATCTTAAGTATGAAACAAATGCCTCTTATGTATACAAGAAATTGATTTTATTTTACATAATTTCTTTTCCACTATCATAATTCACTCTTTTATAACAAGGCAATTTTCTATATTCTAGATCAACTCAAAATTGGTTACTTTAATATTTACAAGGAGAATATGTTCTATCCTTTTCTATATTTCAATATTAGTCCCTTGACTTGTACACATGAAATGAAATTTCATTTTTTCTTACCAAAACCTCTAAATATGAAATAAACCAGTGTTCTCATTCCATGACATGAAAATTTCCTACTTCTTCCAAAATCCTCAATGTAAAACTCTAGTTATCTCAACTCAACTCCACACATATTTTAATTATTCAAACAACTTCAATTGACAACCAATAGATTTCAAATTGAAAAAAATCCAATATTACAACCTATGGTTTCAATAAACTCTACTTTTAGATTTATTTTCAATACTTATTATTTTCCATTCCCCAAGTTACTCATTCTTATCATTAAAATCCTATAACACTTCATTTTCTAGACCCACTACATTGTAGTCTTTCACCCTTTTTTATAATAATATTTAGTGGGTTATCTTGTTTTAGTTACATAAATTGAATGAATTATTGTAACTACTACTAATCCAAAAACTAAAGAAAGAGATTTTAGCTAATTCTATAAGCCTATGTGAGTCTATG
Organism: Viscum album; assembly: GCA_963277665.1. Classification (NCBI taxonomy): domain Eukaryota; kingdom Viridiplantae; phylum Streptophyta; class Magnoliopsida; order Santalales; family Viscaceae; genus Viscum; species Viscum album. The sequence goes on from OY728145.1 coordinate 1,161,469,722, forward strand.
ATCGTTTTTGGAAATAAGAGAAATAATTAATCACTATAATTATGTAAATAATTATTGATAAGATTTATATTCTACTTCTAAGTATCCTTGGGTAGTGTCTTCCCTAATCTTCTTATACCCAAATACTAATAAATTCCAATATGAACAAATGTGATTCCAATAAAGAATTATATATAATAAAGATAGGTGATAATCAAAGCTACATGGTTTGAGGGATTTGGTTAAAGTTCAGGGTTCAGAATATGGTTCTCAAACACAAGTTCATATAATGGTTTAGTAAATTTATCCACTACATGATTATATGTTCCAATAACCTCCAATTTCATAATATTTTGCTACACCTTCTCATCCATAAAGTGATAGTGTATCTCAATATTATTTGTTTGAGAGAATTGAACCAGATTACTTGTAAACAAAGTGCCACCCTCACTGTCTCACTGAATCAATATCAGTTATCACACCACTTCACTAATATCTCCCAATTGTTGCATCATCCACATCAACTCTGTGCAAGGCTTAGTAATCAAAATATATTTTATCTCTACTTTACTCAATGGAACAAAATAAATTTTCTTACATAGAAAACCAATATAATTTATTTTATTAAATAAATATACACCACTTGTGGATATTTGATCCAAAATATCTCAAATTGAGTCTTAATTTGAATAAACCATCCAATCAATATCTTCTCTATCCTTGAAAACCAAATCATCGTTTATTTTTCTCTAAATGTACCTCATTATATTGTTTAGTAATAAGAGATTTCATATTTTTTGATAACTATAAAATAAAACCACCAATCATGTAATATAAAAAGACACCAGTCCTGGTTTCTATAATATATTTTAATCTTTTAATAATTCATTTTTATGATTTTGAGTCTACTCCCCACTATCCTCATGTATTCCATGTTTTTTTTAATTTTAATTCAGTTTGGAAATGTTTTGAATTATTCAATTATGGACTTATTTAACACTTATCTTATATATTTAACCCATGAGATGAGTATTAATCCTTTTAATATACATTTTTTTCTAAGAAAACAGGCTATCTCTCTAATCATAGACATCTAAAAGTTTTATCACATCATATTTTCAAACCTGTTAATAGAATTATGTTTATTACAACTAAATATGATATCATCCACATATACCATCACCAAGAATATATATTTATTTTATACTTTCTTCTAAAGGTTATGATATATCCTTAAATCTAATTTTCATTGGTATGAGACTATCTGTGGATACTAAAAATTATGCGATTTTTTATGTTATACAATTCATTTTACAATCTACATACCATTAAATAATCATTTTTAATATTAAATACCATAAGTAGTTTAATATATAATTCTTAATTCAATAATCCATTCCAAAAAATTTTATTTACACACATTTCATAAATTCATAACTTTTTTGAATATCCCATCCTAGGAAGATACTTATTAAATATACTCTTTCCAAATAAGGGAATGTTTCTTCAATGTAAACTCCTTTAACCAGTGTAAAGCATTTACACACTAGCCTTGAATATTTTCAAACCAATTTTACATTTTATCAATATTTTTTTGAATAACCATTTTATATAAATCACATTATGATGTTTAGGTCTATCCACAATCTCCCATGTTTATTTCTAATCAATTTTTTCCAACCCCAGATTCATGGATTTCACCCATGATTCTCAATTTTCTTATTCTTTGAATGAAGTTGGTTCTACCTATGATAATAGAGTATCATGTTCTATTATTCCCATCATTTGGGTCTATGTTGGGGTATATTTTCCACCAATAATGTTTCTTAGATGGACCATAATTTTAACTTTTATCGTTTGTATCATAATTTGATTATATTCTTTACCATTTTCTTCCTCTTATTAATTATTAGAGTCATCATCAATTGAAGGATTTTTTGTTTTTAAAGAATCCTAAATTATTTTTAGTCTATATTTATTTAATTATTCCAAAAAAATAACTTCCAAATTATATTATTCTTTATTTTCAACAACTTTCACATCACTACTTTGAACTATTTTGTTCATCCTTTTGTGAAACTTTTATAGGTTTCAATCATTGATGAGTAGCTTATAAATATACCTTCATTCATTGAATCACTATATGTTCCTTTATTTTCATCCTTATTTCAAATGAATCATTTTCATGTGAATACAATAAGATACTTCATTGAGTGTTTCCTATCATAAAAAATTTCATATAGTGTATTCTATTAACTAGGGTAGAGAAACACTCAATTGTAAATGTACACTACCCATTTGATATGTTTTTATAATAGTGATAAGAGATAAAACTTTCTATCAACACTTTAATTGTATTTACTATTAACCGTGTGATTCATCCTTTCTATGAATTTATTCTATTGTGAAATTTTTTCCACAAAAACATAACGTTTTATTCCATGTTCCTCTAAATAATTTTCAACAACAATGGAAATAAATTAATCTTTATTTTTGAATCATAGAATATTTATTTTTCTTATTGTTGAATAATATTTATTTTATATAATATTTTGATTCAGTCCAAAACATCTCTATTTTACTGTAAAAATATATCACATACCATCCAACTATATTAATCATCAAATAAAATTAAATATTTCTCAATATAAATTCCAGCCTAACCACTTATACTATATATATCAATGTGGAGTAGATTCATAAAATTGGGTGCTCTCTTATTCTTTGGATGATAAGTGTTTATTATTATCTTTCTCCTTAACCATGAATCACAAACCTTTTCTATGTTCTTTTTAGTGAAGGAATGTAAATAATAGACTTAAACATTGATATATTTTCCACACACTATTAATGAAAGCAACTAAGCATTCAGTTCCATAAACTATTACAATATTATATATTAAAGAGATAATTATTCTTCCTCTAGTCCACCAGATATTGGATCCCATTTTTTCTCCATCCTTGCATAATAGAACTTTCATCCTTTTTTTTGATATTTCAGCACTTATGGTTGAATGTGAAATCTAAACCCAATTCACAGAACTTAATTACAGTTAAATAATTATGTCATATGATTTCAACATAGTAAATATCAATGTTCTTCAATTCATCACCGGCTATGACAGTCTTACAAATTCCATTAATCCTCAAAGCTCCATCATTTCCAAACCAAAAAATTCCATAAACTATTAATTTCACATTATTGACTTGGTTTATGTTATCCAACATATTGTATGAAAAACCACTATCAAGAATCTAGTTACTATTATTATTTATAGCCTTAAAATAGATCACAATAGGAATATATTTCTCTTTTATCTCCAAATTATTCCCTTTCCATGACATTATAAAATAAATTGAGATGTATTTAAATCTATTTTTGTAACACCCTCACTCTAGTATCCCTAAGATGGAGGTTATTGTACAACATTTGAATAAAATAGAAGGGATTAAATCTTCAACAACCAAATATTTTAGTACCCTTTGGAGAGTATAAATATACATGATTTTGAAATTAAATATAAAAATATATAATTGAAATTCAATTTCATGTGAGATTGTAATTATTTTTTATATAATATTAATGAATTCATCCATAGACCCATTCTTACTATCTTAGGGAACATAAAACATAATCAAGGGGCAGATTAGATGCTCAGTAAGGGAAAGTGTACAAAAAAACTACCACAAAATAAACAAATAATGATTAATACCAAAGGGAAAAAGTAATCAAATATGTAATAAAACTAAGATAAAAAGGTGACTATATCCATTTATAAAATAGGGACATAAATAATTGTATGGAAATTAATAACTATTTCTATAATGACAAAATTCATAATATCAATCATGGTAATCATACTGTTAAGGCCTAATGCCAAAACATCATAAATAATTGGGCATAATTATACTAAATACCTTAGATAGTTTGTATATGGTTTCCATTTATGGATAAAGGGTCCATAAGAGGACCCTCCCATAACTAAATAAGTCTAATACACTAATCATATGAAATAAGTGAATAAAAATTTAATACATAATCAACATAAACATTCAAATTAAAAAAATAGCAAATGAAATGTTAATATTTTCCTCAACCAATAAATTATAAAAGGATCATGATCCATACATGGTAATATGGATGATTTTATCAGTAGTTTTTTCATGACTTTTCCCAATGGGGCATGCGTCACGACTGCCCATGAACACCTTCATTAGGCTATAGGCTATTGAATATCACCGAGTAGGCTTATAACTAACATGGGTGGAATTTATTATGTACATGTACTCACAGACATCTCCAAGCCCACAAATGATAAAATGTAAAATAAACCAAAATGTAAAAAAAATCATCCATACCACTATAACCCAGCCAGAGTACAACAGGAAGCAAAGTACAGTAAAGGTAAACTAGGAAAAAAATAAAAGCCCACTAAAATAGTTTGAAAACAAGTTCATGAATCTCATCTTTAGAAAACCCTACCTGATCCAACGTAAAGGTAAGGTGCAGGAACTACTCTTTGAAGCTGTAGGAACACCTTATCATTCCTAATCTCACGAGAATCTATCCAGTCCAAGTCTGATCTGGACTCTATCAAAAGGTCACTCGTCCACACAAGACACAAAACTTGTGGGAAAAACCCATGTATGGGTGAGTATAATAATACTCAGTATGGAACCCTAAAACCACAAACCCATACACAATGGAAAGATACAGTTATCTCAACAAAAGTATATTTTTAAAGAATATATAAAAATAAAATCCATAAATACCCAAACCAAGACACACAATCATGAGATAAGCCATAACTACTGTATACCACCACTAGGGATTCAGTCCGAAGATTCCATGAATCACTCAACCCAGAGAACGCACTCCTGAGTCCGATAGCACTAACGACGTCTGCCTGACAAGTATTGTTTTTTGGAAACCATCATGAGAGAGATACACTGATAGATCTATAGAGATATATGATATGTCAGAGGTGGATCACAACCAGGTCCATAGGGTGACACTAACAACTCTATATGGATTAACCCACTAAGACTAAAATTGACACCTAGTGGTGTTCATCATGTCAATACCAAATACTCTACCTATGGCATGAAGAAGGAATAGAGGACCCATTTCGAGAATCTTGATGGATTCCAACAACACTATCTTGGAAGTCCCGGTAAAGGGATCATACTATTGTGAGTAAAAAACGGTACCAAAAAACCTTTAGGGAAATGATAAAGGGAACAAACCATAATGAAACTTGTCTAAGATATGGTGGATGAGATAATAAATCTATATAGGGAGGTAGGGTTCATGGTGGTTAGTAGTCACAAGTGTCATTCCCCTTGACTCTAGGTAATGCCTATGTAAATGGATCCAGTCACTAGAAACTTATCCGATATAAAACCTACCATTTTTCTCATAAGGACTGCCTCAATGTCAAGGTCCTAATGTCATAGATGACTCATCAATCAGATGTAGAATTTGAATGTTATAGGGGTTTGAAGTTTCAAAAGAAATGGGGTCGCTGGGTCATGGATTGACCATGGTGTCTGACCACAATGGCCAGTTTCCCGGGCAGACCACCCCCATAGATGCAGCCGCACCGAAGCTTGGTCAACCATGGACAGGTCTGACCGCTCTATCTCTGACTAGTGTGCACCCACCTGAGGGCCATCTCGGGTATGACCACCCCAAGTCTGACCATCCCAGGCCCATCATGGCCCACTTGTTGCATCCCGATCAACTGGAACTGACCCATTTTCCCAACCTGATCCCTTCTTCCTAGGCCTCTCTATATGGCTATCTTATCCCGCTTTGCACTAGCCCTTGTGGCATGCTCCACATCGGCCCACCACGTATGGCCTCCCTCTATCTAGGATGGCCCACTAGCCCTCCACATGTGCTTCCTCCATGTCCCTAGCTACCTCACTACACCCCATGGCTAATGCACTGCTTGTCGCGGTCCTCACCCATTGGCTATGATGTCTCGCACGTAGCCCCGTGGTGATGTGTTCCGCCTCTGCCAGCTGCCTCGCCATCCGACTGGGCCGACCCACTGGACCCATGCCATCGCTCACCTAGAATGATCCCAGCCTTTGTACTAGGCACCACCATGCACCATCATCCTGGCTGAATTACACCGCGCCATCGATGTCACACCTCTATTAGATTGTCAAGATGTCATATCTTCAATCTTAGATCATTGCACAATGAATCAAATGCACAAAAATCCTTCGTTCATATCCCATGAAGAACGGAGAATGCTGAGAAAAAATGGGGAAGAAATCACATGGAACAAACTCAAAAAACAAACCTCAAATTTTGTTCATTATAGTCTTGATCTATTCCTATAAGAACTATTAATCATACTAAATATAATAATTACAATCATCCCCAAAAATAATTCTTGCAATCAAACCCATCTCGCAAGAACGATCGAACCGCGAGTCAACCTATTTTCAGGATGATCTATGTTCATCATTGATTCTAAGAATAGTGAAAGAAAAAACTAAAACCCACAACACCCTACCTGGGAAAGGATCATTCTGTTTTCAAGATTTGTTTCCAATGAAGATCCATCAAAAACTATCTCGATCAACCATCCTATCATCATCTGTCGAGAGATTTCATGAAGGTTCTCTATAAATCCTTTAGGTAATTCTCTAGAGTTATGGATTCTATCCTCGGGTCCCTTCCAAGATTTTTATTAATAAATAAATTGTGTCAATTCATCGCTATGTAATGTTAAAATAAAATGAATCTTAAATTTATTTTATTCATTAAAACATAAAAAATCTATTTTTCATAGTCGACCTGTGCCGGCTGATGTTAGGCCTTGCCTAAAGTAAAGTAGCTACATTAAATGTACGGTGTCCTTGGATTTATGATTAGGGAACCCTTTTTGATGTTATTCAACTTTTTCCAGAAAACCGCTCACTTGTACTATTTAAAGTTTAATATTTTTTAAATAATTATTTCTGGTACAATAGGTTTAAGAATGGAATTCCACCTCATCCCTTATTTGAAAAAATATTATATATAATATTTAGAAAATAATATATAGATAAAACTATGAATTAAATTATCCCCATCATAGGGATTTAAATCCCTAAAAAGACAAAAATAAGAATACTAAAAAATATATGGTTACTGCACATGAATCTGAGCCTCCTACTCACACATGCTCTCTTAGGGATTCTTGTGCTGCCACCAGACATATACCAAGGGAATATCCCATCAAAGAAAGATTATCTCATTTCAATACTTGATTTCCACTGGGTACTCGGCAAAAGTAACCCCATCATCGATGTCCATCTCGCCCCAATCGATGTTATGTGTTGGGTCATGTACATACCTCTTTAGTTGCGACAAGTGGAAGACATAATTTACTTGGTGCAACTTCTGTGATAGAGCTAGGTGGTATCTCACCTTTACAACTCCATGGAGTATCTAAAAAGGGCTGATGAACCTTGGAGATAACTTTCCACCCCAGCCAAATCTCCATAACTCGCATCCAGGTGAGACCTGATGGAACATCTGGTCTCCTTCCTCGAACTCTAAAGGTCATCATCTTCGATCATTATAAGACTTATTCTAGATTCGTGGAGTCTTCATATTCTCTTCGATGATCTGAACCTTCTCATAGTAGCTCACACCAACTCTGGGTCCATGAGTGTTGACTCTTATGGGTTAGTCAAGAAAAGTGGTGACTTAAAGGGCTGCCTGTATAGAGACTTAAATGGTTCCACACCAATGGTGGTGTTGTCTCTATTGTTGTATGAAAACTCCAATAGTGGTAGGTGATCCTACCAACTACGACCAAAGTCCAATATACAAGCCCACAACATGTCCTCCGGAACTTGAATTTTCCTCTCTATTTGGGGATGAAAAATCATGCTCAAGCATAATTATATCCCAAACACCTCTTTCAATCCATTCAATAGCTGGGATGTGAAACAAGCATCACAATCTGAAACAATCTTCAATGAAAATCTATGAAGTTAAACTATCTTGTACATGGAGAGTAGTCACAAAATCTCTACTAAACATTACTTCCAGATATCTAGGAAATGGGAGAACATGGTGAGTTGGTATACGATCACCTAGATGTAATCATATCGCATTGATATATTCGGTAAACCTATCATGAAGTACATGGATATCCCATACCACTTCCACTATGTCACCTCAATTGGTTGAGTCAAATTCACTTGAACCTAGCACTCAACCTTCACTTGCTGAAAAGTAGGGCATCTGGAGATAAACTCCACAACTTCCTTCTTCATCCCTGGCCACCAAAACTGATTTTGGAGGTCCCAATACATCTTCGCTGCACCTAGATGTACTGCCAAAGGGGATTTGTGGAACTACCTCAGAACCTCCTCTCGTAATGACACTGCTAAAATTGTGCATCCTCTAAAAAGCACAATGTGCTCCCCTCATTCTGAATATCCATAAAGGGAATGACCTATGGATAACTGATCATGTATAGTCTCTCTGTTGGTATCCCCAATCTACACATGCTGTAATAGTGTAGGGGTAACAACCATCGATTGGTGGTAAGCTCCCTCATCTCCATCCACAAAGGATAACTACAACATGACCAACCACTCTGATGCATCATCTAGCAATAATGAACTCAATCTCCTTCTATGATCATCCATCGCCACATTACACATCCTAGGAGTATAAGTGATCTCAAAGTCATAATCCTAAAGGAACTCTAGCCACCATGTTTTCCTCATGTTCATATACTTCTGTGAGAAGATATACTTGAGACTCTTGTGATCAAGGTAGATGATAAACAGCTTTCCCATCATGTAGTGTCACTACATCTTCAAGGAGAGGACTACCTCGGCCAACTCAAGATCATGGTCCATGTAGATCTACTCATTAGGTCTCTACTGGAATTGACTATATACAATCACCACTTTCGTCTACATCAAAACACAACCAATCTCAGTTCATGATCCCCCACATAACACTACATACTCAACACCCTCCTCTGGTGATATCAAGATCAGAGTGCTCGTAAAACTTAGCATCAATTGCTGGAAATCCTATTAACACTTATCATTCCACACAAAAGGCTTCCCTTTCAGTTAAAAGCTATCATTAGTGTCGATATCCTAGATAAATTAGGTATGAATCCCTATTAATATCCCACCATCCCATGGAATATTCACACCTTTTTCACACTCCTAGGTGGATCCCATGATAACACTACCTCAACCCGGGTCGATTCCAATGACACTCTGTCTAGAAAGATAACATGTCCTATAAAGTGGACCGATTGAATCCAGAATTGGAACTTTAATAGTTTCCCATAAATATGGTTCTCTCAGAGTATGTTCAGAACCATCCTTAAGTGTCATGTGTTCTCCTCCTCAAACGCCGAGTACACAAGGATATCATCGTTGAACACCACAATGAACCTGCCTAAGTATGGATGGAATATCGAGTTCGTGTGTCTCATGAACACTATTGGGGTGTTCTCTAATAAAAGGGCATCACCAAATACTCATAAAGACCATAGTGGCATCTAAAATCCATCTTCAGTATATCCTCATCCCGTACTCAGTGCTGGTGATATCCAGATAGAAGGTCAACCTTTGAAAACCATTATTCCCCTCTCAACTGTTCAAAGAGGTCATCAATCCCAAATAATGGATACCTATTCTTCAAATTCACCTAGTACAATAACCAGTAATCCACACACATCCTTAATCTATCATATTCTTTTTTGGAAAAAAAACTGGGGCTGTCGAGGGTGAAACACTAGGTCACATGAATCCCTTCCTCTGAAAATCCTCCAACTGCACCCTCATCTTGTAAATATATATAGAAGGAATCTGATATGATATTGAGGATATCAGTTTTTTCCCGAGGGGGGGGGGGTAGATCAATGAAAAATACTATCCCCCAGTGGGGTGGTAATCCTAGAACATCTTTAGGAAAGACGTCCTCATACTCTGCCACCACTATCAGAAACTGGAAGCTCATATCATCTGTTTATCCAAGGGCCAGGCTAGACAATAGGTGTGTGATCGGTTGTGACCTGCTATGCATGAGTCTATATTGTGATTCCCAGGTTTCCTTTTTACCGATAAAGGAAACCCTCATTCCATCACTATGGACACACTACACCCTTCGCCTTAAATAGTCAATCTAGGAATAGAATGAAGATAACAAATAAATACCAAGAGTGATGTCCTATGGCCTCAATAATTCCACTATTAGGTTCCAACCGAATCTCAATCCTTGGAGGGTAAGGTCACACTGTTGTCATAGTTGTGGCATCAAAAAGTATCCTTCATTAGGTGTCTTTGAGCATAAGGTTTGAGTCAATGATTCTACTAGAATCTCAAGTTATCGGAAACGATATGTGGAGAGGAATGAATGACAAGAACTTGTTTCTATTAGTATGAAAGCTATAGTATAAAAGACACAAATCATACCTCGAATAATCCCTAGATCCCCTCAGTCATAATCCTTGATGACATACAATTGTCCCCACCTATGTCCTCCATCTCCGTGAGTTTGGCACGGACCACCTGGGGGTGGTGGTGGTAGAAAGTTGAAACATCGACCACCTACCACTGTTCTTCCAACTCCTATTCCACCTCTACTTCCCTATAGAACATTCTTCTCTGGACTCAACCTTAGTGGTCCATCCACTATCTCTCTAATAGCAACACAACAGGTTGGGAAATCTCAAGCGAGATGTCCCCTACCATCACATGGCAGCACTGCCTCTCTCTAGAATTAATGGATCCACCCTATGAACCCTGAACTATAGATCCTATATCATGGGACCTCCTCCTGAAATGTATCCCACATTTGGATCCCTAAGACCAACGTCGTCTCCCTTCTATCATGGTCTCTATACCTTCCTGTCCTCTACTGACTGTCATAAGCTATCTCGAATCTTCTAGGAAAAACCCCACCACCATGGCCCACTCAAGCATCCAAGAATAATAATGAATTATCATAGGCATAATATCATATCAAATGTCTCTACGTATAACTCTCTCAAAGGCCTGATCCAGAAAGTTCTAATCCTTGAACATATCCATCGTGTACCTGGGAAAGTTGGTAAACCTCGATAAATTATTAGCTACCACCATACTGACCTACTAGAGCTAAAAGATATCCTATATATGCATAGATCCCCGCATATCTAGTGAGAAATTCTCTCTAAAGAGGAGGTCGAACTCTATCAATGAGAGTGTCGCATCTTCATGAGTCTGGACAGCCAGACTCCACCAGAACCCTTCTGAACCTTGCAGAAGTCTCACTGCCAAGACCATCATATGATCAGCTGGTGTCCTGAATAGATGTAAAACTTGATTCTCCTCCTCAAGCCAGTCTTTATCCACCTATGTGTCAGGATTGCCTCAGAACCTGAAGGGTCTCTATATCTAAAACTCAGAAAGAATTCTCAACTTGTTCTACTCATCTGATGGTACTATTGGTATCACTAGTAGCTCTATAAGTGGTAGTATAACTGGTGCACCACCTGGAGGTAACATCTTGTAAAATATTCCTTGTACTGAAGCCACATCACTGAGGCGGTCATCCTTATGATTGAGCTACTAAATCATAGCTAGTATACATCGCAGAGACATCCTCTAAGAAAATAATATGTACCATGGTCAACGTATCATGGTATCTGAATCAAGAATGACATAGAAACCACAACCCATTACTATATGATGCATGTACCATTGTTTTCCCTATAACTTATGTTCGCAGTTATTGAATTAAAAAGCAGGTTATCAGAGTTCTAGTGTATAGAAACGTCAGCTACCGCACAAACCCTAGAGTCCCTGTTCTAAAATCTAAAGTTGAAATACATAACACTCTTACCCAAACCAATCTCAAAGAATATTGGTCATAATGTAGAACCGACCCCCTCTGATACCACTATGTCATGAACCGTCCCAGTGTGGGCCATGTCATGACTCCCCAAACCCACCTCCAATAGGCCTGGGGCTAGTGACTCGCACTGAGTAGGATTATCACTAATATGGGAGGCATTGCTTATGTACATATACACATGCACACCTCTCTAATCCCACAAATGATGAAATGTAAAAGAAACCACTATGTAAAAAAAATCATGAAAACAACTATAACCCAAACAGATTACGATAGAAAGTAAAGTACATTAACGTTAAACTGGGCTAGAATACAAGCCCACCAAAAGAGTTTGAAAACAATTTCCTGAAACTCATCTGCAAAAAAACATACCCGATCCAACCTGAAGGCAAGGAGTTGGAATTGCTATCTGAAGCTGTAGGAACACCTCATCCTACCTGCTCTCACAAAGATTCATCCTTTCCTAGTCCTACATGGACTCTTTCAAAAGGTTTCTTATCTACACAAGAAATGACATGTACGAGAAAAGCCCATATAGGAGTGAGTAAAACAATAGTCAATCGGACACCCCAAAACCACAAATAAATACAGAAAGGAAAGATATAGACATATACACATAATTATATTTCTACAAAACATATAACAAGAATATCCATATATACCAAAACCAAGACATGTAGTCAAGAGATAAGCCACAACTACTACATGCCACCACTAGGGATCTAGTCTAAGGATTCCATGAAGCCCTCATCTAGGATAATGCACTCCTGATTCTGATAGCACTGATGATGTCTATTCGAGAAGTACTATTTGACAGAAACTGTCATGAGATGGATACATTAATAGATATCAAGAGAGATACGATACGTCCGAGGAGGATCATAGCCAGGGCCATGCGGTGACACAAAATACTCCATATGTATTAACATTTATATGTAGATGATCGATGTATAGTGAAGTTGGTCATGTCAATTCAAAATACTCTACCTCGGTCGTGAAGAAGGAATATAGGATCTACTCCGAGCCACTCAGGGGATTCCAACAACTCTATCCTGGAAGTCTTTCTAAATGGATCATACTCATGTGAGTAGGAAACAATAACAATAAAACATAAGGGAAATGATAAAGTGAACTAACCTGAATGAAACTTATCCAAGATATGGTGGATGAGAGAATCAACGTACATAAGTATAGAGGATGCACGGTGAGTAGAAGTCACTCCCATTGTGCCCCTTGACATTGAGTAATGTCGTGTAAAGGGCTGGAGTCACATGAAACATGTCTGAGTTAAAACCCAAAATTTTTATCATAAGGACCGACACAATCTCTGGGTACCCACGCCATAGACGACATGTCAATCAGACACATGGTTTGAAAGATAAGGTAGTCTGATGTTTTAATTTAAAGGGGGATCACTAGGTCATGGACCGACTGCCCCAGATTTCATAGTCTCATGGAATCTTGGTTGATTATGGTCAGGTCTAACCGACCTAGGTACGACCCAGGACCAACCTGAAAAGTTGGTTTAACCTAGCCCCCTGGGTCTAGCTTGGTCTGTTGGGACCAACCTGTTTTCCTGGCCGACCCATTCCACATGGGACACTCTTCATGGTTCGCCTGACCCATCTTCCCACTCCGCTCTGGCCCGCCTGGCCTAATCCACACCAGGATTCCTAGCCCATCACATCTTTCCTCATCTTCTCTAGCTTGGCCCACTATCCCTCTGTGTGTGTCACCTCTACATCCTTGTCCACATCAACTCACCCTTTAGCTCACACAGTTGTCTGCTACGGTCCATAATTTCCGACCACATCATCTCCCATGAATCCCTACCATGTCTCGTCTCACCACCTCTGGCCACCTTGCAGGAGGATTTATGTCTTCCTAGATCGCCCCCGAAATCTATGATACCGCTCACATGGACAAACTAGATATGCCCCCCCCCCCGGGCATCTCCGTGCTACACCATATTGGCTGAGTCACACTATGCCATCACCATCAAACCTCCACTAGATCGGCACGAGGTCATATCTTCAATCTTGGATCATTGTTCACTGAATCAAAGGTGCGAGAATCCTCCATTCATATCCCATGAAGAATGAAGAATTCATGGGAAAAGGGGGAATAAATCACATGGAACAATCTCAAGAAACACACTTCAATTGTGGTTCGTTCCGATCTCGATCTATTCTTGTAAGAACAATTAATAAAACTAAATAGTATAATCATAGTCATCCCCCAAAATAATTCCCATAATCAAACTCATCCTGTAAGAAAGATCAAACCATGGGTCAACCTGTGTATGGGTTGATTCGTGTTTATCATTGATTATAAGAATGGGAAAAGAAAGAACTAAAAAACACAACACCCTACCCGGAAAAGGGTCATTTGATGTCAAGGATTCTTTTCTGATGGTGATCCATCAAGAACGATCTCGATCCACTGCCATGTCATCATCTCTCAATATATTTTTATAAGGTACTCTCTAAAGCCTTCAGGGAATTCTCTATGTTTTTGGATTTTAACCTTGGGTCCCTGTTGACCTTCTTATTAAGAAATAAAGTATGCCATTGTGTCACTTTTTAATGTTAAAATAAAATAAATATTAAATTTATTATAATCTTCAAAACAACTAAAAACTATCTTTCATAGCTGACCCACACTGACCAATGTTAGAATTCACATAATGTAAATTCACTACATCGAACACAATGGTACCCTAGAATTTCTCATCTTGGAACCCATTTTGAATTTATTCAATTTATTTTGGAAAACCACTCACACATGCTATTTAAAGTTTAATATTTTTAAAACAATTATTCTGGGCACACTCGTCCTCAAAATCACATGACATATCTGCACCTGGTATTGAAATAATTCCCTATAATATTTAAAAAATAATATATAGAAAAATCCAAGATATTAAAAGGTTATATCCCTATTAAAACATATAATTCACTAATATTGACATAGATGAGAATACTTTAAAAATATAATTGGAATATTTCAAGACAAAAATACCAATTAATTTTAAAATTACATATATTAAAATAAAAAAACTTGCATAAAATTATGAAAGAAATATTCAATAAAATGAACTTTGGAAACTTATAAAAGATTTTTCAAATCAAATAGCAGTCATGATGGTGGTAAAATTAGTTCTTTTAGCATTTTTAAAAAAAATATTCTATTCATACCTTCTGTAATAATTCTTTTTTGGGAGAATAACATTAATATTACTTGTATAATTATTCATATAAATTAAAACATGGGTAAAAATATATTTTTATAAATAATTTTACAATATTAAAAACATTAATGATAACATTTTATTGGAAATATAAAAATTGAAGGAAAGTATTCCCAATCAATTAGACAAGAAAAGTCAGTTTTCCTTGAAAACATTCTCCAAGAATGTTGAGTACTTAGTGAGAGAAAAACAAAAGGAAAACTTTTAATTTATATAAATAGTTATAAAAGAAAAAATTATATGGATTTTGATATATAAATATCATATAATTCCTCTAATAGAGACTTAAACATAAAAAAAATTTAATATAATTATGATATTATGAAATAAACCCTTATAACTTTGGTAAATTTTGAATCATTGAACATATAAAAGAAATAACATTAAATGAAACAATAAATATATAGAATATAAATATATTAATGATATTATATATCAATGGGGTAGTATTTACACCTCAAAAATAAATCTAGTGGTGAATATGGGATTTCTCTCATTGATATAAATGTGAGATGTGAAATCCTTACAAAGATTATATCATTGAATTGATAATTAGTAAATGGTTGGTTTATATGTAAAAAATTTAAATCCATATAAAAAAAGTATAAATAAAAGAAAAATTAAAAAAAATAAATTAACACATAATCATGAAATAATACAATATTTTAAGAATTATCACAACATAATGAAATGAAATTGAGTAAAGAAACCCCCTACCTTAGATCTGACCTGCTTTGTAATTGATTTTAAACCCATGGGTAATAAATTAAATTTATATATAATTATATAAAATAACCATATATTGAGTCAAAATTTATAATTTCTACTTTTAGTTTTTTTTATTCTTGGAAAGAAAAAATACTTTCTTAAAATAATATTTTATTAACATTATATTTCCCAAAGTGTTTCAGTATGTTTTTTAGAAAAACAGTTTTATATATACAATGTAAATATAATCCCAATATAAAAGTAATATAAACTTTTATTATTCAATCTAATCAATCATAATGAAGGTTCTCCTGATACATCAGACTAACTTAGGTTATGACCGGCAGTTAGCCTTATGTCCAATCTATCAGATTGAAAAAATTCATGACCATTGCACTGAAAATATCACAGATCCATTTGATTGACCATCATTCATTTTATTAGATTAAAAAATACTAAGTAATTCCATTATAATACATAAATATCATAATAATAGTATTTTTTTTCCATAAGATAGAATACGTTATCGAATTGTAATGGTGATAAAAAATGACATCAGACAATAAAGTCCTTAACTATTAATTTGAAGATCCAGATCATTTTGAGTTATAAATGTTAATGCTATCTAAGGCCATTATAACAAAATTTGAAATATGACCATTGGATCCATATAGTAATCTAAATATTAATTTGAAACTGTAGTCATCAAAAGATTTTTCAGTGTGAAAATATCATTCTAATGTTTTGTAATCCTTTAAAGAGTTGAAGTTAAAAGAAATCCTTGTGAGGGTTGTAATTACTTTAAGAAAAATTTTATTTTGTTTTCTTTTTCCAGTAATGGTGTTGATAGAGGGCTTATAAGGATTGTAGGATGGTAAATCTGATCCATCAGATCATGATATTCCATGGCTAGGATGGTAGTGACTCATTATAATATTGAGGGATTTGGGGGATAGGAAGATAGATCCATATAGATTATCATATTATGGGATTTTTTGGTATGGAACCACATATCATACAATAGGTAAAAAACTACAAATCCCTAATTCTGGGTTTTTGACTTCCTTAACTCATATGGTTAAAGAGTAATTTATTTTATTAAATATTGTATGTTATTGTTACTATTATAAGATTATTTATATATTTTTTACACAATTTTTACATTCCATAGTGAATATACTTTAGAAATTAATTTTTTAGTTAACCTTTTAATATTAGTTTTATTAGACTGAATATGATACAAATAACTAACTATGATATAATCATATAGTTACTAGTTCCTATTTTGACACTCAGATCATTATAAAATCGGTGAGTCTTATATTTTATAACTAAAGAGGTATTGTGTTTTTTATTTTAAAATTTTAAAAAAAATCACCCCCTATTATAGACATTGTAAGCTCTTATGATTCAAAAACTGGCATCATATCATGTTATAATACTATACTTTCTAAGTGTTTTACTTTCTTTATCATCTGTAAGTTTTTTTTATGTTTTTCTATAAAATTATTGTTTTTATATTGTTTACACTAACATGGTTTGCAGAAAATGTTTTTTTATTATCCTTAATATGGAAACATAAAATTATTGATGTTTAGAAAAATATTAACACCTATTGACCACCTATATTCAATTGAAATTATTATTAGTACGAGAGATATAGAATGAAAAATTTTGTAATCAATACTGGTGTTGATAATTTTTCAGGCTTACTAGAGATTTCATGATTCTAAATAAGGAAGTTACTACCTATTATCATTAGGAAAACAATAATATCAACTGAATTTTATAGTAAGGAATACTCTACTTTGTTCTATAACTAGGAATATATATACATATCCAAATTTCATTATGGGAAGCTGCTTATAGCATGTGAAAAAATTTATAATTTAGTCACTTTGGAACTTATAGTTTTGTTGATACTAGAAGAGTTATGATGAGATAATATTGTGAATATTTTTATTTCTTACTTCTAAAATTAATATAAATAATGCAAAAAAGTTTTATGAATATTGAAAATATCATTCATATTCTTAGAGAGAAGGATCATATGGATGGAATCTTGGTTGAATTGAGTATATAAATCATTCCTAATGAAAGGGAATATAAAAGGAAATCCTTGGATGATATAAGGAAGGTCAAAAATATATGTATTGATGATATTATTGGTACTCTCATGAAATATAAAGGTATATTGAAAATAAATGTTTAAATGATGAAAAATAAGAATGGAGGTCTTAGTTTTGAAAAAAACTCTAATGTTATTATTAGAGTTTAGCCTTTTGAAAAGTTATAAAATATTATAAGAAGGAAAAATTTATTATTGAATGATATTATAGGTCATCAATTACTTATAAGAATGAGTTTGAAAATATTTGTACAAGGATGAATATAATTGTGGGAAAGAAATAATTTTAATAAAAATACAAGATGATTCATAAGGAAAATAATGAAAAGAAAAAATATACTGATTTTTTTTGGAATATATGAAGACATGACACATTCAACCAGATTATCATAAGACGATAAGGAAGGAATATAAATAAATAAAATTAGATAGAAATGATAAATAGTTTTATATGCATAAAAGCAATAATATTTTAACATATTTTAACTCATGGAGTGCATGTAGTTGACAAAATTATTCAGATAATGAAAGTTCCAGATAGAGGAACATTGTATTATTTACAAAAATACATATAGTAAAAAATCCTTATAGAGGTGGCATAAAATGTTGAATACATTATAAACCTTTCTTTAAATAAAAATTTTCATCACTGTAACAATGAGAATAATTCTACATCAACTTATAAATAATCTTTCTTATCTTATGAGGATAATACCTTACCTAGTTTTGAATTAGTATATTGGTTTACAAACCTTCTTGAAAATTAAAATTTTAAAATTTATAAAAAACTTGATAATTATAAACGAATATTTGTTAAGAAAGATTCAATAACTATTATATTTACTAAATAAAAATCCAATCTTTCAAAATAATGTGATAAGTCGAATTTTGGAAAAGATATTTTTTATAAAGATATTGAAAAATCCATTTTTCAGAAAAATCGCTTACAAAATAATTTTGAAAAGATTAGTTCAGGTATTATTACTACCGATGTTAATAACTAAATTTTCAAAACTAAAATATTAAATTTCTAGTTTAATGAAACATCTTTCTATGTTTACTTATGGGAAAGAGAACATTGATAAAATGTAGAAACAAATTTGATATCATAGTGATATTACCGAAATGGGTTTTTCTAATAAAAAACATACTTTTAATAAAAATATCATCGCTCTGAAAATGATCCATTTTGTCACAAAATGTCAATGTATTGGAAATTGGAATAAAAATTGTTCTTTAAATAATGTTTTTCCATTTTTTATTAAAATATATTTTCAAAATAAATGGAATTTGAATAATTTAGTAATTTTTGGAAAATATGGTCACCCAAGATTCTCTCTTTTGATAATTCTGAACCCAGGAAGGTTTGGGTTAAATCAATAATATTTTTTTTAGTAAAATAAAGAAAGCACAAACAAAAAAACATTTAGTACAAATATAGTGATTTCTACAGATATATGAATGGAAATAATGATTACTTTAAGATTATTATAAATATAAATATAGAGAAACTAACTTTTGGAGATAATTCTCAAAGAGAATCATTGGTATAGATAACATTGTTATTCTTGGAAAAGCATTAATTTTAAATTTTTTATTTTTTTAGGGTTTAAGCATATCCTTTACAGTATAATTCAATTTTTTAATGAGGGATATCTTTTGAACTTTAGGAATGATAAATTTATTATTCATAGTTCAATAGTTAAATTTATTCATTCTAGCAGTAGGCTAGAATGTTTACACTTTAAAATTAGAAGACCTTATGAGCCAAGAATTACCATATATTATTGAGATAGAAGATCACTCATGGTTATTTTATAGAATCTTGGGACACTATAACCTTAGAACATTGACTAAAATTTCTATAAAAGTTATTTTTTAGGATCTACTAGAATTTAGGTTTGATTCTTAAACATTTTATGATTCTTTCCAATATAGTAAAAAACATATGTCTAGTTTTAAATTGAGTAGTTAAGTATCTGCTTTGAATACATTACAGTTAGTTCACATAGACTTATTTGTTCCTAAACAAATTGGAATTATTGGTGGAAAATGTTATGTATATGTTTGAGTTGATGACTATAGTATATATATACATGGGTCTATTTTATAGTAAGAAAATATAAATCCTTTAGTTGTTTTAAAATGTTTGTATTTGGAGTTAAAAATGTGAAAAAAATATCATTCAAAACTATTCACATGGATCATGGTGAAGAATTTGTATATTCTTATTCTGAATCTTTTTTTAGTAAGAAATGTATTATATATAACTTTTTATCACCTATAATTCCACAAAAAAATGGTGTGGTTGAAAAAATAGAGTTCTTGTTGAGATTACTAGAACCATGCAGAGTGAATACTGAATTTCTAAACATTTTTTGTCTAAAGCGGTTAGTACAACCTATTATAATATAAATTGAGTTTTAATTAGACCTTTTATAAATAAAAAATACTTATCAGTTGTGAATAGGAATAAAACCCAAATTCTCTTACTTATAATTATTTGGATGCAAAGTATTCATCTTGAATACTAAAGATAATTTAGATAAATTTGCTCCAAAATAAAATGAAGGAATATTTATAGGTTATTCCACAACTAGTAAGCCTTATATAGTTTTTAATATAAATACATATAATATTGAGGAATGTTTACATGTTAAGTTTGAGAAAACTGATCCTTTTGTTTTCAAACAACACAAACCCATATCCTTGAATGTTAGTTCTAAAACTGATAATAAACCTATAATAGAAAGTTCGTCCAATAATAGAAAAACTGTAGAATATGTTTCTGAATTTATTTCTCAAGGATATTTTCAATGTATTATTGTAGAAATAAATTTTGAAAACCCAAGATATCAGTTATTTCTTAGGAATCAACCTAGTTATAATATCATAGGTGATGTAGATCAACTTATTTAGGAAAATAAGTTATTTGAAAAATGAAATTGAACAACTATATTTCTTATCTTACTTCATATGTAAAAATAATGATTAGGATTTAGGTGATGAGGATCATATGAAATAAATACAAGATGAACTCAATGAGTTTAAAGGGAACAAAGTCTATAATTAAGTTGAATGAATTAAAGATAATTATATAATTGGAGTAAAATTGGTGTTTCAAAATAAATGTGGTACAAATGGTATAATAGTTAGAAATAAATTTATACTTTTTGCAAAGGGTTGTAATAAAAAATATGTAATAATGAATTAATAAACTTAAGCTCTTGTATCAAGAGTGGAGCTATTCTAATACTTCTATCTTATGCAGTATTATTAAATTTCAAATTATTTAAAATGGATATATGTGTTGTATCCTTTATAGATGTTCATGAGGAAGTTTATATAGAACAACCACTTGGTTTTGAAAATAAAAAACATCTAGAACATGTTTATAAACATACCATGGAACTTTATGGACTTGAAAACCCCCTAGATCTTGGTATTATAAATTAACAGTATTTTTTACAAACAAATATTGTTAAGGGAGTTGAAGATCCAAATATATTTATAAAATAATTTAATAAAAATATTATGATTGATAAAAATATATATTGATGAAAATATATTTGTTTTATCTAAAAAATATTTAATAGATTCCTTTGCAGATCCAAGGAAATATGAGTTTGAAGTGAGAATGATGGGTGAGCAAAAAATATTTCTTGGGTTTAGAATTTCCTAAAAACCATAAGGAACCATTATAACATTTTGTTAATAAATATGGGTATGAAAACAATAAAATTATTAGTAGTCTTATTAGAACCACAAATACATTAGATCTTGATGAAGTAGGGAAACTGGTTGATCAAAATACTTTTATTAGTATGATTATATGTTTACCTTAAATAACATCCAATCATCATAATTTAATGTTTTTAGTATTCTTATGTGGTACATATCAATCCAATCCAAAATATTCTCACTATAAATTTGTTAAATAAGTCTTTCATTACCAAAAGATAACCCTAGATTTAGGCTTAATCTATTCTTATGAAATAATTTTGAACTAAAATGGTTTTTGGATGATAATTTTAGTAGATGTAGACTGAAAAGAAAAATTACCTTTAAAACATCTAATTTCTATGTATAACATTTAAATTCTTTGTCTTGTATGAAACTAAACACTATAGTAATTTACAATGCTAATTCATAAATTATGGTAACTGGAAGTTTTTGTGATCTTGTTTTTTGCATACAAAACCCACCCACTGATTATGAAATGAGTTTTACTATAACATAAATATTATGTGATAAAAAAATTACATTTCATTAAGTAAAAACCCAACATGTCACTCAATTTCTAATGATATATACATTATCCATAACTTCCTTCGAGATCACAAATAGAAATGAGATATAATTTTTCAATTCATTAGAATACAAGAAAATCTTACTGATATTTTTACTAAAACGCTTAGTTTTGAAAGATTTGAATACATTAACCAGAAACTAGAAATGATCGATTTTAAGAGATTATTTATCTCTAGTTATTATTCACCAATTTACATACATAAATGAATTCATTTATAATGGGGAAGTTTATATGTTTTTGGGTTTCTAAAACCTTTTTTTATTAAATTTTCTAAAAAAATTTGTTTTCTAAAACTTTTACTTTTCTAAATTTTTTTAGAACACTAATTTTTTTCCAATAATGAATCAATCATACTTTAAGACCTTTATAATTTTTTTGAGCTTTTTTTTAACTCTATGAAATTATATATTATACAAAATATTCTTCAGAGTTAAAATTTTAAAAAATCAAAAACTATTAAAAAAATTACCAGTTAATATGTAAAAAAATTTATTGTAATATGTTTCATTTACAAAAACCAAGAAGTACAGGTTATTCATACCAATGAAAAATTCTTATTCTGAAAGGAAATCTTCAATAATTTTAGTTTTTTTCATTTTTAATACTTTATTTTATTAATGTTATTGTACATATTATTTTAGTTTTATAAACATTATTTTGTTACAAACATATATTTTTCTAATTAGAATGATTCTTACTCCAATTATTTTTTTCTTAAAAAACCATTATGAATTCAAATTTATATTAAAAAACTTTCTTCAATTAAATCTCAATCGTCTGATCTAAAAGGAGTTTTCATTTGAGCCATTGAACTTAATATGTAAGATGATACATTTCCCCATGCATATATAAGTGTGGGATACCCTATGTGACAAATCAATTTTCATAAGTTTAAACCCCAACTCTCAAGACCCCTTTATGTGTTCACTTCTATGTTTTGGAATATTTCTGATTGACCATAATAAGTCTTAGTACCATGGCCACAATAAAGGATTTTTCACATAGGTATGTTTTTAGAGAAATATTTGCCAAGTGGTATTGGTATGAAAATAATGACCCAATTATTCAAATGATCATTAGTTTTCAAAGCTATGAGACTGTTTCTGTTGAAAAACTAGATAAAGAATTCGACTAACATTACCCAAAAATTGTAAAATAATTTTGTGAATTAGTTTATTTTTTATCAGTAGATGATATGGTTGAAGTAACTTTTATCAAATTTTATGAAATATAGAATATTTATTAAAAAGATTATAATAGTTAATGGAAGTTCTTTATTAGAGTAAAGAATATTATTCTTCTCATAAGTTACCTAAAAACATGGAATTTTTTATAAGTCAAGGGTTCAAGATTATTTATTCCCATCTTATGATAAATTAATAAATGTTTCTCACCTAATACTGGATGAGAGGGTTGTCACGTTATGGATGGAAGGTTATATAATACTAAGAATAGGTGATATAGATACAATAAAAGTTTCATTTTATTGGATTATAAGAAAACAAATTGGCAGATTAATCCTATTAAATAATTATCATTATGGTGGAATAAATTAATAAGGCCTTGATGAAGTAAAAAATTATTAATTTTCCTTTGTAAATAAAATGTTATTCAATTTTAGGAAATGTTTCAAGATAAAAAATAAAACTTATCCCATGAGGGAAACAATTTCCCTAATCAGTGAAGAAACCACTACTAGGATGAAATATTTTTTTAATTCAAATCTAAAAGGTTTTTTGATAGACTTGAAACAAATGTGTCTAATGTTAAACCAGTGAAAGAGAAAAAAGTATAAAAAGGTAAAATAAAGGTTGAGTCTTCAAAACCCAAATCAAAAAATAAATATTGTAAAAAATAATGATGGGTTAAAGAAACTGAAGGGTTATAAGTCTCAAAAAAACCAGGAGATCTTGTGGCTGGGCTTGATACGGCTTAGGAAAAATCATTGAAGATATGGAAAACTGATGAGTTATTAGATTTTAAAAAAATAAATAAACAAAAGAAGAGGTTAATAGAGAAATAAAATTTTCAATTTCTAATCAAGGATGTGGATATAGATTTAGAGAACCCAATAGTATTTGTTTCACCTCTTTTATTTGTATGGACATCGCTTTAGTATGAAAAAGTATATCATACCATTCTAGTTATCCTATATTCCATACTATAGTTTGAATAACCTTCTGTATATCCTTCCATTTCTAACATAGTTAAAAGTAAATTGGCTATTTAATAAGTCACATTATCAATCATAAAAAAGATTTAAATCATGTTTAGAAGGAAAAAACAATCAGTTCCTAAAAAGGTCGGTGTAGGTTTTCTTAGAAAAACATGAAAGTACAAGAAAGAACAAAAGGAAGAAAAAGAGGAGGAAGTGGAAGAAGAGGAAGAAGTTAAAGAAAATAATGAATTAGAAGAAGATAAAGAAGAATAATTAGAAGAATATGATGATGTTAATGAAGAATAAATAGAGACTGGTGGAGAGAAAAATGGAAAGAAAATTAAATCATATTCATCCACTTCTTTAACTTCATTACTCGCCCAATATAATAAGGATCGAAACATAGAAAATTCAGGGGAAGAAAAATCATCATAGAAAGAAAAAGAAAATTATTTATCAAAAGAAGAGGAAGAAGACCAATAATCTCACAAAAAAATATTAGATAAGGTTTAATTTGATAAAGTTGTAGATATCATGAATGTTCCATAGTAAGAGAAACATAAAGAAATAAAAAATGTAGATGTTAGACCAATTCATCCAAATTATCCTCAGGTAATATTAGTATCATTGAACTCCAAAGAACCAATATCTCAAAAAGGTTTTGATTATATTTTACCAAACTAAAATTTGTTAAGTGAATTGATTCCATATCTTACAAACATAAAGGCATGATTTAAACTCATTCATAACATCCTATATAAAAAATAAGAAATATGAATGTTTTGAATGAATCAGTTGTTCAAATAGAGGTAAACTTTAAATCATTCAAAGAGACAAACAAGGTAAAAAAGAGATCCTATAATAAGATGGAAAAGTGGTCAAACAAATTTTTAAGTGATATTAGGGACCATGAATATTAATTTATAGAAGTGAATAAATTTTATATTGAAATGGATAAATCATTTAAAAAGTTATCAATAGATATCTCAAATAAATTCATGTTTGAAGAAGAGTTCTAAGATATGATAGATGATCATAGTGAAGAAGTGAATGTGGCGAAAGAAAAGGTTCAAAAATTGGAGTTAGAAAATAGAGACAATGAAAATGTGAAATGAGTTATTTATTATGAAGTAATAGAATAATAAAATTAGTGTGGAAGTTGGATTATTGAATGAATAGATTCAGAAGCAAGATTTCATGGAAGATAAGGTCATGAAGCTTGAGTCATCAGTCATAGAAACTAAAAAGGAATACAATGATGTGAAAAAGATGATAGTGATCATGAAAATTTTGATAAATAAAGAATTAAAATTTCATTTTGAACTATTGATGTAATATTTTAGAAAAATAATTCAATGGATGTTGAATGTGAATGATATTTTTATCCAAATAATTATATTTTTATCTATTCCAAATTTATTTGGATGTATGTTATTTCTTTTACATGTTATATAAATATGTTAATTGACATATAATTTTTTGTTATATTATTACAAATCTAACTTTTCAATTAATTATAACTTCTTTCCCCATCCTGTTTATAAATTACAATGGGGGAGATATTTATAATTCTAAAGGGAGATGTTTATGGGGATAAATTTTTGGAGAAGTTCTAGGGGATATTTTTAAGGGGGAGAATTCTAAAAGTTGTATAAATTTCTGATAAATAATTTTACTAGGGGGGTTAAAATTTAGAATTATCATCAGATTAGGAAGTATTTATGAACTAAAAGGTCGTTTAGATATGAATTAAATCTTCAGAGTTCTTAAAATAACATGTGGTTGTAAGTTTTTAAAAGTTACTAGTTTTTTATTTTAGGTGTTTTATTTTGTGCTTTCCAAAATAGGGGATATTTTTTGGAGTTGAAATTTTTACTTTATACTTTTCCTTTAATTTTTTTATAAATCAAAAACACTTTCTTAAAATACTATTTTACTAACATTATATTTTCAAATTGTTTTAGTATGTTTTTATAGAAAAAATTCTCTTAAGCCAAATTAAGAAATTGTTCTTATACAAAATGAATATAAACATTTATTATTCAATAAGATCCATTGGATTGAATGTTACTCCAAAACATTAGATCAAATCATGTTATAAAAATTATTTAGGCTTATGTCCTCTCTCTCAGACTATCAAAATACATGACCATCTGACTGAAATTGGTAATAATCCATCATATTGACCTTTATTTAGATTATCATATTGACAAATAATATGGAAGTTTATCAGTTTATCCAAATTTTATAATTGGATTATATATATTTGTTTATATCAGATTAAATACTTTATATAATTGTAATAGTGCACAAAAATTGATGATGAACAATGAAATTCTTACCTGTTAATTTGATAATATAGTTAATTATGAGTTTTCAAAGTGAAATATGTCTATGGATGTTGCAACAAACTCTAAAATATAACCATTATATAATTTCCTTTAAATAGGATATTATTTGAAGATCTAGGAGATGATTCATTCTCATCTTATTTGTTCTAAATATTTTCTTCATGAGCCTATCATTCTGATGTTTTTTAGTCCTTTAGAGAGTTGAAGTTATAAGGAATACTTATGTGGGTTGTAATTCCATTAGAAAAAAAATTATTTATTATTAGTTTTTTGGTCATGATATTGATCAAGGGATTTCTAGGATAGGAATAAGGTGAATCTGATCCATCAGATTGAGGGCTTCTGAGGATAGGAAGATAGAGACCAAACATCGCATTGAGGGTTTATGGGGATAAGAAGACAAAGACATAATAATAATCATATTAAGGGATTTACTAGTAATGAAATACATGCCTTATAGAAGATATAAAACTGTGGATACTTAATTATTTATTTTAACTTCTTTTACTCTTAATGTTAAAGAGAATTTCTTTTATTAAAGTTTTTAACTAATTCTTGCTATTATAAGAATGCATATTTCTTGTTTATAAAAGTTTCACATTTTGTTTTGAATATAATTTAGAAAGTAATTTTTTATATAAATTTTTAATATTAGTTTTATTATACTGATTGTGATACTGATAAATAACACTAATATGATTAGCCAATTACTAGTTCTAATTTTCACACTCTGATCAATGAACGATCTATGACTTCGATATTTTATAGCTAATGAGTTATTTTTCTTTGTTTTAGTTTAAATTTTTAAACTAAAATTCACTCCCTCTTGTATCCACCATAAACTATTATAATACAAAAACATATACATACAGATAATACCATATATGACCCACTTATGTCATTTCCACACATGCTTACTAATACTTTAAATCACATTCTTAGAGTGTTAACTATTTAGTTTCTCTGGAAAGTTTTAGTTTAGTAGTTCCATTCCTTGATTCTTGATCATGGTTAAATAATTCATAGAATTTTTTTAATTATATAAATAATATACATATTCTTTATATATATATATATTTCTAACCATTTTTTAAAGTCATACATGATTAATGAGTCACATTTCTTCATGGAGGTGGTAGTCCACACATACACCCGAGTGAGGTTATCAATTATTTAACAGGTAGAATGAAAAGTATGTAAAGGATATATTATACTTTAAAAAACATAATTATTTCATAAATATCATATATATTTATTAGTTATATAATCCTAATCATACATGTAAAGTTATGATTAAAAATGAATTACATCACTACGGGGAGATGGTATGTCATACCTGTTCATGAGAGATGTTTTTATTTTCTTATAGAATGGAAAAGATGTATAAAATGGTTGTACAATAATCATAATTAAATATATGTATAAGAATGATATTATATACAATATTTTAGGATTTTTATAATAAATTTAGAGGAATTATAATAATAAAAAATTTAAAAGATTTGGTAAATATTATTACATATTCATTAAGGAACCTCCTTTCGATATCCACCTAACAACCACAGGGTTGGAATTTTGAGAAAATAAGAACCACTAAAAATTTCACATAGGATTTTTAGAGTTAATTTTTAGGGATTTATCAAGATATGACTCTCAAGGTGGTTTGAATATTAGAAGAGAGGTGGTGTCATTTTATAGTGAATGAAAGAAAAAACATAGAATTACATACATTATTTAAATATAATAAATATATTTTCATGTGAATGTTTCACCAAGTAGCCAAAATTTAAAATATAATATAGGTTATCATTAAAATAGAATTATCCAAAAAATTAATAGTTTTATGTGAAATTTTATAACTTATATTTTGGTCTAACACATTGATTAACCAATTTTAACCTTAACTATGGTAAAACATTTACTCATGAAAGGTTATAAATTAACTTATAAGGTAAAAAATTTCTTATAAAAGTTAAAGGGTTGAAAGATTAAAAAATATTTTGTCTCCCTGGTCCCATTCATTTTTTTATTTTTAAATAATTTAACAGAATATTATTCATCATAAAATCTCATTTAAGTAATTTTAAGAATGATTCACATATTTTAAAATTAAATACACTCATATAGAAATGAAATTTTAATATAAACTCTTTCACCAAAAATTATATATTTTAATTAAAAATTACATTTATGTGATTCCAAAATTAATCAAAACAAATATTAATTTGTATGTTTTTAAAATCATTTACTTTTATTTTCCTACTCATTGCACAAGCATTGTGGGAAAATTGTGTAAGTATTTAAGGTAATAATACCATAATAATAAATTATAAATAATTTACCATAATAAATATAAATTAACTATTATCTTAAAAAAAATTTATATTCTTTTATAATAAATTATTTTTCCCTATGTGAACATATAAAACATATTTAAATCAAGAGAGTGAAATTCTGGAATTTTCCTTTAACTGAAATAATATAATGGTATCTATCAATGAGAAATAGAACCAATATGGAATTTATAATGGAAACGGATTAATTAATCTAATTAAATTAAATAAATTCAAGTTTTTTATTGGTTTTTAATACCTTATAACATTAATTTTAACCTCAATTACCTGATTTACCCTTTATCGCAGTGAAAAGTATTTACCTTTATTACTATTCATAACGAAAAAAATAAAATGGATATATTTACCAAGTATGAATATCATCATTCGGAATATATAACAAATTTTTTGAAATTCCAATTCTTAAATTGGTAGAAATTAATTTAAAAATAATCTCGTAAAATGTGGCGCAAAATGAATTTTCAAGAAAATGTGTTTTTCAATCATAAGATAATATTACATTAAATGTATGACTTATAATGATCCTTATATAAATTTAAATTAATATATATATATAGTCTATACATTTCAATCTAGTAATTCATCATTATGTATTAATTTAATTAAATAAAATGTAAAAACATGAATCCCTTTAAAATAGTTTTAAGAAAAATGTGTTTTTATGAAAAAATATGAACTTATAAAAAATCAAAAATAATAATGATTAATATATAATATATTAGATTACTTATATTTAAATTATACTTATTTTTACGTCATTATCAAATTGAAAACATAATGGGTATTTTAAATTACATGACTTGGTAAAAAATGTCATTTACAAAAAATAATATTTTCACATTTCATTTAAAAATTAGTACTTTCATAAAAAGATGAATATTTCACCATAAAAATAATTTATTAAAGTGGTTTCATATATTATATCATTTGTATCAAATAAATTTTCTAAAATCAGCATAAATTAATTATAATTTTTTGTTCACAAAATGTAATTAAAAACCATTTTGATGAAAGTTTATTCTTGGGCCCAAATATTAATTCATTGAAAATGAGTACCTATTTATTATGAATAAATAAATACATTTGTATTGAATATGACATTTATATACAGAAATATTTTAGTTACTCATTTTTTCCTTAGAATGTGTATTCAGGTTAGGATTCAGAATTTCTGAATGATTTCCAACAGGTTTGTTTATGGAACCGAAAACACCCAATAGTTCTATATCCATAGGTTCCTACATTACAATGGTAGAAGATTTTTAGGGATTTTGACCCAATATTCTTAACAACTCACAATGGTTAAGACAATGGGAGTTTGGGTTCATCACATCTTTTTTGGGGGGGAATTGTTGCCTACTCTGAAAATCTCATGTAGGTTTATGATATAATCATGAATCCTTCATTAATTACCAAGTAAGATGTGGGTTTCCATGGAAATTAACAATAAATTACTAGAATTTATTTAATTTAGAATCATATGTATGTATACGAAGTTCCTCATCAATGAAGATATCTATATGTATCTGAGGATCTCCATCAATGGTATCCTATTATAAAGTACTTAGACATTATTAGGTCGTTATTATAATGATGTTAGTTTTCTAGCCACATATTAATGCACTATAAAATTTATTTTCATCTAGGGATATGGAATTCACTCTATATTTTATCATCATCCAGGGATATAGGAGCTGTTTTGATGTTGGGATTAAACACATAGATGGGGTTTACACATATCCTTATGAAAAGAATCTGAAGCCACATAGTTCAGTGCCACTGAATAGGGAACATCACAACTTTTAATGTCATGTAATGAGGACCTAACCATAAAATTTGACATTATGTGTCATGTAATTTTATTTGGAATATTCCTAGTAAAATTTTGGTGTGGTACATACATCAAAGTAGCCCAAGTAACCTAGAAGGTATATGAGTTCCCATATTAAATTAAACCCTACTAGGGATATGGAACATATAGAATGGGGTTGATTTGGGGTTTTATGTTTTAACATTATGGATTCTTCATATGTATCCAATTTGGATGGTAATAAAATATTATATAGTTCAGTAAGTCTCGTGGGGGAGTATGGACCTTTGAGAGAAATAATTTTGGGATTACTACTGAAGAGGATTCCTGGTAAAAAGGGTTATAAGGGATGTCTCAGGTCATGTTGGTTTCGGGTTTTATTTGCAGTTATACCTTAGTAGGAGGTCTATATGATGGATTTTGAGGCTTATTTATAATAAGGATGCTATGGTGAATTTGGGGATATGATTGGGGTTAAACTCTGAGGAGTATTCCCCTTGATCTTGGGATTTAGATAAGCATCGTACGTATCCTGGCTATAGTAGGAATCAGAGTTCTTGTAGTTTTTTAGCTTTTCATTCTACAGAGGGATTAGGTAAGGATATATCCCCATGGGAATGACTAGGTAAAAATGTTTGAAATTTCTATGACATGGGGATCAAATCATAATGGATGTTTAGTTGAGATCAGGCCTTATAAAGGCATCCTATGTATCATGGTTATTTATGAAATTATATTTTTTTTAGTTCACTAAGTCAGGTGGATTGGGAGGGTGTCAAGATCATCACTATCCTCTAAGCCCATGTGATACATAATTTTTCTGATAAATAAGAGGAAGTGGAAGGTTCGAAAAATCACACGCTTTTCCTTCTCCATTGGTGGAATAGTTTAGGGTTAAGACACTTCTCTCTCTTCAATTTACATTGGATGTGAGTCTAAAGTGTGGACGAAATGAAGGCAAAATACATTTAGGTAAATAGGATTCAGATTGCAACAACCTACAACAAAGGCTAGTTGATTACTCTTGGATGGTTGAACTTATAAAAAAAGGACCAAGAGGGATGTTTTAACTCATGGTATTGTGGGGGATTAACTCGGGGATCACTCCTAGGGAGGATTCCCCAATTAATGGAATTATTATTAGGTCTTACACCTAAAGAGGGTTTCCATTGATATTGGGCCTTAGGTAGGCTTAATATGTATCTTGGTGAGTAGGAATCAGATTTACCATAGTTCAATGTGTCACATGGATCATAAAGATTTCCTGATCACCATTAAATTATAATCCCACATAGTCATTCTCGGTGTGACAAACAAGAGGAAGTGGAGTATCTAACAAACAATAAAATTTTCTTTTCCATGATGGACTAGTTCTAGAAAATATAGGGGCTTACTCATGATGAGGATTCCCTTGTACTTGTTGGGGATAATTCCTTAGGAGGATACAATCCTAATAATGATTCAAATTTTAGGTTTGGTTGGGGATTACTCACAAGGAGGATGCACATTTGAGGTTTGGTTAGGGATTACCTCTAAGGAGGATGGCCATTTGAGGTTCGGTTAGGACTTACTCATAGGTAGTATTCCCAATTTATTTTTGGTTGGGGTTTACACCTAAGGAGGATGACCATTTGATATTTGTTTTCAGATTACTTCT
Source organism: Viscum album (assembly GCA_963277665.1). NCBI lineage: Eukaryota > Viridiplantae > Streptophyta > Magnoliopsida > Santalales > Viscaceae > Viscum > Viscum album. The sequence goes on from OY728145.1 coordinate 1,161,502,310, forward strand.
ATGGTGGATACCCCTTGGAGGTGTGGTCCTTAGCCCATGTCCTTCACTCAGGTCCTTGGCTCAGGTCTTTGGAACAGCTCCATAGTTGAGTTCATTGGATTAGGTCCATTTCTTAGGTCCTTGTCTCAGGTCCTTGGAGTAGGTCATTGGTGTAGTTCCTTATCTCGAGTCATTGGCATAGGTCCTTGGTGCATGTCATTTCCATAGGTACTTAGTGTAGGTCCTTGGTGTAGGTTCTTAGCATTAGAACTTGATGCAGTTCCTTGGAATAGGTCCATAGAATAGGTCCTTAGTGTATGTCCTTAGAATAGGTTATTGTGTTCTATGCCCTAATGGGAAATTGATCCAATGTATCCCTATTAATTCTCTATTATCTCTAGGTTTGGAGAGGTAACTAAGAGATTTGGAAGACTTGGGGGAATGGGCTATGCAACCGAAGCTTGGGGGATTCTTTACAATTTCTCCTCATATAAATGAGGGTCTCAACGGTCCTATTTATAGGAAAATATGAAACTCTGGGTGAGGGAGTTACTCCACATAGGTCATTGGCTCAGGTCCTTGGCATAGGTCCTTGGTGTAGTTCCTTGGCATGGGTCCTTGGTGTAAGCCCGTTTCATAGGTCCTTAGTGTAGGTCCTTGGCATAGGTCTTTGGTACAAGTGAAGAAAGTCCATTTATAAATTTTTATCTTCCAAGTGTCATAAAATTTGATCTAGAAGTCTATTTTTAATCTTTGATTAGTAAAATAAATTATGTTGAAGAGATATATGCTTATTGATATGGTAAATACACCAAATAATCTTGAATGAAACTCAAGAGTCTCATTTTAATTTTCTTATTCCTTTATATCATCGTCTATATAAATATATAGTATTCTCCTAGATTGGGGTTCTTTCTACTTATCCCTTATTGTGGAGTAGACTCTTAGACCATGAAAATCCATCTTTCATATCTTTCTGGTAGGGAGACACATCTATACTCAAAACTCTACATTTTTTCCAAGTGATGATCACGTCAATAATTCTGCGACAAAGTTCATGTAACACATTTTGTATAATCAACAAAGCCCCCCCCCCCCCCCACATAGAATTAGATTCTTTCATAATGTGTAGAATCTAATTATAAGGTAACATTAAGGTACATTTATGCATTTCAACATCATTTCATGTGTTTTGGAGCTACATTTAGTATATTCTTTTCCTAATACATAGGCTTAGTGAGCATAGTTTGACTTTTTTTAGGGTCGTATGGAAAACCCTAAAAACATTGTTCCCTTTATGTAATCACCCTAATTTTTCCCCAAACACAATATAGTGGATATGTAGTGGGTGGGAATCAGATTTTTCTTAGGAATCCATTTTCGGGTTTTCATCCTAAAAAGATATATGCCTTATATCTGCATGCCACTCGATATTTCCAAAACCATATAGAGTTCTAGTTTAGTGAGTTGAGACTTGAAATTAGTGTAGAGTTACCTTTTTGGGTTTTCAACCTGGTGGGTACTATGTCTCTTTTTTTTCTGGGAAGTTTAAATTAATTCATGCTGGAATAATAAGGATAGTGTTTTAGGATGAATAGTTTTGACCATAACATTTAAAATAAGGACCTAAACAATGCCTACTAGTCCTAAATGTTCATACATTAATAAGATTCCCTCAATGGAAATCTTGTGACACAATTATGTTGTTTTGGAGTCTAAAACATGGTATTTATTAATAGGGGAGGTCTCTCATGAGGAAGAAATTTCCTATGGTTTAAATTCCCATTATGAAGGATATTATATGTAATACCGACTTGGCCACATACTTTATAGTCAAATAATAGAATCCTTTGGCTGATAGACCCATTATGTGGGAAACTTATGCAAGGACAACTGGATCATGTACTATATAGTCAGGAAAAAGAGTCCTCAAGAATTATGATATTTTGTTGTTAACAATCAAATGATGTTTATGGAGATTTAGGTTTCTCAAGACAACAAGGGTGGTTTTTCTTATGTAATATGTATAAGAGTTGAGGGAGTATCTATATTAGTACTCGACATGAATGGAAAACCCTTAAGACATGAATAAGATGATTTTAGGATGGTACATTTTTTGGAATAACCATTATCAGAGAGAATACCCCTTTTTAAAATGGTTAATGTGTCATGAAATTTAATGTCATTTGACCAAGAAATTGACTATGTAGGTTAATTTCATACAATGAGGATGTTATTCTATGCAATTTAAAGTCATGAAATAAGGAAATTATGATATGAAATTTAAATTCAAGTAGAAAGGACATTATACTATTCAGTTTAAAGTCCTAGAACAAGGACATTATATTATTCCATTTAAATTTATGCAGAAAGGACAATGTGTTATGTAGTTTAATGTAATGAAGCAAGTACATTATGCTATGTAGTTTAAAGTCATTCAATATGGAAATTTGAGGGGTATAATTTATGGCCTTCAGCTTCAACTAAAAAGGTTGATGATTCAACCATTCTTTGTAATTTTTCTACAAATGTGTTATTACATTTTGATGTAAAAGGAGAAAGTTGTAAGATATGGTTTTGGGATTCACGGATGAAAAAGATGATATGGGAAATGGTCTTATGACATTTGTGGACGTATCTCCTATGGATGAGTTTACTAATGGTTAAAGAACCCATTATGTAGGATGATTTATGGAAGGCCTACTATGGAACATACTGCATAGTCGAATTGTGGAATCCTTTGGCTGATAGACCCGTTATGTGGGATACTTATTCAAGGCCAACTAGGGCATGTAATGTAAATTTAGGCAAAGGAGTCCTCATGTATTTTGACATTCTACTGCTAAAATTAGATGAAAGTTTATGGGGATTCAGAATTCCTCAGGCATATAGTTTGGTTTCCTTGAGGAAAGTACTTGAACGTAGAACTGGTATTTGAGGTCAAAATTTCCAAAGAATTAGAGGAATAATATATCTATGAAGGTACGATCCTAACATTGGAATTATAGTGCCTATATTTTTAGGTCATACAACTAACACCATAATGTTATGAAATGATGGATGACATGTGGTTGAATGGTCCAAGGTTATTCCAATATGATTTGAACAAAGGAAGGGGGAAATGTAAACCATGGTCTTGGAGACAATCAATTTAGTAGAATGGACATGAGAAAAATATGCAAGGGATGACTGATGATTTTAAATCATGGGTTCCTACATATCATCCTCAAAGATAAAAAGGACAGAAGAGGTTTCTCCAAAAGGGTGAATGAACTGCTTTTAGAAAACCCCATTATGGGTGATGTTTTATGCAAGTCCAACTAGGGCATGTACTTCACAGTAAAGTAGTTCCATCATTTGGATAAATAACCTGTTATGTGGGAAACTAATTCAAGGCCAATTGAGGAACATACTGCATAGTTCGGGAAAGGTGCTCTTAGGTATCATAAATTCTACCACCAAAATTAGAATAAAGATTCTGAAGTTCTAAAAGTATTCAATATTAGGAGTATGACAAGTGAAAGGGTCATTTTTCAATTCTCATAGGAAGCATTTGGATCAATATTGGCCAGGTGTTTGGAGACCCTTATCCAGATCAGACTCATAAGTAAAAGGGATAAATCTCTTCTGTTCTTAATGGGATATCTAGTGAGAGAACCAAAAATAAAAGCTCCTACATAGTTTATTGATTTCATATAGGAGACGAGCAATTTTACATTACCCCATGTATGGGACTAGAATATAAGGTCTAGTCTTCACTATATATATCATTGAGACAAAAATCAATCCATACATAGTTCTCTAGGTACTATGCCATTTAAATTAATGCAAAAAGGACATTAGCCATGCAGTTTAATGTCATGCGGTAAAGACATAGGTGTCTCAACATGACAAGAAATAAGACAATGTGGCTGAAACAAGGCAAGGGGCCCAATCTTTACTATGTATATTTTCAGAGAATGAATCAATCCACACTTAGTTCTAATAGATATAGGTTCACATGTAAAATAAGAACACGTATTCGATCTACTCGTGCATATCTAACTTGTACATGGGAGAGTAGAGGCTTTTCCATGTTATGCTGCTACTTGGACTAGGATTTAAGATCAAGGCATCACTACATATCTCATAGAGTTGAGAATCAAGACAAACATGGTTCTGTAAGGACTATATAGTTTATTATCACATAGAAAGGGCATCTAGTGTGCCTTTTAAGGCTTTTCAAAAAGGGCAATACTAACCTCAATGTGAATAGATATACATTTCACATGTAGGGGAATCCATTACCAAACTCCTAAGACCATGTGAGCTATTCTCAGTGTGAGAAACAAGGCATGGTGAAGGTTTATTTTATAGTACAAGGGAAACAAAAGTTAATCATAGGGGCATGTTGATTATATTGTGGATGAACTAGGGCATAGTGCCCATGGGTCACTATGTATCTTACTAAGGTGAGAATCAATCCATATGTAGTTATTAATGTATTTTCCCCCACATTAATCAGGATTTGAAATAGGTAAAATTGGATTTTGTTAATTTCAAGATTGATGGTTAAGACTAAATTATGAATTCTAGGTATCACCATGCATCTCATTGTAACGAGAGTCAAACTATAAGTCCTGGAAATGTTCCTTATGTATATTTGATTCATGAACAAGAAAAATAAATGGTTTTTTTTCAAAAATCATAGTTGGACCCAGGATTGGAGATCCAAGCATCACTAAATATCTCATTGGGATGAGAATCAAGCAACACCTAGTTCTTGAAATGTTCTCTATCGAGGTTTGAATGACACACATAGGATGTAAATAGACTTTTAAAAAATTGTGGTTAGACCTAAGATAGGATATTTTGGTGTCACTATGTATCTCAATTTGATGAGAATAAATCCACACATAGTTCTTTTACTCTCATGCTTTTTATCATCATGTGGTATGGGAAAAGATGAACTGACATGAAATGAAGGAAATAATGCAGTCGGGCTAGGGTATAGGACCCAATAATCCCTAAGTATCTTTCTAGGGAAATAATCAACCCACATTAAGTTCATGAAAAATAGTTCCCCACACAAACTCGGTTTGATGTGGGGAATGGGTTTTAATATTTTCCAGAATAATGGTTGGTCCCAAGACATCACATGGTATGAGAATCAATCCATATGATCTGGAAGCGTTCCCTATATAAACTTGGTTCCTACATAAGGAACAAGGAAATTGTTTCTTTATGGCCACATCTAGGCTCAAGATTAGAAATTCAAGATTCACTACATATCTCATTGGAATGAGAATCAATCCAACACATAGTTATTGAAAAGGGTACCAATGATGTTTTGATTCAAACAAAGGAAAAAAGGGGCTCATGTTCCACTATGGAGTGGTAATGATGTGAGTGAAGCTCATGCATGGAAGATAGACATAATTTTGAGGGAGAAAAAGGAGTGTATACTCATGGTATTTTGGGGGATTTCCTAACATCAAATGAGTGAGATGTTAACCATACAACTTAATGTTGTTTAGTGAGTACAAATAGTGTTTTTTAGTTTCCGTTAATGCAACTAGGACCTCATGTCATGTACTTTATCACCAATTGATAATGACAATGATGATATATAGTTTAATGTCATGCAGTGTGGATGTATATGGTGCTATACAATTTAACATCCTGTTGATAAGATGATAATTTTTTTTTGAAAAATCCCCCAGTCCAGGGAGCTAGGGTTTCTCATTTTCATTTTTTTCCACCAAATGCAGTTAAAAGGATTCTTTACATTCTTCTGGATGACTCTTCCAGTAGGATGAATTGGTAAAGGTAGGTGTATGTTCTTGCTTACAGTTTTCCACCAGATTTGAGTGGTGTTCTTCATCTATTGTTTCTAGATAAATTTACTAAATGTTTGAATTAGTGCAGGTATTTGTATATTATTCCTCATAGTTGTTCCCAAAATTGGAATGGTTGGCTTCTTTATATGATCCTAGATATGTCTGCTAGCATTCTGAATTAGTACAGGAAGGTGTATGTTCATACTTGCAATTTTTCACCAGATTGGAATGACTGTCTTCTTTGGATTCTACAAAATGAGTCTGCTAGAATGATTAATTAGTGTGTGTAGGTGTATATTCATTCTTTAAATTTTTCACCAGATTTCAATGATGGGATTATTTAGATTCTTCCAGAAAAGACTATTGATAGGCTTGATTTGTGAAGATAGGTGTATATTCCTTCTTTCAATTTACCAGAAGATTGGAATGGAGTGATTCTTTGGATACTACCAAACAAGACTTTGGGAAGGATAGATTAGTGTGGGAAGGAGTATCTTCATGCTTGAAATTTTCCTCTATATTGGAATGATGGGATTCTTTGGATGCTGTTAGATGCGACTGTTGGAAGGCTTGGTTAGTGTATGTAGGTGTGTGTTATTTCTCATAGTGTCTTGAGAGATTTGAATTTAATACTTCTTTAAATTCTTCCATAAAAGATTGTTTACATTCTTGATTAGTATGAGAAGGTGTATTTTCATGCACATAGTTTTCCACCAGATTTTAGTGGTGGTCTTGTTTGGATGATTCCAAAGAAGACTACTGGCAGGATTGATTAGTGTGAAGATGTGTATGTTCCTGCCCATTGTCTATCATGCGTGTCACTAATGAAGATACCATATCGTGGGATGAAAAAAAATAGGAGGATCCACTCTAAAACATCTTCTCAAATCGAGATAAGTCTATTTCCTACTGAGGAGGGTATTGTTGAAGTGAAAAATCCCTCATATCTGAGGGCTATGGCTATTCCTATTCTTCTTTCATACACCTTCGGGCATAGTTTGCTGGCTCTGAGGGATGGGTTAAAAAATCCCCCAGCCCTATGGTCTAGGGATGATCTTAAATTTATTTAGATGATATTACCATGGCTTCACTTCTGATTTTATAGATTTTGTTCTAAATGTGGGATGATTTCATTATTCCGAACACACATAAATCACATGTTTTAAAATAATATTGTGCTATTTTAAACATTTGTGCTATCTTATGATTGAAATCATGTACATAGGATGTCTTCACGATGTTCTTAGATACTTGGTGAAAAATTCTTTCCAAAACCTACTCTCTTCGAGCCTGACATTAGTGATTGTCGATCAAGGCCTGTTCTTATTGATCATGTCTCTAGTCATGAATAGATTCCATTTTATAGAGCTATCTTGAAGCTACAACATTGAATATTACTAATATTGGTGGGATTTTCTATTTAGGGGGTTCATTGAAATTAAATTCTCCAAATGAACCCAATCCTCTGATACAAAAACCATACAAGGTATCTATGATCATCTTTTGCAACCTCATTAATGCATCGAGTATTGCATCTTAAAGGAATCCTTCTTGTTTCTCAATTTTTGGATGTCCTTAATCTAAGAAAGATGCCATGTCAATTTGGCATGGTAACCCTTCTATTACCTTTACAAGACTTGATACTCGTCATAAGATAATAATTTTGTTTTTAAGTGATGATGAGTTTTACATATGTTTCGGTGAATGTCGTGAAAAAAACAACTTCTGAAATCACCTCTGGAATATTATATTGTGGGGTGGCCATATACAATAACATGACTGGTATTTCATCTTTATCCAGTTTTTTTAAAATGTTTAACATGTCTTGTCATTCCTTTTCTAGATACTTCTCTACCTAATTAGATAAAATATGGAATTTTTCTACCATTTTATCAAAATTAGAAAAATTGGTAGGGAATTCTTCTATTTCACTAGAAGGTAAGTCTCCCAAGGGTTGCTTAGTGAATGATCGTCACCTTGGGATTTATTCTGGTTTAGAAATAATTTCACCTTCCATTAATAAGGAATCAAACATGAATGGCCTTGTATACACAATTTCCACGCGATAAGAGGTCATGCTCATCACTAGATTTCCATTTAGAGAATTATCTTGAAAATGTAAAACACTACTATAGAGATAATATTCATAGTGAACACCATCATATGGAGGAAAATCACGGTGGATTACTGTATGGTGAAAACCCTATTTCCCATTGTTCTTTTGTCCACATAGTTGGATGTCCTAGCTCTCATCAAGAGATAGGCTCTCAAGATTGACGAGATTATTGTCATGAAAGTAGTCTTCATGGTGAAAACTCTAATGAGGACCTTTAGAATTATGACTATTACTCCCATAATATGGTAATAGGTGTGTAGGATCTTGAGATTCTACCAATAACTGTCTAAGGGATTTAATAACGCCCTCCTTACGTAGAGCCAGATCACAAATCATATCTTGATTCTCCAACCATGTTTGATGAGACTTCTTCTTGGATGCCTTCTTACAAGCGGTTAGGTCCACTTGTTGGGTGAATTGGTTGTAATGGTTTGGTATGTGTGCCTTCTTTGGAGTGGCCATTAGGATAGGCTGACTATATCTAGTTGGAGTAGGTGTATGTTCTCAATTTGGTTTTCCATATGATATGGGAGAGTTTTCCCAATGACCCACCTAAACAAGAGCAGAGGTATATATTTTCTTCGACATGACATGTTGAAGAGCCTCCAAACTTATGGGGATAGATTTATGTGTTTGTCCCTTAGTTACTTATTCATTCACCATTATGAAATTTCTAGAAAGTCTCTAGGATATGGGAATGGATTTATGTAATGGCATGGACCTCTCTGATCCATTACTTTGTGAAAATATGGTGTTTGAGGTGTTCTGGTAGGTCAAGGTGACTTATCCCCAATAATTTTCCCAATTCTGTGGACAGTTCCATTAGTGAACAGTTATATTGGTAACCTCTCTTTCCTTTTCCAAATTTCATATTCTGTGAACAGTTCCATCAGTGAATAGTTCTATCTGTAACCCCTATTGGTAACCTCTATCGGTAACCTATAACGGTAGGTGAACAGTGTTCTATCAGTGAGGGTTTAGTGAACAGTGTTCTATTAGTAATGATTTAGTGAACAATGTTCTATTAGTGAGGTTTAGTGAACAGTGTTTCCAGACCAATGAGGTTCTAACAGTGGACTTCTAACAGCAGACTTCTATTAGCAGACTTCTAATAGTGGACTTCTAATAGCAGACTTCTAACAGCAGACTTCTAACAGTGGACTTCTAACAGCGGACTTCTAACAGTGGATTTCTAATAGCCGACTTCTAACAGTCGACTTCTAACATCGGACTTCTAATAGTGGAATCCTAACAGCAGTCTTCTAACACTATACTTCTAACAGCAGACTTCTAACAACGGACTTATAACAGCAGAATTCTTACAGCGAACTTCTAACAACAGACTTCTAACAGCGGACTTTTAATAGTGGACTTCTAATAGCGGACTTCTAATAGCAGAATTTGAACAGTGCTTCCAACTTCATACTGTTTCACCCCTTTGATGTTTCCTTTAACGTAAAATGAATTTAAAGCCTTATTTTAAGGACTCCTAAGGCCGATTAAAAGGCCATAAATCCTATATTAATTATTCCTATGGATCAGGATGTTTTTACTTAGTCAAACCGCGTGGGTAAATGCGATCCAATTTTAATGGGGAATTAAACGTATCTTATACTGTCGCCCCATTAAATCATCAAAAGGGACAATATAACATCCTCCTTTATTATTCCTCTTTGTTCTCAGTTATGAGATACTAGAATATTTCAATCCTTCCCATAGGAGTTTCACAATCAAACTTTACTCCTCAGATTGGTTCTGCTCTGTTTTGGATGCAACTGAGCTGTATCGGTCAATCTTTGATATAAGGTATGTTTTATCGTCATTCCTTTGGGGATCATCTCCTCCTATTTCACCTTTCTATATTATATCATGTAATCTACATTCTTTTAAGGGGGATTTTCTTGGGGTTTGGTTGGTGTTTTCATACCATGGAATCCTCTGGTGAATGCAGTTGTCGCGAGAGGAGGATCGTGACCCGTTGTGTGGATTAAGAACGTGAGGAACTGTTTGAGGTAGGGGATTCATTGCTTCTCTTTTATTTTATGTGCAACTATATTTTTAGCAAGTTTAATCCCACTAGATGATAATGAAATTGACATAATAAAAATTAAAACCAGATAAATAAATTGATATCGGTCGTATGTTATTTCCTCTTTTTTTAGATAGCGTGATATCTATTCTTGCTTTGATTAGTTGTTTGTTCTTGATGGAAATCGGTAAAGAACGTAAATTGGGATTAATTGATAATTGTTTGGCTAAAGATACAAAGGCATGTAAAAGAATTTGGTTCTAGTTGTAATTTAATGTTAATCAAATTGGCATAGTAATCATGTTTAATTATTGGTGATAGCTTACTGAATAGGTTTCCTGAATTTGGAACCTACGAATAACAAATCTATTAATTCAATATGGATTAAAGAACTGCTTGTTTGAAAATTCCTTAAGTGGTTCTAAGTTACCATGTTGATTGTTAATGGGCCAGGAGCCCAATTAATGTGGTGTTTATTTTTCCTACTGCTAGTGTTGTGATGTTATCCTGGATGGGTGTTGTGATATGTGGGGGCATGGGGGACTTTTGGTTGTGGTAGCAGATGACGCCTAGAGGGGAGAGATGCATCGGTTATGCATGTGGGTGTTGGGGAGTAGATCGGGGATGATGGACTGGGATGGATGTGATTGTTGGCTGCTTTCTGTTTCTTATTTTTTTTATCTACTTTACTTTTCCCCAATTTTCAAGGCAGATGTTCTTGCTTACCCTTCTTCTGAAAGAGGTGAAGACGCGCAGGGTATGCCACGTGCTTTCCATGTTTAGATTCTAAAGGTAGGATGGGTCTACGCTCTTGGTATAGGTGGAAAATACCGGAAGGGTAGTACATCTACTCACCGTGTTGAGACCCATTCTGTTTAGTAGCTTAGAATGTTTTTCTAGAATGCATGGGAATGTGGGAATGTAATTTCTTAATGAATATTTGAATAAATGGTGTTAAACCATGGGGTTGGGGTTTGCTGGATCTTAATGTTGAGGTTGTGTTTTTAAAGGGACAATGGATTTGGGTGTGATTATAATAATTAATTAATGTAAAGTGGAACTGATAAAAAGGGAATGAAGTAATCTAATAAAGCTCTTTAATTGGTTGTGTTCTTATAGGATACCTAGTCTTAGAAGTAGCAGCCCGGAGTCTAAGAGACATTAGCTACAGTTTTTTCTAATACTATGTTATACATATAGTTTGGCTATGAGATATAGTATATTCTTGTACTTTTTGTGTTTCTATATGCTACTCCACCCTGTCAGTTAGGGAAACTGACACCCCATGGATTCTGAGCCCTGGGGGGTGTTTTCCCTAACATTCCAGTGGGAGGATGGATGGTTGACTACTCCCTTTGTCCCCGCTCTCTTCTCTAGGTAGTTACTGGTGCTGGCAGGAACATTTTTTAGTTTTCCCCATATATTTGTGTAGAGGGTTGTAATGGCTTATGGTTATTCACACACATATATTGTGGATATAGTTTTCTATGTACTACTATAGGTGTAACATGTATATGTTGTGATGGCTTGAGGATCCTTACTTGGTGTATAGGTTTTAATGGCTTGAGGTATAATACTCGATGTATGATACACGTTATGAAAGTTGTGGTTGCTCCCAGAAACTACCTGGTTACTTTGGTGTATGGACGTGGTGGTTTGTTGGAAAAAGTGCATATTTTAGTGCTTCGCCCAGGTGTCTGCGGGAAATCCTTTTTGGAGAGAGATTCTCTAGACGCGCGATGTTGGGGAAAAGCGACAGACCAGTGGGGAAGTAGTAGCGGGGTAACCTTGATATTATTTATTATATGATATATTATTATATACGTTACTTGGTGAGAGTAGCCATGGTGAGGTTGAGAACTTAGTATACCTGTTTAGGTGACGAGTTAGTTTCACTTGTTATTCACTGTACTTTAGCATGATTTCTTTACTTTTTCACGAGAGGCTTCAGGGAGGATCCTACTGAGTATACTGTTATACTCACTCTATGTTTATATAAAATGTTTTTCATGTCACTCAAAGCAGGTTGTAGATCATGCTGGTATTTACTAGCTTGGGGTTTCAGGAGCTATTCCAGATTGTTGTTGCTGCTATTTTTATTTACTTTTGGGTACTTTCTTTTTTCCCCTTCCAATTGTAGTACTTTTTCATGAAATTTCATATGAGCACATGGGTTTTCTTTTATATTTCAGTTCTGAGTTAGAGTTGGTTGGTGTCTATCTTATCTCTCTCTTTAGCATGTGTTCTCTAAGAGGGTAATTCCTCCCATTTGTGTGTTTATTATACCCGCAGTTCTAGTCGCCAACCCGGGGCCTACTGGAGGTGGGACTCAGGGGGTCATTATCTCCCTTCTCACATTTCCGACCCATGAGGGGTACACTTTGTGGGGACAGGGTCGTGACAGAGTGGTATCAGAGGTCTGGTTGAGGGATAGGATGGAGTTTGGAGTTAGGCACAAGTGATGTTTCATGGGTTGGTAGGGAAATAGTGTCATTAATGTTTAGAAAGTGAGGAAAACACTAGAGGCCGGCTGGGACATAGGCGTTTAGGGCCCCCTATGATCTGATGTACGGACCTTTAAGTTTACAATGGCTACTAAACAAGGTGAAACTAGTTCTAGGGTTGAGACCTAGGAAATGATCTTGCATCATTCTTCTTTGTACTGGTGTTTGAATCGGTAGAACTTGGGATAGATTAACCTAAAATGAATAAAAGATAACAATTAATTAATTGATGTTGATTCTTCCATATTCTAGGTTTAGTAACTCTAACAGTTGTTATTTTATAGGTATGGCTTCAGGTCGACGTCCTTCTCAGGTTTTCACAGAAAATGTCCAGCAGGCTGTTCTAGCAGATTGTCAAAGGGTATAGGCTGATGACGAAGACACTTGGAGGATGACACTCTGAGAGTTTCCGTGCTAGAGTCTGCAGAAGTATGAGGGCTCTATTTTCAGATGCATTCACGAAAGACTGGTTAGAGGAGGTCGAGATCAGCTTTAGTTCGATTCATGCTCATAAGGAGCACTGGGTTTCCTTTGTTGTGATGATGCTACGTGGAGTAGAGAGGCAGTGGTGGTTCTTGTTCCTCGAGGATCGTGAGGAGTCATCAATCTCATGGGAGGAGATCCAAGACAGGTTTAGAGTCGAGTTTCTTTCATCGACGACGAAGGTGTCGAGTCGCCAGGAGCTTCTTACCCTTCGATAGGGGAGCTCCAGTGTTCGAGGGTTTGGAATCAATTTTAGGAACCTTTTATGATATGCTTCACACCTACTTCCAGATGTGGAGGCTAGGGTGAGGCATTCGAGGAGGCTTTGCATCCATAGATCCAGCGCCAGGTCACCCCATTTATGCAAAAAACATATCTTGAGGTGCTGGCATGGGAATAGGTTGTCTAAAGGACATTGGCCAGGACCATATCATCACGATAGGGGAATTGGCATAATTCCTCATGAAGCAGAGCTGTGGTCCAGGGTTCTCGGTTTCCAGGGTAGAAGAGTTTCTACTCAGCCGGGGGTAGGTCCTAGCCCTTCACATCTCATTTATCCAGAGGCAGAAACTCTCAAGCCTATGCCAAGGGATCAGGTGCTTGTTTTTCTTATATTGGTCATGGTCATCAGCAGTGGGAGTGTCCGAACTTTCAGATTCATCATCATGCACTGGGTGCTACGCTCCAGGTTCCTCCGTTGAGGTTATTCCAGCTGAGACAACAACATCCAGTTGCACCAGCTTTAGATTAGTAGAGGGTAGATGGGGAAAGCAAAGTACAACCCCATGATGCTCCCTATCCTCAGAGATAAGAGTAAGAACGTGGTGGTGGTCATCGTTAGGGTTAGAGAGGCTCTGGAGGAGGTCGTGGTCCGCTACATGCTCTAGCGTTGCCATATCCAGGCGAGCCAGATGTCGTTCGAGGTACCATTTTCTTTTTTTCTACCTTGGTGTATTCTTTATTTGATTCAGGAGTGACACACTCCTTCATATCACATACCCTTGTCCATGCTTTTGAACTTGAGGTAGAGAGGCTTCCAGTGCCCTTAGCGTTGACTATGCCAGTTGGAGGTCGAGCTAAATTGTTTGAAGTATGTAGAGACTGTGAGCTAGTGTTGGGGAAACATTTCTCTTGTGGAGATTTCTTATGTTTATGAATAAAACCATATGATGTCATCCTCAGCATGAATTGGTTGTATTTGGTGCAAGCTATCCTATATTGCTTCAGGAATAAGGTCTTCCTTATTGGTGTGGATAGAGAGCAAGTGGTGTTTGTTAGTGAGTGAGATCCTCAGATGGGTCATACATGCATTCCATCCTTATCATCCATTATGGCAGAGATGATGTTGAGTTATTTAGAGGTTCAGCAGTTGTCATTTCCTAGGGTCTAAGAGGAGTACCCTGATGTCTTTCTAGAACAGGTTGTAGCATTACCCCCTCGATGAGAGATTGAGTTTGGGATCGATCTATAGACAAGAGCATATCCTATCTCTTTGTATCCATATAGAATGGCCACTTCTGAGTTATGAGAGCTACTTATATAGCTTGATGGTCTGTTACAATGTGGTTTTGTTCAGCCAAGTGTGTCACCGTGGGGTGCACCAGTTTTGTTCGTGAAGAAAGTTGATGGTAATTTGCGGTTGTGTGTCGATAATCGTCGCTTAAAAAAAGTGACAATAATGAATCACTATCCTCTTCCACGAATTGATGATTTATTCGATCAAATGAAAGGTGCAAGTTGGTTCTCAAAGATCGACTTACGGTCGAGATATCATCAAATGCATGTGAAGGATAAAGATATCCTGAAGACTGCTTTTAGTTGTAGTCATGGGCATTATGAGTTCGTTGTAATTCCATTTTGCATGATGAATGATTCAGTTGTATTCATGGGATTGATGAATTATATGTTCCGTGAGTTCCTGGAAAAGTTCGTGGTAGTTTTCATCGACGACATCCTTGGGTACTCTACATCTGAAGAGGAGCATGTAGAGCATCTACAAGCCGTTTTGGGAGTTCTTCGCCAACATCAGTTGTTCGGGAAGTTAACGATGTGTGAGTTTTGGGCTCGAGAAGTCTGTTTCTTGGGGAATGTTGTGTCCCAATAGGGAGTAGTTGTGGATCCTACAAAGATAGAAGCAGTTGTGTCTTAGGTAGCCCCCATGACAGTTTCAGAGGTGCGAAGTTTCCTTGGTCTCGCGGGCTACTATAGGAGGTTCGTAGCCAATTTCTCGCGAGTTGCTACTCCTCTAACAGCATTGACTAGGAAGGATCAGGCGTTAATATGGAATAATTAGTGTCAAGAAACTTTTGAGTGTCTAAAGGAGAAGTTAGTAAGTGATCCAATCCTTTATCTTCCTGTTGAGGGAGTTCAGTTTGATGTTTTCTGCGATGCTTTCTAGCTAGGGTTAGGTTGTGTTCTCATGAAGGAAAGGCCAGTTGTTTCTTATGGGTCTTGGTAGTTGTGTCCCCATGAACTCAAATATGTCATCCATGATCTTGAGTTGGCATCTGTGGTATTTTCTTTGAAGCTGTGGAGACATTACCTCATTGGTGACAACTTTGTGGTTTTCACCGATCATAAGAGTTTGAGGTATGTTTTCTCATAGCATGACTTAAACTTGCGATAGCATTGGTGGATGGAGTTTTTGTAAGAATACGAATTCAAAATATCATATACACCAGGAAAAGGGAATGTTGTAGCTGATGCGCTAAGCTGAAAGTCATGTAGTGACGTTATGCCTGAATCTAGTGATTCTTGGAGAGTAATAGAAGAATTGTTAGCATTACATATTGATATGGGAGAAGTTGGGGGTAGAGTCTCTCTTTTACAGATAACTATACAACCATCCCTGATGTAGACGGTGGAAGAGTCACAGTTGGGAGATCTAGAGGTGGAGGTTTGGAGAGACCAAGTTGTTTGTGGTGAGGCCCCTGATGGTTGACCGGAGGATGAACAACGTCGAGTTTTGTATCATGGAAGGCTTTTTGTTCCCTTGGATATGTGTGATATGGTTATTAGAGAGTTTTATAGTTCTCCTTTATTAGTACATCTTGGCATGTCAAAGATGTACTGAGCCTTGAGGAGTCAGTTTTGGTGGCCTGGGCTGAAACATGCAGTTGTAGAGTTTGTGTCTTGATGTTTGGTCTTCCAGAAGGTGAAGGTCGAACTCTGTGTTCTAGGTGGTCTTCTCCAGCCATTAGAGATTCTTCAGTGGAAGTGGGAGGACATATCAATGGAATTTGTTACACTTTTACCTCGAGATCTGAGAGTACATGATGCTATTTGGGTGGTAGTGGATCGTTTAACAAAATCGGCCCACTTCATAGCAATCAAGGAGTCAAAATCAGTGGATGTTTTGTTGAGGCAGTATATAGAGGAGGTGCTGAGAATTCATGGAGTCCCTAGAATGATCATTTCTGATTGAGATCCTCATTTTACCCCTAGGGTGTGGAGAGGTCTCCAACATGCTTTAGGTTCTCAACTATGACTTAGCACTGCTTTTCATCCTCAAACGGATGGTCAGATAGAGCGAACCATCTAGACTCTTAAAGACATGTTACGCTCTGGTGTTCTTGATTTTGGAGGTTCATGGATGAGACACTTACCCTTGGTGGAGTTCTCTTATAATAATAGTTTTCACTCCACCATCGGTATAGCACCGTTTGAAGCCTTGTATGGACATCCTTTCCATTCTCCGTTGTGATGGACTGGGGTCGGAGAGTCAGCAATTCTAAGACCAGAACTAGTGAAGAATACAACTGAGATGGTTCAGGTGATTCATGATAGGATGAAGACAGCGCAAGATCGTCAAAAATCATATGCTGATCAAAGAAGGAGACCCTTTGAGTTTAATGTTGGGGATCATCTGTTTCTAAGGGTGACTCCCCGTCGTGGGCAGCGATGGTTTGATCATGGAAGTAAGCTTTTTCCTCGGTTTGGTGGGCCTTTATAGGTGTTAGCTCATGTTATAGTTGTGGCGTATCGAGTAGCACTTCCCCCACAGATGAGTCAGATACATGATGTCTTCCATGTATCACAGATCCGTCGTTATCTTCATGATGACTCTCACATCATCAATTGTGTAGAGATCAATGTTGATGATGATCCAACCTTTGAAGAGAGACATGTGGAGATCCAAGACCATAAGGATAAGGTATTGTGCGGGTGTTCTATCCCCTTAGTTTGTGTCTTGGGGCGACATGGGGGAATGGAGGAGTGTACCAGGGAACGCGAGTCATAGATACGTGCTCAGTACCCAGAGTTGTTTTATGTTTAACTATTTTCATTTAATGATGTTCCCTTTGAGGTTAGACCTTTCATGTTTTATTTTACGAATTTTTTTTGCCTTTTTGGATTTATCTCTTTTGAGAGGTATCTTAATGGGTGGTTTTTCGGACCCGTTTCTTTTTTTTTGTCTCTTTAGGTTTTTTTCGAATTCTAGAGGACGAGAATGTTTTGAGAGGTATATGATGTAATGGCTCGGACCTCTCCGGTCCATTACATTTTGAAAATATGTTGTTTGAGGTGTTCCGGGAGGTCAAGGTGACTTATCCCCAATAATTTTCCCAATTCAATGAACAGTTCCATCAGTGAATAGTTCTATCGGTAACCTCTAATGGTAGCCTCTCTTTCCTTTACCAAATTTCCAATTTTATGAACAGTTCCATTAGTGAACAGTTCTATCGTTAACCTCTATCGATAACCTATAACGGTATGTGAACAGTGTTCTATCAGTGAGGATTTAGGGAACAGTGTTCTATCAGTGAGGATTTAGTGAACTGTGTTCTATCACTGAGGTTCAGTGAACTGTGGGTCCCGACTAGTGAGGTTCTAACAGCGGACTTCTAATAGTGGACTTCTAATAGAAGACTTATAACAGCCGAATTCTAATAGCAGACTTCTAACAGTGGACTTCTAATAGAGGAATTCTAATAGTGGAATTCTAAAAGCAGACTTCTAACATCGGACTTCTAACAGCAGACTTCTAATAGAGGACTTCTAATAGCAGACTTCTAACAACAGACTTCTAACAGTAGACTTTTAAAAGCAGACTTCTTACAACGGGCTTCTAACAGCAGAATTCTAACAGTAGACTTTTAACAGCAGACTTCTTATAGGGTACTTCTAACCACAGACTTCTACCAGCAGACTTCTAACAGCGGAATTCTAATAGTGGACTTTGAACAGTGTTTCGAGCTTCCTATAGTTTCACCCCTTTGACGTTTCCTTTAATGTAAAATGCATTTAAAGCCTTATTTTAATGACTCTTAAGGACTATTCACATACCATAAATCATATATTAATTATTCATATGGATAGGGATGTTTTTACTTGGTCAAATCGCGTGGGTTGATGCGATCTTATTTTAATGGGGAATTAAGCGTATCTTAAACTATCGCCCCCTTAAATCTTCAAAAGGGACGAGATATCATCCTCCCTTGTTCTTACTCTTTTTTATTGGCTATGATATGCTAAAATCTTTCAATCCTTCCCATATGAGTTGAACAATCAAACTGTACTCCTCAGATTGGTTCTGCTCTGTTTTGGATGCAACCGAGCTGAATCGGTCAATCTTAGATATAAGGTATGTTTTATCATCATTCCCTTGGGGATCATATCCTCTTGTTTCACCTTTCCATATCAAATCATGTAATCTCCATGCTTCAAATGGGGTTTTTCTTGGGGTTTGGTTGGTGTTGTCGTACCGTGGAATCCTCGGGTGGATGCAGCTGTCGCAAGAGGAGGATCATGACCCGTTGTGTGGATAAAGAACATCAGGAACTGTTTGAGGTAGGGGATTCATTGCTTCTTTTTTCTTTTACGTGCAACTGTATTGTTAGCATTTTTAATACCATTGGATGACAATGGAATTGACCTAATAAATATTTTAATCGGATAAATAAATTGATATCGGTCGTATGTTATTGCCTCATGTTTTTCTATATAGTGTGATATCTATGTTTTCTTTAATTAGTTTTTCGTTCTTGATGGAAATCGGTAAATAATGTAAATTGGGATTAATTGATAATTGTTTGGATAAAGATAAAGAGGCATGTAAACGAATTTGGTTCTGGTTGTAATTTGATGTTAATCAAATTGGTGCAGTAAGCATGTTTAATTATTGGCTATAGCTTACTGATTAGGTTTCCCAAATTTGGAACCTACGAATAACAAGTATGTTAATTCAATATGGATTAAAGAACTGATTGTTTGATAATTCCTTATGGGGTTTTGTGTTACCCTCTTGATTTTTAAATGGCCAGGATCCCAATTAATGTGGTGTTTGTTTTCCCTACTGCTAGTGTTGTGATCCTGGATGGCTGTTTTGATATGTGGGGGCATGGGGGCCTTTTGGTTGTGATAGTATATAACGCATAGAGTGGCAAGATGAATCTGTAATGCATGTGGGTGTTGGGGAGGACATCAGGGATGATGGACTGGGATGGATGTGATTGTTGGATTCTTGCAGTTTCTTATTTGTTGTTTATTTGCTTTACCTTCCCCCACTACTCAATGCATCTGGTCTTTCTTACCCTTCTTCAAAAAGAGGCGAAGACATGTAGGGTATGCCACATGCTTTTTGTGTTTAGCTTCTCAAGGGAGGATGGGTCTACGCACTTTCTATAGGCAGAAAAGACATGACGGGTAGTACATATACTCACCCTGTTGAGACCCCTTGTGTTTACTAGCTTATAATGTTTTTCTAGAATGCCTGGGAATGTGGGAATGCAATTTCGTAATGAATATTTGAATAAATGGTGTTAACCCATGTAGTTGGGGTTTGATGGAACTTAATATTGAGGTTTTGTTTTTAAAGGGACAATGGATTTTGGTGTGATTCTAATAATTAATTAATGTAAAGTGGAACAGATAAAAAGGGAATGAAGTAATCTTATAAAGCTCTTTAATCAGTTGTATGATTATAGGATACCTAGTCTTAGAAGTAGCAGCCCGAAGTCTGAGAGACATTATCTACAGTTTTTACTAAGAACAGGTTATTCCCATTGTGTGGTTGTGTGATATAGTGTATTCCTATACTTTTTGTGTTCCTATATGCTACTCCACCCTGTTAGTAAGGGAAACTGACACCCCAGGGATTCTGATCCCTCAGGGCTATTTTACACTACATTTCGGTTGGAGGATGGATGCCTGACTACCCCCTTAGGCCCCGCTCTCTTCTCTTGGTAGATACTGGTGATGGCAGGAAAATTGGTTAATTCTCCTCATATATGTGTGTAGATGGATATAATGGCTTGTAGTTATTTACACACATATATTCTAGATATAGTTTTCTATGTACTACTATAGGTATAATGTGTATAGGCTATGTTGTCTTGAGGATCCTTACTCGGTGTATGGGTTGTAATGGATTGAGTTATAATACCCAATATATGATACATGTTATTCGAGTTGTGGTGACTCCCATAAACTACCTAGTTACATTGGTGTATGGATGTGGTGGTTTGTTGCACGAGGTGCATATTTTGGTGCTTCGCCCAGGTGTCTGCGGACAAGCCTTTTTGGAGAGAGATGCTCAGGACGTGCGACGTTGGGGAAAAACAACAAACTAGTGGGGAAGTAGTAGCATGGTACCCTTGATATTCTTTATTATATGATATATTGGTGTATGCATTACTTGGTGAGAGTAGCCATGGTGAGGTTGGAAACTTAGTATACCTGTTTAGGTGACGAGTTAGTTTCACTAGTTGTTCACTGTGCTTTATCATGCTTTCTTTACTTTTTCACGAGAGGCTTCGGGGAGGATCCTACTGAGTATATTGTTATACTCATTCTACGTTTATATAAACTATTTTTGAGGTCATTTGGAGTAGTTTGGAGATCATGTTGGTTTCTACTATCTTGGGGTTGCAGGAGCTGTTCGGGCTTGTGGTTGCTGCTATTTTTATTTTCTTTTGGGTACTTTCTGTTTTCCCCTTCCAGTTGTTGTACTTTTTCATGAACTTTCATATGTGCACATGGTTTTTCTTTTATATTTAAGTTCTAAGTTGGATTTTGTTGGTGCCTATCTTATCTCTCTCTTCCGCATGTGTTCTCTTAGAGGGAAATGCCTCCAATTTGTGTGTTTATTATACCCTCAGTGCTAGTTGCCAACATGGGGCCTACTGGATGTGGGACTTATGGGTCATTATCTCCCTTCTCACATTGCCGACCCAAGAGGGGTACACTTTGTGTGGAGGGGGTCATGATAGTTTATGTCTACCTGTTCAACATTGTTAGGTTGTATTTGGTGACATCAGTGACTTATATGGGGATATACATCCATTCCGTATTTTGAGTAGGTGTATGTTCCTAATAATATCCTCCCTTTCCTACCAGTGGATATTGATAGTACTCATGTGTGGGAGAGGAGATTTGAGTCTAACATCTTCTCTTCATCAGGTATTTTCAACTGAGTTCTATAAGTGATGCCAAACGATGTTGTTGGTAGGCTTGGTGGGTGCATACTGGTGTATGTTGTTGCTTGTGGGTTACTTCCATATTTTGTCAGATGGATTCTATGAATTCTTCTAGATGGGTTTTATTTCTATCTTTATGGGTGTAAGTAGGTGCATATTCATATTTATTGTACTCCACCAAATTTTAACTGTGGGATTCATTGTGTTCCACAAGACGAGTCTGTTGGATGACTGAATGAAGGCAGATAGTTGTATGTTCCTTTTTCTTAGTTTCCACCAAATTTTGATGGTGGGATTCTATGTTGGTGGAAAGGTAGGACACTACTTCTTGTTTTCCATTTTTAATCCCCAATGGGCCATCTTTCATGCCCATGTATGAAGGACCTAGGCCAAACAGCTGAAGGCAACACCTCCATCATGTTGAGGGTTCACTACCACATGAAGTTTGTGGTGTTGATTGTTTATAGGTGTAACATCCCAAGTAAGTAAAGAATTATGGATTTTCATATCTATGTATATTTATGAATTAGATAGTGTTTTAGAGGCTTAAAATGATAATAAATCAAATCTTAAGCATATAATTCTCTAATATTTTTAAAAGATTATTTTACCGCTTTTTGATGGAAAAATATTTTTAAATCAAACTTTTGACAATTTTATAAGATCTATTTGTCAAAATAAACTTATTCATTAGAATTGGGACATTGAAATTTACTTTGGATAAATTTTCGGTATTTTTCTACCAATGTTCATTTTTTTAATGAATAGTTAAAAATACAGCATTTTACTTCAAAACTACTTTTTCATATAATTTAATTTTATGGATAGATTATATTTTTAATTGGTTTTAATGTGTAAATATAATATATTTTTACCATTTATTCCAATGGTGGTCATTGGAATTAATTTCACTTTTCAATTGGACATAAACAATTGTCAAACTTTTGATAGAAATTGTTTCTAAAAAACCCACTATTTGATTTGACAAAGGGAATTATTCTTAAATTAATTATTGAAATTTCTATGTTTGGAATTTGGTAAAATGGATTCCATATTTGGAATCATAAGGTCCACATTATGTAATTAAGACTCTTTTGTTTTTTGATATTATGAATAGTAACGACGGTAATTATCTTTAATTATCGTGATTAATTAGTAATCAGGTAGTTTAGGGTAATAAAATAATATCATAATAACAACAAATGACCCCAACATGTGTCCTAATTCTATTGGTTGTGTCATGAATGACCGTGGGATTTCTTGTGCCAAACTTAGGGACCCCATGAAATCACTATTGGGTGATAGTGACATTTTATTATATTATTTTTTTTAAAAGGAAATTATAACAAATGTATGTATCACCCAAGTAAAACAATTTTAATTTTGTCTACATAAATGATCTCTTGGACTATAAATACTCATTGGAATTTTACAAATATTTCCTACATCATAGTATTTTTGTATAATTTTTAGACATTAAATAAATTAAATTTTTTTATGACATCATGATGACGCAGTGATTACCTCATTAATGAACGATTTAAATAACATTAAATAATAATGTAAAATATAATACATAAACTTGTCAATAACACATTGGATGAGTATATTTTGAACCCTTATGACCTTATCCTCGAAATATATCAATGTGGGACCTTGAAAATCCCAAACTCATTTTAAAATAAAGTAACATTTCTTGACATTCCAAGAGTGCCCCTCCTCCCTCTTATAAAAGGCCCCCACCTCTACCTCCTTACCCACACCTCTCGAGCCATTGGCTCAGCCAATATCGTCTCATTTTATCTCTCCACATTCCTCTCTTCATCATAGAAGCCTTATCTTAGGCATAAAGCTCTTTAAGAAACCCTTTAGGTTCAAACCAAGAGGAGCTACCCGATTTAAAGGTAATGTCTTCACTTGTGTTCTTTTGTTTTATTTTGATTCTCCAACCCCCTAAACTCTTTTTATTATTTTATTTTGTAACAACAAAAGTATCTCAAATATACTAGGATTTTTTTTATGAGAAGGATTTTATTTACACTTACACACACCTCCGTATAATGGTTAAAGAACATACTGTTTCTGTGGTTGGCGAATTTCTACCTCACGAAATGATGATTGTTCAATTTTCTTTTAACAAATTTCATGGTGTACATTAAGATGTCACTATATTTATATATGATATATATAATTTCTATGTTTTGCTTATGATTTTTTATAGTTCATTTATGGCATACCTTATGGTTCCCATTATGGGTAAACGTGATATCTTCATTTTAGGAAGTGCGGACTACCGCCCCCTCAATGTGATTTGATTCATTAATTAAATATGTGGGATGTATAAAGGATAGAGTTAATGATATTATATGTTATATTATACTGTAATTATAATATACCTTTATATCATTATGATTTAACTCCATTAAATACAAAATAGAAATGAAATTAGCGTTCATGGGTACGTACGGCTTACCGTCTCCATGAATGGTGCATTTCATTTCTTACCTCTAAATGTTATTTAATATTATAAATTAATGTATATACTGGATTTATAATATATATATGATATCTACATAATGAATATAATTCTGGATATAATGGATATTTTACCACATGAACAACTTGTAATTATAAGAAGTTTATTTTTGGCTCAAGTACCAAAGATCGACAAAACAACCGTTATTAACTTAAATAATTACATAATGTTCATAACATGGTAATAAGTGATATAAAAGGAATAATGAACTTGAAAAAGGTTCTTAAGCAATTAGAAATTAACTCTAGTTTTTTATTCAGGATATTAAAGAATGATTGAGTCAATTCGGACACGAGGTAAGGGACTTTGTCTCAATCTCCTTTCATTGAGGCATATTTTGTTTTATACACAACTTTATTTCATATGGTGTATAAACCCCTTTGAATTTTATGTTTATTCAAAAGGAATATTTTTTATACGAAGCGTTTTACAAAATGACAAAAGGGAATGTTTTTTCGTACGTATGCGACGACAATGATTTCTCCACCACCATGACCATTATTTGAGTTTCGGCTTCCTCTACATGCCATACCTTTTTTAATTGAAAAATAAATACCATGTTTTACTTTTATTTTATTTTGGTATTGAAAATGGTTTTGGATAATGTTTTTATTAATGTCTTATTGATATCTTATGATTAAAATATGGAAATTTTATGTTTCCTTTATACATATTTTATGTGATATGATTATGTTATGGTTCTTGGGAATTGTTATGAAGACGGGTGGTTCCGTGTTAAACTAAGGGCAGGTGAACCCGATATAGCTCTCCAATTCATTGGGTAATCCGAAGGGGTTAAATGCTAAGGTTTCTCCAAAGATATTTAGGGAATATATTGTGATGGGTATTCCATACGTAACCACGAGGGTTACTCCCTACGTAAGAATGTTATGAATGCCTTAAGTTACCTTTATGTATTATAATTTCTATGAGTTATTCATGATTTGATGAGGTATGTTAAAGTTCTTATGTTTTATGAGTAAAGTATGATTTCATTGATTCTTATGTATACAGGGACTAATGTTTTCATTTCGTACTTTTATATCCCTTACTGAGCTTTTTATGCTCATCCAAAAATTTTGAAATGTTTTTCACAGGTCAAGGGAAAAGAACATGATGTGTTGATAGTATTGAGGAAGTGTCACGAAAGAATCTATGCTTTATTTTAAATATGTCTCCTTTGATGGGAAAAAAATAATACTGTCTTTTATGTAACCTCCTTGTTTAAATGTGGAATGTAATGCATGATTTATGACCTAATTCTCTAAAACTCTAAACCTAAAAAGATCCTCAATGTGTATTTTTGAAATAACTCAAGATTAAGCAATGTTTAAGGCTGGGGCATTATAGTTGGTATCAAAGTTTGGTTTAGATAACTTTAAGAGTTAGAATTATATGAAATGATTATCCAAAAATATTTTTATGGTCAAATTGAAATGATATAGCATTTAAAGATTACCATGATTCTTTATCTAAGACATGTTTGTTCATAATGGTTTTCCATAGAGGAAACAGAGAAGCAGTTATAGGAAGACATACAGAAGGAAATGACCTTCCGAATCATCATCCTGAGATGGTAGGAATTGGAACTGAATAGTTTTTTTCAGTAATGGCTCTGTTGAATCAAGCGATAAATGGTGGTGGTATCCATTCACAAGATCAGCCAGATCAACCATAGAGGAACATGTCAGTGGTGAGACATTTCATGAGGCAACATCCCCCATCATTCAGAGGATCATCTGACCCTATGCTAGCTGAAGGGTGGATTAAAGTAGTGGAGAAGATTTTTGATGTCATGGGGTGTTCAGACATTCAAAAGGTTAGTCTTGTTGTTTACCGTTTGGAGGGTGAAGCAGATCATTGGTGGTCGATGGTTAAAAATCTTAGGGACGCTTATGAGATTGATGCTCTTGACTGGGATAAATTCAAAGGTATGTTTCTTGAGAAATATTTTCCTAAGGCTGTTCGACTTAGGATGGAAAAATAATTCTTGAAATTGAGGCAAAAGGACGACTCAGTGGCTGCTTATGAAGAAAGGTTCACTGGATTGGCAAGATATGCTCCAAATTTTATCCGAGACCTTGATAGTAAAATCAATCATTTTTACTCAGGATTAAAGCCAAAATATCAAAGGGCTTTAGATTCTCGCGAGTTCAAGAGTTATGAAAAGCTTGTTCGATGTGCTGAGAAGGTGGAAATGGAGTTTGTCGATGATCAAGTGTTCTATAACAACCAACAGAATAAGAGATTGAGGTGGAAGGATAAAGGTAAGAATTCTTCAAAAAGGTCTGATGGTAAGAAAAACAAGTTTCCATTTTGTGATAAATGTAGTAAAAGGCATGTTGGGGAATGTCTTCTGAATTCTGGAAAGTGCTGCCGATGTGGTAAGATGGGACAAAAGGCTCATGATTGCACTGAAAATGATCAAGGTGATGGTAAGACCAAATTTGATTTACATTTAGTGAAATGTTTCAAGTGTAATGAGATGGGTCATTATGCAAACAAGTGTTCGAAAAAGAGCTCAAATGATGGGAAGCAGTCAGACTACAAGCAAAAAAGAGTAGTAAAATCCTTTTAAACTACTTCCGCAGATGTTGGGCCAGCTAATGAAGTGGTATCAGGTAATTTTTTTATTTTCTCAGATTATGCCGATGTGTTTTTTGATTCGGGGTCTACACATTATTTCATCTCTGAAAATCTTTCTAGTAAATTGGGAATTCCATCACAAAAAATGACTCCCGAACTTGTGGTAAAAACACCTTGGGGAAATTTTGAGACAAAAAGAATTTATAAGAATCTCTCTATCCTTATCTGTGGAAAGAACCTACTTGAAAACCTTATTGTTTTACATTTGGTAGAGTTTGATGTTATCCTGGGTATGGATTGGATCTCTATTTACCATTCTAAGATTGATTTTAGAGCTAAAGAAGTTTCTTTTTTGAAGGACATTCAGTTTGTGTACAAGAATGAACCCTTACTATTGATAACATATCAAGAGGTTGAGAAAATTGAAAAAGATGGAAATGAATGTTACCTTGCACATATTGTTGAAAACAAAGGAACCGTTCAGATTAATGATGTGCCAGTGGTAAATGAGTATCCTGAAGTTTTTTCTTGATGAGTTGCCTAGAATAATACCAGATCGGGAAGTTGAATTTACTATTGACTTAGTTCTTGATGCTAAGCCAATTTCAAAACCCCCTTATCGAATGGCTCAAATTGAACTTTTAGAGTTGAAGGGGAAATTGCAAGATTTATTAGGGAAAGGTTTCATTCGACCTAGCACATCACCATGGGGTGGTCCTGTCTTATTTGTTAAAAAGAAAGATGGTTCTATGAGACATTGCATTGATTATAGAGCCTTGAATAACATCACTGTTAATAACAAATATCATTTGACTCATATCGATGATTTGTTTGATCAGCTCCAGCGAGCTCAGTATTTTTCAAAGATTGACATGAGATCAGGGTGCCATCAGTTGAAGGTAAAGGAAGCATATATTCCGAAGACCGTGTTTCGTACAAGATATGGCCATTATGAATTTGTAGTAATGCCTTTTGGGATAAACAATGCACCTATTGTATTCATGGTCCTTATGAATAGAATTTTCCATGAGTTCTTGGATAAGTTTGAGGTTGTTTTAATTGATGATATTTTGGTGTTTTCTAAAAGTAAAGAGGAGCATTAAAGTCATTAAAGGGTTATTTTTCAAAACTTAAAAGAAAATAAATTGTATGGGAAATTCAGAAAGTGTGAGTTTTGGTTGCAACAAATATCTTTCCTTGGTCACATTGTTTCTAATGATGGGATAACTATTGATCCTGAAATAACAAAGGTTGTTGAAGAATGGCCACAACTGTAACTGAGATTTGTAGTTTTCTTGGTTTGGTAGGCTATTACCGAATGTTTGTTAGAATTTTTTCCTAGTTATCTAGTCCAATGACTAAGCTAACTTAGAATAATGCTAAGTTTATCTGGAAAAAAGAATGTGATGATTATTTTCAAGAATTGAAAAGAAGATTGGTGAATGCTCCAATTTTAGCACTAGTTTCCAGGAATAGTGAGTTTGTTATCTACAATGATGCTTCAATGAAAGGAATTGGTTGCGTCCTAATGCATAATGATCAGGTAATTGCTTATTCTTCATGACAGTTGAAAACTCATGAGGTAAATTACCCTACACATGATTTGGAATTAGCTACAGTTGTTTTCAATTTAAAAATTTGGAGGCATCATTTGTATGGAGTAAAGTGTGAAATATATACCGATCACAAAAGTATAAAGTATATTTTCACTCAGAAAGAACTGAACATGAGATAGAGGAGATGGTTGGAATTAATTAAGGATTATGATTGTACAATTCATTATCATCTGGGAAAAGAAAATAAAGTGGCTGATGCTTTGAGTCAAAAAAGTAATGCTTCATTAACAATGTTGTGTTTGGAACGCGATCCTTTGGTTAAGGATTTGATGAAATTTGGAATAGAAGTTGTTGGTGTAGGATTTTATTCTGTTTTGTTTTAGTTATCAATGAAATATTCTCTAACAGACAGAATTAAGCAAGCACAGAAGCAAGATTGTGAGTTGCAGAAAAAGGTAGAGCTGGTTTAGAAGGGTTTGTTGCCTGAATTCAACAATGATAATGATTGTGTTTTGAGATTTTGTAAGAGATTGTGTGTGCCGTGTGATTCACAGTTGAAGAGATAGATGTTATGTGAAGCTCATAGTTCTCCGTTTTCAGTTCATCCTGGAATTACTAAGATGTATAGAGATCTTCAGGAGTATTACGGGTGGGATGGAATGAAAGGAGATATTGCTGATTTTACTGTGAAGTGTTTGACTTGTCAACAGGTTAAAGAAGAGTGGCAGTTATCGAAAGGGGTTCTTCGGCCTTTAACAGTGCCAGATTGGAAATGGGAGAGTATATCCATGGACTTCGTTGTGGGATTACCAAAGACACCTCGAGGTAATAATGAAATCTGGGTTATTGTTGATCGCTTGACTAAATATGCTCATTTTCTTTCTATACGAGATACATTTTATCTGGATCAACATTATCGTTTGTATCTTAAAGAGATAGTCAGGTTACATGGAGTTCCCCTCTCCATTGTATCTGATCGTGATCCCAGGTTTACTTCTAACTTTTGGAAAGGCCTTCAGAAGTCATTGGGTACTGAATTAAATTTTAGTATAGCTTTTCTTCCTCAATCAGATGCACAGTCAGAACCAACAATTTAGACTTTAGAGGATTTGCTACGTGCTTGTTTGATGGATTATCAGGGAAGTTGGGACCAACATCTTTCTTTGGTTGAGTTTTCTTTTAATAACAGTTTTCATTCCAGTATATAGATGGCACCATTTGAGGCATTATATGGGAAATGGTGTCGAACTCCAGCTTTTTGGGATGAAGTGGGTGAAAGGAATTTGATGGGACCAGAATTGGTAGAACATTTGGTAGAAAAATTTCAGCTGATTCAAAAGCACATGAGTATAGCTCAGAGAAGGTAGAAAAGTTATGCAGACAACAGGAGGAAGGATCTCTCTTTTTAGTTAGGTGATCATGTCTTCCTCAAAGTTTCACCATGGAAAAGTGTGAGGCGATTTGGTAAGAAAGGAAAGCAGAGTCCAAGGTTCATTGGAACATATGAAATTCTGGAGAGAGTTGGATTAGTTGCAAACCGAGTGTCTTTACCTCTGAGTCTATCTCAGGTACACAATGTTTTTCATGTTTCAATGTTAAGGAAGTACATGCCAGATCCATCTCATGTTTTGAGTCCAGAGGTAGTTCAGCTGGAAGAGAATCTATCTTATGAGGAACAACTGGTCCAAATTCTTGACCACAGGGAGCAAGTATTGCGGAATAAGGTAATTCATCAAGTAAATGTTTTCTGAAAAAACCACATGATTGAAGAGGCAACATGGGAATCTAAAAATACAATGAGGGATAAATACCTCCACTTATTCGATAAGTAAATAAATTTCAGGGATGAAATTTTCTAAAGGGGGGAAGGATGTAACATCCGAAGTAAGTAAAGAATTATGGATTTTCATATCTATGTCTATTTATGAATTAGATAGTTTTTTAGAGGCTTAAAATGAGAATAAATCCAATCTTAAGCATAGAATTCTCTAATATTTTTAAAAGATTGGTTTATCGCCTTTTAATGGAAAACCTTTTTAAATAACTTTTTTGACAATTTTATAAGATCTACTTGTCAAAATAAACTTATTCATTAGAATTGTGACATTGAAATTTACTTTGGATAAATTTTTGGTATTTTTCTGACAATGTTCATTTTTTAATGAATAGTGAAAATACTAAATTTTACTTCAATACTGCTTTTTCATCTAATTTAATTATATGGATAGATTATCTTTTTAATAAGTTTTAAAGTGAATATAGATTATATTTTTACCATTTAATCCAATGGTGGTCATTGGAATTAATTTCACTTTGAAATTAGACAAAAACAATTGTCAAACTTTTGATAGAAATTGTTTCTAAAAACCCGCTATTTGTTTTGACAATGGGAATTATTTTTAAATTAATTATCAAAATTTATGTGTTTGGAATTTGGTAAAATGGATTCCATATTTGGAATCATAAGGTCCAAATTATGTAATTAATACTCTTTTGTTTTTGGACATTATGAATAGTAACAGTGGTAATTATCATTAATTATCATGATTAATTAGTAATCGGGTAGTTAAGTGTAATAAAATAATATCATAATAAACAAAATTACCCCCAAAATGTGTCCTAATGCTACTGTTTGTGTCATGTCCGACCATGGTATGCCTTGTTCCCAACTTAGGGACCCCATGTAATCACTTTTGGGTGATAGTGACATTTTATTATATTTTTTTTAAGGAAAGTATAACCAAAGTATGTACCACCCAAGTAAAAAAAATTAATTTTGTCTACATAAATTATATCTTGGAATATAAATATTAATTGGAAAGCTAAAAATATTTCCTACATCATAATATTTTTTTATAATTTTTAGAAATTAAATAAATTAATTTTTTTATGATACCATGATGATGCAGCGATTACCTCATTAATGAATGATTTAAATAAAATGAAAAGATAATGTAAAATCTAAGA
Organism: Viscum album; assembly: GCA_963277665.1. Lineage (NCBI taxonomy): Eukaryota > Viridiplantae > Streptophyta > Magnoliopsida > Santalales > Viscaceae > Viscum > Viscum album. Next base: position 1,161,533,302 of record OY728145.1, read on the forward strand.
CATACACTTGTAAAAAAACCTATTGGATAAGTATATGTCGAACTCTTATCACCTTATCCTAGAAATATATCAATGTGGGACATTTAAAATCCAAAACACATTTTAAAATAAAGTAACATTTCTTGACTTTCCAAGAGTTCCCCAACTCCCTCTTATAAAAGCCCCCCAGCTCTACCTCCATACCCACACCTCTCAAGCCATTAGCTCGGCCAATCTCTGCTCATTTTATCTCTTCACATCCCTCTCTTCATCACAGAAGCATTACCTTAGGCAGAAAGCTCTTCAAGAAACCATTTTGGTTCAAACCAAGACGAGTTACCCGATTTAAAGGTAATGTCCTCACTTGTGTTCTTTTGTTTTATTTTTCTTCTCCAACCCCATAAAATCTTTTTATTATTTTATTTTGTAACAAAACCAATTTCTCCAATATACTAGGATGTTTTTATGAGAAGTATTTTATTTACCCTTACACACACCTCCGTATAATGGTTAAAGAACATACTGTTTCTGTGGTTAGAAAATTTCTGCCTCACGAAACAATAATTGTTCAATCTTCTTTTAACACCTTTCATGGTGTCCATTAAGATGTCACTATATTTATATATGATATATATTATGTCTATGTTTTCCTTATGATTCTGTATTTTTCATTTATAAAAAAACCTTATGGTTCCCATTATGGGTAAACGCGATATCTTCATTTTAGGAAGTGGAGACTACCGCCCCTCAAAGTGATTTGATTCGTTAATGCCATATGTGGGATGTATAAAGGATGGAGATAATGATATTATATATGATATTATATTGGAATTATAATATACCTTTATATCATTATGATTTCACTCCATTAAATACGAAATAGAAATTAAAGTAGCGTTCATACGTACGTACGGCTTACCGTCTCCATGAACGGTGCATTTCATTTCTTACCTCTAAATGTTATGTAATATTATAAATGCATGTATATACTGGATATATATGATATATATTATATCTAAATCATGAATATAACTCTGGATATAATAGATATTTTACCACATGAACAACTTGTAAATATAAGAAGTTTATTTTTGCTCAAGTACCAAAGAGCGACAAAACAACCTTTATTAACATAAATAATTACATAATGTTCATAACATGGTAATAAGTGATATAAAAGGGATAATGAACTTGAAAAAGGTTCTTAATTAAGTATAAATTAACTCTAGTTTATTATTCAGGAGATTAAAGAACGATCGAGTCAAGTCAGACATGAGTTAAGGGACTTCGTCTCAATCTCCATTCATTGAGGCATATTTTGTTTTATACACAACTTTCTTTTATACAGTGTATAAACCCCTTTGTCTTTTAGGTTTATTCGAAAGGAATATTTTTTATATGAATAGTTTTACTAAATGACAAAAGGGAATGTTTTGTCGTACGTATACAGCGACAACGACTTCTCTGCCGCTGTGACCATTATTTGAGTTCCGGCTTCCTCTACAATCCATAACTTTTTTAAATGAAAAATAAATACCATGTTTTACTGTTCTTTTATTTTAGTATTGAAAATGGTTTTGGATAATGTTTTTATCAATTTGTTATTGATATCTTGTGAATGAAATGTGGAAATTTTATGTTTCCTTTATGCATGTTTTATGTGATACGATTATGTTATGGTTCTTGGGCATTGTTATGAAGACGGGTGGTTCCGTGATAAAATAAGGGCGGGTGATCCTGATATAGCTCTCCAATGCATTGGGTAGTGCGAAGGGCTTAAATGGTAAGGTTTCTATGAAGAGAGTTAGGGAATATACTTTGATGGGTATTCCATACGTAACCATGAGGGTTACTCCCTACGTAATAATGTTATGAGTGCCTCAAGTTACCTTTATGTCTTATGATTTCTATGAGTTATTAATGATTTAATGAGGTACGTTAAATTGCATATGTTTTATGAGTAAATTATGATTTCATTGATTCTTATGTATACAGGGACTAATGTTTTCATTTCGTACTTTTATATCCCTTACTGAGATTTTTATGCTCATCCCAAGATTTTGAAATGTTTTTCACAGGTCAAGGGAAAAGTACATAATTTGTTGATAGTGTCGAGGAAGTGTCACAAAAGAATCTATGTTTTATTTAAAATATGTCTCCTTTGATGGGAAAAAAATAATACTGCCTTTTAGGTAACCGCCTTGTTTAAATGTGGAATGTAATGCATGATTTATGACCTAATTCTCTAAAACTCTAAACCTAAAAAGATCCTCAATGTGTATTCTTGAAATAACACAAGATTAAGTAATGTTTAAGGTTGGGTCCTTATAGTACTAGTCCTTGAGAAGGACCACTATGTCTTTCTGATTAATTCTTATATGGAATATTGACCCACCTCCCTGCAATATGGTAGGGATTAATTTTTGTGTTATGGGGAAAAACTCCATAAATGGATGATGACGATGGTTGACATCATCTGCTTCAAGACCACTAGATGTCACTGACTGGATGATTAGGGGTACTTGTTGAGATGTATAGCCTATCAGAAGGCATCAATGGCCGAAATGGTATCGTGATGATGGTACTCTCAAACCAGTGTATTAGAGATCCAACATCAAATATGCTAGGTTGGTGATGATGTCAATCATGTAGATAAGATCTATCTTAATTAGTAGTTGGGGCATTCATCAATGGTAGCAGGAATGAAACCATTAAATTGACAAGAGTTTTGAAAATGAGTTCCTAAATATATGAAAGAAATGGACAAGAAACCCCTATTAAATTGGAATATTTTTTGATGAATACATGCATGATTTATTTCCTTTTCTAGACCCCTTTTATTGAAATGGGCTTGACATATGGGTATCACTATCAAATTAGTTAAGGATTTACAATGGGTTTTCCATTTTTTATTCCCCTTTGAATCTGTGTTCTGGTTAGGATCACTATCCATAAATGGTTTCTATTGAGGATTTTTTGGAACTGGAAACACACAATGGTTCTATATCCATGGGTACCTTCTTTCTAAAGGCAGATACTAGTTTGGTATTTTGACCCATGATTCTTAAGAAGTCACATTGGTCAAGTGGATGGGTGTTCAGCCTCATCTCACCCTTTTTCGAGGAATTTTTTCCTACTCTGGGACACTCTTATAGATTTAAAAAAATTCATGAATCCTTCATTAATTCCCATGTATGATGTGGGTTTCACTTGAAATTAGTAATCAATTATTAACATATATTGAATTTATAATTATCTTTATATATCTTAGGTTCTTCATTAAAGAAGATATATGTATGTATTTGAGGTTCTCCATCAATGGTATTATCTTATATTCTACTTAGAGATTCTATGTTCATAATTATATTGATACTGTTTTTCTAGCCACATTATAGGGAATTATGATTTTTATTGTCATTCAGGGATAATAAAGTCACTTTGGATTTTATCATTTTCCTAGGAGACATGAGTTGTTTTAATGTTGGGATTGAACACATAGATTTTATTCATTCATATCCTTTTGAAATAGATCATAAACCACATAGTTCAGTTACACTGGATTGGAAACATTATAACTTTTATAGTTGTGTGATGAGGACCAAACCAAATAGTTTAAAATCATGTGGCAAGAACTTCTTGGTGGAATATTACTAGACAACGTTTAATGTGAGATAGACGCGAATCAGTCCAATGAACCTATAAAGGATATGAGTTTCCAAGTTGAATTAAAAACTACTAGGGATATGGAACAGAGAGAAACTTGCTAATTTTGGGTGTTGGGTTTGATGCTCAGGGAAGCTTCTTCCGTATCCTATTTAGATGGGAATTCACACACACATAGTTCGATAATTCTCATATGGGAGTATAGTCCTTTACGAGAAAGATTTTGGGCTTACTCCTAAAGATGATTCCTTGTAAATGGGACCATAAGGGATGTCTCTAATCATGATTGTTTGGGTTTTTTGGGGGCTTATACCCAAGGAGGATGCCCATAGGATGAATTGTGGGGCTTATTTCTAATGATGATGCCCTGGTGAATTTGGGGTTTGATTGGGGCTGAGGAGGATTACCCTTGACCTCATGCCATAGATTGGTATCCTACATACCCTGATTAGATTAGGAATCAGAGTTCTCAAAGTTCATTAGTGTCTCTATCCATAGAGGGAAGAGGTAGATATATTAGCAGATGGGAATACCTGGGACCCAATGGTTGAAATTTCGACGACATGTGGATTATATCGTAATGGATGTTTAGTTGAGAACATTAATTATGAAGGATCCCTATATATCATGACTATTAAAATAATAAGATTTATCATATTTCATTGATTCAGGTGGATTGTGTGGGTTTCATGATCATAATAGACTTCTAAACACACAAGTGTCATAATCGGTGTGGAAAATAAGAGGATGCATAATATTCGTCAAACCACACAATTTTACTTCTCTATTAGTGGAAGAGTTTAGGGTTACAACACTTCATTAGCTACACTTAACATTGTATGTGAGACCTAGGTGAATAAGGAATGAAGGTTAAGGGAGAATAGGTGGAGAGGATAAATACTACAACATCATATAATAAAGGATGTGGGCTTACTCGAGGAGGGATTTTCTTATAAAAATGGACCATGAGGGAATTTTTAAGTCATGGTAGTTTGGGTCTTAACTTGGGTCTAAATCTTAGAGAGGATTCCCGGATTAGTGTAATTATGATTGGGTCTTACTCTTGAGGAGGATTCTCATTGATATTATGAATCCACAACCTTCTCATGGAGGGGGTTCTCTCCACTTATCAGTCATTATGGAGTGTAATCTTTGAATATGAAAATCTGGATTACATCTCCTTCTGGCATGGACACACATCTCTACTCAAACATGAAATTTGTAGTGAATGTGAGGATCACATCAATAATTCTACGTAAAGGCGCACGAAACACATTTTGTGGTTTCAATAATCATATTCAAAGCTTCCTATTCATTTCCTATGTTATAACGATCATATTAAAATATTGCTCTTTGATAATTTAATTATGCTAGATGTTTCCTGTGCTATATTTTATTGAATATAGTGTTCATTTTAAAATAAAATGTAAACTAAATATTGGGGGTATTACATTCTACCCTTCTAACATAAACTGCTTCATCCCATCTTAAATTTTTTTTCTCAACTAAATATTACTTAATAATAAAATTAAAAATATATCTTTTCATGTACTTTAATTTATTGGTTATGACCAGGAAATATATATGCATGTATCATTATAGGACTCATAATTAAAAAAGAGTTTCCAAAAACATACAATGGTATTAGAGTGTTACTTTTCACATAAGGATCAATAAATATTTCTTTAGTACTCTTGAGTTTAATAAATTCATTTTCCATTGGGATATAAAATATGATAAAATTTATGTGCATGAGTTATTACCAATTTATAAGAATAATTTTATCCTTTGACATGAATCATCATTATCATGATTAATTTTTCATTCGCAAAGAACTAAAATTAAATTTTAATTGACTATAAGATCCATAAAATGATGAAAATTTATTCCTACTATATACAACCAAAATGGTTAGAATAAGCTAAAATACTAAATAATATTCATAAAACCTCACTACAGAAATTATAAATTAATCACCAAAGCCTAAAAAATATCACAAAAAATTATAATTAAATAATTTTATAAGTAACTAACCTTAGAACAATTCAAAATTATTCCTGGCCAAATTGGACACTGAAAAATAAAAAATATTGGTCACATATTCTTTTGAGATAAAATAATCATATACATCAAAACAAATTTATTCTATCATAATTTTATGTAATAAAAAATTGTGTGTACAATCATATAATAACAAAAAAATTCTAATCATTCTCACAAATAACCCGAGTCACTAGAAATGCATAATTCAATTATACATTCTTCAAAAAGGTAACTTATCCTTTATTATTAAAATAAAATACTATCTTAGTAAAAAATATTTCTATTTACCATAATCATATATAGTATTAATATAGAGAAATTATTTAAAAATAACGTAAATAACTTAGTTAGTAAAGAAATTGTAAATCCCATGGTTATCAACATGATTAAACTAATATTCCCAAAATGTAATAACCCTTTTATCCAAATTAACTTTAATTATCATATTAAACCTAAGGTTTATCAATAACTTTCAACTTATGTCCACAAAACATAAAATAATTATCCCTAAAATAACATTTTTTAGTAAAAATGTACTAAACAAAAGGGTTGTATTCCCAAAAGTTTCTCCTAAAATATCTTTAATCATATTTAACTCCCATCAAATAAAAACTCAAAAGGGGTATCTATCCATTTATTCTTATAATCAACCTTACAATTTTTATCCCATGAAAATTAATGTTTATTAAACATCACTATTGTATTTAATAGTTTCACATAGGTTATATCCTCTCATTCCCTATAATTGTTCAGAAATAATAATTAAATTAATCTAATTATATACCATGAGAGTTTCTATCCCGGGGTACATTATTAGAGACGCTAATTGTAAATATCCAAACATCTCATTTAGAGATGTCACATGTTTTTAAATTTATATTAATTATAGTACACAAACACATAAATTATTATTATAAAGGTATAGTTATATTTAAAACATTCAACAAAAACACCTTATTTCATGAAATATCTTCAACATCTCCCATAATGATCTTACCAAATAATACTCTTCTTATACACACCCTATTTAAAATATTTATTCGTAACATAGGAAAATTTAACATAATAAAGGGTGATATTATATTTTTAATAATTCTAATAATGATATATATAAACATATCATGAGTTAGAGGGTATCTTAACATCAGAATTACATTTGAAAACCATACCCTTCATATCATAGATCATAAACTTGATTCATGGAATAAATCATGTTGGTACATAATATTTGAATCATAATGGAATAAAAAATGAGTCATGAGAATATAATATTGGTATAAGACATATATTTTTGGTATACACATAATCAATTAAAATTATTTCCTTTTTAGTTAAGGTGTATTGCTACAATTATCAATGTGAAATGGGTTCAGTCCCCAAATCCTTAAAGTAATAAAGGTTCTCTCCCAATAAAATCACAGGGGACAAAGTCCCTTACAGAATTGGGTTCATTCACCAATCCATTCTAGTTTATCCCATGAGATATCAATCTTTATTTAATGCATTGGAGGGTGATATATGTCCCACCCATCACATATTGATAATCATATATGTGTGTTTCATAGGATCATAAAAACACTCATTGTATTATAAAAGAATAAATGAAATGGGTTTCATAAAAAATTCATCATAGCATAACCTATATAAAATAAATAGGTTTAAAAATCATTTCATTCTTTCATTAAAGCATAACCTATAGAAAAAGAAGTGGGTGTCATAAGCATTTTATCATGGTATAACCCATGGAAGAGAAATAGTTTCTATAAACATATTTTCATCATAAAAATAAACCATTTAGTTAAATAATAATAATGGTATCCATGTATAATATCCCAAGTAATGAATATGTAACATTAAATGATTCATCTTATAGTAAAAATGATTTTAAAAGAAAAAACATGGAATGTTTCTTAAGGAAAATATCATTTCTTTGAAAATAATTTTTTAAAAAATAAAATTTTATGAAATATTTTTAAAATAATTTTTGTTAAAGAGAACCTAGAAAAACATATAAATACAAATAAATATATTGGAAAAAAAATCATGTCTTACCCATTAAAATAATGAATCTTTTCTCATTTTCAGTAAAATCCAAACAAACCTTATTTGGAAAAATACTTGAGGATTCATTTCTATTTTATTCAAATAAAGAATTTTTAAATACTTATTTAATAAATCATTTGGGTAATGCTAAAAACATTTTTTGAAAATATTTTTATAAAACATGGTTTGGAAGAAAAGGTGTTTTTTGACCGAAGAGATAAATAAAGAAGATTTCTATTAAAAACATTATTCTAGAATATTGAGTTCTTAAATAGAAGAAAATGAAAGGAAAACATTAATTATATTTAAATAACTTGATAAGAATAAAATATATGAGTTTATTGTGATATATATTATATGATTTCTTCATTGGAATCGTAATCATGAGAAATCTGGTTAATTGATGAGATTGTTATATAAAAGCATTACCACTTTGGAAAATTTGAATCATAATCCTCAGGAATGAACAAAATTAAATGAAAATTATAATATAATTAGGAAAAATAAACTAATTATATAAAAAGTAAAAGGGATATTATATACACCTCATAAATGGTTATTGGTGCATAACATAACATATGTCTTAGTGAAGACAAATTTAGACAAAAATCCTATACTGCATTTGTAAATTTAAAACCATAAACCCCATTAAAGAGGGATAATCATATAGATATTTAAATCCAAATAATTTTTAATATAATAATAATAATATAATACATTAATGATAATTATATACACCACATAAAAGAAACATGTGGGGAATATAGCATGTGTCTTACTGAAAATAAATGTGAGATGAAAATCCCTTAACTTCAGTTTCGAATTCTTTCTTATATATTTGTACATTCTTTATATAAATATAATTTTTTTATAATAATATTAAATAAAAATAATTATATATAGAATTTCATATTTTATTTACTTATGCTCATTAATTAAACATTTATTAAAAATCCCATTTTAAAATCATGTTTTGGGTAATAATTGATTAGTTTTTCCTATATGTTTTTGATTTTTTATTTTTAGTCCTATAACTTTGATCATGGTTCCATAATCTCCATAATTTATTCCACAATATAAATATAATATATATTCATTATATATTTATTTATATAAATCTAAAAAATTTATAGATAGAAAATAAAATACACCATTTATGGAGACAATAGGTCGTTTGTATGCATGAACACTTTTTTTCATTTCCATGATGGATAAAATTAAAGGAAGTAAAATAATATATAATTATTAAAAAATTATTTATATTTTATATATATCATGTATATTCATTAAATTTACTATAATTTCATTCCATGAAAAGAGTTAGTGAAAAATGAATCACATCGCATCTCGATGAGGTAGTCCACCACACACACGAACAACATTATCATATCTTCGGAAGAATGGAATGTAAGAAAATATATATGATTTTATAATTATATTAGTATAATTATATTAAAATATTATATATATATATATAATCTATCCTTATTACCATCTATGTAAAACTGAAATGAAAAACACATCACATCGGTTCATGAGGTGGTAGTCCGCTGTACACATGAGCGACAATACTATTTCCAATGGTTTGGGAGGTAAGAATTTAGATGTTAAATTATAATAAAAATGTTTTAATAATATAATAAATATAATGTATATATAAATTAAATCCATCATTATATCTAGCTGTGATAGGTGGTGATGGAAATCGAATAACACTAGTTTGCGAGGCGGTAGTCCGCCACCCACATGAATGATGATTTTGTATAGCATTTTATAAAAGTAGAGATGGTAGTAAGTCATTAACATAACATTAAAATATATAATTATATTTAAGATATTTAGGTTATTATATTCTCATGGTTTAATAAGAATTGAATGAGGTGGGGGAAGATGTAATATAAAATTCTCGGTTTGGGATGTTACCTATTCTTCAGAACAATTCATTTGGTTTGCACCAAAAGTATTCATAGGTAGTATTTATGAACAAAATAAGGTTTATAGGATGATATGAGAGAATTATTGAATTTATTCTGGTAGATATTTTCTAAAAAAATGGTTTTCAAAGTTGGAAAATGAGAAGAGAGGCTGTGTCCTTTTATAAGTGAAGTGAGTGACACACTTCTAATTTTTGAAAAGAAAAAGGTGTGCCCAAATGTTTTACATCCCAAAAGGATAAAAAATGGCAGGTAATTGATCTATTGATAAAATAATGTCTAAATATGATCATAAAATGGGTTTTATATGTTTCTAGGTCATTTCACCGCTTATCTTTTTAGTTTTACCCCTGGTAAAACCATTTTCTTCTCAACCATTGTAATTAATTTTTTGTGTTTCTGTTATTCATAATGGTAAAAAATAAAGATGATTTTTTATGAAATATTAATTATAATAATTAAAAATATGAAATAAACTTTTCCAAATTCAATTCACAAAAGTGGAAATTATTAATTTAAAATAAATCCCCCAGATGCGATGAAAAAGTAATTTTCTAAAGAGAAAAGATTCAAAATTAGAAAAAGATATTATATAAAACATCAATAAAAAATTTATTCCAATGAACTAAATTATATTAATAGATATAAAATTAAAATAATTTAACTTTGTAAACAATTTTCTAAGAAACTGTTACTTTATACATTCATTAAACAAAAATGACGTTATAAATTAAAACTAGTATTTTACAGTGTTCATAAAAAAATTAATCATTTTAGAAAAAATAAAACCATTAATCCTTTGTTTATTGTGACATGTATATTTAGAAAATAGAAGTTTTTTTAAAATGAAATTTATAAAATTAGAAAAAATTTATTTTAAAATATGTGCACAAAAAAGGGATAATATAGATTGTTATAAAAATATAGTGTTTAAGAATAAAATTGGTTTTATTATTATCTTCTATCAATAAAAAAAGACATGATGAATTTTAAATTTTCAATTAAATATATAATATAGAAAATTCATTAAAATAATTCCATAAATAGTTATTTTATTAATTTATTAAGGTATAGCATGTTTTTATGCATAATAATATATTTTTAGTAAAATATTTCCTTTTGTTTAAAATAGTTTTTATTTTAATTTATAATTAATTATTCACAAAATAATTAATTTAATATAAACATGTAAACCATATATTTTCACAATTTAGTTAATCCTTTTTATACCGACCATTATAAATGCTAGTAGATAAATTCCATATTATATAATATTTTTTAAAAGTATTTTATTTTTGTTTAAACCCAGTGTTGTAAGTAAAACAAGGTGAACTCAGTGTTGTGTGTAAGAAATAAAACCCATAAAATTTATTGTAAATAATAATATATAAAATATTAAAATTATTTGAAAAACTAATTAAAAAATCATGCAGTGTTACATTATACTCCTATTAAAATTAATTACACACTCAAAATTCATCACTTTGGTACCAACAACTGAGGATAATTATGTATCATTTCATCCTCAGTTTCCAATGTAGCATACTCTAGCTAGTGGTTTTCCCTCAAACATTTACTAGGTGAGTGGTCTTGTTTCATATAAATTTATCTATATGAATCAGAATCTCTAATAGTTATTCCTTATATGAAATATTAAGCTCTAGTGGTACAACCATTGAGTTCAGTACTATTGATAGATCAAGTATTTACATCATTATAAGAGATACCTAGAACACATATTGAACCTTATATTGGTTCTATGGAAGCACTAATCAATATGATACCATCCTTATATGATCCATAATATCAAAGGGACCGATATGCATAGGGAATAGTTTTCCCTGATTTCTTCTATAAATAAATTCATAGAAAAACCTTCTAACAGACATTAAATTCAAGATAGAATTGTTGATTATCAACAAAACCATAATATTGAAATTATTCTAATATTATGTTTTTCCGATTAGATCTATTCTTCTCTATCATTTCATCAACTAGATCAGGTACAAATAACATTATTTTTATAACTTTATTCTAATACATTGGTGTTCTACACATGTATTCCTAGAGGGATTCATAAGGATTAATATTAATGCTCGAGTGAAAGTTATTACTGTATAAAAATTAAACTAGAGAAATATTTTGATCCCAAAAAACATTTGAAATACATTGAAAAATATATTATCATATTCTATAGTGTTTAAATTTGTATGACAATCTAACCATCTTTATGGGGATGATGCATATTTCTAAAACATAGCTCTATTTTGAGGGTCTACTGATGAATTATATAGAATATTGATTTAATTATAAAATTACTGTAATATAGAATAAAATACTATAAACCATGTAACCATTATACTTATTTAATGTATATCCCATAAATCATATCCAAATAGAAATATTCTCAGATAGAGGGTAGGCGTTCTAACATCATAAGAAAATCAATTATACCCCATGTAACATTATGCCCTTTAGATGTTTTAGGGAGCCTCATGAAAAAAATATTGATATATTCCCAATTACTTTATGGTATGGATAATTTTAATAACATCATTTTAAAACATTGTCTCTTATCCTTGACTTTCTCACATACTATGCATTGGAATACATATTAATCAATATCTCTCTTTATGTTGTATCATTATAAATAATCCCTCATTGTAGGGATGAGGTAGACACTATACCCTTGTCTTCCATCAGTTGGGGTTCAAACCCTATAGCCTTGTGAGATGCAATATGTTGTTTCTTGGCTTGTAGGTTATCCTTTTTCCAAAACTATAATAATAAAAATGTTCAAAAATTTAAATACCCCATAATTACCTCAAAATAAAAGTTAAGAAAAAACTTAATGGAAACCAATATCTTTAGATATATGTTCATAAAAAGTAACTCCTCCTCCAATAAAGTTTTGACTAAAACATATACAAAACTAAAGGGTTGTATTACCATAATTTCCTCTCAAAATATCATTAATCTTGATAAACTCGTATCACAGAAAAACTCAAAATGGGTGTATAAGACATTGAAATTATAGTTAACCATAAAATCATAAGCTCACGATGGTATCCATAAGTCATAATTTATTCATGCGTAGAGACATATATTCTTCTAAAACCTAAAAATCTTATATTTTTATAGATTATTATATCTAAAATACCATTTATAAAATGCTTCCTCAATATAATTCATGAATAAAAATACATACAAACTTTAATCATTTGGCTTCATCAATTGAAATAAAATATTTATTTCCAAGTTCTAGGGGCTGACCCATAGTATATATAATTGACTTGGATAATTCCCAAGATCCCCACATATAATACATTGATTTCCTAAGAAACTCTATACTTTATAACCATTATTTACTAATAGAAAAATCCCTTTGAGGTATTTTTTATATTCTCATTCCCACCTTATTGACTTTTATAAAGTTGAATATTATTTCTTATAGGTTATTTTACACAATAATTTTCATAAAATCCATTTTTCATTTATTTGATTCAATAGTAAACTTAGTGAATTTTACATTCTTAATCATATATCGTGATAGTTTATTAAGAATAATCATAATAACTTTCTCACAATCATAATCCAATTGGGTTTCTCATAATAACTAAATTTTCAACCACATTTAGTGCAAAGATGATTCCTATTGGTTCCAACCAATGACTAAAACTACAAATAATAGTATTAGAAATAATAATCATCCTAGGAAACCACATAATTATAAAAAAACTTATAGGTTTTCTAAATAAGGACACATTCCTTTAAATATATTACACCTTAGGCTTAACCTAGGTAATAGATGGTCATTATTTAAATACTTCATGAGGGTTTATAAATATTTTGTTAATTTCAAAAGTGTATTCCTCAGGAGTATGAAACCTGGTGTATAGAAAGGAAAGTTTTCATATACCAGGTGATGATTGAGTCCAACTAAATGTTCCCTTTTCAGAGTTATTATCTCTTGGTACCTTTCTTCAAGATCCAAATCCACTTATAGTATAAAGATATTGATGTAATTACTTAGAAAAGACTATCTATATCCTTTACCAAAATTTTAGGTCATTTTATGATACTATGACTCATCCTTAGACATATCCTTAGTCATATCCCTCTACATATCCTTGGAAATATACCGAGGTATATCACTACTATTTTTTCATTATATTTTCTAGATGTTAGCTAAACATATCCTATGATACTAACTCTAAATACCCAAACACCTTATACATAGATATTATATATGTTTTGATAAATATTCATTACATTACACAAAGAGACACATGAGGACCATAAAGGTATAATTCCTTTGGAAAGATGGAAAAAAAATTCTATTTCATAAAAGATCATGAAAGTATAGAATATAGATCTTCCCACATATCACTATTATTACGAAATAAACTAATTAAAAAATTTATTCATAACATGGGGAAAGGAAACATAAGAAAGGGTGAGCCTTGATGCTAATTGAGGGTAAACAAGGGAGAAATCAATATATTAGGAGCATAAGGGTCTGAGATAAACATTTTAAAACCATAACATGTATATCATAGATCATAAACTAGGGTCATGGAATAATTCAGGGTGGTTTATAAGACATGAATCATAATATAATCAAATAAATTGATACATGAAATCATAACATTGTCATAATACATGGATTTTTGGTATAGTCATAAGAATATAAAATTATTTCCTTATTAGTCGAGGATCATTTCTTAAAATGTTATAGTGTAATGCGTTTACTCACAAAACCATCATAATAATAAATATTCACTCCCAAGAATATCATATTGGACCAAGTCCCTCACTGAACTAGGTTAACTCCATATTCTAGTCTATTTTATCTAATAATATATCAATTTTTACCTAATTCATTGGAGGGAGATATAGGTACCACACATCACATAATAAATATCATATATATGTGTGCCAAAATATCATAAAACATTCATCATATAAGAACCCATGAAATGAAATGTGTTTCATAAACATTTCATTATAATATTACAAAAGTAAAATTAATATGTTTTATAATACTTTAATCATATCGTTGAAGAATAACCCAATGAAAAAAGAAGTATCTTTCATAAGTATTTTACCATTTTATAACAATGGAAGGGGAATCAGTTTCATAAATATATTTTCAACATAAAAATAAACAACTCAAAAAAAGAATAATAATTATATCCTTGGATCATATCCCACTTGGCCTTCAGACTATGTAATGTGTCTCCCTTTACCCAGTTAAAGAGGTATTTTCTTTGCTTTAATAATAAATGGGGCTTCGGCCCCAACCTTTAAAAAAAACATCAAAGGATTACAAATTAAATTGAAAATTATTTTGGAAGAAGATTCACGAAGAACATTTCTTTAAGAAAATATTATTTCTTTAAAAATATTTTTTCAAAATTAAAATTTCATAAAATATTTTTTAAATCATTTTATTTGAAAATAAATTTGAAAATCATATAAGGGAATCACTAATTCAAATAATTATTTTGGAAACATTTCTTTTATGCCATAGTTGCTAAAATGATGATTCCTTTAGATTTTCAGTAAAATCCAAATGAGCCTTGTCTGGAAAAAGACATGAAGATTATTTTAAAAACACATTGTAAAATGTAAAACATGGATAGGCATGTATTTAATATATAATTTGGATAATGTAATAAAAATTTAAAGAATTTTTATAAAACATGGTTTTTGAAGAAAAAGGGTTTATTCAGTCGGAGGGAAAAATAAATATTTTTTAAACACATTAATTTGATATCATGAGTGCGTAAACATATAAAAAAGAATGGAAAAATATATTATTTATAAAAAATAATAGGATAAGAAAATTAATGATATTATTTATAGATATATCATATTAATTAATCACTAGAACTATAATAATGAGAAATCTTGATAACCGACGAGATTATAACATAAAACCCTTACCACTTTGGTAACATTAAGTCATATGTCCCATGAAATAATAATGTTAAATGAGAATTATAATATAATTAGTATAAATAAATTCATGATATTACATGTATAAGAAGATATATATATATATATTATAAAATAATATTAGTGCATAATGTATCTTATGTCTCAAAGAAGAAAAATTGAGACAAAAATCCCCTACAACATTGATAAATTAGAAATAATAAACCACATGATAGAGAAATTATCATACATATATGTAAATAAAAATAGTTTTTAGTATAAGATTCATAAAAAAAATCATTTTCAGTATATATGCCCCATACAATAAACACATGGTGAATATGGAATGTGTCTCACCTAAAATTAATGTGAGATGGGAATCCCTTACCTTGAGTATCGATGTCTTTCATACACATTCAAACATACTTTATAATAAATATAATTTTATTATACATATATTAAATAACCAAAATTATATATATATTATCATATATTATTTACTTACGACCTTTTATTACCTTTTTATTAACAATTCCTTTTTAAAATCATGTTCAGGTAACAACTACTTTGTTTTTTATGTATGTTTTGATTTTTTATTTTCATCCCTCTTAATTTTACCATGGTTCCATAATATATATAATTTAAATAATGATATAAATATCATATATATTCATTATATATTTATTTATTTTAATCCATAAAATTTAGAGATAGAAAATGAAATAGATCATTCATGGAGGCAGTGGGTCGTACATATGCATGAATGCTATTTCTATTTTAAAGACGAATGAACAGAATAACAGTATATAATATATTAACACTAAATGATCATTTTTATTTAATATATATAACATAAATTAATTAAATTTACCCTAATTACCTTCCACAAAAAATAAATAGTAAAAAATGTATCGCATGGCTTCGTGAGGTGGTGGTCTGTCGTACAGACGAACAATGTTATCGTATCCCCCCACAAAAATGGAAAGTAAGAAGGTATATATGATATAATAATCCTAGAAGTATAATTATATTACAAATATTATATATATTCATTTAATCTATCCTTATTACCCTTTTATTAAAACATAAATGAAAAACACATCATAACGGTTCGTGGGGCTATAACACTCCATACACTCGAGCGACAATATTTTTTTAGAATGGGTTGAGTGGTAAGAAGGAAGACTTGTTATTAAAATTATATAGGTATTATAATTTAATAAATATTAAATATAAATATTAAATATATCATCATATATTTCCATGAGTTGTGGTGATGGAAAATTAATAACAACGGTTCGTAAGGTGGTATCTTGTTGTTTACATGAATGATGATTTCGTGCCCCATTATTTGAAGTAGAGATAGTTGTAGTAATTTTTTTAATATATTGACATATTATTATATGTAATATAACTATTTTATTATATAATAATGGTTTAATAATACTATTAGGAGGAGGGGGAATAAATAAAAAATGCTTGGTTAGGGACGTTGCCTCTTCTCTGGACAACTTTTTTTTGTTTACACCAAAATCCTTCCAATTATTGATTTATAAAAAAATATGGATTTTATGATAATATGATTTAATTAAGGTTGTTTTTGGGTATATATTTTATGAACCAATATGTTTTGGAAGTGTGAAGAGGAGAAGAGTGGGGGGGGCCTTTCCTAAGTGATATTAGTGGCACACTTTTATATTTTGAAATGAAAAGGGTGTCCCTATGTTTTTAACATTCCAAAAGTATCAAAAAACTATAAATTATAGAACCTTATTGGTTATATGGTATAAATATTTACATAAATTTGGATTTGTACATGTTTCTAGTTCCTTTTACCACTTATATATTTAGTTTAACCCCAGGTAAAGACATTTCCACCATAAAAACAATAAAAAAATTTTATTTTTTTTATTATACATAATGGTAAAAATTTATACTTATTATAAAATATAAATTATTATTATTACAAATATTAAATCCATTTTTTTAAATTCCATTCAAAAAAATGAAATATTTTAATTTTCATTTAATCCTATGAGCACGACCAAAAAATGGTTTTAATGAAAGAAAAGATTCAAAAGATTAAACAATTTTTATATCACAATTCAATATAAAATTTATTTCAATGACCTAAATTAGATTAATACATATAAAATGTAAATTTTTCTATGTTTAAACTATTTTACAATAAAATTCATCCTTCTAAATTCTTTAAATGAAAAGAAAATTTAGAATAAAATCCAGTATTTTTCACTATCTTCGAAAAATTAATATTTTTTTAGAAAATTAAAGAAATTCACTATAATATTATTTTGAATTTTATATTTAACAAATTAAGATGATTTTTTCAAAAAAAATTATTAAATTATCAAAAATTTCTTTTAAAATAATTACAAAAATGGAGACAACTGGTTTTTATAAAAATTTAGGTTTTAATATAAATATGGATTTATTATTATTTCTTTTATATCGAAAAGATATGATGAATATTAGAAATTGTATTAAATATATAATATATGAATTTAGTTAAAATAATACACCAAAAAATTTACCTATTTAATTTATTATGGTAATACATATTTGTTTTCATAAAAATAGTTTTTCAGGAAAATATTTCCACTATTTATTTTCACATATAATTAATTGGTAACCAAAGAATTTATTTTATAAAAAATTTCAAACCATAATTTTTCATAATTTAGTTAATCCGGTTTATACCTTCCATTCTAATAGATATTCCATAAATATCACATTTTATAATAATTTTTAATATTATGTCACTTTTCGTTTAAACTTAATGTTGCATGTAATGAAAGCTAAAGTCATTAGTTCAACAACAAAAAATATAAAAAAATAATTATTTTTGGAAAATAATATTTCGCGAAATCTTATGGTGTTACAATCATCATGCACTAGTGTTGAACGAGTTAGTACCTAATCCACCCCATTCAGAGTTGTCAACTCTCGGCGCCTCTTTTATATAACAGGATCTGCTTCCTAGTATCCAGATAAGGTTTTATTTTCTATTCAAACCACATAATCTCTATTTTACCCATGTTTTATGATATTACCCTATACATACACTTATTCATAGAATGTATCATGGGCTTATAATCTATAAACTATGTTTTCCTATATCTAGTTCTCAATGGCCTTACTAAACTTCCATTGATACCAACTATAACACCCCAACTCCATTAAACATGAGTTAGAGGATATTTTACTATATTGGAATAAAATACATAGGGTTTAATCCCTAAGGATCTAATAGTTTAGTAGTCTTAAGTGACTAAATAATTACATGATTCTAAAATTACACTTCAAAATATGAATTAAATCTTCAAATTCTTGTGAGATTGTTAATATTTTTTCTAGTATATCCAAGAATTCACTAAAATATCCATTATTGGTATCTTGGGGAATGGAAAATATAGTAAAGTGTGAGATTAGATTCTTAGTAATAGAATGTGTACTACATCAGCTATCACTGAGTAAACACAGAATGATTAATAAGTAAGAGATAAAAAATATTAAAATATTCCATAAAACTAATATGAAAAGGGAAATATATCCTTGGATAATATAGGTATAATGACCCATGATTACCATTAATGGATATTACATTTTTTTATGAATATTAAACATGTTAAAAAAATAAATTCTTGAGGACCATAATAGTTTGTGTCTTTGGAAACATTGAACACAATCATCTAACTTGGGGAAATATTATCACTGTTTCCCAAAAATATCTTCTCATTGAATACTTATACTTAAAACCATTCTTTAAAACCTAAGGAGAGTATCATTAGAATGTGTGATATTAAATTCATAGAAAGGGTAAATAAAGGATATATGTAATCCTGACATGAGCATAAGTGTATGAGAACAAGAGAATAACATTTGAAGATTATACCCTGAATATCAAAGGTCATAAAAATGAGTCAAGTAATAAATATTAAAATTTCATAAGACATGAATCATAATTTAATCAAGAGTTTAATATATGATAGGAAAATATAGTAATAAGACACTAAATTGTTTGAATACACATAAGCATAGAAAATCTTATGTCAATGCTATCTGCCAAGTCCTTCATAATATGTTAGTCTTAAGCTAATCACATGTGTACGAATTAGACCCATGGTTTTTATTTTATTGTAATGTAATTTGATTTTTTTGTCAATATACATTTGGTTGATCAAATATTTTTCAAGAAAAGTGATCTTATAGTATAAGATGACAATAATATTGAAGCTGGCATCATTTCCTAGTGTGTGATAAATTTTTGGGGCTCAAAATCTAGAGGGAGGGATAACGATGTGAATGGTTGTTTTATGGAATCAAATCAGCCTAAATATTGTAAAGGAATGGCTTTCAAAATGTCTGGGATGAGGTTCTAGAATATTTTTAGCATCATGAATAGAGATGGCGTTCTATGAAATTATAAGAAGTAGAGAATCATGACTACACGATGTGTTGACGGTGATCTTCATGACTACAACAAATTTCACAGGAGCTTCACGAATGGATGATTCCCAAGAAGGCGTTTTTTTAAGATCTGGAAAATTCTATTGAGGTAGTGGGGAATCATGACTGGATTAGCCTATAAAGATAAGGCTACCCCCACTTCATATCATGCCAATTATTTCAAGGAAAATTTAGAATCACTCTGATTTCATGAAGGAAAGGGTGGTCCACGAATTTTGGTTTCCATGCGAGCATGAGCATTGTGAAAAGGCTACTTAAGTCTTCAAAATTGACAATGGCACTGATTAATTGGTGCTTAAAAATTATTATGTATTCTATGTTGGTTTAGTGAGCATCGTGAAGGGAATTTGTTCCATGAAGGCAGTGTTCTTGACAAAGGAGTGAGCATCACAAAAGGTAGTTTTGAACATCATTTTTTAGTAAATAGTGCTTTAAATGTACAAAACAATAGACCTATGGTGTATAAATAGACTAATTCTAGTCAAGTATAAAGACAATAACTTCAATCTACAAAATAACTTGACTTTCCAATAAACTGAGCAAGACTTCTCCTAAGGCAGTGACCTAAGGTGAGTGGTCAGAAGCGTTTTGAGGGATGCAATGTCTGATCCCTAAAATATTGTAAAGGTTCTGTGTCTAGAACTTCATGACTGTGTCTAAACTCCTTTATTCAACATCTAGTGAATATTAGTGGACTAAGGTATTTTTGAAACATTTTCGGTGTATAACCTTTATACCATCCCTTAGTGGTGAACAAATTAAAATTATTATGTTTTCTCTCTACATGTGAATGTTTTAATTATTTAACATTACCATTAGACAGTTTTAATTGTTTTCTACCAATGTGGGAACAAGAATGGTCACATTATAAGAATATTTGGAACCCTCATTCTCCCCTCACCATTTAGGGTTTTTTAGTGTTCTTTAGTACATACTTATTTCATAGGCTAAAAAACCATGTACCCTCTTTTTTTGGGTTGGTATACAACATGTGAACCTACATATTTTTGGGATTGTTCTCCAACCCATGTACCCTATTATTTTTAGGCTTGGGCTATAACCCATGTACCCTCTTTATTTTGGGATTGGGATACAACCCATATACCCTATTGTTTTTGGTCTTGGTGTACAACCCATGTAACCATGGAGCTCATATACTATTTATTACTACCCAATGAATTATAGGGAGATATAGGTCCCACATTTCACATAATGAAATCATGCATACATATTCCATAATATAATAAAACATTCATCATATCATGACCCATAATAAGAGTTGGCTTTCATAAATATCATATCATAACCCATGAAATGAATTGGGTTTCATAAAAATTTCATCATGTCATAACCTATGGAAAGATATAGGTTTTATAATAATTTTTTCCTAGAATAAACGATTAATGGAATCATGTTTCATAATAATTTATCATGATATAATCCATGACCGATAAATGGCTTTCACGTCAATATCTTTAAAACATGACTTAAACATTAAAATGAAACATGTTCCATAAACATTGTTCCATCAAAAAATAAACCATTCAGAGAAATAATATTAATGGTATCATTAGATCATATCCCTATAAAATTATTATTATATCAATTGATGTCATCTTAAATGGAGAAGGCATTCGCAATATCACTTTAAATAGTTTTGATGAAAAATAAAATTTCTATGAAAATCAAATAAAATGTTCAAAATAATTTTCTCTAAAAAAGACATTGAAAAAATAAAAATTAACATATAAAAATTAGTTAAAAATTTCCTTAATAAAAATATCCTTTCGACTTTGAAAAAAAATTAAAACATAAAACATTTTAAAAACCATTATCTTTAAAAATAACCTTGAAAACATATAAATTAATCTTTTAAAACTATTTTAAACACTCTAAAACCTAAATTTTTTCCTAAAAACCATTTTCCCTTAAAATGAACATAAGATATAATTTAAAAACATTTTTAATATATTTTTACAAGACATGTTTTTTGGATAAAAATAATTTCTGACCGAACAAGGAAATAAAGTTGGATTTTTCCAAAAACAATTTATTGATAATATAAAGTAAGGAAGATTGTAGAAATGGTATAATTATATTAATATATCATGAATAAATATAAGATATCTAAATTAATGTTTTTATTTAGATTTGATTCATAATATTTCATCAATGGAAGCATAATCATAAATAATCTCGATAAACAATGAGATTGTTGTAACAAACTATTACCACTTTGGTAACTTAAAATCACAATCCTTAGGACTGAATATCATTAATTAAGCTTATATTATCATTAAAAAATTAATATTCATGATACATCATTTCATGTGGTAGTATATATACATTATAAAATAATATAGGTGAATAACAAAACATGTGTCCCAAAAAGGAAAATTGAGAAAAAAAACACCATAATAATTTTATTACTTTTAAACCATAAACCACATGAAATAGATTTAATAAAATGGATATGTAAATACACATAAATTTAAAGAATAATAATCATATAATACATTAATGGGTATCAAATATACCACACAAAATAAAGTAGTGGTGAATAAGGCATAAGTCTCACAGAAATAAAAGTAAGACAATGAATCCCCTTACAACTTGAGTAAATTTTTAATCATGATGAATATTAAATAATAAAATAAATTGAAACATTTTATTTAATTAAATAAAGTAAATTCATTATATAACATGTCATAGGTCATTATATACACCACAAAACAAGAATAAGTGGTGAATATAACATATATCACTTAGAAATAAAAGTGATATGAGAAAACCCTTACCTTAAATATTTACTTTCATCATAAACATTAAAAAATACTTTATAATAAGTAAAAGTTTATTATAAATATAAAATATAACCATATATTTATATCTAATACCATATATGATTTTATTTTGACTTTTTATTACCCTTTTATTAAAAATTCAATGTTAATGTTACGTTTCGGGTAATATCTGCTTTGTTTTTCATATAGGTCTTGAATTATAATTATTGATAATCTTACATAGATAATGATTTAATTATTTATAGAATTTAAAATATATATAAATATCATATATATTTAGTATATAATTATTTATTATAATCTAAAATATATACAGATATGAAATGGAATACACTATTCATAGAGACGATAGGTCGTACGTATGCATGGATCTTCTTTATATTTTTTATTGTACTGATAGAAAGAAAGTAATTTTTATATAAATTATCATTAAATTAAAATTATTATTTCATAAATATTTTTTTAATTCATGAAACACGTCTTTGATACATTTCATGTATAGTGTGAACGAATCACATCGCTTTGAAGAGGTGGTAGTCCACACGCCCACTAACGAAGATATCTTATTTATAAAAAAAAATTGGAAGCATGAAGGTTTGTTTTATATAGTAATTAAAAAAAGAATAATTAAATCATGAATATCATATATATCATATAAAAATGTTACTTCCATCATAATTCCTAACCAATATATGTAGTAAAGTAAAAATGAATGATATCATTTCACGAGGTGGTATTCTGTCATACACACAAAAAATATTTTTGTTACCCATTGTATTGAAGTGTGTATAAGTTTAGGTCGAACCCATAGAATAAAAAGATCTATGTAAATGTAAGATAAGTATGTTATTATATGAACGTGAATTAATTTTTATATTGGAGGGGTTGATTTGTTTTAAATAATAAAAGGTAAACACTATTGGAATGTCATCATTACCTCATGAGCATAAAAATTGACACATAATAGATTAAAGGGGAATTATGGTCTATCAAAAATCTCCACCCCCAAAAAATAAGTTTACTTTTATAATTTTGTTCCTTAACTTCTAAGTTTCCACACTTTTATGATTTTTGTGTTTAATGAGGATTCTATTTTTCTGACATAAGAAATTTCACCATTAAGAATAAATTAAAGTTATATTTATTAGAAAAATATTGAACCATTTAGTAATAAATATTATAAATAATTTTTTTTAAAAAAATCACATATCTACTAAAAATTAATTTTTAAAAATGCGTTTGTAATGCGTAAAAACACTACTTTAACCTGAACCATGCTAACAATGTTGTTAAAATTTAAAGGTTAATGTGTACATTATAAAAGATCAATTGGAAAATTAATATATCATATTTTATATTTATTAAAATTTTAAAATAATTTGGAAGATTATAATTTTTTATTACATTTTAAATCTGTTAATAAAATATTATTTATTATAAATTTAAATTAATGTTAATTTTGACAGTTAATTAAAATTTAAAAAATTTAAAGATCAAGATGGAATTTTAATATATTAGGTTCACTTTTATTTAATATGATACATTCCTAAAAGAATTAAATAAAATAATTAAATCAATTTTCTTTACATTCAATATTGTTAATATCATTTATTTTTTTAATTATTAACTAAACAATTATGGAATTTGGAATTAATTAAGTAGTTATTATAAATAATTCAACTCTAAAATTAAATATAAATTATTATGATGAAATAATATCATTTAACTTTTTAAATTTATATTTAAAAGAAAACTAATGGGGGTTTTGGTCATATCTCAAGGCTTTATAAATGTTAATAGCAAGGAAGGTTCTTTTATTGTCTTTTTTCCTTACATAACTTATTATATTGGTCAAATTCACTGAATTGTGTTATAATAACTCATGATATTATAAAAATAGTGTATATGGATGAAATATGGGTATAAAATTAATTTTTGACAAGTTTCTAGGTTTTTTATTCTTGTGATTAATGTTTTTCCACTATGCAAACAAATTGTTTGCATTAATCAAGGTAATTAATTTTAATTAATTTTAATAATATTTATTTTATAAAAAATAATTTGACCTTCATAAAAATTATAAATTATTATTAATAGAAATATTGAATCCATTTTTTCAAATTACCAACACATAAGTGGTAGAAATTAATTTAAAATTAACCCCACAAACGTGTTATAATTTTTTTAACTCATGAAATTTCATTTCTTATAAAACCGAATCATAAAAATGAATACTAAAACTTTTATTTGAATAGGAAATATTGATACATAATAGTTACCCAAAGTAACTCATAACTAGGTTTCCAAATAGAATAACATAGGTGTAAAATTAAAACATGGGCATGGAAGAGAAATCTAACTATCTTATTCTAATAGAGAGTGATAGAGAAGTTTTTTAGGAGAATGTTAATGGATAAAAAACCATAACGCAAGTAATCTTGAAAAAGGTCATAGATATCATCAAACATGATGACAACATGACAACTTTTTATTTCAAGACCCTTTTCCTTATTATTGAAGAATCTTCTTGAGAGGTTATACTTACTTAATTTTTGAAAAATATAACCATATGTTGTTCTTTGATCAATTTCCACTTTATCTCTTATTGTAAGAAATAAAGGTGAATTTTTCATTCCTAAAGAATTATCAGATCATGAGATCTATAATTAGAATGATAGGTTATTCTTTCTATCTTTAGTTAACCTCACAAAACATTTTCTTGCACAGGTTATCCAATTTGAAATAAATACACATATAGAGAGAGAATAAATTATTCCTTAAAACCTCACCTAAAGTTTAACATTAAA
This sequence comes from Viscum album, assembly GCA_963277665.1. Lineage (NCBI taxonomy): Eukaryota > Viridiplantae > Streptophyta > Magnoliopsida > Santalales > Viscaceae > Viscum > Viscum album. The sequence continues at coordinate 1,161,559,003 of OY728145.1, forward strand.
CATTTTATAAATGGTTAACCTTATAACCCTTTATAAAGATAAAGTTCTAAAACTTTAGAAAAAAGGTCACTAAATTTCTCAAAAAAAAACATAGCATTGATCCCTTATATATCAAGAAGTATCTCTTTGTTTTCAAATACCAAACATGTGAATATAATCATCATGTATTCTCTTGAAACATGTTAATGACCATAATTACCACAAATTCTTATTAAGAAAACATGTGCTTTATAATTATTTACATAAAACATATATTATTTGATATATTCCTTAAATCCAAAAATGTTGTAAACTCCATTCATGATATCATAAACCACTTTGTAAGTAAATTATTAATCAGTTATAATTTAATAAGTATCATCTAACATACTTATTCATATCCAAAATATCTTTATCCAATCATCATTATCTCATCATTACAAACATATTAAGGGTTATATTTCCTTTAATATTTTTTTCCTGTGAAAATCACCCTACCATTAACTAACTTTTCTAGTCCATCAAAACTATTCAACGTATACTTTTAATCCTTAAAGGAAAAAATCTACTAACAATACTTTAATATTTCATGATTCTTATAATATAATCTTTTAAGTATAAAACATATAAACTTAAATAATCCAACATTATTCTTAAACCATTAACAAGGATTTAGCATCTTATTCCTTAATACCCATTTACTAGAAAAGGGAATAGGAATCATGTCTTATGCTTTTACAACATAAATCTTATCATAATTATACTATTTAATATAAAAAATACTATTAGAATATCCCATACCTTTCACATATTGTTTTTGGTATCGTTATCCTCAATAGTATAACAAATACTCATACAAACTTCTTGATTCTCTTTATGGTATTATTACCTATAAAATTGATTTTTATGATGCATATACATTCCAGATTTGAAAAATTCAATGTTAACTTAGTTCCTTCTAGTTCCCGCTATTGACTAGGACCAGAAATAATGGTTTGAGAAACACTTATCAAAGAAGAAAACCACATAATCATGAAAAATTACTTATAGGATGCCTAAACCATGAAACCTATATTAAAATCTCTAACACTTTAGGATTATCCTTAGAGAAATCCATAGAAATATACTTATAAATATCCATAGGGATCTCTCTAAAGGTTTCTCAACCTAGTTTCTAATGGTTGACTAAACATTTCCTATAATACCAACTATAATGACCCGAGCTGAACATTCTTGGATATTACATCATTTCAGATGAATATACAGCACAGTAAAAAATTACATGCCTGATGACCAAAGTATTTTAAATTCTTTGCGAATAAGGAACACAATCCTCTAACTTGGTGGAAGATCTTCAATGTTTTTGATAAAGATCTTCCCCTTTTTAACTTTTACTTAAAATATTTTTTCAAAATCTGGGGAAAAGAAGAAAATAAAGGGTGAGATATGATTCTAGGTATGGGTATATAAAAGAGGTATATAAGCATAACATGATTATAAGGGTACGAGAACATGAGAATAAATTGTGAATATTATACCCTAAATATCAAAGATCATAGACATGTGTTATGGTATAAATGTTTATAGTTCAAAAAAAATTAATAAAAAGGGAATCTATAACATAATATATTACTGGATTTCATAGGAATAAGACATATAATTTATGGTATACACATAAGCATAAAAGAATTATTTCAAGGATACCTACCAAGACCTTCTTAACATGTTAGGCTTCAGATAGTCACATGTGTAACTCCTTCTATCTTGGGCTAACAAAATGTGTACCCTATTATTTTCAGGCTTGTTCTACAACCTATATACCCACTTTGTTTGTCTTGGGATACAACCCATGTACCCTATTACTTTCAGGTTTGGGCTAAAACCTATTTACCCTTTTTTCCCTTGAGCTAAAACCCTAGTACCACTTGTTTTCGGTATTGGGAAACAACCCATGTATCCTTTGAAATCATATACCATTTATCATTAACCAATTCATTAGAGGGAGATATAATTACCACCCATAAAATAATGAAATCATATATACATGTTCCATAATATAATAAAATATTCATCAAATCATGACCCATAAAAAGAGTTGGATTTTATAAACATCAGATCGTAATTCATAAAATGAAATGGGTATTAGAAACATGTAATCATATCATAACATATGGAAAATAGATTGGGTTAAAAATAATTTCATCACATAATAAGGGTATAGGTTTCTTTAATTATTTATCATGATATAACCCATGGAAGAGAAATGGGTTTCATGTCAATATTTTTGAAACCTGATTTACTCATGGAAAATAAAAGGGTTACATAAACATCAAGCCATCATAAGATTAAAAATTAATAGAAATAATATTAATGACATCCTTTGATCATATACCTATTAAATCATAACTATATCTAAGGATTTCATCTTATATGGAAAATGATTTTTAAGGATCATGTGGAATATTTATTAATGAAAATTAACATTATTTGAAAATAATATAACATTTTCAAAATCAATTTATTTTAAAACTGAATTGAGAACTTATGAATTAATCTTTAAAAATAATTTTTAACATTTCTTAAGAAAAATTACCTTTCCACCTTATTTTTTTTAAAACATAAAACATTTGAAACCCATTTTATTTGTAAATAACATTGAAAACATATAAATGAAGAATTTAAAGTTATTTTAAAAACATTAAAACATTAAAAATTTACTTGAAATAATTTTAATTAAAAATTCAATTAATATATCGTTTAAAAAAATTAAACCATCTTTAGAAAACATGGTTTGTGAATAAAATATATTTTCGACTGAAGAGAGAAATAAATCAGGTATTCATAAAAACATTTTCTTAATCATATTATGTACCAAAGAGTGGGAAAATGGAACCATTATATGAATATATAATTAATAAACATTTGAGAATAAAATTAACTGTAGTTCTTGGGATATGAATCCAAAGATATCTTCAATGGAAGTATAATCATAAGTAATCTGGATAAATGAAAAGAGTGTGGTAATAAACTCCTACCACTTTGGTAACATTAAATCCTAGTAATCATGAAAGAATAACATTACATGAATCTTATAATATCATGAAAATAAAAATATTAATGATGTAACATTTCAATTTTTGTTATATACACCTTGTAAAATAATATAGGTGAATAACAAAATATGAGTCTCAAGGAAATAAAATTGAGACAAAACTACCTTACTGATTTAGTATCTTTTGAACAATAAACCCCATGAAAGATATATCATAAAATGGATATGTAAATAAAAAATAAAAATAATAAAAATAATTATATAATGCATTCAAGTGTAGTACGTACACCACACAAAATAAACAAGTGGTGAATAAAAAATAAGTTTAGCAGAAATAAAAGTGAGACTAGAAATCGCCTTACTACTTGTGTATCTTTTAAATTATGACTTCCATGAAATAATAAAATAAATAAGAACCTTTATGATAAATAAATTAATTAAATTCATGATATATCATGTCATATGGAAGTATATACACCAAAAAATAGGATTCAGGGGCGAATATATTATATATCTAACAAAAATAAATGTGAGATGAGAAAACGCTTACCTTATGTATTTCGTTTCTTGGTACTCATTAAAACTACCTAAATAATAAATATAATTTTATTATAAATCTAAAAAATAATCATATACTTATATATAATAAGATATATTATTTTATTATGACTTTATATTGCCCATTTATTAACAATCCCATGTTAATGTTACGTTTTAGGTAACATTCTCTTTGTTTTTCACATATATTTGACTTGTTATTCTTGATATTATTACTTAGATAATGATTTACATATTTATAGAATCTAAAATATTATATAAATATAATATATATTCATTATATAAGTATTTATAATAAAATATAAAATATATAAATTTGAAATTGAATACACCATTCATGGAGAAGGTAGGTCATACGTACACATGAACATTATTTCTATTTTCTTATCGTATTGAAAGAAAGAAAGTAAATGAAATATATATATATAAATTATCATTATAGTATAATTATTATTTAATACATATCATAAACATTTACTAAACCCATCATTAATACATTTTATACAATGTGTAAACAAATCACATCGCTTTGAGGAGGCGGTAGTCTACACATCCACAAACAAATTTATTATATTTGAATAAAATAGAGAAAATTAAGATTTGAATTATATAATAATTAAAGAAGAATAAATATATAATAAATATATAATAAAATTATATAATATAAAAATGGTATTTCTATAATAATATACAACCATGAGTGGTGGTAAAAGAGAAACAAACAACGTCAATTCATGAGGTGTTAGTCCGCAGTACAGACGAACGGTATGTTCGTTGACCATTTTATAGAAGTGTATGTAGGTGTTGGTATAACCGTTATAATATAGATATATTATTATATTGATAATACTATTGTTATTATATAATAATGAATAATAATAAGGTATGTGGTGGATAAATAAAATCAAACAAAAGTGCTCGTTGAAAGATGTTACCTCTTTTTTGGAAACTTCTTTTGGTTTTCCCCAAAGGGGTTACTTGGTTTGATATATTCCCACATTTAGGCCTATATGATTATGGGATTGAATTTGGGAGTTTATCTATGAAGGTTTTGGATGTAAAGCCCCGACCCCAGAAGACCAGAGTCAGTGCATTGTTACGTATCTTTAGAATGATCACAAAAGATCAAGTCTCGAAAGACCGATTAGTTTAGTAGCCTTAGAAGCACTAGATACATTCATAAGATTTACATTATATCATAAAGTGAAATAATACAACAATATCTTGTATCCATATACCACACTCATATCCCCTCATACTATCCATGCAGGTCATTCATAAAATACTTCTTCACATCCTTGGAAAAATAATACATATAAAGGGGTTAGCTCAAATGCCCAGTAAGGATAACAATGTACCAAAAACTTTCATAAATAAGAATAATCATTTAAGACAATGTATAACTAAAACAAAAGCCTTTTAAATTTAAAATTAAGCATAATATGGAAGAAATAAAATTAAATAATTCCATTTACTTATTCACATGGATATTCTACTAGTTGAATAATCACATGTAATATCAATTACCACTTTCATAATTATGGAATGCATAATCCCATACTATCATAACCACATAGTCAAGGTATTGTTCCAAGACTACAAATAATATTTTGTCAAGGCCATTTTCCAAGACACTAGTTTGTCTTAGGAGACCTACTGATGCATCGAGGAGCTATAGCAGGCTCCACCCATTACTTACTAAGTCCAATGCATTCCTCATACGAAAAGTTGAAACTTAACATAAACATTCATATTAAAACTAGCATATGAAATGTTAATACTTAATCCACAAACCATGAATGGTATAAAAATATCACATCCACAGTCAATCATAACTAATTAAATACAATATGGAAGATTGTATTGTAACAGATTAACCTCAATCGAGAATAATGAAGGATATTGACATAGATGAAAATAATCATCAAAACTATTTGAGAGAAATATCACTGTTCTTCTTGAAAGCATTTAAAATTCTCACTATTTATCAAGAAGCCATTTAAAATATATTTTTGAATCAAAGTGTCTCATACCACTTTGAAACATTGAAAATGAATTTTAATTTTAAAACATTAATGTCCATATAAATAAATCCTTAAAACCATTTTTAAAACATGGACATTAATGAGAATGATTTAGAAGAATAAATCTTTAAAACATTTAAATGATATTTTAGTTAGAGTTCCTTACCAAAAGAGAGACACTTGAATACAAATAATTTAGTTAATCATAACTTTGTAATATCATGAGAATAAATGGATTCATTATATTATATGTCAAAGTACATTATATACACCATAAAAAAGTGATTTGGTGTATAACAACAAATAAGTCTCAATGGACTGTAAATTGAGATGAAATATCTTATAAAGACTGTATCCTTAGGTTAAGGATAAGTCAAAAACATAATTATGTGTGACAAATATAAATACACTCAATATGATTGGATATTCAATGTAAATAAATCAGAGTAAATTTACACATGTTCTTGTAAAAACAACACCAATGAATTGGATATTTAACTCAATAAATGGGGATTGAGTTAAAATTACTCTAATCAAGTTCATATCGATGACTTGAGAATTTATAAATGGAGTGATTATGTATATAAATATTATATCCATAGAAATGGGAGTGGAAAATATGACATAAGATAATGAATAGTGATTCCACACATAATATTGGAGTAAAATAATCAATGAAGTGTGCGTAAAGCCAAATGAGTGGAAATTGGAATTCCCAATACCCTTATCAATTTGGTAACGTATGAAACATAAACCCATGAAATAAATATCATAAAATGATGACGTAAATATCCATAAATTAAAGTATATTACAAAATTAATACAATCATGGGTAGTACACACACCTCATGCTATAAATAAGTGGTGAACAATAAAAATATCGCAGAATTAAAAGTGAGATAAGAAACCCCTTACTTTGTACTTTTTCCTTGGTCTAGGGTAGGTTAACCTCCTGTATAATGGTGAAATAATAGTTATTCAATCATAAAAGAATTATATACATTAATATGATATCATATATGATCTTTTAACATTGATTTGTTAATAATATCTTAGTATTATCGTCGTTATGAGTGTTAACATATTCATTTTCCTTTATATTATTTATTATGTGAGACATATTTGTTATGAATGGGATGTATCTTATTCATATTCAGAATGATATCATGTCTCTAAACATTAATTTTAATCATCAAATGAAATTTAGTCCGGAATAGATATGATGGTGATTGAATCTCATTGCGTTCGTGGAGACGGTAATCCGTACGTACGCACGAGCGACAATATCAATCTTTTGATATTAAAATAATATATAATTGCAACTTATATCATATATACAGAATAATTATCATGTTATATTTATTACTTACCTGAATTACACATCATTATTATACCCATCCAAATAATAAAGTATTGAATAACAATTACACCACGACTTGGAGACAGTAATTTGTACGTACGCATGTATGGTGACATGTCATTCAAAGGATGGATAGAATACTGAATATGGTTGTACCATATTTATAAAAACATCACATAATATAGAAGATATTGGATTTATTATTTTAGAATATAAATATCAAAGAAAGAAGAAGTGGAAGAAGAAAGTAACTTGAAAGAGGGTGGTGAAGTCATTACCTCTTCTTCAAGTTCTTTTTTTTTGATTTGATCAAAAGTGGTCATTAAGTTGGATTTCTGACAAAAGGAGGGCCTCTAGGATGAATTGAGATAAGTTGAGAGGATATCTGGGTAGATATTGCTGAGCCAAAAGGCTTTGATGGTGTGAATGTTTGAGTAGGGGGAGTTCCCTTTTATAAGAGGGGTGAGGGGCACCTTAGGAAAAGTTAGAAATATTATTTTATAATAAATTCATATTCGGTTTATAATGGATCCAAAGTGGATTATTTAAAGTTTAATGTGGGGATAGGTCGAAAATGCTCAAACAATAGGTTTTAGACTGGTTTGGGTCACTATATTAACTTTATCTTTTTGATTTAACTCTTAGTTAAATAGTTTGACATTTACCATGTCTCTTTGTATTTTTATATTATATAGTTAATAAACTTACTATATACTTAGAAGAGAACCCCAAGTGGTTAATTAATGATACAAATATCATTTTATAAGTCCTTTGTACTAACCTTAGATTTTTTGGAATAGAATATGAATTAATAATATAATATTAGTTTTAAAAACTCTTTTATGTCAATTTTGACAGTATTTGGTATTTTGTTTTTTCTAAAATTATAACAGCATTATTACATAGAAACAAATCATCTAAATAACCCTAATATTTTATTGTAACCTATAAAATTAGTTTAATTCATAAAAAGTCTCAAATTACATTTATTTTGATATTTATAATATCAATTATTTTAATATTTCATTAATTAGGTAATTAATGCATCACCATTGTGTCATAAATAATTTAAATTATTTAATGTATAAAAATTATAAATAAAATGTCATTATGTTGGAAATGTTTTTAGATTTCTAATTAATATTTATAATCAAATTTATATTATGTATAACCCTATATTAAAAATGTGTTAGTTATTTAACATTGATTTTATCTCTTTTAACTCTTCTTTGAATTAAATAATAATAAATGTCCTAATCTAATCCAAGTGGACCCAAGAGGTTCATATTTTATTCGTAAGGTTGTTTTTGGTAGAATTATACTTATCCAATAGAATTAATACATGTGTTAGGGTAATAATAATATCATTTTTACACTTAATTACCCTATTTACTTTTAACTATGGTAAATTAAAGTAAAAAGTTACTTTTCACCAAAAATTATTTTTATCTTATTGAACCACATTTTTCTCCTTGATATTAACCATGTCTCTTGGATTTTCGAAATTCCTCTCACAGAAGCAGTAATTATAATTTTTATGTGAATTTGCAAATTCTCCTAGGAGATGGGTAAAAGACTATGAAAGTTCAATAAAAATTTTATATATCTAAAGTTATTATAAAGTGACTCCAATGAATTACATTGAACTTATATAGGTATTATATATCTATTTTGACCTAAAATAAATTTAAATAAAATAAATAATTATTTAAATAAAAATTCGGTTTTAAACTATAAGTCAGTGTTTTTCACTATTCATCAAAAACTGAAAGTTTTTAGAAAAATACCAAAATTTCTCCCTAGGCTAATTTTGATATTCCTAATCCAATAATGACATTCATTTTGAAAGATAAAATTTATAAAATTTCAAAAAGTGGGTATTACTATTCATAACGGCTAGTTTGATTGGTTGTGGTGTGTGTTAGAACTCAAAGTTGCGTACAACACACGCTGTTGTATTATTCAAAGGGAAGCATATCGTGGAAGCTTGGGGTGTTACATTCTCCCCTCCTTCAATAAATTGCATCCTCACAATTTTTAAAATCGTGCTTAGGAATATAATGGAAAGTCTCACATCGGATAAAGAGTCAGTAAAACTATCTCTTTAAAAGAAAGAAAAATAAGTACAAAGGTCATCCAAGATAACCCAAACTAGGATTCCATGAAGAAAAACATGGATATGAAAGATAAAATAAGTTTCATGTTCTAATAGAGAGGGATAGAAAACATTATCAGGATAAATATAACAACAAGAAAACCACAAACTTGTGATGGGACAAATGGTCATTAGTTTCCCAGTAGGAAAAGTAAATAGAAAACATTTTTTTTGTTTTAAGTTACATTTCTTAAAGATGAGGAATTTATTTATGAGATAGAATAAGAACATAGAGAGGATATACATACTTTTTAAGTAGAGTTTCATTCGTTAATAAATTTCTACCACTAAGTCATTTTTTTAAATGATGAGTATTCAAGAAGACTTGGTCACACCTGAAGAGATAGAATAAACTTCTAGAGAATCACATGATCCATAAAGGATAAAATGTATATTTACCATGTCTTTAGAGATTAATAAAAACCAAAATAGTTAGTATAAGATCAGATAATCCCCCAAAAGGATATTCATTTAGAGAATGAAACACTAATCTTAATTTCTAAAATTAAACCAACAATACCCCAAAGTTAAAAAAATAGCATTCAATAAACAATTGTCCTTAAAATCCTTCAATATAATCCAAACTAATATTGAAACCAAAAACTTAGAAAAATTTGGTTACGTAGTCTTCCACGTTAAATTGTATCTCCAAATGACATCAAATACTATTAAAGTCACATAATTAAAAGTAATTAACCTAATAAAAAATTCTCTATTATAGGTTAATCATTTCCATAAATAACCCAAATCACTATAAATCCAAAATAAAAACATAGATAAAAATCCACCATTACTCCTCAAATGAAATCCCATAGTATTCTATTTTCCTTGGGCATATATTGTTCCCAACAAAGCAAACATCTTCCAAAATAACATTTATTACTTAATCACCCAATAATTTTCCTATACTGAGCGTATTCATTTGATAAGACATAAGATCATAAATCAACTTATTATTAAGAATAAAATCATTTAACTAAAAATAATTAGTCACACTAACCAGAGACTTCACGTAGTCCAGTGGTAGGCGATAAATCCCAATCGCACTTTGGTGGTGGGTTCAATTCCCACAGCTTTGTCCGACGTGACGGGTTGTCACACGGTCTGTGTGTTGTCCTTTTCCAAAAATTTTATTTTATAAATTTACCAAAATGAGATAAATTCTTCAAAATAACCATAACACAATTTAAACACAAATGTTATCTCATACCTTGCATTTTCATCCCAAAATATAATAACTTGTAATTGCCTCAAATTCAAGGATCATATAAAACCAAATTGTTATTTATAACTATATCCATAAGAGAAAAGATAATTCTTCCTCAAATATCATTTTCACATGATAAATTTAAGGTTTACACATATAAGAGAAAATTAACCCAAAGTAATCTCAACAATACAGAGGACTAATACCTTTAAATATTTTTCCATGAATTTTTTTCCACATAGGTTCTTCTTTGACCAAGATGTTATCCTATATAATAGGGCATTGACTTTGGTGATTCCAAGGTCCCTTACATTTACGACAAATGACCGTAACTGGAATATTATGATCATTTTTATTTTCTTCCATAGTAATCTTCATTTTTCCTTAGCAATTATTTACTTCATGACCTTATTTCCCACACATAAATCATTTGTTTGTTCCATTGAGACACTTTCCTGGGTGTATCCTTCCACATTTCTAGCACGACTAAAATTGATCTTTCTTATCTCCGTGGTCTCCACAGCTGGAGCTCTTATCATTCACTGCCTTTCTCTTCTTTGTTGAGTCTGGGAGCTGGTTAATATATATGTTGTTGATAATTTTTTTGGAAAACTGATTCTGCATGAAGACAATATCTTTTAAACCTATAAACATTCCATTTAGTTTCTCAATTCCACCAGTGGTCCCACCTTGTACATCATGTTCAATGTTACTATGACTTCCTTGCAATCTAGCCATTAACTAAAACCAGAAAACATTGTGTGAGTAAGAATAGTAATAAAAGTATTTAGAAAATATCATCACACCTTATTCTCAATCAAAAACACCCTAGTATTAACCAAGGTTATTTATTCTCATCTTATATTAAAATCCCTCAAATTAGTTTGTAAAAAAATGTAAATTATCCTATCCATATCCCACGGGAGTGTCGTAACCAAGATTGTAGCAAGGCCTGTTGTCGTGCACCAGTTTCTGTTCGAGTCTAGCTCAAAGCGGTGTTTTCGGGTTTTACCCCTAGGTACATATGTACTAGAGCCGCCTCTACCTGCTTGTATCCAAACATGGATATATTGCTCGGAAAACTCACAAAATCTCTACAATACCAAAATTATAGGAAGTTCATCTATACTATTCCTCAAAGTCCATCTCAGGTCTATGTGCTCTAATCAGATTTTATCTAAATCTAGTTTCCAAGGTCTGTACTAAGCTTCCTCTGATACCAACTATAACGCCCCGAAACTAGAATCCTAGAGTCAGTGCATTATTATGTATCATTGGCATGATCACAAAAGATCATGTATCGAAAGACCAATTAGCTTAGTAGCCTTGGAAGCACTAGATACATTAATAAGGTTTACAATACATCATAAAGTGAAATACTACAACAACATATTGTCTCCATATACCACACTCATATCCCTTCACACTATACCTGTAGGTCATTCATAAAATACTTTATCACATCCTGGAAAAAATAAAACACAGAATTCGGTGAGCTCAGATGCCTAATAAGGATAACAATATAGCTGAAACTTTCATAAATAAGCATAAACATTTAAGGCAACGTATAACTAAAACAAAATCCTTTTAAACTTGAACTTTAGCATAATATGGAAGAAATAAAATTAAATAATGTCATTTACTTATTCACGTGGATATTCTACTAGTCGAATAATCACATGAAATATCAATAACCACTTTCATAATGATGGAATGCATAATGCCAGACTATCATAACCACATAGTCAAGGTCTTGTTCCAATACTAAAAATAAGATTTTGTCAAGGCCCTCTGCCAAGACACTAGTTTGTCTCATAGGCTCCACCCGTCACTTACTAAGTCTAATGAATTCCTCATATGAAAAGTTGAAACATAACATAAACATTCGTATTCAAACTAGCATATGAAATGTCAATACATTATCCACAAACCATGAATGGTATAAAAATAGCACATCCACCATCCAACATAACTCATTAAATACAATATGGAAGATTTTATTGTAACAAATTAACCTCAATCGAGAATAATGAAGGATATTGACATAGATGAAAATAATCATCAAAACTATTTGAGAGATGTATCACCATTTTTCTTGAAAACATTTAAAAGTCTCACTATTTATCAAGAAGCCATTTAAAATATATTTTTAATAAATGTTTCCCACACCACTGTGAAACATTGAAAATGAATTTTAATTTTAAAAAATTAATTTCCATATAAATAAATCCTTAAAACCATTTTTAAAACATGGACATTAATGAGAATGATTTAGAAAAATAAATCTTTAAAACATTTAGATGATATTTTAGTTAGAGTTCCTAACCAAAAAGAGAGACACTTGAATACAAACCATTGAGGTAATCATAAATTTGTAATATCATGAGAATAAAGGGATTCATGATATACTATGTCAAAGTACATTATATACACCATATAAAAGTGGTTTGGTGTATAACAACAAATAAGTCTCAATGGAATGTAAATTGAGATGAAATATCTTATAAATACCGTATACTTAGGTTAAGGATAAATCAAAATCATAATTATGTGTGAAAAATATAAATACACTCAATATGATTGGATATTCAGTATAAATCAATCAGAGGACATTCACACATATTCTTATAAAAACAACACCAATAAATTGGATATTTACCTCAACAAATGGGGATTGAGTTAAAATTACACTTAACAAGTTCATATAGATGACTTGAGAATTTATCAATGGATTGATTATGTGTATCAAAAGTATATCCACAGAAAGGGGAGTGGAAATTATGACATAAGAAAATTAATAGTGATTCCACACATAATCTTGGAGTAAAATAATCAATAAAGTATGCGTAAAGATGAATGAGTGGGAATTGGAATTCCAAATTCCCTTATCGATTTAGTGACTTATGAAACATACACCCATGAAAGAAGGATCATACAATGATGATGTAAATATCCATAAATTAATGTATATTACAAAAAGTGAACAATGTAAATCTTAGGGAATTAAAAGTGAGATAAGAAACCCCTTACTTTGTACTTTTTCCATGGTCAACGGTAGGTTAACATCCTTTATAATGGTGAAATAATAGTATTAAATTATAAAATAATTATATACATTAATATGATATCATATATGATCTTTTAGCATTGATTTGTTAATAATATCTTTTATTATCGTCGTTTTGGGTGTTAATAGATTCATTTTACTTTACATTCTTTGTTATGTGAGCCATATTTGTTCTGGATGAGATGTATCTTATTCATATCGATAATGATATCATGTCTCTAAAAATTATTTTTAATCATCATATGAAATTTAGTCCTGAATGGATATGATGGGGAATGAATCTCATCGCGTTCGTGGAGACGGTAATCCGTATGTACGTACGAGCGACAATATCACTCTTTTGATATTAAAATAATATATAATTAGATGGTATATCATATATAAAGAATCATTATAATGTTATATTTATTATTTAAATGAATTACATGTCATTATTATACCCATACAAAATATAAAATATTGAATAACAATTACACCACGACGTGGAGAGGGTAATCCGTACGTACGCACGTATGGTGACATGTCATTCAAAGGATGGATAGAATACTGAATATGGTTGTACCATATTTATAATATAATCACATAATATAGAAGATACTGGGGTTATTATTTTATAATGGAAATTACAAATAAAGAAGAAGTGGAAGAAGAAATGAACTTAAAAGAGGGTGGTGAAATCATTACCTCTTTTTCAAGGTTCTTTCTTTTGATTTGATCAAAAGGGCTCCTTAAGTTGGATTCCTGAACAAATGAGGGACTCTAGGATTAATTGAGGGTATTTTAGAGGATATTTGGACAGGTTTTGGCAGATCCAAAAGGCTTTTAAGGTGTGAATTAGTGATTAGGGGGAGTGCCCATTTACAAGAGGGGTGAGGGTTGTCTTAGGAAGAGGTAGAAATAATATTTTATAATAAATTCATATTCAGTTTATAATGTCTCCAAAGTAGATTATATATAGGTTAATTTGGGGATAGGTCGAAAACCACTCAACCAATAGGTTTTATAAAGGTCTGGATCACTATATTAACTTTATCTTTTTGATTTAACTCTTAGTTAAATAGTTTGACATTTACCATGTCTCTTAGTATTTTTATATTATATAGTTAATAAACTTAATACATACTTCCAAGAAAACCCCAAGTGGTTCAATAATGATAAAACAATCATTATATAAGTCATTTTTTCGAACCTTAGATTTTTATGAATAGAATATGAATTAATAATCAAATATTTGTTTTAAAAACTCTTTTATGTCTATTTTGACACTATTTGGTATTTTTTTGCTAAATTCATAACATCATTATTACTTCGAAAAAATCATCTAACCAACCCTAATATGTCATATTAACCAAAAAAATTAGTGTAATTCATAAAAAGTCTCAAATTCCATTTATTTTGATATTTATAATATCAATTATTTTAATATTTCCTTAATTAGGTAATTACTGCATCACCATTGTGTCATAAATAATTTAAATTATTTAATGTCTAAAAATTATAAATAAAATATCATTATGTAGGAAATATTTTTAGCTTTTTAATAATTTTTTATAATCTAATTTATCTTATCTATAAACCTATATGAAAAATGTTTTAATTATTTGACTTTGATTTTATCTCTTTTAACTCTTCTTTGAATTAAATAATAATAAATGTCCTAATCTAATCCAAGTGGACCAAAGAGGTTCATATTTTATTCCTAAGGTTGTTTTTGGTCGAATTATACTTATCTAATAGAATTAGTACATGTGTTAGGGTAATAATAATATCATTTTTACCCTTAATTACCCTATTTACTTTTAACCGCGGTAAATAAAAGTAAAAAGTTACTATTCACCAAAAAATATTTTTATCTTATTGATCCACATTTTACTCCTTGATATAAACCGTGTCTCTCGAATTTTCAAAATTCCACTCACAGAATCTGTAAAATTAAGTTTTATGTGAATTTGCAAATTCTCTTAGGAGATGGGTAAAAGATGGTGAAAGTTCAATAAAATTATTATATATCTAAAATTATTATAAACATACTCTAATGAATTACACTGAAATTTTATGGGTATTATGTATCTATTTTTACCTAAAATAAATTTCAATAAAATAAATAATTATTTAAATAAAAATTCGGTTTTAAATTATAACTCGGTGTTTTCACTATTCATCAAAAACTAAATGTCTTAAAAAAAACAATTTCACCCTAGGCTAATTTTGATATTCCAAATCCAAAAATGATCTCCATTTTGAAAGATAAAATTTATAAAATTTCAAAAAGTGGGTATGCCAATTCATAACAGCTAGTTTGATTGGTTGTGGTGTGTGTTAGAACTCGAAGTTGCATACAACACACGCTATTGTATTATTCAAAAGGATGCTTACCATGGAAGCTTGGGGTGTTACATTGGATGATCCAATGTGGAATGATAGGTGTGATGACGGAGAATAGTAAATTCATTTATATAGAGGATGGGAGGTTCCATTCTTATAAATACAAAATTGAAAACACAATTGAGGGGTTTACCTTATCTAATTTTCATAAAAATGACAAAAAAAATTAAGTATTAAAATTGCATTATGGTCTATCAAAACCTCTATAACACGAAAATAAGTATATTGTTATAATTTTGTCCCCTAACTTCTATGTTTTCCTACTTTTATAATTTTGGTTTTTATTAAGTTAACTAGTTTTCTAACCTAATAAATTTAACCATTAAGAATAAATTAAAGAGATATTTATTAGAAAATATAGACCCATTTAATTATAACTATTATATATAATTTTCAAAAAAAATAAAATCCCTTGTGTGTTAGAAATTAAATGTAAAACAAGTGCATGTAACACACAAAAAGACTACATTAACTTGAATCGTACTAAAAATGTTTTTACTGTTTAAAATTAAATATTTTCATTATAAAAGATCAATTCATTCATTAATAGAGCATATTTTATATTTATTTAAATTTAAAAAAACATTTTTTATAATATAGTATTTTTAGTAATTTTTAAATCTTTTAATAAAATATCATTTATTATAAAAAGTATTAATGTAAATTTTGAGATTATTTACGTAATTAAAAATTAAAAAAAAAACCAAAAATATGGAATCCGAATGTATTTATTTTAATCGTATTTAAATTGATATATTCATACAATAAAATTAAATATAATAATTTGATCAATATACATTACTTTCAAAAAAAATTAGTATCATTTAATTTAATTAATTACTCCCTAAATGATTACAACATTTTGCATTCCTTAAGATATTGATCTAAATAATTCGTCTCAAAAATTAAATATAAATTAATATGATGAAAAAAAGTCCTTTAACATTAAAAATTATGTTTGTAACTAAACTAATGTGGTTATTTGTTTATATCTCTAGGCTTTATAAATGATAAAGGTAATAAATGTTCCTTTTTTTATTCTTCCATACTTAACTTATTATATAGGTCAATTTCATGGAATAGTGTCCCAATAACTCATAAAATTAGAAAAAATAGGTTATATGTCTGAAATAGTGGCATCCAATGGCGTTTGTACATGTTTTTAGGTCATTTTTTCACATAAGATTAAAGTTTAACCACTATATAAACAAATTTTTTCCTTATTTGCTGTAATTAATTTTAATTAATTTTACTAATAATTTTGGTAAAAAACATAGTTTACCTTAATTGGAATTATAAATTATTCTGATTCCAAATATATAATCTATTTTTTAAAATTATAAACTCAAAAGTTGTATTAATTAATTTAAAATTAATCCTGCATAAGTATTGTGAAAGTGGGTTTTTAATGTGAAAAACTTCAAAATATTGAAATATTTTTATATACAATTTCAATGTGAAACTTGTAAAAATTACCTAATTATATTAATTGATGTTAAATTTATCTAATTAGACTTTAAATCCAAGTTTAAAAAATTAACTATATAAATAAATTATAAAAAGGTGATTTTCAATTAAAATTCAATGTTTTCTCTATTCATAAATAATTGAAACATTTTATTAAAACACCAAAAATTCACCCAAAATAATTTTGGTATTTTTTATTCAAGACTGAATTTTATATTTTCAATAAAAAATTATTAAAAATTTCAAAAATATATTTAAAATAGGTTCTCCATTAAAAGACAGAAAAGGTACATTTTAGAAAAATACTTTTTTTATTCATATATTTTGATATCTTCATATTTTATTCCTATAAAATATATTGGATGAGTGTAAAAATATTATATTGAATATATAATATATAAATTTTATTACAAACATTCATAAAAATTGGTTTGATTAATTTATTGAGATAAAATGGTGTTTGTACATCAAGAAATAGATTTCTTATAAAAGAATTTCTTTTTTCCCCAATAGTTCTTGCCTTCAATTATAACTAACTGATAACCAAAGCAATTAATTTATTTTAATGTGTAAATAATATTTTCATAATTTAGATAATTTTACCTGTAACATATATTCCAATGGCTAGATGGTAACTATGATAATATTTTAATTACAATATTCATAGTATATTTCCTTTTAGTAGAAATTAACCTTGTGCATAATAAAAGTTGTCAAAGGAACATGAAATTTTGTGTAACATAAGAAAAACATAGTGTTACGTGTATAAAAAGTTAATCAATGTGTTTCATGTAGAATAATATTAACTTGGTGTTGCATATATTTCAAGACAAACATAGTGATTTGATATAAAAAATACTATATTAAGTGTTGTGTGAAATGCATAATATGGAAAAGAATAAATTAATTTGAAAAATATATATATTTCAAAAAATCACAAGATGTTACATCATGAATATAAATGATCACAAAAATAAAAAAAATTGGTTTCATAATGACAAAAAGCATAGATTTAGACATCATAATCATATTGTCGGGATAATTTTCCAAGAAATCATATATAATTGGGTGGACATGCACCAAATACCTAGGATAGTTTGTCTCATGAAAACTAATTGTTCAATGAGGGAAAATAACATGCCCCACCTATAACTTACTATGTGCAATACATTCATCATTTGAAAGGGGAGAATAATAATTCAATACATAATCAAAAATAAACATTTGAATTAAAAATATGTCATATGAAATGTTAATATTATTCCCAATCAAAAAAACATGGTCATAATCCATCCATATTAATATGGAAGATTATATCAATTAATAAAATTAGAATATTTACCAAAGAATGATGACATTAATTAAAATACTTTATAAAGTTCACTAGAATATTTTTTGAGGAAAATAACCTTTTCATTTTGAAATCACTAAAATTAAAATTTATAAATTTAAGGAATATTAGAAATGAAATTTTCTTTGAAATTAAACATATAATCTTGTAATTTATGGTTAAAATAAATGATTTATAGTGGAAATTGGAAACACAATTCTTTTCGGTTGTGTTAAAACAATGATTCCATTCATACCCTTGGAAAAAATTTCCTCATTCAAAAAAAATATCCCATTTAAAACATCTTATGGAAATTCAAACATGGGAAAAAATGCATACAAGAAATAATTAGATAATATTAAAAAAATTGAAAATTTTATAGAAAACATGAACATGGAAGAAAATAATTCTTAACCAAATAGAAAAACAAAGTAAGTATACATAAAAATATTCTTTCATAATATTGAGTACTTAGAGAGTGGAAAATGAATAGAAAACATGTAATTTTGGGAAATAGTCATATGAGAAGAAAATATATGATTTTTAAAGTAAAAATTTCATATAATTCCCTAATTAAAACTAAAACCTTAATACTATTGGATAATGATGAGATTTTAAAATAAACCCTTACCAATTTGTTAAATTTTAAATCACAACCCCCATGAAATAAATGACATCAAATTAAACATTGAATAGTGTGATTATATAGATATTAAAGATATAACATTTCAATAGGGAAATATTTACACCACACAACAAAAACAAGCGTTGAATATGGAATATATATCAGATAAATAAACGTGATATGAGAAACCCTTAAAAAGATCATATCATTGAATTAAGAATTAGTCAATACAGAGATTATGTGTAAAAAATATAAATATATATAAAATACATTGAAATAAAACATAAATAAAAAAATTAATTTCTCATATAATCATGACATCATATAATCAATGAAGAAGTGATATAACCCAATGAAAGGAAATTAAGTTAACAAACCCCTCACATCTGAACCGAATTAAAGTTTAAGTGATTATTGACTCTTGTATAAAAAATTAAAATTTGTTATAATTATATAAAAAAACTATATACATACATAAATTATCTAATATGATCTAATTGTAATATTTCAACACCTATTTATTAATAATTAAAATCGTTGTTTTGGAGTGTTAACTCTTTCATTTTTCATGTATGTTTCGGTTTGGTAATTTCGATCCTTGCATCCTGATCATTTTTACATCATATAAAGAATTTTAATAATCCAAAAAAATATCATATATTTTTCTTTTATACAAATTTATAATCATTCATGAAAGTCATACATGAAAAACATACCACATCACTTTGTAGAGGTGATACTTCCCACATACGGTCTAGTAAAGTAATCAATTATTTAATGGGTGGAAGGGTATTGAGGAAAATGATATATTATATTTACTAAATAAAAATTATTTCATAAATATCATATATGTTCATTAGATCCATAAGTATGATCTCCAAAGTAATGTGGTGGTGAAAAATGTATTATACCACTACATGGAGATGATTGGATGTGTGTATGCACGAGCGATGTTTTCATTTTCTATAGGACGGTAAATATGTGGGAAATGGTTGTATAAAAATTATAATAACACACACACACAAATATATATATATATATGAATGATATTTTATTAATTAGTTTTTTGGGGTAAAATATATTTACAACAATTAGAAGAAACAATAAACTTTGAATGATTCTATAAAGATGGTCGCCTATTTTTTACAGAACCTCCTTTAGATATCAACTTAAAGACCACAAGTTTGGTTTTTTTAGAAGAACATATCCTCTATAATATTAAATATTTTTGGGTGATATTTTTTAGGGTTTTATCAAGATATGTTGTTCTTAGTGTTTTGAATATAAAAGGAGAGGTGGTTCCCTTTTATAGTGAAGCAAATAATACACTTGGAATTAATAAAATATTTAAATAAAAAAATTATTGTTCATGTGAAAGTTGTTTTAAGTGTGAAAAAATTAAATGATAAGATATTTTTAGGTCGAAATCCATAAAAATAGAAAATATAGAAATGAATATTTGCAGTTTTAAACCATATATTTTGGTTCAACACATTCACTATCCAATTATAATCAGAACTCTGGTGATGAATGTTTCATACTTAAATGATTATAAATTTAATTAAAAGTTAAAAAATGTCTTAAAAAGATCAAGGAATGAAATTTTAGAAAATATATTATCTCTTAGTACCATTTAAATATGTTTAGGATTTTTAAATAATTTCATAGAATATCATTTAACATAGAATGTGATTAGTCATTTCAACAACAATTAAAATATTTCTACATTAAAAGAATAAATATTGGAATTGAATTAGAATATAAAATCTTTAACCATAAATTATAAAATATTATTAGCCATAAAATTTAGGTGAAACAATATTTAATCAAAAAAAATTATTTTCAATGCTTTTAAAATCATTAACTTTCATTTTTTATACTAGTTTCACAAACAATGATTCAGCGTTTTGTAAGTATTTAAGGTTATTATAGAATAAAAAAATAATAAAATAAACATAAAAAAATTATATATGTTAAATATAATTTTTTATATTTTTACATCGTATATTCATATCCATATGTGAATAAGTAAGAGAAATTAAAAGCAAGAGAGTGACATTTGGGAATTTTCCTTTACTTGAAATAATATAACGGTCTTTATCAAAGACAAATGTAACCAAGATTAAATATATTCAAAGATAGGGTGGATCTAGTAAAATTATTCTCATCCAATTAAATAAATTCAAATTCTGGATAGATTTTGTAAATCCTTATCACATATTTATAATCCTTATTTACATGATTTACCCATTACTATAGTGAAAATATTTATATTGGTTACTACTCACAATGACAAAAAATAAAAGGGTCCTATTTAAAAAATAATAATATTTCAATTTATTATATGGAATAAATTTTTTCAATTTCAAATTCTATAATTAGTTTAAATTTATTTAACAATAAACCCACAAAATGTGAAGAAAAACAAATTTTCATGAAAATACATTTTTCAATTATAAAATGATCTTACATTAACTCTTTGAATAATAATCATAATCATATGAATTTAAATTAATATAGATAGATATATGATCCTTAAATTTAATTTAAATTATTCATAATTAGGTATTATATTTATTAATTAAAATGGAAAAAGATTATGAACATAAAAATAGTTTTTATATAAACGTATTTTATGAATAAAAATGAACGTATTCAAAAATAAATATAATAATTACTCTTATATAATTAATTATATTATTTATAATTTAATTATAATTATTTTAAATTAAGATCAATTAAAAAATAATATGACATTTAATTTACTTTATTTAATAAAAAATGACAGTTTTCCAAGAGTTAGTATTTTATCACTATTCACTTAAAAATCAATCTTTTAAGAAAAATCCCAAAAGAACTCTCTAAGGTAATTCTAATATTATAATTTCATAAATTATATCCTTTTTATCCAAAAATTATTCAAATAGTGGTAGATATTAATTATTAATATCCATGCACAAAATGAAATTAAAAACCATTTTTGAAGAAAATGTATTTTTGGGCCATCAAATAAATTTAATCAAAATTGAGTACTTATTTGTTATAAAATAATAATTTAATTTGTTTTGAGTAGGACATTTATATATTTTTTTATAATTTTTGTAATCCTATTTATACCCACTAATTCAAATGTTCGGTTATAAAGACCAAATTTAAGTAATATTATTTCATGATTTGTTTATGCTTGGTGTTTCAAGTGCTAAATACTGTGGAACATGGTATTATTTTTAAAAGAATATATAAAATAAAATATTGGAAGATAATAATTTTTTATCTCCTTTTATGTAGTAAATCAGATTATATTCCTTCTATTCCAATTAGTAAAATATCTTTCCTAATGGAATTGAAACATATTGCCTTATCTCCACTCTTATTTTTGTTCTATAAGAAGAAATTCCACTTTTTTCTATAATTTATTTCTTCAAGACCAAATTAAGACTAGTTAAAACAATATCAATTGAATGAGTTTCTATTATAATATTAATTATATGTTTCTATTATCCATTTCATTCTTATAGTTTCTTCTCCATTTTAGTAACTTAGATTTAACATAATTAGGCATTATGGGGCCCATGTTTTGAGATAACCCAACTTTAAAATACATACATATTTCATCATTTTTCAAGAATATTAATTAAATATCTTAATAAATCACACCCCTACATTTATAGGTTTAGTGTATATTGTGATAATATTTATAAAAACTTATTTTATAACACACTGAACATTTCTTTACAGTCGCATCACAATAAACAACCTTCTACCCATGTAATTTTTTATACTCTTCACCATATTCTATAAATGGAAACATAAGAAAGGGGTGAGCTCAGATGCTCAATAAGAGTAAACATAAGAGATAATAATCAATGATTATATTTGAGTATAATATTAACATGTGGGGGTTATAACATAATTAGGGTGGATGAAAATGATATAAAAAAGTCAAACCTAATAAAATAGAGATGAAAAACATGATTCATGACATGAGTATTTTGAAATAACATAAGAAATGAGTCGTATGAGTGTGGAAAAATGATTTAATAACCACAAGAATGAAATATAGGTATGATTCATGAAATAATATTGCAGTATAACTATAATTCTTGAAATAATAGAATATGTAAAATTTAACTACCACAAAATTCACATCATAATGGACTAGATTAACCACAAACCCATAACATAGTAGAATTGGGATTACCAATCATGCCTCATAAAATTTTGGACTTGTGATAAACACCCACAACCCATAAACTTCTAGACTTGGTCTAAACACCTACATCCCATAACCTTGTGGACATGGGATAACCACCCACACCCTATAACCTTTTAGACATGGGTTTAACACCCATGTTCCATTTCGATATCATGAAATTTATAAATTTATCCAATGAATTAGAGATCCATAATGGATCCACTTATCACATAATGGTATAACATATATATGAAAACATTCATAATCATATCATAGATTAAATTATACGTGATTAATAAACAGGGTTTGTGAATATTTACACAAAAATTTATATAACCCTTATAGAGAAAGAATGTGGATGGTATCTATTTACATAGGTAAATGAGTTCCATAAAATTTTCCATAAAATTGAAGAAGTAAACCTCACTTAGACCCCAAATTATGAGTTTGATAAGAAATACATATTTATACTATAATAAGGAGAATATTGGATTTCCATGTATAGTGTAGACTCTCCATTTTTCATGGGGTTCGGTGACGGTAGGGAAGGGACTGGCTCGAAGGTCTGGGACCGCAGGCCAGCACTGATCCCATGTAGTTGTGCAAGAGTGTAGCCCCTACGATAGCGTCAGCGTGCATGGTACATACACAACACCTACCTATGCACCACCCACTTTCGCGACCATACTCATTTTCACAATGTGTCATATTTTCATATAAATAGGGCCCTAGGGTCTTCATTTGGAAGGAGGAATTTTCCTGAAGGTCGATTGCTTCTTTGATCACCCTAGTACTTCACTCATGTCCTAGGAACTCTCCAAGATAATTTCTTAACACCTAAAGAGAGGGAATAAAATGTGGATAGTGAAGCTTTTGTCCCATGAAATTTAATGTAAATAACACTTGAGCGGTTTATTTTCCCAACCCTATAATTTAAGAGGACTAGAACAACTGCCCTTCCCCAAATAGGAACTTTCACTAATCCCTTTTAGGAATACCTATGAAGAAAATTAAAGGACTGAGCTAAGCCTCACCCAAGTCTAGTTATCCAGGTTTTCCATCACCTAAGGTGTCACTAGTTTTCCCAAGGCCACTTCTGTGGTGCACCCCTTGCATAATTATTCTTGGTTCACCGACCCTTACAGCCTATTCGAGCCATCCATTAGGCCTTCCTCAAATCCAATCATGGAAGGGTCCCTTATTTTTTGGCTCCCATGTTGAAACCTCCACCCAGAACTCCTTATTTAAAAAACCTTATGAAATGTAACATCATTGTGTCTTCAATTTGTATTTGGATTTCAACGCTCAAAGGTTTCCCACACTTGTCTTACCATAGGGTAAGGATCCTCGAGGAATATCAAGATTTGGATATCTATAGTTATGTGTATACTTACCCTAGGGACAATGTTGAGGAGTTCATAATCTCAATTTATGAGGATAGGACTCTATCCATCCTTTCACATCTCTAAGATCAAGATCCTACAGTCTGTAGTACGAAGGTTGAGTATTATGCTTTCATTTTCCTTTGACATGGAATGAAATTTTCGTCCGTCACTATGAGTCCAAATTTAAGTTCTCTATCCTGGTGTAAAACTTTATCTTTTATTTCATGATATTTCACTTTCTTCTCCTCTCTACCTCCTAGCCACTGAGTGTGAGAGTGGATGGGTACCCGAGCCCTCTCCCCTCTCACATCAACATCCTTAATCCTCATTCAATAATTTATACCCATGTCTAATGTAAATTGAAGATAGGGAGATGTTATATCCCTAAACTCTCTCATGGTCACCCTAACCTATTCCACCATGGTCCTTATCCTCTTCTACCATAGACCCCACCTCTTCCACCAATGGAGGAAAAGCATGTGGTTTGTGAAAATCTTTTACTTCATCTTTTTTATCATAATGGGCATGATTCATGTGGCCTTATAGGTTAGTGATGATCATTACAACCACACAATCCCCCTCAATTTACCGAATTATGATAACATTAATTATTGCTAATCGGGATACGTTGGAATCCCACATAAGGCCTAAGCTCAATGGGAATCCTCCTTTAGAATAAGCCTCAATCATAATTCCCTTAATCTAGGTATCCTTATCTAGAGTAAACCCTGATTTAATACCCCAAATCACCATGAGTTATAACATCCTTCATGTTCATTTTATAGGGGATATTATTATCAGGAGTAACCCCTAACCTATAATCTCAAAGGTTCGTACTCCCATGTGATACATAACCTTGAGAGACTCCATAGGCATGGGTCCTCATTACTAAACTATGTGGACTTTGATTCCCATAAAAATGGGATGTGTAGGAATCCTCCATAAGGTTTATAACCAACCCCCTAAATCATAATTTTTATCTCTAAGTCACATTCCTAGTTGAGAATAATTCAATTTGGAATCTCATATTCCTTCCAAGTTCATTAGGCTGCTTAGGTATAAGTCCCACGCCAAACTTTGACTATGATTCTTCTACCTAGAAATCCCTACAAAATGACATTAAACTTTATGTTTGTGTGCTTATCACATGACCTTAAAAGGTACGATATGTCCCATTAAGTGACACCAAACTATGTGGGTTCTGATTTCCTTCACAAGGATATGTAGGAAGGCCATACATGGGTTCAATCCCAATATCATAACAACTTTCATCTCCCTGAATGATGATAAATTCCAGAGTGACATTCATCTACCTGGACGACCACAAACTCTAGAGTGTCCCCACTACATGGCTTGAAAACCGACATCATTACAAAAATGACCAAAGAATCTCTATGTAGTATATAAGAGAATACCATCAATGAATAACCATAGATACATAAAGATATCTCCATTGATGTAGAACCTTGAATAAATAAGGATGATTCTGAATTCCACATATGATAATAATTTATTTATAATTTGGGATGACCCGCATCATACTTGGGAATTAATGAAGGACCTATGAAGTTATCTCAAATCTATAAGAGAGTCTCAGAGTAGTCAATAATTCCCCCCACAAGGGTGTAATGAGCCCAACCTCCCATCCTCTTGACCAATATGAGTTCTTAAGCATCGTGGGTCAAAATCCCTAACAAGTACCTTCTTTGGAAAGAAGGTCCCTATGGATACAGAACCATTGGGTGTTTCTGATTCCATGAAATAACCCCTTTTAAATCATTCTGAAATAATGATTTACCCAAAAAAGTCGCATTTACATCGTAAATAAAAAATGGGCAATCAGACATGAATCCTTAACCAAGATGATAGTGTTTCCCATCTGTTATGCCTTGATCAATTGATAAAAGAGGTCCAAAAAAGGAAATTAATCATGCATGTGTTCATCCAAAAACATTCAACTTTACTAGAGTTCATTGTTTGTGTCTATCATATATATAGGCACTTCCTTCCAATAAGACCCTTAAATCTAATGGCTTCCTTCATGTTTACACCCATGAATGCCTAGACCGCTGATCAAGCTGGATGCTTGTCTGCATAAAGGGAGCCAACACCCACTCAGTGTCTTCAATGATAGGTCTCTAATGATCTGGTTTGGGAGTACCATCGTCACGGTACCATCTAAACCTTGGAGGCCTCCCTACGTCTATCTAGCTCAACCAACACCACCAACCATCTGGTCAATGATGATTGGTGGTCCTGAAGTAGATGGATCTGACCACCATCTTCAACCATTTCAATAGATTATATTTGGAATGGAAAAAAAATTCCCTCCCATATTTCATAGATGTGGATCAGGAGGCCACTTCTATCCTCATCCTAAAGACACATGTGTCCTTATCAAGGGCTCTATCCAACAATCATCATAGTGAATGTCGTGTGGAAGTGAACCATAAACATGATGAGGGTGTTGCCTTCAGCTGTCTGGACCAGGTCCGTCTGACTCTGGCATGAAAGACAACCCACTGTGGAATACAACTATCCATTAGAGAGAAGATTCATACCTTTTACCCCTCTAGAGAATCCCACCAACCCATTTTGTTGGAAAATAGTGGGTAGGCACATACACCTATCCGCTTTCATTTGGCCATTCAACAGACTCACTTATCAATATTCTAAGAAGCCCGCCAACCAAATATGGTGGAAACCTAAAAGTAGGAACATACGCCTTCCTACACCCACCAAGCATACCTGCAGACTCATATGGAGGAACTCAATGAAGTTCATCAACCATGTTGGATGGAAAATAGTGAGAATACACACACACTGTCTAATATTTATTAGTCATACCAGCAGCCTTGTCTAGAAGCATGTAGATAATTCAATAGGAAAGCCCAATGAAAAGTAGAGGGAAGACTCGACACTCTTCCAATAAGTACTTTTAGTATCCAATGATAGGAAAGGAAGGACAGTATAAGGCACAGACACTGACTCTAGATACTAAATGGGAATATATCCCTATTCTGATCACTGAAGTTACAAAGAATATCTTGGAAATGGTAAAAGGGCAGAAAAAAACCCAATCCCATATCCTACAGACATACCAGGAGATCATCACAACGATGATAGTAGTACATGATAGATAGACACAGAAAAGTTTCCCCATAAATGGGGTGGCTAATCAGCATAACACCCCACAGTAGACACATACCTATGTTCTCATATAGGAAGTTCTTGGGGAAAATTCCCCCATAATATAAGGACATTAAGATCATGAACATATAACCATTCCAATTAGAGGTAATTGACCAATTCCAATGGCAATTCCAAGGAAGGAACCAACACCTTCCCATAATGACCACTTTCCCTTATAGGTGGCCCCAATCACTCATGACAAGTAATCTAAGAATTAGTATCATTAATCAAAATTAGAAAATCAAGAGATGATATAAAATAAATCTTTGCTTAATAATGGAGTTCTTGAAGTTCTCAGATGTTTATCTATTACAACATAAGATCCTACCCTCTCGTTACCAAATTATGGGAGCAGAAACAATTATTCTAAAGGTCTTTATCAAACACTTCACCATGAAGGCTCTATTCATGGAAACAATTTGGTTAATCTTGGGGGCCTATCTCTTGATGAAAGCCAAATAAACCATCCATGTGGCTAGGAGAACAAGGAGAAAGAGTGCCTTCCCATTACTGTAATCCACCATGATTTTCCTCCCAATGATGGTGATCGCTTTGAAATTTATCTCCATAGTAGTGATTCCCTTTTTCAAAAGAATTATCTAATTGAAAATATAGTGATGATAATGCCCTCTTATTGTGAGGTGATTTCAAATTAATGCCAGCCATGTCTGATTCCTTATCACTATTATGTGGCATCCTTTCTCCATGAGAAGACGTACTAAGGAAAAAAACTCTTCAAACCTCCCTTGGGTCATTTCCCTTCAAATATAGTATACGAAACCCCAAACAATCCCATTTCATTTGTTAAAACAATTTGGAATAATCTTCTCTGGTCAGACCAGGTTATAGAACCACTTGTGAAAGACATAAAAATCTACTAAAAATCAGGACACAAATGACTAAAGATGATAAAATAGTAATGTTCTGGCTTTTATCCACCTCTCAATACAGCATTCCAGAGGAGTTGGTGGAAGATTGAATACATGAAATTTGCCTCAACATATGGGAAACTTCTCATCACCTAAAATAAAAGGTATTACCCTATTATGAGTATCAAATTCATGTAATGGTAATAGAAGGGTTATAATGAAAAATTGACTTAACATCCATCCTAGATTCTCGAAATCCAAACATCACGAAATACTATGGATCCCTACAATGTTAATTCCTTACTGCATTAATGCGGTTGTGAAGGCAGATCATAGACACCCCATATAGTGTTCACATTCTAAGATGGGGTGTACATTGATCATTACATTTCAACAAGCTCCCAAGACATAAAATCCTAAATAAGGTGGTATCCTATATTTTTATTTCCCGAGGCTGACTAAGAGAAACATAATATGTTCATGGACATAATTATGTTCCACAATAATAGGCCTTGAACAAATCTCAGCAATGTCAGGCCAGAATAGAGCAAGTTATTGAGATACTCCTATGTCAGGCATTTGAGAACATTGAGCCGACATCCTTTTTAGCGGATATAAGTAATAATATTAATCAAATGATAGAAATATAACAATGGTTTTCCAAAACAGGTAATTTAAGTGAGTTCCAAATAATGCACCCAGCCAATGTTAAGAAGAGAATCCATAAAATCAGAAGAGAAGATCCGGTAAAATCATTTACATCAGTTTAGGAACAACCTCATCTTTTAGGGATGTGGGGGTTTTAACCCAACCCTCAGGATCATAAAACCAAGCCCAATGGGCTGACAATGTAGAACAATAATAACCCCATCCCTCAAAGTTGGGGACTTTTCACCTCAATAATCCTTTCCTCAATGGAAATATATTTTATCCTGATTAGGGAAGATGCTATAGAGTGTATCCTATAATTTTTTCCCATCCTGTGATCCATAAAAATAACTTACAATACAAAAAAGTAAAATAATTAGTGATTTTGTTCAAGTATCTATCCATTATATGGACTCCAAGTAACCAATTAATAATAGGGAAAGGTCTCATAGAGGGAATAGAAGAAGGCGATCTCATATAAATTCTAACATAATTCCGGTGATGTAGTACGCATATCTAAATGTCATCAATGCCATCATTGATTACCATCTAGAACATAATAATGATTCATAGGATTCTAAATAAGATGTTTATGTTCATGATATGGTCCACACCAAGAAGAATGCAGAAGTTGTGTGAACCCGAAACTAGAGGCTCACCCAAAATTTGGGTATCCCCTCAAATAATCCACCTATACCTTCTCTAAAGGCACCCAATAATAGAAAAGGTAAATATCATACCATGTATCACCTTCCCCTTGTAGAAGTCCAATCCCTTTAATTAGAGGAAATATTTTATCAGCAGGAGGAGAAAATGAGATATTTCAATACCGAGTTACTCTAAGGCATTCTTCCTCCTAGATATGCTCGAGAAGAAGACCATCAACTCACACTTCTAGTTGGTAGACCTTCATAAAGAGGGTTTTCCACAACAATTGAAGTAGATAGGGAACACCCACTCAATGTGAGACATCAAACACAAATATATTTGTATCCCATAATTGAAAATCAAGAATTCCCTCCATTGGGTACACAACGAGAACATGGTCAGGAAGATCCTTACAGGACTGACCCTATTGGTTACCCACAAAAGATTCAAGTGGTGTCACTGCTAGTATCCACACCCATTCATTCTCTAGCTGTAGCACCAATTCAGGTCTTTGCTCAGCTAGATATACCTCGAAGTATATATGAACAACACTAAGTCATTAATGAATTGATTGGAAACCATAGAAAGATAGAGTGTTCTAGTACAACTATAAAATAAGGCCTATGAAAAATGGGTCACTCTGATGCCTCCTCCACCAATATTTGGGAATCCTATATTTTTTATCTTCAATGACTCGGGAGATATAGAGAATTGATTAACATATTTCATCTCCCACTACAATCCCATGATGGGGACCCCTAAGCAGTAGGAAGTTGTAAAAATGATATGCTTCATGAAATCATTGAAGGGGATAACCTTTGAATGTAATACAAGTTTAAAGTACAAATAAATCACTATATTGGAAGATATCAATTAGAAGTTCCTCTTACAATTCATCTCAATGTTGTAGAAGACAATAGTCATTGACTTCAGAAACTGAAAACAAATGGAGAATGAATGAGTCTCATATTTCTTTGCTCAGTGGAATGGATTGACTTACTCCTTGAACCTACCACTCCCTCCAGAAGAGTTGTTTCCTATCTACATATAAAATAACCATGATGATTTACACACATTGTTGATCCCTATGAAATAAACATGAGGGTTTTGATATTTGTCGGTAAATTATTAATAATTGGAAATAATTGTCATAGAGACCAAATCTAGGTATCATGTAATCCCATCAGCTCAGGGATGGAGAAAACAAAAGTTAGAGGCCACTATAATTACACTTAATAAGGCACATCTACCAGCTCCTACCTCAAAAATTATATCATACAATTCATATACACTTCATAATAATCATCTCCAATGACCACCTCATCAAGATGATCAATGAGATTAGAGGAGAAAACATTTTATATAGATGAAAACAAGGTATATTTAATTCGGAATGACCATGTCCTTGGTTACATCATCTCAATTTTGGAAAACAACTTAGTCCATCTTCCAAAACACAACAAACCTAACCAAGAGGTTTACGAGGATATTCAAAATTGTTCCTCGTTCCATTAAATGTTAGGGAATCCCATCCAAGAGTGTTTTGTTTTTAAGGACCTCCTACAAAAGATGGTTGATTTTGGGAACATGAAAGTGAAAAATTATGCATCCTAGGTGGCATATGTTTCTGTTACCGATCTGAAGGAGGATGGTGAGAGGAAATAAGTAAAAATAAAAAATACAGAAAAGTTCAATTATTGGATGGTCATAACAAAATCAATCATAATCATGACATTCTAGGAACATAGTTAAAATAGCCAATTGGGTCCCCTGCTATTTCCACTAAAAAAAGCTAGGTTCATCAAAAGCCTCATCCTCTGAAGTCTAATCTTCAAAGAAGAGACATAGTTGGAAGGATAAGGAAAAAAATATAAGAATATGAGTTCATTTAAAGTACAAATGTTTTCATAAACATATAATATTTCATTCCAATCATCTCAAAATCATGGGAACCACATCACCAAATTGTACAACAAGAGTTGACCCCCCCAGGAAGAATCCTTATCAAATGAGTATTTTAGCTTTGGTTCCATTAATGTTATACACATAATGGATTCCTAATCAAATGATGATTATGATTATGAACCTGATTTCCCTACAGTTTATTGGGGAACTGGAGGAAGAGGTCATCCGAGTCGAGGATATGGGGTGATGCACAGTCATGCTAGGAGCCACTACTTCAACCAAATCCTTGCTCATACCATCTATGCAACGGAACTCATGGGAAATCTCTCTAACAAGATCAAATAGATCAAGAGAGTTATTCATCCACAAATGACAAGGTCTTACCTGACATTATTATCTTGGAATATTGGTTAGAGGATATGGCACCAGCACCTTGGTAGGTAGGAAGACCTAGCCAACCTAATACACTGAGAGCATGAGTACTTCCAAATCCTTCCCCAAGAAACAACTCAACCACATTAGGAAAATCATCTCCTAAGATGCCTGTAAAAGAGAATATTCTTTATATAAATTATAAACCTTTAGACCACAAATATTATGTTTTAAAGAAACTAGCCTAGTGTTGATTAATTTATCAATACTGGATGTTTTGAGTCTATCATAAGACCTCTGGGAAGACTCATTGAGGCATTGTCAGGCTAACAGGAATTTGAAGTTGAGGTCACTATTGTTGAAGTATATTGTGTGGAGAATGATCCTGTAGAATTCCATGTCACCATTTCCTTCACTAAAAAAGAGGAGGATGTTATCATAAAGGGAAATGGAAGACCCCTATATATATCTGAAATGTTAAATGACATTGATATTCAATGAGACTTCATTGAAAATGGCTCAGGAGTCAACCTCATCCTAGTTCAGACACGTCATTAACTAGGTCTCAATGAATCTCACTTGTCTCCATCCACTTTAATGATACAATGTAATGAAAAGAATGAGAAAGATAATCTCAGTGAGATCACACTCGGAACTCAGTTCAGTGATCTTTTATATGACTGAGGGTCCATGGTAGTCCATTAGGACACAAATATCAATGTTCTATTGGGAAGACCCTGTCTGCATCATCATGCATCTATTACTTTCTCATTCTACCAATGTATAAAATATTATATCAATGGTCAAATTAAGACATTATATGGTGACAAGGACCAATTAAAATACCACGAGATAAAATACATTGATGTACGGTTGAAACACCATGAAGGGAAGAAATCAATGGATAATGATGATGAACAAATAAATGATTTAAATGGATTGGAGATGATCAAAGCTAACCCTTTCTAGTAGATTATTGTAGATTATGTGCTTCATATTAATAAAATTAAAAGGGTGGGCTATAATTCACATTTTCATTCAGCAGATTCTATATTTTAGGTCATGATAATTGATCCCAATGGAACTGAAGAAGTTATCAACCCTCCAAATGATAACTAAATCTTTAATTAAAATGTCTTAATTCTGTCCCATGAGCCTCAAAAAAGCCCTATTTTTCAAGCCAAACTAGAATAATTCATTATTAGTGTAGTATAAAGTGAAGAGATTCATTCTCCATTCCTTGTTTTCCCTTCAAGAATCTAATAAGTTAGTATGCCAAAAAGTGATCCTGAAATGAGTGAATTGTCTTCCAAATATCCAAATGGTGACTCCCCTCTTCCCTTCGGGGAACTTTTTTTCTCATATCCTCCCTTAGAAGAAGTGACCGTGCTGTTGTGACACGTCAAATTGATTATATTTTTAAGGTTGATTTATATTCTAGGGTATACCCTAGGTCATATCTCAAGGAGCATCGGTGGGTTTAGAGTGTTCACTTTTAATAAGAAGTACTAAAAGAGTGGGTTGTTTTAAAATAGTTTAAATAAAATGACTTGATTTAAAGAGTTTAATAGTTGATATATAAAAGTGTTGTTTTAGAATTATGAGATAAGGAGATCATTTCAAGTTCACTACACGTATTGTTGAATTCATCATTATGAAAAATACACATGGTTTAATGTAATATTTTGGGTGAGGGTTGTCAAGATCTCAACTTACATCTTGCCTCTTAAACGATGCTCAAATTACCACCCCTTGACACAACAATCATGTTATCAAGGTTTGGTATCAATCATAAAAAATAAAGGCTACCAAATCTTATTGAAGTCTTATGTATGTGTGAGAAAAATTGGACTCTTGTATTTTCCAATTGGAACAACCTAGGATTACCACTTGAAATCTCAACCCAATCGGTGTTGAAATAAAAATAATTTCACTTAATTGCAAAAATAGAAATGAAATAAGAGGAGAATAATGTCAAGATAAGAAATAATTGAAATATTTAGGACAAAAATTACACAAAATCAGTTGAATAACAAGTTCTGGAACTCCCTCCCAAGTGTGTTTCTCCCTGAAAATGTCTGTCCACCGTTTAGCTCGACATCCGGAGGAGGAGAAAGCTCGGGTGGAACTTCTCCTTCAACCTTGATCCCCCTATAAAAAAAAGGGGCCTCCAGGACTCCTTGGGTATTTAGAGGACTCCTTTGGGTCTCCAAAATACTAGATCTTTGCCTCCTAGCCTAACTTGAAAATGAGGAGCCCAATCTTCCATTTTATAGTCAAAGTAGATGGTGGTTTTGGGCACCTAGATTGTGTAAAACAACTTTTCCCATGGTTTTATACCACTTTACAATCGAATATCTCTTTGGAAAAAATAGAAACATATTTCCCCACCTCTTAATTGTCCCTATTGAACGTTTGGTACCATTTGGACAGTTACATCTCGAGATACTGATAAAATATAGAACACCACATTTGACTTTTTGCAAATTTGATTATTTGGATACATCCATTCGGATGGGCATCCAAGAGGCCGAATTAGTCTTCGGTTCCTTCATATGAAATGTATCCCATTAAAGTGTGGACCGGACCATAATATTTTAGTCCATTTGGATACATGGTCTAGTATCAGTGTGTGGATTAATCAACTAGTGTGCTTGGATCCTGTGTAGTTAGGCCCATTTTTCATGGACTTCATCATGGGTCCACCAAATCACCTTCACCTTCAATGAAATTATCAAAACAAGTAACACTACTCTTTTTAACAGTGATAAACAAAAAATAATTGAATCACACATGAAGTTCTTTTTGTTATTAAATTTTGAATTTACAATAAAAATTCAGTTTAATACAATGGTGTGAGGGTGAAAATGACACAGCGAATCACGGTACGTTCACACCCCCACACCTAAATATTTTCACTCCTTGGAAAAGTCATATTTCTAAAAATTATACATGTAGATATTTCCAAATTCATGAATATTTAACATTCAATGAAAAATAATTCATGATAGAAATGTGATCAAAGAAAAAATCACACCTTGGAGTTATTCTCAACGATCATTGAAAAAGACGTCTCAAAAATTGTATCCAAATGAAATACCAAGAGATGCATGATACCAATCAAAGAAAATAATTCAAAAGTTAATCATGTCACTAATTAGCCATGTTTGTGTGTGAAAACCATTTCATGTTATTTTTCACACGTTCTATTAAGTAGATATAAGTTATTTCAATAATTATCTACTTACAAGATCCTTTCCACCGAACATTCCCCACATCTTTTGCAATCAAATTTCAATATCCACTCAGTTAAGCATTCACAGAAGTCAATCCATAAGCTCCCGACCTAGATATCCCAATATTTTGTACGTTTCATCACTCTCCTCATTTATTATGTTTTTTTTCAAAAGTTTTACCTTTAACAAATCTCACACTCTTCTCCCAGCCCTTGTTTGATCTCCTCAAAACACTAATTATAGTAGTTATAACAAGATCAAAAGTCAAGGAAAGGTGGTTTTTGACTTGCCCATTATACACCCTTTTTTTGTTTTTTTGAGGGCGTACAATAGTTGGATAATATGTACACACACATAGGTCAATCGGGGACAATAATGAAATATATTAGAAAAGAAGTGAATGTATGGAAAATTGATTTTGGAAAGTATAGAAAAATCAAACTAACTTATATTTACCTTTCATTAAGTAATAAATTTTTCACACATCATGGTTGGGTGAAAAACATTTTGTGGGGAGATTAAGTGACACAATTTTTCTTTAAACTATTCACAAAAAAGGGAACCATTCTTCTCAATGGTTTCAAAATGATACAACCATTTATATCATCAAAAAAGAACTAATTTTCAAAAGAAATTCACACTAAGGTATTGAATTCTTGTTGAAATGCACATTTCATTAGATTTTTTTGAATGTTAAAACACCATGAAATACATACATTTACTATGAATTTTAAATAATTTCCATGATTTAATGGGAATCATTTTCCATGATAAAGTTGGAAAAAAAGTAATATTCCGGCATGAAGGTGTGTGGGAGGGAAAGGGGGTAAGTAACAATACTATTAAGCAATATAAAAAGAGAAAAAGAAGAAGGATGATGAAAATTTCTAACTAACATAGGAATATACCTGCCCCCCCCCCCCCCACACCTAGAGTGTGAAATGTTGTCCTTGTAATAAAATATAATGTGTTAAGGAAGGATAAGACATGGTGGGTGTTATTTGTAGACTACTTCTTGAACATGGAGTTCCTCCATCGGGGACTCTGGAAGGGCTACGTGGAAGTGCTTCTGTCGCTGCCCATTGATAGTGAAGGTTTGTTTTGTTTTGTCATTTTGAACCTAGAAAACACAAAATGGAGAGACATTAGTAACAATATATGGTCCGATCTAATGGGAATGAGGCTTTCCTGGATGCAACTTTAGCCATGCATTGTAGATAAGGACCTTCTCCCCAATGTAGAACTAACGATGAAGGATGTGATAGTCATGGCCATCCTTGGTTCACTCCTTATAAATTCTAGAGTTCTTATATGCATCTATTAGCATTTTCCCCCATCTCTTGAATTTGAATCTTCCTTTGAGCACCAGCACCATAAACATTAGACATGCATTTTTTGATGGCCCAGTAAGCCCGATGCTCAATCTCAATAGGCAGTTGACAACTCTTCCCAAAAACAAGCCTATAAGGTGACATTCCAATTAGGGTTTTAAAAACAGTATGGTAAGCCCATAATGAATCATTAAGTCAAAGACTCCAATCTTTTCTTTTGGGTTGAACCGTATTTTAAAGAATATGTTTTACCTCACTTTTTGACACCTCAGAATGACCATTATTCTATGGGTGATATGCAGTAGACACTCTATGACTGACCCCATACCAACACAAAAGTGATTGCATTGTTCGGTTGCATAAATGATAACCCCTGTCACTAATGATGAACCTAGGTAAGCCAAACCTACAAAAAATTTGGGTTCTCAAAAATTCTACAACTACAATAGAATCATCAGTCCTTGTAGATCGTGCCTCTACCCATTTTAAAAATAATACACTACTAAAAGAATGCACATGTTTCTAAATGAATTGAGGATGGTCCCATAAATTCAATTCCCCAATCATCAAAAATGACATGGAAGAGCTTGTTTTTTTATGACATCTCATTTCTTTTAGATACATTCCCCATTCATTGACAGTGAGGACACAATTTAAAAAAATCATGGGAATCCCAAAAAAGTGTAGTCTAAAAGAGACCAGAATCAAGGACTTTAAGAGCAGTCCGTTGGGACCAAAGTGGCCCCCACAAGAAAGAGTGTGTAAAAATATAGAGACCGATTGAAACTCACTATTGGGAATGAAATTCCTAAGAACATCACCACTACATGTGCACCAGAGGTATGGGTCATCCCAAATGTACCAACGAGACTCATGTTTTAAATGGCTGGCTTGGTTTTTGTTGAAATCAGTAGGAATGCAAGATTCTACCAAATAATTTACAATTTCAGCATACAAAGGGATTGCGTCTTGCACTCGGTATAATTGCTCATCGGGAAACATATAATTAATAGGAATACAAGAGGATGAGTAAATGTATGAGGATGGGGGAATCCTACTGATATGGTCAGCCACCACATTCTCTAATCCTTTTTTATCTATAATTTCTAGATTGAATTCTTGAAGGAGAGGAATCCAATGAATGAGACATGGTTTGGATTTCGGTTTCTGAAGGAGATACCAAAGGGTTGCATGGTCTAAGAACACAATGACTTTGGACCACATAAGGGATGACCTGAATTTGTCCAAGCTAAACACAATGGAAAGTAATTCTTTTTCACTCGGGATATAGTTTTATTGGGAAGGGTCCAAAGTATGTGAGGCATAGGAAATGGCATATGAAGCGTGATCAACCCTTTGTGATAAGACAACCCCAATTGCATAGTTATAGGTGTCAAACATGAGCTCTAATGGTAAATCGCACTGAGGTGGTTGGAATATCGGGGGTGCTGTGAGACTCCATTTTAACTTATTAAAAGGTTCCTCACATTCTTTATCAAACAAAAATTATTTTTCTTTTTGGAGTATTCAGAAGAGTGATGTTGTAATCATACTAAAGTCATGAATGAAACAATATTAAAATCTAGCATGACCTAGGAAATACCACACATCCTGTACTTTTTTGGGGAATGATAATGAAGAAATGACATCTTATTTTGATTTATCTACTTGGATATCATCCCCAGAAATGGCATGCCCCAAAACTACACCTTGTCGCACCATGAAATGGAATTTCTCAAAATTTAATACAATATTATTTTCAATATAACGATGTAGGACTAAACCAAGACTACTTATAAATTCATCAAAAGAGGAGCCATAAATAGTGAGATCATCCACGAATACTTCCATGAAATTCTCTAGGTATTATGAAAAATTACAAACCATGCATTGTTGGAAAGTACCTGGAGAATTTCACAGACCAAATGGAATCCTCCTTTATGAAAACGTTCTAAAGGGACAATTGAAGGTAGTATTTTTTCTAGTCTTTAGTGGAAATGTGGATATGAAAGTATCTAGAATACCCAAAAAGGAAACCATAGTGGGACTTACCCGTTATCCTCTCTAGCATTTGGTCAATGAATGGAAAAGGGAAATGGTTCTTCCGAGTGTGTTTGTTTAGTTGGTGATAGTCTACATAGACACACTAACTATTCTTCACACGAGTTAGAACCAATTCATTTTTTTCATTTTTAATTACTGTAAGGATATTTTTTAGGAACTAATTGAATGGAACTGACCCATTGTATGTCATAGATGGGATAAATGATTCCAGTAGCCAATAATTGTATTAACTCCTTTTTCACAACTTATAGGAGTTTTGGGTTTAGTTGACGTTGTGCCTACCTCACTTGTTTAGCCACATCATTTAATAAAATATGATGTGTTCAAATTTATGGGCTAATACCAAGAATGTCTGCAAGTTTCCTTCCCAAAGTTTTTTTATACTCCCTCAAAAGTTTAAGCAATCACGATTCATGATCATGAAGGAACACAGTAGTAATGATGATGGGAAAATTATTTCCATTATCAAGATATGAATATTTTAAATTTTGAGGTAGTTTTTTTAGTTCCAATTCAGGTGGAATTTTGATTAATAGAAGTGTTTTTTAAAGTGATAGGTCACTAATCTCATCTAACTACTCAATGGTATCATACATAGATGAGGAATGAGCTTTTCAAGCTTAGTAGAATCATTGATGGTCATTGGATCCTTAGTGTTCAAGAAATTATCAATTAATAAACATGAATGACACTTTTCTGGACCACTACAACAATCAATGCATGATTCATTACCAATAAATTCAATAAATGATGAAAACTCAGAAAGGGGATCTGGGGAATGAAAAGAAGTATTTCCAGAAGAAGGGAGTACAACAATTTAATTTACTAAGACAGGGGAATGTTCTTCTAAGGGGTGCTTCATGGAATCAAGGAGATTGAAGTGGACAATGTCACCACCAAACTCTATAAATATTGTACCATTGTGAACATTAATTATGGTTTTAGCAGTTTTCAAGAAGGTTCTCCCCAATATAATCAGGGCATGTCCATTCATCCTATCATCCTCCATTTTAAGCATATAAAAGTCACCTAGAAAAATTAAATTTTTAACCCTCACAAGAACATCCTCTAACACACCAAAGGGGTGTGCGGTACTCCAGTTAGCTAGTTTAACAACAATTCAAGTGGTCTTCAGTTCATAGACCTGCAATGTAGAGTAAATGGAGTGAGGAATCACATTTATAGAAGCAGCTAAATCAATCATAGTATTAGAAAAAGAACACTCCCCTATGGTGCATGGAATTGAGAATGTTCCAGGACCATTGAACTTGGTGGGAATTGATTTCTCTATCAATGTTGAAACATTCCTCCACAATCCCACCTTCACATCACTTCAAATTCACCTTCAGTGTGTACACATATTTTTTAAAAACTTAGCATATCGTGGAATTTGCTTCATGACATCAATCAAGGGGATGTTAACCTGTACTTTTTTGAAAGTTTCAAATATTTCCTTATCAAGATCAGTATCCTTTTGTTTTCAAGGTTGGGTGGCCCTTCGAGTAAATGGAAGATGAATGGTTGGGATATGAGACTCATCGACATAAACACTCTTTCCTTTGCAGGGACTTCTCTCAGAACAAGGATATTCTTCTCTTGGATCATTTTTTGTAGTGGTCGGGAAGGTGGTTTCCTCAGGAGGGGGTGACTCTATTGGAGGGGTAATTTGGATTTCAATATGATCTCCAATCCTAAGGGTGATGTCACAAACATTTCCTTTATCCTGATGGTTAACTGCTAGTTGAGAGGGTATTTTACCCAACAAATGACTTTTAATATCCCCCCACCGAGTTAGCTAGTTGGCCTAATTGGGTTTTGAGGTCTTGTATGGTAGCTTGGGTGGTTTGTTGGAATTGGATATTATTGGAAACCATTGTTTCATCATATATGCTAGGCTAGGCTTAGGTTTGGGAGAGGGTGGTTGGAATGGCCTTTGATGTGGTTGAGGATTTATGGGTGTTGCTGGTGGATGACTACTCTGACCTTGTGGTTCCATGGTTGTTGAGGTCGGTTTGAATACCCCCTTTCCTATAAGATTGGTTTTCTTGCCACCTAGAGTTGGAAGGATTGTATGGTTCCTGCCTAAAGGGTTGGTTATAGGGGTGTCTTAGGATGAATGCCTCAAAACTCTCAGAAGTTTCTCCCAATTGGTGGAATTGTTCAAAATAATTGGTTTCATAAGAGAAGATTCCACAATGGATGGGAGGAGGATATTTAGATTTCCCTTGGGTGAGAGCAAGTTGTCACAAAAGAGTAACTACCTCTTCAAACCTTTTGTCCATATTCCTCTCAAATAATGTAATTTTCCCCTCATAGACACCTCGAATGGGTACACTGGAACTTATACCAAATTGTTGAGTGTTTTTTAGTATGTTCTCAATTAGGGTTCTTACAGCGATTGGTGTTTTATCTACTAGTGCAGCACCTGCAGCAACATCAATAATTTTACGGTTAATTGGGATTAAACCTTCATAAAAATACTGTATTAAAAGTTGATCGCCTATTTGGTGGTGTGGAAAACTTGAACACAATATTTTAAATCTTTCCCAATATTCATGAAGTTTCTCCCCTTGATATTTTCTTCTACCAAAAATTTATTTCCTTATTGTTGCAGTTCAAGAGACTGGAATATATTTTTCAAGAAAAAAGTGTTTCAAGTCTACCCAGCATTTTATTGGTAAATTAACATAGTAAAACCAATATTTCGTAGTGTCTTCTAATGAAAATGGGAATATCTAAGGTTTACTTATTCCTCATACACGTTAGTTGGTTTTAATGTTGAAAAAACAGTATGAAATAATTTTAAGTGCTAGTGTGGATCCACTCCAGAAAGTCCCAGAAATCTTATTAATATATTAATTAAACCTGATTTATTTCAAAATTGGGTGCCCCACCTTGAAATTTAATGTAACTGGGTTGGATATGAACATCTGGTGACGTTAATTCTTTTTGTGTTCTATTGTTTTATTCCATTTTATACAAGTTTATTTAAGTTTTGACGTCAGTTTCAGATGAAGGTGAAGGATGAATAAGAGTTTCAATGTGTGGTGTGTCCTCCTTCAATGTGTTGTCTTGTGTGTCTCAGTGTCTTCGATGTAGTGTCCTATCTGGTTCGGTTTCAAAGGTGCTAAATCTCTTAGAGTAGAAAGATTCATGAACCAAACCTACACTAAACATAGATCAGAGGAAAAAGGGGTTGAAAAGGTAAAAAAGAAAACAAATAAATATTCACAAAAATTACAAAAACCTTATCAAACACACGCACTAAATATCTAAAGAGCTCCTGGGAAACGGCACCAAAATTTGACCACACTATCATGACATGTCAAATTGATTATGTTTTTAAGGTTTATTTATAGTCTAGGGAATACCCTAGGTCGTCTCTCAAGGAGTGTTGGAGGGTTTAGAGTGTAGGTTTTTAATAATAAGTACTAAAAGAGGGGTGGTTTTAAAACAGTTTAAAAAATGACTTGATTTAAAGAGTTTAATAATTGATAAAAAAGTGGTGTTTTAGAGTTATGAGATAAGGATATCATTTCAAGTTTACGACACATCTTTGTGAGTTCATCATTCTGAAAAATGCACAAAGTTTAATGGAATCCTTTTGCTGTGGGTTGTCAAGATCTCAACTTCCCTCTTGTCTCTTAAACGATGATCAATGTACCACCCCTTGACACATCCATAGTGTTGTCAAGGTTTGGGTATCATGCATAGAAATGAAAAGCTACCAAATCAACCTGAAATCTTATGTATGTGTGAGATAAATAAGACTCTTGTCTTGTCCAATCAGAACAACCCAAGATTCCCACTTTAAACCTCAACCGAATCGGTGTTGAAATAAAAAAAATTTCACTTAATTATAACAATAGAAATTAAATCAGAGGAGAATAATGTAAATATAATAAATAATAGAAATATTTTTGAAAATAAATTACACAAAACTAGTAGAAGAACAAGTGTTGGAACTCCCTCCCAAGTGTGTGTAGCTCCCTAAAAATGATTATCCATCGTTTAGCTCGACATCAGGAGGAGGAGAAAGCTCGGGTGGAACTTCACCTTCCTCTTTGATCCCCTATGAGGATAGGGGCCTCCAGAACTCCTTGGATTATGAGAGGACTCCTTTGGGTCTCTAAAATACTAGATCTTTTACTCCTAGACGAACTTGCAAATAAGGATCCCAATCTCCCATTTTATAGGCAGTGGAAGGTGGTTTTGGGAACACATATTGTGTAAAACCACTTGGATTATGGTTTTAGACCACATTAAAGTCGAATATAGATTTGGAAAAAATACAAAAATGTTTCCCCACATTGTTACTATCTCTACCAAAATTTTGGCACCATTTTGATTTCTAAAACTTGAGATATTGAAAAAATACAGAACACTACATTTGACTTTGTGCAGATTTGATTATTTGGATAGATCCATTCATATGGGAATCTTAGAGGACTAATGAGGATTTAGTTCTTTCATATGAAATGTGGCCCATTAATATTTGGAACCGACCACAAAATATCATCCCATTTAGATGCACAGTCTAGTATAAGTGCGTGGATTAATCCAATGGTGTGCTTGGATCCTACGTAGTTTAGCCCATTTTTCTTGGACTTCATCATGGGTCCTCCGAATCACCTTCACCATTAATGAAATTATCGAAAAAAGTAACATTGGTATTTTAAATAGTGATAAACATACAATAATTGAATCAAACATGAAGTGTATTTTGTTATTAAATTTGGAATTTACAATACAAATTCAGTTTAATATAATGGTGTAAGGGTGAAAATCACATAGTGAATCGTCGTACAATAAAGAAGCACAAACAATGAAGCATAAGGAAGAGGAAGAAGGTGATGATCTCCAGGACTCCCCTCCATAATTTGAGGAAGCAATCTCCACCATTTTTGAGGACCTTAGAGAAATAAATCTAGGTATAGAGGAATATTCGTGACCCACATTGATTATTATAGACATGAATCTTGAAGAATATGAGGTATAGAAATCAATCCCAAAGCAGCATTGGGATGTGTTTTCCTAGAACTAAAAAGAGATACTAAGACTTGACCCTAAG
Source organism: Viscum album (assembly GCA_963277665.1). Lineage (NCBI taxonomy): Eukaryota > Viridiplantae > Streptophyta > Magnoliopsida > Santalales > Viscaceae > Viscum > Viscum album. The sequence goes on from OY728145.1 coordinate 1,161,603,128, forward strand.
GTGGCCACCCATAATTTGAGTTTTATAGAATATCATTGGGGATACAACAAGCGGCCTGGAGGATACACACACCGCCAAAATTGAGTCTAAGGTGGACAAAATCATCAAGTATGATTTTATCCAAGAGGTAAAATACTAGAAATGGTTAACCAACATTGTCCATGTGAAAAAGAAGTTTTGTAAAATCAGAATTTTCATCGATTTCAGAGATCTAAACCTGTATTTTCCTAATGATGATTTCCCAATTAAAATTTCAAAACTCATAATTAATGCAAGGGTCGGTTATTAGGCCCTATCCTTCATTGATGGATACTATGGGTACAATAAAATTTATATGGACCTATAAGATGAATAATTCACACTCTTTAGAGAAACTCAAGTTATATTCTACTATTGGGTAATTCCCTTGGTCCTCATGAATGCAGGTTCCACATACCAACATATTATGCATCACATATTCAAACCCTTCTTGGTAATTTTTTTCAAATGTTGTGTTAATGATATAGTGGTCAAATACCGACAATGATCTAATCACACAGATGGCCTAGAAACCATCTTCAACAATATTAAATAGCATAATATAAAGAAGAACCCCTTGAAATGTGCATTCATGGTATCCTTAGGAAAATTTCTTAGCTTCTTGTATTCCATTATGGAATTTATGTTGATCCTAATAATAATAAATATATCCTCGAAATTTTACCTCCTCAAAACATGAAAGAGTTAAAAGGACTTCAAGGACACTTAGCCTACATTCTCTGCCTCATTTCAAACCTCGCTGACAAGTGTTTACCCTTCACCAAATTGATAAATAATGGGGTCACTTATCATTGGACCAATTAATATCAAAAATAATTTTATTCCCTAAAGAAATACCTCTTGATACCACCAGTGTTGATTCCACCTGTTGAAGGAAATCTACTCATTCTGTAAATCACATCCTTAGAGTGATTACTGGGTGATTTCCTCATATAGAATAATGATACAAAGAATGAAAAAAAAACATTTACTGTCTCAGTATATCCATGCTTAACATAGAGACTCCATATTCAAATATTGAGAAGATATTCCTGGTGTTAATCTTTGCAATTCAAAATTCGAGTTACTATCTGTAGTAACACGATGTCCACTTGGTCTCCCATGATAACCCACTCAAATTTATCCTAAATCATCATATACTGACATGACGTTTTAAATAGTGGGTAGTTATGCTAAAATAGTTTTATATATTTTTTTGTCTCAGAAATTAGTGAAAGGCCAAGCCTTAGCATACTTCCACACTGAGCACCCATCTCTATAAGAGACATCATTAAATACTGAACTACCTAATGAAGAAATTTTCTCTATCCAGGGAAACCCTCATACATGGGATATGTAATTTGATAATGCTTACAGCTTTCCAATGGGGAAGAAAATTAAAGAACCTCATATTTATAAACATGGTTTGGGAGTTGTACTTGTCTCCCTAGAAAAGGTAGTGTTACCATAATCCTTCATGTTATCAAAATGTGGTACTAACAATGAGGAAAAATATCAAGCTCTCATTACAAGCATAGAATTGGCACTCCAAATACCGTTGAACCACCTAGATCTAAAGGGTGATTCAGAAAAGATAATCAATTAGATTAATGGGGATTACACCATTAGAAAAGAAGAGCTAATCCCCATGTGTGATTTTTATGAGGTTCAATGTCAAAATTTTCTTTATATCCAACATTGACTCATGTCTCTCTATCACAAAATGATCAATTATATACATTGGAAAATGTATCTATAGCTTTAGCTGATCTAAATTATGATAAATAGTCATCATCATTGCCTATAGTCAAATAGTTTCAACTTTTTTTCCTAATCAGTGAATAAGAGATCAATGAAATCAGTCCCATACCTGATCTATATAGCCCTACTATTGGAATTATGGAACCCATCTCAGAATATCTCCAAGAATGAATAATTTCATCTAACAAGGTTGGAAGAGATCATATCTTGTGGAAAGAGGATAATTTCACTATTTATGGTTTCCCAAATCACAAGAAATTACTATACAAGGGAGGCTTTGATGGAGTCCTTCTCATGTGTGTTGATGGAGAAGAGACTACAGTAGTTATAGAAGAAGTACATGTAGGAGCCTACGGTTCCCACCAATAAGGGTATAGGCTTTCTGAACAAATCTGAAGGATTGGATACTTCTATCCTTCCATGATGCAGGATTACATACAATTCATTAAGAGGTGTCATCCCTACCAATTGCATTCTAATTTCATCAATCAACCCCTAGAATAACGACATACAACTAAATACAAATTGTCATCTTCCACATGGGGAATGAATATTGTTGAACCATATCATCTAGCTACTGTTAAGAAGTTTAAGTATATCATTTCTGCTACTGACTTTTTCTCCAAATGGGAATAGGATATTCTTCTCAAAGAATTCAGATCCAAAATCATTGTTATCTTTTCTAAATCTAATATCTTTACCAGATTTGGTGTCCCTCATACCATTTTGATGTATAATGGAACCAATTTCAATTTTTCTTAGGTAGAGAAGCTATATCAGTAATACAATATCAAATCCAACCATTCATCCTTCTATTATAGAGTGTACAATGGACATATAGAGGCTTTTAATAAGACTTTGTCAAATATACATCAAAATATGGTGGATAAATCTAATAAATCCTTCCCTTATAAGGCCATACATGCCTTTTGGGATTACCAGACTACTACTTGTACTACTATGAGAGAAACCCCATACTCATTGGTGTATGGAATAAAAGTATTCTTTCCCATTGGGGTTCATTTTTCATCGCATCGTATTTCCATTTGTGACTAGCTATCTATAGATGATAAATCTTAGAAATGACTGGATGAAGTGGACGGTTTATATGAAACGAGATTATATACCTTGCATCACTTATAAGACTATCAGAACTTGATACCACAAAACATTAACAAGAAGGTATACATTCATTCTTTACTCCATGGATAAATAGTATTAGTCCTTAGGACTCCAATGATACTAGGAAATAAGCCTCCGAAGCTTGATCCAAAATAGGAGGGACCATACTGAATACATAAGTTCCACTCTAACAGAGATTATTCCTTAAACTCGATGGATGGAGAGCTTGGTACAACTCCATACAATGCAAGGTTCATGAAGAAGTATTTTTTATAATCACCCAAATTTTTTATTATCTGTAGGATATTAAATAGCATAACACTATTTTCATCCATGATTTTTGACATTAAACTATGTTAAATCATCATTGTGGCTGCATGATGAGAAACTGCATGACATGAGGTCCTAGCCGCATGACCTAAAACTAAAAAAAATCATTTTTCATCTCCATATAATAGTAAAATGTATGGCTAAAATATATTGTATTTGATGTTAAGGAGTCCCTAAAGATACCATAAGTTAAAATTCCTTATAGTCCTTCAAAAGATGAGTAACTTCTATGTGTAAGAATCATTCACATGAGTTTCACTCCCTAGTGCCACTCAATCCCCATTTCTCCCTATGTTTGGATAAAAACTGCATTGGGAATAACTATCATGAACTATGTGTGGCTTCATTCATTCTACAACAAGATATGTAGTGACACCTGGGTCTTATCCCTTGGTCTAGCTGAAATGTTTATTTTACATTAGGTGACCCACGTCCTCACTGCATGATGATAAACATCACTATTTCTGACGACTAATGTGTGTCTGGATTCTCATTACAATGAGATATGTAGTGACATCCAAATCTCCAATCTCAGGCCCAACCACAACCATAAATGAATCAATTTTCACTTTCCTTATGTGTGAACCAATTCTATACTGGGACCTCTTCTAGAATATACGAGTTAATTCTCATACCATTTTGTATATTGGACCCAATAATTATTCTATAAATTATTAAATTCCTTGTTTCTCATATCAAAATTCAGTTGGTGTGGGGACCATCTTCAAGAACTATTTGGGTTCGATTCTAATTTTCATGAGATATATAGTGATGCACAAAACTTCATTATTGGGCCCAACTACAGTATTTATTTCACTTCATGTCAGTCCACCTTCATCCTTACCTCTTGACATTAAACTACATGGAATTCCAAGAACTATGTGTGGTTTGATTCTCATTCTATTAAGTTATGTAGTGGTATTTGAGACATATCCCTTGGTCTAGCCACTATTTAAAACCCCCACTCATTATGTAGAATCAGACCTGCATAGAGAGCCCTCACAAGACTTTTGGATGGATTATCATTACCACAAGATACATAGTTATACATAGAGTTCATACTTTAGGCCCAACCAGCAGCCTAAAAATTATCAAAAGCATGTTTTACTAACATTAAAACCTAATTAATATGGTGAAAATTTGTCAAGTACTATGTGTGGAATGATTCTTTTCCCAGCAAGATACATAGTGATGCTGGAATTCAATACCTTAGCTCAGCCACCATATAATCTTCATTCCCATATCATTAATTTGTGTTACCTTTGTATTGTAGAAGAATCTTCTACCACTCCTTATTTCGCATACCAAGAGCAACTCACGTGGGCATAAAAATTTGGTAATGGAGTTTTCTATATAAAAAGGTGTATCAATTCCCATTTGGGTTATCAATGGTCCTGGATACAAGACCATAAAAAGGAATAAAAAATATCCTTGTCCAACGAAAATAAACAGCATGATCTTCTTAATAACTATGTGCGGCTAGATTATTTCTCCATAAAGACACATATTGACATATGGGTTCTATCCCCTTGTCTATTCACAAAATTCATTCTCACATCGGAATCACTCACGTCCTGACCACATGATGATAAACTATATAATTCTTTGAGAACTATATGTGTCTTGATTATCAACCCTATGAGATATGTAGTGACACCTAGATCGCCATTCCTATTCCAAACTACATTACAAAACGAAAAATCCTCTACTCTCCCATGTATAAGTCATATATGCCCAAAGAGATCTAATATGATTTCTCATTTTACACATGAAAATGTACCCATTATAATTATATATGGCTTGATTCTCATCTCATTGAGGTATTTAGTAAATACTAGGCCTTATATTCTAGTCCCATACATGCGATAAAAAAATCTCTCTCCCACATACACTAAAAACTCAATGCAGAAGCATTTATTTTTGGTCCTCTCCTTAGAGAGCCTAGCAAGGAAACAAGATATGCCCCCATTCTATATACAAGTTAGATATATGCAAGGGACCCCAAACTCAGGTCCAATATTAGTCTAAATTCTTCCCATGTGCATTGGAAATTTCCCCTTTCACATTTCATAATACTAAACTTTCAGTCTTTCATATCATCATAAAAATTTATTATTATTAGGGAGTAGAATTTATGATACCTAGGAGCTCCTTTACCTGACTACGTAGTGCGTGCCCTAGTTGGTCTTGCATAATTTTCCCACATAACAGGCCTGTCAACCTAAGGAGGCCACTATTTGACTATGTAGTATGTGCCCCAATTACCCTTACATAAAATATCTCCCATAATGGGTTTTTCAACTAGTGGTAAATTCACCCTTGGGAGAAAACCTCTTATGAACCTTTAAGCTTTGATGATGGTATACTATATCCCACAAATTAGTAGTTATCCCTTGTATATTTTTCCCATATCCTTTATCCTAACCTGAAAGTCTCTCAGCCTGTGGTTTACACTTTTCCCCATTCACTTGTTCAAAGAATTTGGGATAACCTTGGGTCATTTCACACATATCATCCATTTATTCTATAATTTTTTTTCTTAGTAATATGAACTAAAACTATAGGCACCATACTTTCTGAATTTGGGTCAGACCTTCAAGGAGAAACTATTCCCCTGATTCTTTGGAAATCATAACCAGAAATACCCCTTTTGTATTTAGGAACTTTTATTGTAACACCCTGAGCTTCCATGATACGCTTCTCATTCAATAATGCAATAGCTTGCATTGTACGCAACTTCGAGTTCTATAACACCGCGACTAATCAAAGTAGCCGTTATGAATAGTAATAACCACTTTTTAAAATTATAGAAATTTTATATTTCAAAATGGACTTCATTTTTGGATTCGGAATATTGAAATTAGCCTATGTTGAATTTTTGGTATTTTTCTAATAACTTCTAATTTTTTTATGAATAGTGAAAAATACTTAAAAACAACTTTTTTAATCAAAATAATTTATAGTGATAAATTATACTATTTAGTGGTTTTAAATTATAATTATAATATATTTTTACCATTTTATCCAATGGTGGTCATTATAATTAATTTAACATTGAAATTGGACATAAACAATTGCCAATCTTTTGATATAAATTGTTTCTTAAAACACGCTATTTGTTGTGACAGCGGGAATTAATTATAAAATTAATTAATGCAACTTATATGTTTGGAATTTTGTAAAATAGACATCATTTTTGAATTCGGAATATCAATTATAGCTTAGGGTGAAATTTTGGCATTGTTCTGAAAAACATCAATTGTTGATGAATAGTGAAACCACTAAGTAGTAGTTAAATAACTGATTTTTCGTTCAAATGAAATATTACCACTTCTGTGATTTGATTTTCAAAAATCCGACATACATGGTTGTCATTAAGAAGTAAAATGTGGTTCAATGAGATCAAAATAATTTTTTGGTGAATAGTAACTTTTAAGTTCTTAATCGCGATTAGAGATAATTAGTGTAGTTTAAGGTAAAAATAATGTTTTAATAATATGAGATGAGCTTGACACTTGTCCTACTCCTATTGGATGAGTCATGGCCGACCAAGACAACCCATGGGTCAACTTGGGGACCCCATGGAGCCACTTTGGTTGGAAAATGACATTAATATATATATATTTAATGTTAAAATTAAATTGACACAAACATGAGTTGTTTTACTAAAACAGTTTTTAAGTGGGGTTACACAAGTCCAAATTTTGATTATAAATATTCATTAGAAAGATAAAAAGATTTCCTACATCATAGTATTTTTTTTATATAATTTGTAGACATTAAATAAATTAAATTAATTATGACATCATGATGATGCAGCGATGACCTCATTATTTAACGATTTAAATAAAATGGAAAGATAATGTAAAATCCAAAGCGTACACTTGTCAAAAACCTATTGGATGAGTAGATCTCGAACCCTTATCATCTTATCCTCGAATTATATAAGTGTGAGACCTCTAAAATCCGAAACTCATTTTATAATAAAGTGACTTTTCTTTACTTCCCAAGAGTGCCCCTCCTCCCCACTTATAAAAGGCCCCCACCTCTCCCGCCTCATTCACACTTTCAAGCCATTTGGCTCGGCCAACCTCTACCCAAATACTCTCCCAACATACCCCTATTACTCCTAGAAGCCTCACTTTGGGCAGAACTCTTCCCAAGGAAGCCTTTGGCTCAAATCAAAAAGAGTTACCCGATTTTGAGGTAATGTCTTCTCTAAAGTTGTTTTGTTTTATTTTTCTTCTCCAACCCCCTAAACTCTTTTTATTCATTTCTTTTGTAACAACACCAGTATCATCAATATACTAGGATGTTGTTATAAGAAGGATTCGAGCTACACTTACACACACCTACATCTAATGGTTAAAGAACATACGGTTTCTGTGGATGGCGAATTTCTGCTTCACGAAACGATGATTGTTCAACACACATATAACACCTTCAAAGGTGGCCATTAAGATGTCACTATATTTATATATGATATATAATATGTTTATGTTTAACTTATGCTTCTGTATTTCTCATTTATGGCATACTTTATGATTTCCATTATGGGTAAAACACGATAATTTCATTTTAGGAAGTGCGGACTACCGCCCCCTCAAAGTGATTTGAATCGTTAATTCCATATGTGGGATGTATAAAGGATGGAGTAAATGGTATTATACACTCTATTATACTGGAATTATATTATACATTTATATCATTATTATTTCATTCCATTAAATACGAAATAGAAATTAAAGTAGCGTTCATGCGTACGTACGGCTTACCGTCTCCATGAACGGTGCATTTCATTTCTTACCTCTAAATGTTACGTAATATTATAAATGAATGTATATACTAGATATATATGATATATATGACATATAAATCATGAATATAATTCTGGAGATAATGTATATTCTACCACATAAACAAATTGTAATTATAATAAGTTTATTGTTGACTCAAGTACCAAAGATCGACAAAACGACCGTTATTAACTTAAATAATTACATAATGTTCATATCATTGTAATAAGTGATATAAAAAGGATAATGAAATTGAAAATGGTTCTTAATAAGGTATATATTAACTCTAGTTTATTATTCAGGAGGTTAAAGAACGGTTGAGTCAAGTCAGACACGAGGAAAGAGAATTTCGTAACCCAACTTCCATTCTTTGGGTTAATCTCCTACTTTCAAATTATGTCATGATATTATTATGTACTATTTTGTATTTTTTACGTTCTTTATGTGTACTTATAGTGAATACACATAATAGATCTATTTTATTTTAAAAATGATCTCTGTAAGGACTTCGTCTCAATCTCCTTACATTGGGGTATATTTTGTTTTATACACAATTTTCTTTTATACGGTGTATAAACCCCTTTGACTTTTACATTTATTAAAAAGGTTTTCTTTTGTAATTATGTGATTTTTAAATGAATTCAAAAAAGAGACATTTCTCTCAAATATATGAAAATCCAGTGCAAATGTATACGTATTTAACGCAAGCTTAAAAATGTTTTCAGAAAACCCGACTCTCGAGTGTGGTAGACAGGAAGGGATTGGGCGTGGACCCATCATGGCCTGTAATTAGTCGAGCAGTCTCAGAATTATTTATTTTTTTTTCAGAAGCTTGCATAATGTTTTCAGAAAAACACTGGAGAATATTTGAGCAATTTTAAATGTAAGTATCTTCAAAAAATTGAACTGGTATTTTGATGCCACTATTAATTTCAAGCGGTATTTTTAAAAATGGTATTCCTAAATGTTTGTATACCATTTTTCATATGAGGAATGCATTGGACATAATAAGTGACGGGTGGAGCCCGCTATAGCTCCTTGATGCATCGGTATGTCTCATGAGACAACTAGACGTGGAATTGGCCGAGGTCCTTTCCCAATTTGATTTATGGTTTTGGCCGAGGCCTTAATCATTTTAGACGTCTTGGCCGAGGCCTTGACAAAATGTTTCAGAATGTTCGGCATTATACATTCCCTCATTATGAAAGTGGTTATTGATATTTCATGTGATTATTCGTCTAGTAGAATATCCATGTGAGTAAGTAAGTGGCATTATTTGATTTTACTTTTTCCATATTATGCTTTAGTTCAAGTTTAATAAGGCTTTTGTTTAGTTATACATTGCCTTAAATGTTTATGTTTATTTATGAAAGCTTCCGCGATATTGTTATCCTTACTGAGCATCTGAGCTCACCCCTTTCAATGTTTTAATATTTTCCAGGATGTGAAGAAGTATTTTATAAATGACCTGCAGGGATAGTCAGAAGAGGATATGAGTGTGGACTATGAAGACTTTGTTATTAGTTTTTCACTTTATGATGTAATGTAACATTTATGAATGTATCTAGTGTTTCCAAGGCTACTAAACTAATCGGTCTTTCGAGACTTGATCTTTTGTGATCATACCAATGTTACGAAGTAACGCACCGGCTCTGGGTATCTGGGGTCGGGGCGTTACAGTTGGTATCAGAGGCAGTTTAGTACTAACCTTGGAAGCTAGATTTAGATAAACTCTGATTAGAGCACATATCCCAAAGATAGACTTTGAGGATTAGTAAAGAAGAACTTCCTAGAATTTTGTTATTGTAGAGATTTTGTGAGTTTTCCGAGCAATAAATCCCTGTCTGGATACGAGCAGGTAGAGGCGTCTCTGGCACAGATGTACCTAGGGGTAAAACCTGAAAACACCACTTTGAGCTAGACTCGAACGGGAACTGGTGCACGACAATGGGCCTTGCTGCACTCTTGGTTTTGACACTCCCGGGGGATATGCTTAGGATAATTCTCATTTTCTTTACAAACCACTATGAACGGTTATGAGTATATACTTCCTCAAATAAAACCTTTTTATGATTATGGATTATATCCATAAATAGTTCAATTTATGTTAAGTATTTTACAAGTATGGAATTATGTATTTTGATTCATAAACTAATCTAGTTTATGCCATTGTTTAGAAATGGCGCCTAGTGGAAGGAATGGAAACTGTATCAATGCACGCACTCCGTGTAGGGATTTCCCTCCTGCTCAAGATAATTATTGTGGATCTGGAGATACAACTGGTGCTGATCAACTTACTACCATACTGGGACAACTCACTCAGGTTATGAATAATAACCTTACTCGTATGGAGCACCCTGATCCGCAACGTGGAGGATCAATGCTATACCGTTTCATGAGGCAACAACCACCAACCTTCAATGGGAGTACAAATCCTATAGTAGCTGAGCAATGGATAAATTCCTTAGAGAAAATATTCCATGCCTTGGGGAGTAGTGAAAGGGAGAAGGTTGTCATGGCAGTTTACCGCCTCACTGGAGATGCCGATCAGTGGTGGTCGCTGATTAAAAACACAAAGGAAGATGATGACGTATCGAATATGGAATGGCAGGAGTTCAAAGAGCTATTCTTAGAAAAATACTTTCCTCGAGACCATCGAGCGGATATGGAAAGGCAATTTTTGAGTCTGAGACAAAAGGAGGATGAGAATGTCGCAAAGTATGAGGCCAACTTTACAAGGTTAGCGAGGCATGCTGCAGATTATATACATAACCCAAGAAGTAAGATTGATCGTTTCTTTGATGGGTTAAAACCATTTCTTCGTCGAGCATTAGTCTCACAAAACTTCTCATCATACGAAGACATTGTCTCATGTGCTATCAAGACAGAAAAGGAATTCTCTAAATCTTATGACAATAAAGTAAAGCAAGAGAAGAAGAGAACTGTGGAACAAGAGACAGATAAAGGGAAAAAGGGAAAGAAGGATTTTCCATTATGTGATAATTGTGGGAAGAATCACCCTGGTACTTGCCTAAAAGGAATGGGAGTTTGTTATAAATGTGGAGAAAAATGTCACCAGGCGCGTGATTGCAAGGGAGAGAAAGAGGCTATCAATGTTGAATGCTACAATTGTAGAGAAATGGGGCATTATGCAAATGAATGTCCTATGCGTCCGGAAAACTTACCTCAGAAAAGGCCAAGGGATCAAGGACAATCTTATGTTGTTACTACAGTTGAAGTAGAATAATTAATGTATTGGTGCTTTTGGACTAATGGATTATATTCTGGTTGTTAGAATAATGTGATATATATATATAAGGATTGTACTGCAGTACTTGTTGATTTCATTAAGGTTTTAATATGATTAAGGTAATCATATTTTTGTATGTGACAATAAGAGAAACTTTACATTGTTTGGGGAATCTGATAAATTGATTTTGGAATTAAGAGACCTTTTAGAGAAAGTCTGGACGGAGGTATTTTGGATAACTATTAAGGTTGGAATGGATTAAGTTGAACCATGGATAGTATTGTTTAAGGTTAAAGCATTTCTGAAGATTATTTTTGGAATATTATAATACTATAGTTTTAGGAAAAGGACAACCTGCAGGGTGGGGAATAACCCGTCGCGTCGGACAAAGCTGTAGGAATCGAACTCACAACCATAGTGCGACAAGCCTTTATTACCTACCACTAGCCTACAGGAAGTCCCTGGTTATTACAAAATAGTTTTACTAATCTAAATGGTATGTGTTGATATTTGGAACCTTATACAATTAGGATAAATAGAATATTTTTCAGTTGTATTACCTTTTAGAGTGAAAGATGGGTTTGTGGTAAAAATTTATTAAAGAATGAAAGTCTACATGACAAGTATGTATATTACCTTACGTTCTTAGTAAATATCCTAAAACAATTCCTCAACTTTATAAATGTTAACTCAAAACAAAAATGTTGTCGGTTAACTTTTCCTACTGGGGAATCAATGATCATTTAACCAATCACAAGTTTGTGATTTTTTTGTAGTTATACTTTCTCCTAATCCTGTTTTCTATAACTCTCCATCAGACCTTGATGGTTTGTTTCTCCTCCATATCCATATTTTCATAGAATCCTAGAATGGGCTATATCGGGTGACCTTTGTACTTATCTTGCTTTCTTTTAATGTTATATATTTATTAACCTTATTTCCAATGTGGGTTTTCCACAAAGGTATTTTCTATTTTCAACCTTTTATTTTCAAAGAAAATTTTCAAATTGTGAGGACGCAATTTATTGAAGGAGGGGATAATGTAACACCCCGAGCTTCTATGATACGCTTCTCATTCAATAATGCAATAGCTTGCATTGTACGCAACTTCGAGTTCTATAACACCGCGACTAATCAAAGTAGCCGTTATGAATAGTAATAACCACTTTTTAAAATTATAGAAATTTTATATTTCAAAATGGACTTCATTTTTTGGATTCGGAATATTGAAATTAGCCTATGTTGAATTTTTGGTATTTTTCTGAGAACTTCTAATTTTTTATGAATAGTGAAAAATACTTAAAAACAACTTTTTTAATCAAAATAATTTATAGTGATAAATTATACTATTTAGTGGTTTTAAAGTATAATTAGAATATATTTTTACCATTTTATCCAATGGTGGTCATTATAATTAATTTAACATTGAAATTGGACATAAACAATTGCCAATCTTTTGATATAAATTGTTTCTTAAAACACGCTATTTGTTGTGACAGCGGGAATTAATTATAAAATTAATTAATGCAACTTATATGTTTGTAATTTTGTAAAATAGACATCATTTTTGAATTCGGAATATCAATTATAGCTTAGGGTGAAATTTTGGAATTGTTCTGAAAAACATCAATTTTTGATGAATAGTGAAACCACTAAGTAGTAGTTAAATAACTGATTTTTCGTTCAAATGAAATATTACCACTTCTGTGATTTGATTTTCAAAAATCCGACATACATGGTTGTCATTAAGAAGTAAAATTTGGTTCAATGAGATCAAAATATTTTTTTGGTGAATAGTAACTTTTAAGTTCTTAATCGTGATTAGAGGTAATTAGTGTAGTTTAAGGTAAAAATAATGTTTTAATAATATGAGATAAGCTTGACACTTGTCCTACTCCTATTGGATGAGTCATGGCCGACCAAGACAACCCATGGGTCAACTTGGGGACCCCATGGAGCCACTTTGGTTGGAAAATGACATTAATATATATATATATTTAATGTTAAAATTAAATTGACACAAACATGAGTTGTTTTACTAAAACAGTTTTTAAGTGGGGTTACACAAGTCCAAATTTTGATTATAAATATTCATTATAAAGCTAAAAAGATTTCATACATCGTAGTATTTTTTTATAATTTTTAGACATTAAATAAATTAAATTAATTATGACGTCATGATGATGCAGCGATGACCTCATTATTTAACGATTTAAATAAAATGGAAAGATAATGTAAAATCCAAAGCTTACACTTGTCAAAAACCTATTTTATGAGTAGATTTAGAACCCTTATCATCTTTTCCTTGAATTATATAAGTGTGGGACCTCTAAAATCCGAAACTCATTTTATAATAAAGTGACTTTTCTTTAATTTCCAAGAGTGCCCCTCCTCCCCACTTATAAAAGGCCCCCACCTCTCCCACCTCATTCACACTTTCAAGCTATTTGGCTCAGCCAAACTCTGCCAAAATACTCTCCCAACATACCCCTCTTACTCCTAGAAGCCTCACTTTGGGCAGAACTCTTCCCAAGGAAGCATTTGGCTCAAATCAAAAAGAGTTACCCGATTTTGAGGTAATGTCTTCTCTAAAGTTGTTTTGTTTTATTTTTCTTCTCCAACCCCCTAAACTCTTTTTATTCATTTCTTTTGTAACAACGCCAGCATCCTCAATATACTATGATTTTGTTATAGGAATGATTCTATCTACACTTACACACACCTACATCTAATGGTTAAAGAACATACGGTTTCTGTGGATGGAGAATTTCTGCCTCACGAAACGATGATTGTTCAACACACATATAACACCTTCAAAGGTGTCCATTAAGATATAACTATATTTATATATGATATATAATATGTATATGTTTTACTTATGCTTCTGTATTTCTCATTTACGGCATACTTTATGATTTCCATTTTGGGTAAAACGCGATAATTTCATTTTAGGAAGTGCGGACTACCGCCCCCTCAAAGTGATTTGAATCGTTAATGCCATATGTGGGATGTATAAAGGATGGAGTAAATGGTATTATACACTATATTATACTGTAATTATATTATACATTTATATAATTATGATTTCATTCCATTAAATACGAAATAGAAATGAAAGTAGCGTTCATCCGTACGTACGGCTTACCGTCTCCATGAACGGTGCATTTCATTTCTTACCTCTAAATGTTACGTAATATTATAAATGAATGTATATACTGGATATATATGATATATATGACATATAAATCATGAATATAATTCTGGAGAAAATGGATATTCTACCACATAAACAACTTGTAATTATAATAAGTTTATTGTTGACTCAAGTACCAAAGATCGACAAAACGACCGTTACTAACTTAAATAATTACATAATGTTCATATCATTGTAATAAGTTATATAAAAAGCTTAATGAAATTGAAAATGGTTCTTAATAAGGTATATATTAACTCTAGTTTATTATTTAGGAGGTTAAAGAACGGTTGAGTCAAGTCAAACACGAGGTAAGGGAATTTCTTAACCCAACTTCCATTCTTTGGGTTAATCTCCTACATTCAAATTATGTCATGATATTATTATGTACTATTTTGTATTTTTTACGTTCTTTATGTGTACTTATAGTGAATACACATAATAGATCTATTTTATTTTAAAAATGATCTTTGTAAGGACTTCGTCTCAATCTCCTTCCATTGAGGTATATTTTGTTTTATACACAATTTTCTTTTATACGGTGTATAAACCCCTTTGACTTTTACATTTATTGAAAAGTTTTTCTTTTGTAATTATGTGATTTTTAAATGAATTCAAAAAAGAGATATTTCTCTCAAATATATGAAAATCCAGTGCAAATGTATACGTATTTAATGCAAGCTTAAAAATGTTTTCAGAAAACCCGACTCTCGAGTGTGGTAGACAGGAAGGGATTGGGCGTGGACCCATGATGGCCTGTAATTAGTCGAGCAGTCTCAGAATTATTTATTTTGTTTTCAGAAGCTTGCATAATGTTTTCAGAAAAACACTGGAGAATATTTGAGCAATTTTAAATGTAAGTATCTTCTAAAAATCGAACTGGTATTTTGATGCCACTATTAATTTCAAGCGGTATTTTCAAAAATGGTATTCCTAAATGTTTATATACCATTTTTCATATGAGGAATGCATTGGACTTAATAAGTGACGGGTGGAACCCGCTATAGCTCCTCGATGCATCGGTAGGTTTCATGAGACAACTAGACGTGGAATTGGCCGAGGCCCTTTCCCAATTTGATTTATGGTTTTGGCCGAGGCCTTAATCATTTTAGACGTCTTGGATGAGGCCTTGACAAAATGTTTCAGAATGTCCAGCATTATACATTCCCTCATTATGAAAGTGGTTATTGATATTTCATGTGATTATTCGTCTAGTAGAATATCCATGTGAGTAATTAAGTGGAATTATTTGATTTTACTTTTTCCATATTATGCTTAAGTTCAAGTTTAATAAGGCTTTTGTTTAGTTATACATTGCCTTAAATGTTTATGTTTATTTATGAAAGCTTCCGCAATATTGTTATCCTTACTGAGCATCTGAGCTCACCCCTTTCAATATTTTAATATTTTCCAGGATGTGAAGAAGTATTTTATGAATGACCTGCAGGGATAGTCAGAAGAGGATATGAGTGTGGACTATGAAGACTTTGTTATTAGTTTTTCACTTTATGATGTAATGTAACATTTATGAATGTATCTAGTGTTTCCAAGGCTACTAAACTAATCGGTCTTTCGAGACTTGATCTTTTGTGATAATGCCAATGTTACGAAGTAACGCACCATCTCTGGGTATCTGGGGTCGGGGCGTTACATTTATCCACTAATAAAACATTGTTATTGAGAAAATACAAATCACCATAAACTTTCATCGTCTTTTAGTGGTAGAATATCATAATTATTGAGAGCTCATGTACCTAACTATGTAGTACATTCCCTAGTTGGCCTTGTCTAAATCCACCCACATAATGGTCATGTTGTCCTAATTATAAAATTATTGGTTATGAAGTATTTGCCCATGTTGGCCTTGCATAAAATATCCCTCATAATGGGTTTGTCAAGAAATGCTAAATTCATTATTTGGATAGACATCCTTTAATTCCACTATCCCTTTTTCCCATATCAATATTCGGATTCATGAATCCCTAAGTCACATCTTACAAATTTCCCCTTCCATACCTAAATATAGTTGTATATTTTTAAACAGATTACCGATAATTGGAGAACCATCGAACCTTTTGTCAAAGATAATTGAACATAAATTAAAATCTCCTAATGTCCATGCTACATGATTTTAAACTGAAAAACATAATGTCCTTACTGCATGACTTTAAACTACATAACAAAATGTTCTTGTTGTATGACATGAAAATGAATAACCCCTAATGTTCATATTGTATAAATTTAAACTGCACATCCCCTAATGTCCTTGTTTCATGAATTTAAACTACACATTATAATTTCCTTGCTGCATGAATGTAAACCACACATTATAATTTCCTTATTTCATGACTTTAAACTACACAACATAATATCCTTGTTTCATGAATTGAAACTACACAACATAATTTTAGAAAGACCCTTTATAACAAAATGTACCCCCCTTCACACATCAAATTTATATAGGATTTGTTTCCCATTTGTGTTCTGTATTGGTACAGATGATTCCTTTATTCTTAGACACATTTCCTTGGAAAATCTACACACTATGGTCTTGAGACATCTAAACCTTAAAATTTATTTGTTCATCAGCAAAATAATGTTATGATTCTTGGAAAATACGTTACATGAATATGAAGTATGTGCCCCTAGTTGGCCTTGCATAAGTCTCCCACAAAATGATCATTTTAGCCTAATAATGACACTATATAACTATGCAGTATGTGCCCCTGTCTTCCTTGTAGAAAAAAACCATCAAAACATGTTTTTCAACCAATGATAATATCATTATCTGGAGAGAAATTATTTATTCTTGAATACCATGTTTTGGATTTGGGGATCAAAAAACTGTCTCAAGATTCTCCATGGAAATATATAAAGAATATTGGAACATTTCTAGACCCCAATCCTTTTTTGGGTTATCATCTCAAAATTTATGATCAAAATTGTTTGACCTAAAACACTATCCCTTTTAGTCTAGCTTGTATGAATATAAAATTCCCACAAAAAGAGACATAGTACTCACTAGGTCGCAATCCTGAAAAGGTAACCTTGAGAAAAAGTCGAGTCATACCTCACTTGACCTAGACTCTTTATGGTTTATGTAATATCGAACAATTAAAAGATAAAAGGTAAAAATCTTATTAGGCTGAAAAAACAAAAAGGGAGGCCTAAGAAAAATCCTTGTCATTCCAACTAATTCTCTTTCATATTGAGCTTAGGAAAAAATTTTGGTGATGTCACAAAATACATAAAGTTTTTAGGGTTTTTATATAACCCTAAAAATAGTCAAACTACACTCACTAGACCCCTTTGTTTAGGTAAAAGTTAAAGGTCCTCCATATTTATCATTGTAATTATGATTAGATGATATGAATATGTAATTATATGGAAATCAGTTTTGAAATTATTATTACATAGAGAAATTAGGGATAAAGACATATATTATTGGAAATAAATTATTTTCCTTTTTTGGAGAAAAATCAAAGGAACATCCCCAAAATAGAGTCTCTCTATAATATATTACAAGAGGCCTTCAACATAACTCTTCATATGTTGAATAGGTTCCTAAGCCCTATCAGCTGCTTGTTAAAGCTCAGTCACTCCACCAACTTTAGTCTCCTCAGTGTGACAAAGTGATTTTGATGAAAATATAATGGAAGTTGACCCTACTGTTTGGGCTTTTCCAAATGATTTTGGAGTGTATCAAAGTGCATTACTTTTAACTTTGAACAAGATTCCATTTATTCAAAATGAATCTAATTATAAGGGAATGATTTTTTTAACATAGTGTTATGTATTCCATGAACCTTTCCAAATAAATAAATAAATGAACCTCACTTAGACACCAAATGATTTGTTTTAGAATAAATACATATTTATTCTAGAAGATGGAGAAGATTTTATTTCCATGTATCGCTACCCAAATCGTTATCATATGGACTCGAAACATTCACGGTGTGACTCTCCATTTTTCATGGGGTCAGTAAAGGTAGTTAAGGGACCAACTCAAAGTGTTGGGGCTATAGCCCAACACTGATCCCGAGTAGGGGGCAAGGGAGAATCCCCCCATGGTATGGAGCAGTTTGTTTCACCCATGTCCCCTAAAACACCTTTGACATGAAAGGTACCTACGTGTGTCTAACTTGTACACCACCCACTTGCACGACCAAACACCTTCACCCGGGGTCTCATATTTTCTATAAATAGCCACCTGGGTTATTTATTTGGAGATATGAATTTTTCTGAAGGCCTATTGGTACATTAATCACCATTATACATCGCGCAAGTACTCTTAACTCTCCAATGTAGCTTCCTAACACCTAAATAGATAGAATAAAAGGGGGGATATTTAAGATTAGGTCCCATGAGGTTTAATGTAAATAACACTTGCATGGTTTATTCACCCTAACCTCTAATTTAAGAGGACTAGTGAGACCACCCTTCCTCAAATAAGAACTTGTTCTACTCCATTCCGGAAATACCTATAAAGACTCTTGAATTTTTGAGCTAAGCCTCACCTAAGTCTAGTCATCAAATTTGTCCTTCACCTAAGGTGCCAATAGTTTCCCCAATACCACTTGCATGGTGGACCCCTTCCATGATACTTCTTTGTTTACCTCCCCTTCTAGCATGCATGATCCATCAGTTAGACCTTCCTCAAAGCTACTCAGGGCATGAACTATTCTTTTTTGGATCCTTTTTCTAAAAGGGACCTTGTCGAAACCACCACCAAGACCTCTTAATTTAAAAAGCCATAGGGAAAGAAATATAATCGTTTCTCGAATTATGATTTGGAATTATATGGTCAGAGGATTTCCATACTTGTCTTATTAGAAGTTAAGGATCCTTGAGGCATATGTAGATTTGGATATCAATGGCTATGAGGATCCTTACACCAGGGATAGTGATTTCCTGATCTTGGATTCTAATGATAGGAATCTGTCCATCATTTCCCATCAATGGGATCCTGATCCTCTAGTATGTACTAGGTAGGGAGAGTATTATGCTTCCATTTACTTTTCATAGGGAATGAAATCCTCCTCCCTCACTATGTGACCAATTTTTGGGTAACTATCATAGTGTAATCCCCAAGATTTTATTGTTGGGGGATTCAATTTTCTCTCCTCTATGCTTCCAGTCCATTGAACCTTAGAGGGGATGGGTACCCAAGACCCCTCCCCTCTCACCTTGGCATCCTTAACCATCATTCCTTACTTTGGACCCATGTCCAATGTAAAGTGAAGAGAGAGAGATGCAGTTTCAATGATATCTCTCACAGTTGCCTCAACCTATTCCACCATAATCCTTCTCCTCTTCTGTCGTAGCCCTATCATAATCCACTAGTAAAGGATGAAAAGTGTGTGGTTTTTCAAAATCATCAATATCCTCTTGTTTCTCACACAAAGCACGACTTGCATGGGATTCGATGTTAGTGATGATGATGAAAAACACACAATCTACCCCAATTGACCAAAGTATGAGAACTATGATTCCTGCTAATTGATATACATAGGAATACCACTTAGGTCCCATTATCAATTGGAATACTCTTTAGGAATAAGCCCCAATTTTAATTCCCTTAATCTGGGTATCCTCCTCAAGAGTAAACCCCATGTTAAGCCCCCCCCCCCCCCCCGAATCACTTTGAGTTAAAACATCACTCATGGTCCCTTTACAGGGTATATCCCTCTTAGCAATAGCCCCCAACCTATCATCTTAATGGGATATACTCCCCTACGAGACACGCCCTTGAGAGCCTCCATAGGCATGGGTCCTCATTACCAAACTATGTGTGATTTGATTCTCATCTAAATAGGATACATAGGAAGAATTCCTAAGGTTCAAACCCAACACCCAAAATCAACATTGTACTCTTTGGGATATGTTCCCACTAGGGTCTAATTCAACTTGGAAGCTCATATTCCTTAAAATTCAATGGATGCTTTGGTATAAGTCCCACACCAAACTTTGACAAGGCATATTATACCTAGATGTTCTTAACACATGATATTATATTGTACGGTTAGGTCCTTATTAGAAGACCTCAAAATATATGATTTGTCCTATTAAGTGGCACTAAACTACATGGGTTCTCATTCCTTTCACAAGGATACGTATGATGCCAATCTATGGGTTTGATCCCAACATCATAAAAACCTTTATCTCCTTGGATGATGATAAATTCTAGAGAGTCATTCACCTACCTAGATTACAATAATCCCCAAAGCTCCCCCACTGTATGGATAGAAAAACAGCATCGTCATTATAATGACAAAAGAATATTTAAATAGTATATAAAAGGATACCATTACTGGAAAACCTCATACACATACAGATATTTACATTGATGAAGAACCATGAATACATAATGATGATTCTAAATTATATATATGCTAATAATTGATTTCTAATTTGGGATGACCCACATCATACTTGGGAATTAATTAAGGATCCAAAAAAATATTGTAAATCTATAAGAGAGTCCCAGAGTAGGCAATAATTTCCTCCAAAAGGGCGTGATGAGCCCGAACTACCAATATCTAAACCAATGAATGTTCTTAAGAAACATGGGTGAAAATCCCTAATGAGAATATTCCTTTGGAAAGCAAGTCCCTATGTATATAAAATCATAGGATGTTTCCAATTCCCCAAACAAATCTGTTGGAAACGACTCAAAAATAATGTTTTCCCCAATGAAGTCACATTTCCATTTTCAATAGTATCATTAGATAATATCCCCAATAAAGAATATAAATTTTTAAATTATTATGAAATATATGAAAAACACGTTACAGTCACATTAGAAATTTATATTAAAAAAGATGAAATACCCTTCACATTTTTTATAGCTTTTATTTCAAATGAAATATTTTATAATTTAATAATAATATTAATTAATTTATAATTTCATGAAAACATGGAAAGGAAGCTTCAAAAATAAAAATATATAATACAGTGGTAAATATCTTCATCCAAAAACTATAACAAATATTCCTTCCACACTTTGTAAAGAAAATCAATAAAAAATGACACTTTAGAAAAATAATAAAATTTTATTCATTTCACACTTTTATAAATAAATAATAAAGAAATAAATAATAAACTAAAAAAATATTTTATGTATATATAAAGAAATTTATAAAAGATAATAATGTATATGGACATAGTGGATAAATATTTCTGATTAAAAAGATGACCTAAGGATAGATCTGCTTATAAGAAACCTTTCTTTTAATTTGTGAACCAAAGGAAGGTTGACGGGTAATAAAACTTGTAATAAGAAAAAATAAACATTGGAGAAGAAACTATATTTATTTTTAGAGGGAAATAATAAACAATTACTTCTATTTAAAATTTATTCTAAAAAAATCATGATTTCAAGGTTATATGGAAAGAAACACTTACGACTTCAGTAAATTTGGAATTAAATGACCTAAAAATAAATTACTTTAGGTTTATTTTTAAATACCTTAAATTATATGAAAATTATGATAGTAGGAATCCATGTAAGGTATATGGACCATACAAAAAATTTGGGTAATATATTGGAATATAAAGTCTTATTCATAGAATCATATATTCCAAGCATAAGAAATTTCTACATCAAAATCTGGCTCACCAAAATTTCAAACAGTGGTAGGTTTTTGGACTCATTGATAGGGTAGTTATAATAGATCTTATTGTATATAATTATTTCTAATAATATTTCACATATACTGGTTATTTTAGAATTTAATAGTTGGAGGTCTGAAGCTTTAGAAAAGCCAGTGGATCGCTAGGTTGGTGGCCTTACTCAGGCGGTCATGTCTCTGGATCTTGGTTTTCTAGATTATTGGCTTAACTTGTTTTAATAGTTTTGTTTATTATTTAAGTTCATGTAACCTTTAACATAAATATAGACAGAGGTCTTGAAAATTTTAAAAATAATTTGCTGTTTAACTGAGCATTTATTGGAAATCTATGAAGTTAGTGATGATTAATTTTATTTATAATATATTTTTACATTTAATCATCCAGTTTTAATAAAACAAATCATCAATGTGTTTTCCCCCATGAACGTAGGAAATATTATAAAGCATGTTAAATTATTTTTTCTCTTTATTTTATTTCTATTTTCCAATTTCATTTTTTACCATTGCATATATATTTAGAACATTGTTTATTTGATCTGAGGTGTGTATTTCATTACATATTTGTGAAGTGAGTTGGTTGTAGTGACTACATACTTCCAATACACTCAATCCAGGGGTAATAAAACATATAGGGATTTATTTTGTTTCCAAACTTCTATAACTTTTGAATTTCTAGTGGATCAGTCAAATGTAATTATGATTGTCTATTGGTAGTACAAGAAACACATTTTTTGTGGTTTAGTTCATAAGATTCTTCCAACAAGTCGTATCAGAGGGATTATGTTTTGAGAACATAGTTAGCACATTGGTTAGCACATACGTGGAATTAAATGAAGAAAATATATTCATTTATAAAATTAATTGATAATATTTTTGATTTGGATGAAATTATAGTGAGGATTAACTGATTCAGAGAGTAATTTGAGGTTCCATTGTCAAGAGTAAAGCTAGTGTTTATGGAGAAATATTAATGAGAGAACATTGATATAAAAGTGATTTTGATGGTAAGAATTTACTTTGGATGGAATGTTGCTTTCAATATTCAAGAGAATAATACCTTATCAGATGTTATGAATGATTTAGAGGATTTGTATAAAAACAAAAAATCCTTAGCAAAGTCTTCACGAAATGATAATTTTTTGGTTTATGTTTGAAAAAGGGAATACTAGTGTAAGATCCGGTGAATTACTTCAATGTTAATTTTAGGTAAATTCAATCGATAAAAATAACATTAACTAATGTTGTATGGATGCTGCTACTCTTTTCTTCAATTTCAAATATATGGGATGTAAAGTTTACTATTGTTAGTAACTCTAATTGAAAATATGTTCTAGTGTTTGATGATATTCATAATTTTATACTCAATGAATAAATTTTTTGATGGGAAGTACATGAACTATCTATTAGTTATGATAATTCTAATTTAAGGGGTAGTTAAATCCATAAGAAGGAGGTTTATTAGAAGAATATATTAATAGAATAATATAAAGAAAGAATATTTAAAAATATTTGAGGAATGTTGGATGGTAATAGTCTAACTTTCTATAAATGTTGAAAGAAATGATATATCAAGAAGGATTTCAAAAGTCACAAGAATAATAATGGAAACAAATCAAATATTAGAATTTTAGAATCCCTAAATAAAATTTATGTTCATATTGATTGGTTTTAACTATGAAGAAACTAAAAGAATCATGAGTGGTTGACACTAGAGTATCATTCTATTGAACTTGTGATCATTGATTTCTGATAAACAATGTATCTAAAAATTTGTGGGAATGTCCATATAGAGGATACTGAATCCCTAGAATTGTTTGGAAATCTAAATTTCAAAATATGAAAAAATGGAGGTTTCTTAAACTATCAAAATATCACCACATTTCTAGCCTTATGAGGAATCTTATTTTTATTGGCAAATTTAATGTTGTTGGCTATGGAAAAAGATTTTAAAATGTGGTATAGAAGGTTACTCAGGGATCCATGGTGATTTCAAAAGCTGTAAAGGATTTGATATTTTACATGACTGGAAATTTAGATTGGAGTATAGTTATCAGAAATAGAATATTCAATAATTTTTAAGTATTTCACTTCATGTTCAGTCACCTTAGTGAAAATAAGTTGAAATTTACAAAGGTTAAATGCATATTGA
Organism: Viscum album; assembly: GCA_963277665.1. NCBI lineage: Eukaryota > Viridiplantae > Streptophyta > Magnoliopsida > Santalales > Viscaceae > Viscum > Viscum album. Next base: position 1,161,627,378 of record OY728145.1, read on the forward strand.
AGCATGATCAAATAAAAATTAAAAATTGTGAAATTTGTGTGTTGTGAAAGAATAATAGTCTGTATTTCACATTATATAGTGAAAATCCTAGGGATCAGAAGTTGGAGCTTGTATAATGAAATATTTATATACCTACCCATGTTCGATCCTATAGTGGTTTTCTTTAATTTCTTACTTTAATTTGTGATGCTATAAATAAAATATGGATTTTATTCCTAAATCATACATCTCATGTATTGGTTGTTTTTACTCAGTGGAATTCATTTGCAAAAAATAAATTTTTGAGGATGTTCAAATGCATATAAATGGGAAATGGTAGTTAGTACAGTAGATGCAACTTCTTAAACATCTTCATGGATGAAGAAATAATTCATTATAACATAGTTCCAGAAACTCCACAACAGAGTGGAGTAAATAAAATGATGAATCAAAATTTGATTGAGAAATCCAAAAGTATGAGGTTAAACTCAATAATTCATATGTTTAGTATGAAGAAGAAAAAACATAACTCTCCAATATAAATTTGGCATCGATAGTTGGGAAGATAGGACATTAATCATATTTTTTATATGCATGGCATAGTTATTTCTGGTTCAATTTTTTAGAAAATATGAATGATGAAGTGTGTTTTTACAGAATCTTAGGTATGAGAGATCTTGTACAAGTAATAATTATTCTATAGATGAACATTTAGAGAAATATAAAAATTGGGTCTTTGGTTATATCTCAGAATTGTAATATAAAAAATATCATATAATGGTTTGGTATAACTGAAGGTAAGATAGTCTCAACCAATTTTGTAGATCACAATAAGTTATCTAAGTCATAGGAACTAGTAACTATAGTTGATTCCATGTACTTATAGAGTTATTACATTTAAAATTAGTTGAATGTTTTATGTATGCAATGGTTTACTCATGGTTAAAAATTTCTCATGCAACTGGAGTTCTGAGTTGGTACATGGAAAAAATTAGAAAATTTCAATAGGGTTCTCTATAGTCGATCCTTCGGTATTTTAATTGATCATAAGATCCTGATATGTTATTTTAAGAGGAAAAAAATTATGAGGTTTGATGGACTTAGATTTTAGTGGATATTCACATACTTAGAGGAGTCCAATGAGTTTTATGTTTACATATATAGAAGGTATAGTTTGTTGGATGTCATAAAATCATATGATTATTACATTAAGTATAAAAAAGAAGAGTATTTAGTGAAAATAGATTTTGGGAAAGAAATTATATGGTTGTATTAATTTCTACAAGAGCTTGGAATGATTTAAGAATAGTTATCTCTCTATAGTGGTAGCCAAATTTCGATTCACTTGGCTAAAAATATGATATTTCTTAATTAGATAAATAATATCAACCTAAATTGTCATTTCATCAAAACATTTATGGAGAAAAAAGAGTTGGACATATAGAAGATAATAGGAATCTGAAATCCAGTTAACATATTCACCAAGGAGGTAGTTAAAAAAGTATGAAGTATTATCATATCTTAGTGGGAATTGGGTAATAGAGGGAATGAAAATGGGGGATTTTGTTGAATATTTAGTGTTGAAAGGATGATGATGTTTTCCCAATAAAATTTCATCAACTAGGATATTTTTGTGGTTTTAATCCTTTTTTAGAGCATATGAAGTTCAGTGCATTATAATTTCTAGCATCAGAATTATGTTCTCTATAATTTCAATCAATAGAAGGTGGTTGAACTCATTATAAAGGTGGTGGTAGTAGATAATATCCAATGGAAGTAGATCCATCATAATTTCCATGTATTGATGGTTCTAAAATGTAATTTTTGAAAGTACAGATGTTCGTAATATTTTGTGGATCCCTAGGTTGGTAACCCTTCTCAAATGATCATTTCTCATAATCTATCTTTTTGGGTAAGTAGATTTGACTTGGTTGACTGGTTGTTCATAGTATTTAAGTATGGTGTCCCTTCAATAGAAAGATAGATAGATGATTAGAAAGAGTTAGAATGAATATATAGTTAAATTGATCATTTATTATATAGATTATATGATGATAAGTATTACTTGTGTTTATATTCTATTTTTCACATGTAATATTCTAGATATCATAAAATCAAGAATAAGAGTGGTTTCCCCTATGCCTGTAGAACATAATTTGAAGAACAATAAATAATTTGTGTTATTCATCTAATTTACATATTTCAATTGCATGTTTCCCCATTGAATGTATTTCTATTACTTTTTTTATATATATAGGTGTGTGTGTGTGTGCGGATTTTTTTGTGTGGAGGTAGGGTGTAGTGACTACCAAATTCTAGAAAACTCAGTCGAGGTGGAAGTGAACTTTCAAATATAATGTTCTTCTGTTACACTGCTACTATGTACTAAATTATGTTGGATCTGTAGATCATACAAATGGTGGTCTATCAATAGTATGTGTGATTGGTTTTTCATGGTTTAGTTCATGATATTCTCCCATCATAAAATGGAATATATCTCAATGAATGATAATTGATATGAGAAAACCATTACCTTCAAAAAAAATTTGGTCAGAAGCACCCTAAATCAATATATAATAAATTTAGGTGTATTATTCATATATATAAGAACCAAATTTAAATATATTACTTAATATAATTCAATTATAATTTTTCATTACCAATTTATTTATCAATTATTTTTTAAAATCAATATTCCGGTGTTAATTGTCCTATTTGTTCTGTGGCATCTTCGGTATGGATGTTCTAGTTTATGCACTTGGGTCATATATTCTTCACCTCCATTATAGACATATGTGATAAAAAAGTGTTTTTGATATAGTTTGGAAGCCTAATTTTTATTTTATGAAATTTATTATGAAAATTTGTATTGATCGGTTAAAATCATATTTTTTATAATTTGGATTAAATAGAACATTCATTTTATTAATGAATATAAATATATATATTACCACTAAAAGTAATGAAAAAATTATAAATTTATAATTAATATATCATATGACAAATATTTATGTTTTTCTTAGTATTAATGATGTACATGTTATAACATTATTCATTTAGGTGGTAAAATTATTCCAACCAAGATGGCATTATAACGAATGAATGTATAAAAACCATACTCTTTATTTCACATCAATACATGATTTTTTACAAATGATTACACTTAATACAACCCATATGATCAATAAGTCTCGTGCCCTTAAGAATTAGGTACATTAAAAAACAACATAAAATAGGAAGTACAACATCTATATTGAACACATCATTAACATGATCATAATATTCCATGGTTTTTAAAAATGCATAGGAAAAACTAGGGACATACATAAGAAAGTGGTGGGATATAATGCCCAGTAGTTGAATAATCATTGAATAAGGTTAAATATGTTATAAAATAATCCTATCAATAGGTAATGAAAGGAACATGAACAATAATGCATGCTATAGTAGGATAATCCTAACATGGTAAATGTGAAAACATCTTAAAACACTGCATCATAAATATAGGTCAATGGGGAATTCTAGTACATCATGATGGAAGAAAGTCCTGTAAATGAATCAGGTTCACTCCATGTACCAATGTGATGACTCATGCGACTAAACATTACCCAATTCATTGGAGTTCAATATAATTTTGGGCACACATGACACTTTCATTTGATTCTCATGCTTATGTTTTCTACATAGATCATACTTCATAGATTCATTCATCATAATATTTTATTCCATAGTCAAGGGTTGTGGATTAAATAAATGTAGGTCCCATTTCAAAAAGGTATAATTGTATAAAGGTGAATACCATTGATAATAAATGAGTGAGGTATTCACTACACAATTATTTTGGCATGGAAATTCGTGGTAAGATTTCAGCAGCACAACAACGTAACATAAAAATTAATAAAATGGGTTGATGATAGTGAAATTTGTATCTAATCATTTGTAAGAAAAATAGGAATTAATAGTCACATGTGATTCCATATCCAAATATAATTAATTTGAAATATAAGGTATAAGATAATAAGGAAACTTCAATAAAGAAGAGAAAGTGAGGATCCCTTACTTGAGAGCATGACTCCTAATTCTTGGAAAGGTCTTCTTGAGAGATAGGGGGAATTTGGATGACTATATAGAGGGTATATAAGAGTAAAGATTTTTTCAAAGAATTTTGAGTAATGATAAATGGGATCATGGGTGGGTTTATATAGGAAAATAATGTGGATTTATTTATTATTTCTCAAACATAGGTTTTGGACTCTATATAATAAAATAACCAAGACCAGAAAACATACAATGATTTGTTATAATTTTTTCTTAAAAATGGATGCGGTTTTAATTATTTTCTATGGATAAGGGACTAAATTAATAAAATAATTCCCTTACTTATGTAGAGGTGAGTCATAATCTTAATGAAATGATGTCAAATCCTTAAAATATATTATTGGTGTTGGAGGATTCGTAATGGCTTTATAAATTAAATAAACATAAACATAAAATCAAATTATTTTAAATAGAATACATGTATATAGTCGTGGGTACAATTTTTAGTATTTATTACCTCATTTATAGGTTATTATTATGTTTTAATACACAAAGTATATTTATACAGTATTTAATTTTTACCTGAAAATTTGACTATATCAAAAAAAATTGAAAAAATAACTATTGGAAAATTTAAACATTTTTATTCCAAAAATAATATTCATTTTATAGAAATATATTTCTAATTATTTTAATTTTTACTCTTAAAATAAAATTGATATTTATTAAGAAATGTTGTATTTTTTACAATAACAGTATTTGAACTCTTATAAAAATTACATTTGAATTCATAAAGATTATATGATCATTTATAAATAATAAAGATTATTTAATAATAATATTTTTTATAAATATTACTTATTTTAAAAATCTATTAATTCATCAAAATATATTCCTTTATTGAATTTCAGTGTTAGCCAAAAATACTATTTTTGTTTTATTGTATCAAAATTAAAATCATTTATAAAATAAAAATAATTGGATGAAAATATATTCCTTATTACACAAAAAATAATTTAATACTTATATTTTAATTTTCTTCAAATATATCCATTCAGTACACTAGAAAACTCCATAAGGGTATGGAGCACGACTATGAAACTTTCATGGGATGGTTTAGCAAAAATGGTTTGGGTTGTGATATCGATGAGCTTCCAAAAAATGTTTTTACTCATGATTAAGTTGTTATATATCAAATTGGGATCGGTCTATGGAAAATTATAGTGATTCTATCTCCCTTAGAAGCTCTAATAAATGGGCTACATAGGGTATGATCATATTGGTTAAGGCCATCACTTACTTTTTCTGGGTCAATTGGATTTTTTAAAACCCTATATTTATACTAACCATGTGATCATTGTTCAATGGATATATTAGAAACAATAATGATATAATAATGGTATTTTTAAATCTGATATAATATGATAAATCTAAAGAAGTTATTGTGTTTTATATAACCATGTTACAGAATAAGACATCTAATTAAATTTCAAGGGGACTTTTATTTATAAAAGTTTGGGTCATTAAAATATTCCTCCTTAAGAAAATTTTCCCATGAAATTTTAATTTTCCACAATAAAATAGATGAGTATATCTCTATTTCACTACTTCTTCCAATTCCAACGTAGATTCATCAAACATGTGGTTTCTCCAACACACTTTTACAAGGTGCATTGTCTTATTTAATAGCACCATTTCTCCATGATCTATGATCTTCACAGACGACTACTCATAAGAAAGGGAATTCTCCAATAGTACCACCTCTTGATTGAGTACCTGTGAGGGGTTTTGTATGTACTTTCTCATGAGGGATAAATTGAATACATCATATACTTGAGATAGGATAGGTGTGAGTGCAAGTCGAAAGGCCACCGCTCCAATACGATCTAGGATATCAAAGGGGACAATGTATATTCCACTAAAATTTCCCTTCTTCCAAAACTCCTCACTTTCAACCATAGAGATATGTAGAGTAATATCATGTATCTTACATCAAACAATAGTTCTCATCGGAAATTCCTAACATAGTTCTTATTTGAACTCTAAGAAGCCTTTATGTGCTACTAAATAGTCTAAATCTTTTCCACCATTTACTCAATCATTTTAATAACTAGTAGTTTTCCTTCCCCAACTTCATCCCTCCATGTATGTGTTCTACACCTCTTATCGTAAATGGCTTCGTAGGGAGCCATTTTGGATGATTGGGTGCAAATTGTTGTTTTAAGAGAACTCTATAAGATTAATATATTGATCCCATCCTCCTTTGAAGTCAATTGAGCATGTTCTAAACATGTCAATAAGTGTATTGATAGTCTCCTAGGACTAGAAATGAGTTTGGAGTGTGGTATTCCATGTTGAAGTTCAGTTGGGTACTTAGATAATGTTGGACACTTTTCCAGATCATGGAGGTGATTCTTAGATCACAATTGGATAAAATTGATAGTGGTAATAAATGAAAACTTACCACTTCTAGGATGTATATTTTTTCAATTTGATCTAGTGATAATTCCACTTGATTTTCAATAAGGGGAGATATCTTTTAAGTATATACACAAAATGCCATAGAAGATTGTTTCCCTTGGATGTATTTGAATGTCCGGTGAAAAATTCCATGGTTATGTTCTCCCATATCTATGTTGTTATGGGTAATGGTTGTGTTATACCCTTAGTATTATACCTTTAAGCCTTCAATTATTGACATACAAGGTGCTTTGATGTATATTAAGAAATATTTTTCTTCATATCATCCAACCAATAGTGCTCATGGATATCTTGACCCATAACTGTGCATCCTAGCTAAATGGAGAAAGTTTAACTATGTGCACTATCCTACAGTTATTTATTTAACTCAGGATTTGATGGAACACGTAGTATTGATCCAAACCAAACTATTCCTTCTTCATTAACATTGAACATTGAGTATATTCCTTTCCTTATATTTTTCACTTTCTTCTGAATTCCCACATCATTACTTTTATCATCCTTTAACCTCTCTAGAAGATACGGTAGGGAAATCATTTATAAAAGGATTGATGATGTTCCTTCCTTTATGATTTAGCTGTCCATACTTTCCAAATCTAATAAGATATGATCCCTCTCAATTCGCATCAATTATATAATGTCTAGATCCTTTCTCCATAGATTCGATTACTCTATATTCTCTTTCCCATGATAGTATTGGATTGAGTAGTTATAGTCCATGATCAGCACTAACAATGGTTTGAGAATATTTTTATATTTCTATGTGAATTTATACATTAAAATTTTGATAATCATATATATTTCAAACTTCTCCCCAAGGAAATAATTTGTCCATATTTTTAAAGTGAATATCACTACAGCCAACTCTAGTTCATGCATTGGGTAGTTATATTAGTGAAATTTCAACTTTCTTGAGGCACAGACTATTAATTGTTCATTTTGTATTAACACACAGCCTGATACCTTCTTTAAATCATCACTGAATATTATAAAAATTTATCCACTTGTGTGATTTTTGATTATAGGTGTGACACAATGAACCTATGATGTAGTAATGTAATTAATATTAATGTTATTTTTGAACTTATTATTACTAATTTTATGCAAATAAATATTTAAAATGCATATAATCTAAATAAATAAGAAAATTTTTGAAAAACTTTATTTAATAAAACACTCATACATTACATTATTAAAAGACTAATGGCATCAAATAATTTAGAAAACTTATTGGTAGCCCTAGTAACTCCACTTGAAGACCCCCTATCATCACAATAAAACCAATTATATAGACTTCATATCTTTGATACACCATAAAAAAAGAAATAAAATAGCAAGAAGAATAGTCCGAATGATAAGAATAAAAGGAATTTATGAAACCATTTTTTAATTGGGAGAAGAACACTGGTGATTTTTGTGTCTTTAATACCCATGGATATGGCTATTTATACTACTTTTTATGACCATTGTAAGAATAACCATTAGGACTTATTTTTAGTGATCATTGGTGTTGGAAATTTTAAAAATATAAATAATAGTTTTAATTAAATTAACACATGAAATTTGTTAATTGGATAATATAGTCTTAGAAAATAATAAGAATGATTTTGTACTCTTAAAAAAGTAATTAAAATTAATAAATATATATATGTGTGTGTGCATGAATATAAATATTATATTATATATATAATTATTTTATGTGATACATGTAAGAATATATGTATTTTATTTTGTAATATATATATATATATTAAAATGTTATAATTTTAAAGCATTATTTAATAAAAGTTTTATCAAAATTTTTGTTACGTACAGGCACAACTCGTGGAAAGACCGAGCAACAGGTGACAACCCATGTGGCCCGAGCATGGTCATACCAAGCACCAAACTGGGTATAGGTTTGGTAAAGCCCACACAGTCCATGTATAAAGCCATTGGACTGTGTGTGTGTGTGTGTGTTCGTGATTTTGGGGTATGACACATGCATCCATCATTATAATGAAACCCTCAAACCTAGTTCTTTTCAATGTGGGATACAGATTTCTTTTAAAAATAATAGATCTAATTCTAGTCACCTATTTCAGTTGTGGATGATATGGATCATCCCCTTCCCTTGTCTGATCAGACCCCATCCTAAAAAAATATAGTGTTATTTTTTAGCAATCTGATCAAACCTCTTCTGATCCAAGTTGTACATCCAAATTTCCTCTTCTACCTCATTGAGTCGCACCTCAACCAGTCCATGACTCACCACCCAACATCATTCAATAGGTTAACTGATGGCTCTATTCTCCATTGTTCTTCATCATCCTTTGATGCTCATCCATCTTTTTCCTTGGCCCCATCTCGGCTATATTTTCCACAAGGCATACATGGTCGGTTTTATTTTAAGAAAAACTATATCAGAATCCCCTACAAGTTTCTATTATATATATATATATATATATATATATATATATATACTGTAATCCCTATTTGATCTGATCAATTGGCGAAATGTGTATAAACCTAGGCCAATTTCCCAGTTGGTGTTTTTTTTATTTTAATCAAACAAACTTTATAAAAACCCACTTTTCCGTCAATAGCATCTGAACCTCACCACTAAAGTTCCCCCATTTTCTTACTTCTTGAATTTCAGGAAGCCCACATCCCCTCTATTGATCTAAATCATATAAGGGTGTATTTTAGTTTATCAAATTATAGTTTTATTACTGATATTTACATATATATGTGCATATATATGTATATGTACTCATATTTAACTTATTAGTTTCATTATATATTTGAGTTAAGGGTTTTTTTAAAAGTTTATTAATAAAACTTATGTATGTAAGGGTTCACTAAGTTTTTTTACAAATTTATACATATATATATATATATGTATGTGTGTGAATTTATCCATACAATTTCTAATTTTCATAATTTATAAGTTATGGGTTGGGTTTTAAATTTTGGTGATATGAGATTTTTTGTTTGAAATTATTTTGTAAGGGTTTATTTTGTATTGACAAATTATTTTTGTTTTAAATGCTATATATTTATATATATGTTTGTATTTTTGTGTTTTTATGTATATATATACATACATAACCATCAATTTTCAGAACAGATGAGTTTTGGGGTTTTTTTAAAATGTAATTCCTAAAACTGAAGGTTGTAAGGGATTTTTTTTTATTTTCATTAATTGTGATTGATTTAAAAAAATTATATATATATACGAACATATATATATATATATGCATCTATATTTTAAGAATTTATTGGGTAAGACATGTGTTTAAAATTTAATCTCTAAGCATATGGATTGTAGGTACTGTATCAGGAAATGTAGCAGGCGACCCAGGATCAAATCTAGGAGGAGGCATAATTTCTAGGTACTATAGCAGTCCTGTAGCAGTTCTGTAGCAGCACTATTGCAGGCACTATAGCAGTACTATAGTGGGAACTGTAGTAGGTACTATTTGGCACTATAACTGCTGAGACTATTCCCCCCTTTGGACCTTCGGGCCACCGATTTGGTCCATGTGTCCGTTAAGGCCTTCGGGCCACCAAGGCCTTCAGGTCAGTAAGGCCTTTGGGCCACCTCAAGGCCTTCGGCCCACCGTAAGGCCTTCTGCCCACCTTAAGTGTAGATGCAAACTAAAAAACCCACAAGGAACATGCTCGAGAAAACAGATGACCAAGGAGCTTTCACCATAGGAAAATCTAAATGGATTGCAATAATGAGAGGGTACAGCTCCTTCCATAGGGAAAAGCCTGTGTATGCACGGGAAAGCCTAGCCAAACAGCCATGCAAAGGGGAGAGATGATTTCATAATGAAGATACTTGGGAGGAGCAGTTCCAAGTAGTTAGTCTGGGTTGTATGTAATTTTTGTAAGCATACGGGCAATGGATTCCTCTAAGGGCTATGTGCCATGTAATACATAAGCCTACGAGCAGTGTATGGGTTCCACCTCACCCCTTCAAAGGTGGATTATCAAAATCAATAAAAAATGAAGGCCTTCAGGTCATTGGAGGTATATATGGATTCTATATCATTCTATATAACTTAATATTTTTAGATGTTATAAAAAAATATATTTTTTTCAAATTTAATTCTAATAATCCGTATTTCATGAATTTAGTCTTATTATTGGTCAATTTGTGTTGATTATAATGATATATATATATATATATTTTTAAGTATATTTCTATCTTTTATATTTTATTAAATAGAGGTTTTATTTTAAATTTTGTTTCTAAACTAATATGACCGTTTATGAAAGGCTTTGCTTCAATTTTCAAAAAAAATCATTTTTTTGTATGGTATACATATTTATATTTATGTATGTACATATATTTATATCAGTTTTATTTATTAAATAGGGTTAATAATTATTTCCAAACTCTATATACAATGTTAATTTTTTTTTAATTTATCAATTTAGGGTTTAGGTTTATTTGTTTCCTTGTTTCTAAATTATAATAATCATTATTTTATGTGAAAACCTAAAAAGCTATTATTTTATGTACGCAAGCTATCATTTAATGTGAAAAACTACATTCTCACCTCTAGGTATCTCGTGCAAAGTTAGTTCCGACCATCATCTAATTTATAAATTACATTCCATGCACTTTAGAGAGTATGAATGTATTTATTTCATTACCCTATTTATTTTTTCATTTCAAAAAAGAAAGGTTATTTACATTGCATATGAATGCATTGTTCATGCTTACCCATTCATATGAGAAATGCATTGTAAAGACCTGAAAATGTTGTATAATTTTTTAATTATATAGACTTATTATGAGAGTACAAAAATTTACTACATGTGATTCCAAAGCCCAGAGAGTCTGGAATGAATTCTGGAACTTTTTTTAAAGTATGTTCAATAAATGTGTGAGCGGGATTTTATATATTTTAAACCAGTGATCAGATTAAAAATCTAAAGGCACCGTTGAATTTGCAGCAACGAGATTTGTGTTGGAAAATATTAACTTCAACCGTAAAGGGTCAGATGAAAAATATATTTTTGGACATTTGGAAAAAAACAACTATAAGTTATTTTATTCTTTTCTTCCACCATTGAGTGACAGTTGGCAGAACCGTTGTGTAAAGATGATCATTAAATGAGATTCATTTAATGAACAGTTACTTCTCAGTGTAATGACAACACATGTGTGATTAATTGGTTCATTGATTAGGGTTCATTAATGAACCAGATTAATGAATGAAACGTAGAGTGTGTTCTTTTAATTTAATTAATTCATTGGAAATAGAATTCATGACCCATGGAAGAAAGCTCTAATGAAACACCGATGAAATCATCCACCAATGGAGAATGACGATCGAATTACATACATTGGAGGATTCAATCTGAAGGCTGACGAGCGGCGATGAAAAACTTCAAGCGTGAATCGTGTTCATTTATCTACAAAGGATTCCACCTAATCTATGTAGGGGGGTTAATTGTTTTATATGTTTAAAAGACTCATCTTTCCTACTCTTGAATAATATGAAGAACACGAATCAACAAACCAATAGGTTGATATGAGATTCTTTATTTATTGTGGGTGGTTGTTGCAGGATTCATTTTTGGTATTTTCATATTTCAAATAATGATCGATGAGTTCCCTTTCTTAATACATTAATGTAGAAGACGTAGGCCAATCCGAACAAGGCCCAGACCCCCCACCCTCCCCCCACCCCCACCCCCCACCCCACCCCCTCGTTCTTGTTTTATATTTATTATTTAGAAATGACTTTGAAATGTGATGGAAATATGACTCCAAGGGCTTCACAGAGAAGGTGATAACCCGAGAGGCTTGTAGGCACATACGGGAAGGAAATCGGACCAATGAAGCATCTTTGGTGACCCACGGATGTAGCCGTCAGTGTGACACCACCAGTTCAGTGATGCTAGTGACTAGTGGTAGCGGCTGGTCCGAGCCAGCTGCGTGGAGATGGCAGAAAGCACCATGACAGCAGGAGCCACATCAACCCAGGCTGCGATGGGTGGAGGCGTGGCCCACTAGCGTTGTGTGGGAGAGGAGTGGCCTGCTCAGGCTATTCAGCTAGACAACAATGACCGGCTCTAGCAGGACATCTCAGAAGATAGTGTGGCACCTCGTGGAGCCCCTAGCTATGAGGAACTGTACGGCCAGTGTTCGATTCGGCTTGACCGGCCGGCACCGCGTGGTTCGAACCTGCCTGCCGGGCTGGCCGAGCAGAACCGCTACCGGACCCAGACCTGACTGATCTCGTTTCATCAAAACTATAGTATCTCACAAATGGGGCATCTGATTAATGTTCTTTATGTGGCATTGGGTCCCTTTGAATGAGGAGGTTCTTTCCCAGTACTTCACTTTAGTTTTGGAAGAAGTTGGAATATGTGTGGGTTGGATTGGACTTGAATCCAATCGCACCCTATTTACCTTTTTTCTTATAACATACAAACCAGGTGTACGATTGACGCAAAATCTGTCACGTTTGAACCATTACGACATGATGGTCCTTTGGGTTATATCAATTTTGGACTTCATGGAGGTTGAGGTATGACAGATTTCTTGAGGAGCAGAATCTATAGAACTCAAGTACACCAAGTTCGGGAATCATGTTGCTGGCTGCCAAGTGAAGTGTGACCCTTCATGGATCAGCATGAGAGAGACCCTCTATGGATCGGCAGCAGTGTGACCCTCCGTGGATAGAAAATGGTGCGACCCTCTGTGGATTAGTATGAGGACAACCCTCTGTGGATTAGCAACAATATGACCCTTTGTGGATGGGCATGAGATCAACCTTCCATGAATCGGTAGTTGTGCGACCCATTGAGGATCGATAGAAGAATATTCATTCTTGGATCAATAACTGAGTTACCCAATAGAATATAAATATCTAGCATATGACTAATCATCATTATTCCTTTTCACAAAGTTGTATAACTGGTGTGAGTTGTCTTTTACTTTATGCTTCGTGATTGAGATCATGGTTTGTGGGTTTTCCTTTGAGGAATTATGGGAGACCTTCGGGGCTCTCGGGGTCCATAATGGTTATTATTATACTCACCGTTGCATGGGTTTCTCCCGCAACTTATTGTGTCTTGTGCAAATGACAGCTAGATTGACTAAGACTTCTGGGACCTAGGTCTAGATGGTGCTCATAGGTTATTGATAGAAGTGGTTAGTGGCAGTGATGACAGACAACGAGATTTACATACCCTTCTGGTAGAATTCGTGGTAGACGACCTTAAGACCACGTTTTCCCCCTTTTTATGTACTTTATTTTCAGTTGGGTTTGTATACTGATTCATTTTACTTTCAGTTCAATATTTTACTACCAGTAGTTCTACTTGGTGGTTTCCTTTTGTCATGTTCATAGTCTGTAGGTATACAGGTTTAAAGGCAATACCTTCTCTTTTTGGTATATTTCTTTCTGGTGATAGTCTCCAACCCCTGGCATATGGAGGGTGGGCTTGGGGCATTCACGACATGGGCCTCGGGGTATGGGTCATTACAGAGTGGTATCAAAGAATGGTTGGTTCTACCAGAAGAACTAAGAGTCTATTTTTTCAAACGAGAAATAGTGTTAAGTGTCTTGAGTTCTAATTTCAGTTCGGGTAGTCCAGTGTTGGTGTAGTGGCCGACGTATCCATATACCAAGACCTAGAGTTCTGATTTCTAACTCGATACAGAAAAAAAATTACGTTTTTTTAATGCTTTTCTTTTGATCTATTTTGATTCATCTCACTAGGTATAACTTATTGACTATGGCACATAGGTTTATTTACAAGATTTCATTGTGTAGACAGCCAATGAGGATTCCAGTGAGAGATCACGATGACGACCCACCAAGCTATGAGGCATCGGTGCATGGTCCTCTTTCAGTAATAGCACCTTCAGGTGGTGTACCATCAGCTCCACCACCCATAGGGCAGCAGTTGCCACCAGTCCTACCAGAGGACCATGCACGCTGACTGAGAATGTTGAATGAGTTCCAATGATATAGGCCTCTTAGGTTTTGAGGCAAGACTAATCCATAGGAAAGAGGAATGGCTGGAGGTTGTGGCATGAGTTTTCCTCTTGGTTGGGACACTAGAAGACCATATGGTGATCTTAGCTGCTAGTATCCTTTATGGCATAGTAGGGAGATGAAAGAGCCTGATGCTCCAGACTCACAAGGAGGTGACTCTTTCCTAGTTATACTTCAAGAACCTCTTTAGGGAAGAGTTCATTCTAGTGAATTTATGATCAGTGCATATTCAGAAGCTACTACACTTACATTAGGGTAGTCTGATAGTGACCTAGTACTCAGAGAGGTTCACTAACCTCTCTCGCTACTCCACCAACATGGTATGAGACTCTTTCTTCAGGGACCAGACCTTTGAGTAGGGTCTCTGATTGGAGATCAGAGTATCAATGATATCGCTCAACATCCCGACGGAGGATGGAGTGCCAGAGCGAGCACTTTGCTGGAGAGCTTCCTAACTGAGTAGGCACCAATGGTGAAGGACACCACCATATGATAGGAGGCCGAGTTATCTGTAGCAGTTAGTAGGTAAATGACGCAGAGGTCCAATAGGTCCAATCTTCTAGAGGACAACCCCAAGATTCAGGGTCATAGGTGCATAGCTCACAAGGTAGAGGAGGTCAGTAGAGGAGTAGGTTGTGCTACATGTGCAGAAGGTAGGGTCACATGGATCATGATTGCCCAACCCACCATACTGATGACCAGTAGACAG
Source organism: Viscum album (assembly GCA_963277665.1). NCBI lineage: Eukaryota > Viridiplantae > Streptophyta > Magnoliopsida > Santalales > Viscaceae > Viscum > Viscum album. Next base: position 1,161,642,594 of record OY728145.1, read on the forward strand.
ATGAAGGACCGCCATGGGAGAGGAAGAGGTTTGAATAAGGGGTTATTCAAGGAGGCAGATGTGGTAGAGGAGCAAGGCATGTAGCAGGTGGTGGGTGATGATTTGAGGTACTACCACCACCACCCCTGGAGGTCCACACCGACCTCAGGGAGCAGGTGGATAGGGACAATCTTATCTTCAGGCGGTAGAGGATAATGACCATGACACTCTAGAGATGATTCGAGGTATGATCTATGTCTAATCCACCATAGTTTCAGTTCTTATAGACACAGGTTCCAGTCATTCTTTTATTTCCATGGCTCTCATTTGGAGATCAGAGATTCCAGTGAAGTTGTTGGCTTGATCCTTGTGATTAGAGACTCTTACAAGAGAGTATTGGACTATTATGCACTGGTGCCGGCAGTGTGATATTACTCTAGGAGGTGATATATTTCGTTAGGATCTCATAGTAGCAGCGTCGAGGCCTTACGATTCCATCTTGAGTATGGACTCGTTATCCACAGTCCATGTTTAGATCGACAGTTTTAGGCGCAAAGTATTTTTTGTCTGTGTGGACGGAACTAGGTTTTCCTTCATCAGGGAGAAGGGAACCTTTGCAGCACAGGATAGACTTTCTCAGAGGAGGGTTAAAAGGATAACTCATCATTTGGCTAGCCTTACCATCAGTGTCATTGACGGGGGGAGTCCGAGTTATCCTTTAGTAGTGGACCAGTATGTGGATATATTTCCTGATGATGTTCTAGGACTACCTACTCTTAGAGAGGTATACTTACCCATTTACCTATACCCAGGGACGTCACTGATATCTACACCATCATATCTGATGGCCCCTATAGAGCTTTGTTAGTTAAAGGACTTACAGAGTAAGGGGTTCGTTAGAACCAGTGTTTCTCCATGGACAGCCCCAATTTTATTCACCAAGAAGGCAGACATGACTTTGAGGCTTTGCATGTACTATAGACAGCTGAACCAGGTGACTGGGAAGAATAGGTATCCTCTTATGAGGATTGATGATCTCTTCGACCAGCTGAAGGGGGCACGATGGTTTTCAATGATAGACCTCAGATCAGGCTATCATCACCTCATGTTATGGGATGAGGACATACTAAAGATAGACTTTAGGTGACGGTATAGCCACTATGAGTTCTTGGTGATGCCTTTTAGCATGACCAATGCCTCATCTGTGTTCATGGGACTCATGAATAAGATTTTTCAGCCTTACCCCAATCGCTTTGTTGTGGTCTTCATTGATGACATCTTGGTGTACTTGGCATCTGAGGAGGAGCACGCCACACATCTACAGATCGTCCTTGACACACTCCAAGAGCACTAGCTTTATGGAAATCTCTTGAAGTGCTAGTTCTAGATACAGGATTTCCACTTTCTGGGACACGTTGTCTTCGGGGCTGGAGTGGTTGTGGATCTGACAAAGATAGAGGTAGTGCTTTCTTGGGAGCCACTTAAGAGTGTGACTGAGTTGCGGATTTTCTTGGGGTTGACTGGGTACTACCATATATTTTTACTTTAATTTTATAGAGTATCAGCACCCTTTTTAGTATTGAAAAAGAAGCGATAGACCTTAATATGGATGGAGAGGTTCCAATAGATTTTCTAGGAGTTGAGGCGAATACTGACGAGTACCCCCATCTTGAGGCTACCAGAAGAAGGCATCAGTTATGTAGTATACTACGACACATCAGGGGGTGGACTGGGATGTGTCCTAATGCAGTACTGAGTGGTGATTGCTTACGGATCATGATATCTAAGGCAACATGATAAGAACATTGTGACCCATGACCTGAAGTTAGTAGTAGTGGGCTTTTCGTTGAATATGTGGAAGCACTACTTGATGGGTGAACAATTTACTATCTACTCCAATCACAAGAGTCTCGGGTATATCTTATCACAGAAATACCTAAACCTGAGACAACAGTTATGGATGTAGTTCATCCAATACTATGACTTTGTGATAGTCTATACTCTGGGAAAGGAGTACGTAGTGGCAGACACACTCAGCAGGAGGTGGGGTCTATAGCTGCTAAGAGAGGTGACAGAGTGGCTAGCTGCATTGAAGATATCCTTCGTGGATAGTGATGGAGTGGAATAACTCTAGTTTATGAATATCACTCCCCCAATTTTCAGTGATTTCAAGAGGAAATTCTTGGGGATATTGAATTTGAGGTCCGATGTGCTTAGATATCCTCAGGACAGGTTCTTGATGAATTTTCGATAGGTGGGGAGCACATAATTATTTTTAGAGGACACACCATGGTACCAGTGACGTAATAAGAGGAGGTGTTGAGGGAGTTCCATACATACCTTTCATGGTACATCCTAGAGTGGAGAAGATGTAACAGGACCTACGATGTCAGTAATGGTGGGTAGGGATGGAGAAAGCAGTGGATGAGTTTGTTTCATGATGCCACACTAGTCAGCAAGTAAAGGCTGAGCACTAGGTTCTAGTAGGCTTGACTCAGCCACTCGAGATATCGGAGTGGAAATGGGATGATATCTCAATGGACTTCTTGATGGGGCTACCACGAACATCTTGGGTCCATGACTCTATCTCGGTGATTATTGACCCACTCACCAATTAATATAACTTTATACCCATCTGGGAGTAGGAATAGGTAGAGGGATTTAGACGCCTCTGTGTCCAAGAGATATTACAACTTCATGGGGTACCATCGATGATCATTTGAGATCATGACACTCATTTTACAACCCGGTTGTGGAATGGATTATAGGAGGTGTTTCGGACTTAGCAACGCTTGAGTACCAATTTTCATCCTTAGACAGATGTTCAGATAGAGTGGTCCATATAGACACTTGAGGACATGATTTGTGCCTGTGTCCTTGATATTGTCCACAATTGGGAGGATCACCTTCCACTGGTGGAGTTTTCATACAAAAATAGATGTCACTACACCATCGTCAAGTCACCATTTGAGGCCTAGTATGGGAGACCTTGTATATCACCTCTATGCTGGACAATCCCAGAGGAGTTAGCATTTATGGGTCTAGAGTTCGTACGAGCTACAACTGAGAAGGTGCAAACCATCCAGAAGCAGATGAAGACTGCACCAAGTAGGAATAAGTCTTCTGCTAACAAGGGACAGAGACCCTTGTAGATCAAGGAGGGAGACCATGTCTTCCTACCATTCTCACCCCAATGGGGATTGTGGAGATTTGGCCAAGCTGGTAGGATATCTTTGAGGTTCATCAGACCTTTACATGTTCTTAGCATACTTGGAGAGGTGCCATACCACATAGCTCTTCCCCCACATATGCACCGAGAGCAATAAATTTTCCATGTGTCACAACTGAGGAGATACGTGCATGATCCATCGTACATCATCGACTAGGGTGAGCTGGACATTGACAAGGGGATAAAATTTTTATAGTTCTCAGTGGAGATCGAGAATCAAAAGGAGTGGGTCTGTTGAGGAAGGTCGATCCGTCTGTTGTGAGTTCAGTGGCAGCATGGGAACTTCTAGGAGAGCACATGGGAGCGGGAGTCTTACATTAATGCTCAGTATCCCTATTTTTTTCTTACCCTTTATTTTGGATTTTGAGGACGTAAAGCCCTATGGTAGGGATAATGTAAAGACCTTGAAATTACATATATTTTTTAAATTATATAGAATCATTAAAATACTGAAAAAATTGATGACATGTGATTCTGAGGCCCGGGGATCCAGGAACAAAATTTTGAACTTTTTTAAGGTACATTCTGAAAACATGTGAGTAGGGTTTTCAATCTTTTGAACCAGTTCTTGAATTAAAAAGCTAAGGGCACAGTTGATTTTGTAGCGCCAATATTCTCTTAGGCAAATCTTAACTTCAACCGGCAAGGGTCGGATGAAAAATATGTTTTTGGGACTTTTGGAAAAAAAGAATAACTATAAGTTATTTTATTCGTTTCATCCACCATTGAGCGACAGTTGGCAGAACCACTATCTAATGACAGTCATTAAATGAGATTCATTTTATGATCTGTTACTTTTCATTGTAACGATAATGCTCGTTTGATTAATTGGTTCATTAATTATGGTTCAATAATGAACCAAATTAATTAATTCAGTGTGTAGTGGTTTATTTTTATTTATTTAATCCATTTGAAAGGGAATTCATGACCCATGGAAGGAAGCCCTGATGAAATTCTAATGATGTTGCCCACCAATGGAGAATGGTGATCGAACTATTTCCATTGGAGGATTCGATCTGGAGGCCCATGAGCGGCAAAGATTGACTTCAAGCATGAATATTATTCCTTCACCCACAATGGATTCCACTGGATCCAGGTAGGGGGTTTAATTGTTTTATGTGTTTAAAAGACTCCTCTTTCTCATTATTGAATAATATGAAGAATGCAGATCAACAGACGAAAGGGTTGATCCATGATTCTTTCTTTACTGTGGGTGGTTGTTGTAGGATTCATTTTGGGGATTTTCTGTTTCAAATGATGATTGATGCTTTCCCCTTGTTAAAACACTAACATGGAGGGTGCCGGCCAATCTGAACAAGGCTCGGACCCCCCACCATTCTTGGTTTATATGTGTTCTTTCTACGCAACTAGGTAATGAAGCACCGAGACAAATCCAAGGCCTTCGCAGAGAAGGTGGGAACTCAAGAGGCTCATAGGTGTATATGGGAAGGAAATTGGACCAGTGGAGCATCTCTGGTGGCCTACAGAAGTAGCTGCCAGTGCGGTAGCACCAGAGATCGGTGGATGTGGCAACCAGCGGCAGTGGTTGTTCTGACTCGACCACATGGAGAATATGACGCCCGTAGGAGCTGTGGATAGATGGGCATCAATGAGTGGATGCATGGTATGTTGGTGACATGTGGGAGAGTAGAGGATTGCTTGAATATCTCAGTTGGACAACAATTATTAGGTCTGGTATGCCATTTTAGAAGACAAGGCAGCACCCCTCAGTGCCGCTAGTGGGGAGTAACCAGATGTACAACGTTCGGTTCGGCTTGACCGGCCTGCACCGTGTGGTCTAGGTTTTCCAAGTGAGCTGGACCCATGGGCTCAATGGGCCATCTGGGCCGGACCGCTACCAAACCCGGACCCAACCGGTCTCATTTCATTAAAACTAGAGTATCTTAGAAACTGTGTGCCTAATTGATGTGTTGTCTCTGGCATTGGGACCCTTGGGATGAGGCGGTCCTTTTGAGATACATCACTTGGGTTTTGGTAGAAGTTGGAATATAGATAGTTTGGATGGGACTCGAATCCAATTAGTTCTTATTTACCTTTTTGCTTATAACTTACAGATTGGGTTTCAGATTTAAGCACCACCTTTCGTGTTGCAACCCTTAATAAAATACGGTCCTTTAGGTTACATCTTAATAGGGAATTGTGGTGGTTAAGGTCCAACTGATTTCCTGAAAAGCAGAATCTCCATAACTCAAGCGCACTAAATGTGGGAATCCTGTTGCTGGCTGTCAAGTGAAGAGCGACCCTTCACAGATCCGCATGAGAGAGACCCTTTATGGATCAGCTGCATTGTGACCCTCCATGGATTGGAAATGGTGTGACCCTTCATGGATGGACATGAGAGTGACCCTCCACAGATCGACAATAATGTGACCCTTCCTGGATCAACATGAGAGCAACCCTCTGTGGATCGGCAGCATTGTGGCCCTTTGTGATCGACAGTAGAATAACCATTCTCTGATCAATAGTCGACTTACACAATAGAAAAAAATAATCTAGTATAAAACTAATCACTTGTAGTCATATTGACTAAGTTGTAAAACAGGTCTGAGATGCCTTTTACATTATGCTTTGTGATTGAGATCATGCTTTGTGATTTTAGCTATGAGGAATTCTGGGAGACCTTCAGGGGTCTTAGGGTCCCCATTGGGTATTGTTATACACACCCTTGCATGGGTTCACACGCACCTTGTTATTTCATGGGTAGACAATAGACAACTTGACTGAGACTTGAGGGAGCCAGGTCTAGATGGTTCTTGGAGGTGATTGATAGACGTGGTGAGCATCAGTGATGAAAAAAGATGATCTGTACCTACCCTTCAGGTAGAATTTGTGGGGGACGACCTTCGAAGCACATTTTTCCTTTTTTGTACATTCTTTTCAATTAGGTTTGTATACTGACCCATTTTAATTTCAATTAATACTTTTACTATCAATAGTTATAATTTGTGGTTTAATTTTGTCCAGTTCTTAGTATGTGTGTCTATAGGTTTTAATGAAATGCCTTCCCTTTTTGGGATATTCCATTCTGGTTCTAGTCACCAACCCTTGTCCTATGGAAGTTGGGCTTGGGGTAGTCACAGTATGGGCCTTGGGGGACAGGTTGTGATAGTTATTGGACTTATTAAGTGATGGGTGGGGCCCAATATAGCCCCTTGATACATCAGTAGGTCTCATGAGACAAACTAGAGTCTTGGAAAAAGGCCTTGATGGTATGGTTATGTATTGTCCTAGCACGAGGCCTTGACGATGTAGTTATCATGTACAACATTATGCATTCCATCATTATGAATCCAGTACTTGATATTCCATGTGATTATTCAACTAGTAGATTATCCAGGGTTAATAATCATTCACATATAAACTTTTTATTGCTTTATTTAATCAGTTTTTGTTCCTTCTATGTGATTCTCAATATTATATTTTCTAAATTTACAAGTTATAAAGATTTATATTTATGTATATACCTATATATATAAAAATTAATTTTTAAAGAGGGGTTAATATTTTTTTTCCAATATATAAACAAAGGTTAGAAATTTATCTATCATTTCATGGATTACATTAATGTGTTAATTGATAATTGATATCATTTTATGTGCAAACTCTAAACAAGAATTATTTCATATGAAAATTTGTATTCGCACCCCTGGTATGTCATACATAATTACGTATGAACATTATCTAACTTATAAGTGGAATTCCATTCATTTTTATTCAAGTGAGTTCATATTTTATTATGTATTTTATTTAGAACTTTATAATAAGTATATAAATTTTTGTGCATGAGATTTTTCTAAAATTGATTTTATTAACACTCGAAAAATGGTGATGATATGTTATAAGAAAATTAATTGACTTAAAGCTTTTGTTTTTATTTTAAAGAAATGTTTTCAAAGAATTTATTATTTTTTTAAAATCCCATATTGGGAAGTTTAAATTCTCACCATTTGTTTTAAATTATTTTTATAGGCTTATTAGATTTATTAGTTATGTACTTTTCATTGTGGAGCCATCATCCTAAAGTATTTTATTGTACATTTTTTAGGAAAAGTGACAGTTGTGTCTAATTATTCAAAACCTAGATCGATAAAGATCATCTACTTTTTTGTGATGTGTAATTATTCAGTTCGTTTTTATTAAAAAAATTACATAAAATATTTCAGCACTAGCTCTAGAAAACTGGGGTTGGTGTGATTTTATTTTCTAGCATGTCATGTTAGATGTTTATTTTAACTAGAATTTCTGTAGTATAGCAACAACCTTATGTTGTCTCTTGATGAAGCTTAGATAATTAATTTTAAAAAAAGGTTTTGATAATGAAAATAAAAGGGGAATGGGAATTTATAAAACATGGTGTTTGTTGATTTTAAAATAAAAATTGAGACTATATTACTATGTGAGAGAAACAATATGGAGAAATCATGATCAACCTGAGTAAATGTCCCTTGATGTTCAATCCGACATCACTCTCAATAGAATGGGAAAGATCATTGATTCCTTGATTTTATACACACTAATAAAAGTTGTGTTATATGATTTCTTACTATGTTACCACCAATTATTTGATTGGTCAGAGATATTTATTATCAGTGACCGCTCAAAATCAAAAAACATGAATCGATGAAAAAATAGAACTCAATCAAGGCATAACATCAAAAATAAAATGAGATGACCAGATTTATGTCAATGATAAATTTTCCATAAGGAAATAAAATTCATAATCATGGGTTCTAGTGTAACTCCCTGACCCCAATTACCCAGAGTCGGTGCATTATTATGTAACATTGGTATGATCACAAATGATCAAGTCTCTAAAAACTGATTAGTTTAGTATCCTTGTAAACACTATATACTTTCATAAATGTTACATTACATCATAATGTGAAAAACTACAATAACATAGTCACCATAGCCCACACTCATATCCCCTTTAGACTATCCCTATAGGTCAGTCATAAAATATTTCTTCACATCCTAGGAAAAATAAAACATAGAAAGGGGTGAGCTCAGATGCTCAGTAAGGATAACAATATAGTGGAAACTTTCATAAATAAACATAAACATTTAAGGAAATGTATAACTAAAACAAAAGTCTTTTAAACTTGAACTTAAGCATAATATGGAAAAAATAAAATGAAATAATGACATTTACTTATTCACATGGATAATCTAATATTCGAATAATAACATGCAATATCAATAACCACTTTCATAATGATGAAATACATAATTCCAGACTATCATAACCATGTAGCCAAGGCCTCATGCCAGGACTACAAATAAGATTTTGTCAAAGCCTCGTGCCAAGACACAAGTTTGTCTCATGAGACCTACCGATGCATCAAGGAGCTATATCGGGCTCCACCCGTCACTTACAAAGTCCAATTCATTCCTTATATGAAAAGGTTTAAACATATCATAAACAATTCCCAAGAACCATAACATAAACGTATCACATAAAACATGCATAATGGAAACATAACATTTCCGCATTTCAATCACAAGATATAAATACGACACATTGATATAATCAAAACATTATCAAAACCATTTTCAAAACCAAAATAAAAGAAAAGTAAAACATGGTATTTATTTTTCATTTAAAAAAAGTTATGGCTTGTAGAAGAAGCCGAAACTCAAATAATGGTCACATCGGCGGAGAAGTCATTGTCACCACATACGTAAGACAAAACATTCCTTTTGTTGTTTAGTAAAAACGCTTCGTATAAAAAGATTATTTTTGAATAAAAGTAAAATTCAAAGGGATTATACACTGTATAAAAGAAAGTTGTGTATAAAACAAAATATGCCTTAATGAATGGAGATTGAGACGAAGTCCCTTACCTCGTGTCCGAATTGACTTGATCGGTCTTTAATCTCTTGAATAATAAACTAGAGTTAATCTATACTTTTGTAAGAACCTTTTTCAAGTTCATTATTCCTTTTATATAACTTATTACCATGTTATGAACATTATGTAGTCATTTAAGTTAATAACGGCTATTTTGTCGATCTTTGGTACTTGAGTCAACAATAAAGTTATTATAATTTCAAGTTGTTTATGTGGTAAAATATCCATTATCTCCATAATTATATTCATGATTTAGATATCATATATATCATATATATCCCTTATATACATTCATTTATAATATTACATGAAATTTAGAGGTAAGAAATGAAATGCACCGTTCATGGAGACGGTAAGTCATACATATGCATGAATGCTACTTTAATTTCTATTTTGTATTTAATGGAATGAAATAATAATGATATAAAGGTATATTATAATTCAAATATGATCTATAATATCATTTAACTCCTTCCTTATATGTCCCACATATGGCATTAACGATTCAAATCACTTTGAGGGGGTGGTAGTCCGCACTTCCTAAAATGAAATTATCGTGTTTACCCATAATGGAAAACATAAAGGTATGCCATAAATAAAAAATAAATAAGAATAAGGAAAAAATAAACATAATATATATCATATATAAATATATTAACATCTTAATGGCCACCATGAAAGGTGTTAAAAGAATATTGAACAATCATCGTTTTGTGAGGCAGTAATTCGCCACCCACAGAAATAGTATGTTCTTTAACCATTAGACGGATGTGTGTGTAATTGTAAATCCAATTATTCTCATAACAACATCCTAGTATATTTAATATACTATTTTTGTTACAAAATAATGGAATAAAAGAGATTAAGGGGTTATAGAAGAAAAATAAAACAAAAGAACATAAGAGATGACATTACCTTAAAATCGGGTAACTCTTTTTGATTTGAGCCAAATGCTTCCTTGAGAAGACTTCTTCCTAAAGTGAGGCTTCTAGGAGTAATAGAGGGAATCTGAGAGAGTATTTGGGCAGAGTTTGTCTGAGAAAAATGGCTTTGAAGGTGTGAATATGGTGGTAGAGGTGGGGGCCTTTTATAAGAGGAGAGGAGGGGCTCTTTGGGAAAGATTGACATGTTACTTTATTATGAAATGATTTTCAGATTTTAAAGGTCCCACAATGATATATTTAGATGATAAGGTGATAAGGGTTCTAAATAAACCCATAAAATAGGATTTAGGCAATTGTATGTCTTAGATTTTACCTTATCTTTTTATTTTATTTAAATCGTTGATTAATGAGGTAATCACTGCATCATCATGGTGTCAAAAATAAATTTATTTATAAAATTTTAAAAATAATACCATGATGTAGGAAATATTTTTAGCTTTCCAATTACTATTTATAGTCTAAGTGATCATTTATGCAGACAAAATTAAAATTGTTTTGCTTAGGTGTTACATACTTTTGTTATATTTTCCATTCTTTAAAAAAATAAAATGATAAAATGTCACTATAACACAAAAGTGATTCCATGGGGTCCCTAAGTTGGAACAAGGAATCCCATGGTCTGACATAAGACAACCAATAGAATTAGGACACATGTTGAGGTCATTTTATATTATTATGATATTATTTCATTACCCTTAACTACCCGATTACTAATTAATCATGATAATTAAAGATAATTTTTGTCGTTACTATTCATAATGTCCAAAAACAAAAGAGTCTTAATTAAATAAATTGGACCTTATAATTCAAAATATGGAATCCATTTTACCAAATTCTAAACACAGAAATTGCTGTAATTAATTTAATAATTATTCCCGCTGTCAAAACAAATAGCATGTTTTTAAGAAACAATATCAATCAAAAGATTGATAATTGTTTATGTCTAATTTCAAAGTGAAATTAATTCTAATGACCCCCATTAGAATAAATGGAAAAAATATATTTTAATTATACTTTAAATCCACTCAATAGTATAACTTATCACTATAAATTATTTTGATTAAAAATGTTATTTTTATGTATTTTTTACTATTCATCGAAAATTGGATGTTTCTCAGAAAAATACAAAAAATTCAACTTAGTCTAATTTCAATATCCCGAATCCAAAAATGAATTCCATTTTGAAATATAAAATTCATATAATTTCAAAAAGTGGGTATTACTATTCATAACGGCTACTTTGATTGGCTGGAGCGTGTTAGAATCTCAAACTTGCGTACAATGCAAGCCATTACATTATTGAAAGAGAAGAGTAACATGGAATCATGGGTGTTATATTCTCCCCTCCTTCAATAAATTTCATCCTATAAATTTTAAATTTTTCTTCTAAAATAAAAGGTTGAAAATAGAAAATACCTTTGTGGAAAACCCACATTGAAATTAAGGTTAATAAAATTTAGTCTTAATAAGAGGGAAAGGGAAATAAAAAAGTCACCACCAAATTGTGATATAAATTAGGAGAACATTTGTGGAAATTAGAGACATATAATTGGAGGAAAAATGTAAATATTTTTTGGGAGTGATTGAGGTCATTAATCACAAACAAGTGTAAAATTGAGGGCCTCAAAGCCTTCAATCTATGATGAAAATATCATCAGTTCAACAAAACATAAGGTATTAGGATAACACATTTTTGTTTAAATATCCCTTACCTAATGTTTAAGAATTAATTTCTTCCTAGAATAAGATATATATATATATATACATGACAAGTAGAGTTTCAACCTTCAACTAATTTCTACCACAGACTCATCTTTCACTCAAAAAGATAATAGAAATCAAAAATATTATATTTATGCAAATCGTACAAGGTTCAAAATATTAACACATAACATTTAGATTAGGAAAACTATTTTTTAATAACTAGGGAATTCATATAGGCTAGTAGTAGGTAATAAAGGCATGTATCACTGTGGTTGTGGGTTCGATTCCTACAGCTTTGGCCAACACGACGGGTTATCCCCCGACCTGCAGGTTGTCCTTTTCCTAAAACTATAGTATTATAATATTCCAAAAATAATCTTTAGAAATGTTTTAACCATAAACAATACTATCCAAAGTTAAAATTAATCCATTCCAACCTTTATAGTTATCCAAAATACCTCTGTCCAGACTTTCTCTAAAAGGTCTCTAAATTCCAAAATTAATTAATCAGATTCTCCAAACAAAGTAATGTTTCTCTTATTGTCACATACTAAAAATATGATTACCTTCATCATATTAAAACCTTAATGAAAACAACATGTACTGCAGTATAATTTTTATATGTATCACATTATTCTTATAACCATAATATAGTTCTTGAGTCCAAACACACAAATACAATAATTATTCAACTTCATCTGTAGTAACAACATAAGCTTGGCCTTTCTCCCTTGGCCTTTTCTGAGGTAAGTTTCTTTAGCGCTTAGGGAATTAATTTGCATAATACCCCATTTATCTAAAATTGTAGCATTCAACTTTGACATCCTCTTTCTTTCCCTTGCAATCACGAGCCTGATGACCTTTTTCTCCACATTTATAACAAACTCCCATTACTTTTAGGGAAGTACTGGGGTGATTCTTCCCACAATTATCACATAATGGAAAATCCTTCTTTCCCTTTTTCCATTTATCTATCTCTTATTCCAACATTCCCTTATTCTCTTGCTTTACTTTATTTTTATAATATTTAGAGAAGTCCTTTTCTATCTTGATAGAACATGAGACTATATATTCGTACGTTGAGAAAGATTGTGATACTAATGCTCAACGGAGAAATGGTTTTAACCCATCAAAGAAACGATCAATCTTATATCTTGGGTTACGTATATAATCTGCAGCATGCCTTTCTAACCTTGTAAAGTTAGACTCATACTTTGCAACATTCTCATCCTCCTTTTGCCTCAGACTCAAAAATTGTCTTTCCATATCTGCTCGATGGTCATGAAAAAAGTATTTTTCTAAAAAAATCTTTTTAAAATCTCTCTATTCCAAAATTGATACTTCTTCATCTTTCTTTGTATTTTGAATCAATGACCACCATTTATCAGCATCTCCAGTGAGGTAGTAAACTGCCATGACAACTTTTTCCCTTTCACTACTCCCTAAAGCCTAAAATATTTTCCCTAGGGAATTTATCCATTGCTTAGCTACTAATGGATTTGTAACACCATTAAATATTGGTGGTTGTTGCCTCATGAAGTGATCTAGCATTGATCCTCCACACTGCGGATCAGGGTGCTCCATACAGGTAAGGTTATTATTCATAACCTGAGTGAGTTGTCCCAGTATGGTGATTAGCTAATCAACACCAGTTGCATCACCAGCTCCACTATAATTATCTTGAGTATGAGGGAAATCCCTACATATAGTGCATGCATTGATACAATTTCCATTCCTTCCACTAGGCTCCATTTCTAAACAATGGCATAAACTATATCAGTTTATGAATCAAAATATAAAATTCCATAATTGTAAAACACTTAACATAAATTGAACAGTTTATGGATATAATCCATAATCCTAAAAAAAATTCTTTGAGGAAGTATCTACTCATAAACCCTTTATAATGGTTTGTAAAGAAAATGAGAATTATCCTAAGCATATCCCCCAGGAGTGTCATAACCAAGAGTGTAGAAAGGCCCATTGTCGTTCACTAGTTCTTGTTCAAGTCTAGGTCAAAGCGGTGTTTTTGGGTTTTACCCCTAGGTACATCTGTGCCAGATCCACCTTTACCTGCTTATATCTAGACAGGGATGTATTGCCCGAAAAAACTCACAAAATCTCTACAATACAAAAATTCTAGGAAGTTCTTCTATACTAATCCTCAAAGTCTATCTTAGGGCTATGTGCTCTAATCAGAGTTTATCTAAATCTATCTTCCATGTTCAGTACTAAACTGCATCTAATACCAACTGTAACGCCCCGACCCCAATTACCCAGAGTCGGTGCATTATTACGTAACATTGGCATGATCACAAAAGACATTTTCTCGAAAGACCGATTAGTTTATTATCCTTGGAAACACTAGATACTTTCATAAATGTTTCATTACATCATAAAGTAAAAAACTACAATAACATAGTCTCCATAGCCCACACTCATATACCCTTTAGACTATCCCTACAGGTCAGTAAAAAAATATTTCTTCAGATCCTGGGAAAAATAAAATATATAAAGGGGTGAGCTCAGATGATCAACAAGGATAACAATATAGCGAAAACTTTCATAAATAAACATAAACATTTAAGGCAATGTATAACTAAAACAAAAGCCTTTTAAACTTGAACTTCAGCATAATATGAAAAATATAAAATGCAACAATTCCATTTACTTATTCACATGGATATTCTACTAGTCGAATAATCACATGAAATATCAATAACCACTTTCATAATGATGAAATGAATAATTCCAGACTATCATAACCAAATAGCCAAGGCCTCGTGCCAAGACTAGAAATAAGATTTTGTCAAGGCCTCGTGCCAAGACACTAGTTTGTCTCATGAGACCTACCGATGCATCGAGGAGGTATTTCGGGATCCACCCATCACTTAGTAAGTCCAATTCATTACTTATATGAAATGGTTTAAACAAATCATAAACAATGCCCAAGAACCATAACATAATCGTATCACATAAAACATGCATAAAGTAAACATAACATTTCCACATTTTAATCACAAGATATAAATATGACACATTGATATAATAAAAACATTATCAAAACCATTTTCAATACCAAAATAAAAGAAAAGTAAAACATTTTATTTATTTTTCATTTAAAAAAAGTTATGGCTTATAGAGGAATCCAAAACTCAAATAATGGTCACGGCAGCGGAGAAGTCATTGTCGCCGCATACGTAAGACAAAAAATTCATTTTGTCATTTAGTAAAAATGCTTCGTATAAAAAGATTCCTTTTGAATAAAAGTAAAATTCAAAGGGATTTATACACCTTATAAAAGAAATTTGTGTATAAAACAAAATATGCCTCAATGAATGGAGATTGAGACGAAGTCCCTTACCTCGTATTCGACTCGAATCAATTATTCTTTAATATACTGAATAAAATACTAGAGTTAATCTCTACTTTCTTAAAAACCTTTTTTGAGTTCATTATTCCTTTTATATCACTTATTACCATGTTATGAACATTATGTAGTCATTTATGTTAATAACAGTCATTTTGTCGATCTTTGGTACTTGAGTCTACAATAAACTTATTATAATTACAAGTTTTTTATGTGGTAAAATATCCATTATCTCCAGAATTATATTCATGATGTAGATATCATATATATCATATATATCTAGTATATATATGCATTTATAATATTACATAATATTTAGATGTAAGAAATGAAATGCACCGTTCATGGAGACGGTAAGTTGTACGTATGCATGAATGCTACTTTCATTTCTATTTCGTATTTAATTGAATGAAATCATAATGATATAAAGGTATATTATAATTCCAATATGATATGTAATATCATTTAACTCCTTCCTTTATACATCCCACATATGGCATTAATGATTCAAATCACTTTGAGGGGTGGTAGTCCGCACTTTCTAAAATGAAATTATCGTGTTTACCAATAATGGAAACCATAAAGGTATGCCATAAATGAAAAATACAGAAGCATAACGAAAACATAAACATAATATATATCATATATAAATATAGTTTCATCTTAATTTCCACCATGAATGGTGTTAAAAGAAGATTGAACAATCATCATTTTGTGTGGCAGTAATTCACCACCCACCGAAACAGTATGTTCTTTAACCATTAGATGGAGGTGTGTGTAAGTTTAAATAAAATCCTTCTCATAAAAACATATTAGTATATTTAATATAATGTTTTTGTTAAAAAATAATGTAATAAATAAGGTTTAAGGGGTTGTAGAAGCAAAATAAAACAAAAGAACATAAGAGAAGACATTACCTTAAAATCAGGTAACTCTTTTTTGATTTGAGCCAAAGGCTTCCTTGAGAAGACTTCTGCCCAAAGTGGGGATTCTAAGAGTAAGAGAGGGAAGTTGTTAGAGTATTTGGGTAGAGGTTTGTCGAACCAAATGTCTTTGAAGGTGTGAATAAGGTGGTAGAGGTGGGGGCCTTTTATAAGAGGAGAGGAGGGGCTCTTTTGGAAAGATTGAAATGTTTCTTTATTATGAAATGCTTTTCAGATTTTAAAGGCACCACAATGATATATTTCTAGGATAAGGTGATAAGTATTATAAATACACCCATCCAATAGGATTTAGACAACTGTATGTCTTATATTTTACCTTATCTTTTCATTTTATTTAAATCATTCATTAATGAGGTAATCCCTGCATCATCATGCGGGCATAAATAAATTTATTTATTTAATGTCTATAAATTATAAAAAAATACCATGATTTATGAAATATTTTTAGATTTAAATTGACTATTTATAGTCTAAGATATCATTTATTCAAACAAAATTAAATTTTTTTTACTTAGGTGTTACATACTTTTGTTATATTTTCCTTTCTTTAAAAAAATAAAATGATAAAATGTCACTTTCACACAAAAGTGATTCCATGGGGTCCCTAAGTTGGCACAAGGCATACCATGGTCGGCCATGACACAACCAATAGCATTAGGACACATTTTGGGGTCATTTTATATTATTATGATATTATTTCATTACCCTTAACTACCTAATTACTAATTAATCATGATAATTAAAGATAATTGTCGTCATTACTATTCATAAAGTCCAAAAACAAAAAAGACTTAATTAAATAATTTGGAACTTCTGATTCTAAATATGGAATCCATTTTAACAAATTCTAAACACAGAAATTGTAGTAATTAATTTAAAAATTATTCCCGCTGTCAAAACAAATAGAGTGTTTTTAAGAAACAATATCTATAAAAAGATTGACAATTGTTTATGTCCAATTTCAAAGTGAAATTAATTATAATGACCACCATTGGAATAAATGGTCAAAATATATTCTAATTATACTTTAAAACCACTCAATAGTATAATTTATCACTATAAATTATTTTGATTAAAAAAGTTGTTTTTAAGTGTTTTTTTTACTATTCATCGATAATTGGAAGTTTCTCAGAAAAATACCAAAACTTCCACTTAGGATAATTTTGATATCCTGAATCCAAAAATGAAGGCCATTTTTAAATATAAAATTCATATAATTTAAAAAAGTGGGTATTACTATTCATAATGGCTACTTTGATTGGTCACGGTGTGTTAGAATCTCGAACTTGCGTACAATGAAAGCCATTGCATTATTGAAAGAGAAGAAAACTATGGAAGCTTGGGGTGTTACATTTTTTTATATGGCTGGGGGTCAAGCCCCATTTATTGATCATGAAAAAGAGAGACCTCTTTTGGAACTGGGAAAGAGGAACCCATTACAAGAAGGGCAAAAAGACTTAAAACATTGTCCATGTGGATCCAACAAGTTCAAAAGAAACAAAAAACCAACCAGGCACCTGAAAGTCTCATCGCCCCCCTCACCAGATAGTGCACCAGTGAGATCACAAATCTTGTCCATAAGCACACTCACGAAAGAGAAGAGGTGAGAAAAGAGGCAACCACACTCAAATCACCACAATATCCTATTTATGAATGGAAGTATGAAGATTACTATTAATTTTATTTGTATTTAATCATACCATAATAAAAAATCCATTGGTAAAAATGAATAACAATAGACAACAAACCTGGAAATTCAATTACCATATGAAGAATACAAGTATAGAGATCAGCATTACAAGAAAGACTCCCCCCAAATTGGTCACCAAGAAGTTTAGAAGTACATGAGATAGAACATGATTAAAATGTAATAATAGAGATCTTTAATATGACTCAACCTTACCCCTGGTCATTGAACATGAGTGAATGAGGGTTAGGGGTGATTTTATAGACAAATACATCACAATTTCCACAAAAGTAGTCAGGTACCTTAGGGACTGGGTGACTATTCATGAAATAATTCTTTCTACTTTTTATCTAGATTTTTGACAGAAAAAAATGTGTAAAAATGACTTTAAATTTGGTTGATATGTGTTAGTTTTAGTTGTATGTCCAATGGAGGTTGAATCAGTCCAATCGGAGTTCTAAGGCTTGAGTTATGGCCCAAATATAGAAGGGTGGTCCAATATGGCCTTCCTAGAATTTTTTCACATTGTGGGCCTACTTTGTGCCCCCAAATTTACTAATTGGGATCCATGGTACACTGGAGAAATGTATACCACATAGTTTTTCATTCATACAACAATTTTTAGACCAATTAGATGCTCAAAGTATCCATAGTACATATTTATGTCCACATGCATACTTGGGATCTCGTGTAGTTTGACCCATTTTTCTTTATTCCATCATGTTCTCTCTAAATCACCTCCTCTTACATTGTAAACACTGAAAAAAGTAAAATTTCCCTATTAAATAGTGATAAAAAATAATTCATTGAATCAAACATGAATTTAAAATTATTATTATATTTTTAATATTCAATAAAATAACTAGTTTAAAACAGGGGTCTAAGGGTGGAAAAGAATATTGATTCACTATGAGATCCCACCCACACCTAAATATTTTCTCTCTTGGTAGAATTCACATTCAAAAAAATGATGCATGTAGATATTCACAACTCCATAAAGAATTATCATTCAAGTAAATTTTAATTCATGAATTTAATGTGATCATACCACAAACCACACTAAGGAGTTATTCCTAGTGAAAATAGAAAAATATGTTACATAAATTATATCATAATAAAATTGAAAAGAGATTCTGGATAAAAAATTTAGAAAGGATTTCAAAATTCAACCATGCCTCTAACTCTCTATGTGTGTGTGTGAAAACCATTCCAATCTATTCTTTATGATTTCTATCCAGTAAATATAGGTTATTTTTAACATTTTTCTCCTTAAATGATTTTGTCCGCTGAACTTTCCCTACGTCCTTTGCAATAATGTTTCAAGACCCAATCACTTAAGAATTCCCTGAAGTCAAACCTTAATATCCTTACCTAAATATCCCCATATTTTTCACATTTCATCACTCCCCTCGTTTATTAATTTTTTTTTCAAAAGTTCCATTGGGAAAAAATCACACACTCATCTCTCAACCCTTATTTGATCTCCTCAGAACAAAAACTGTAATAGTTATAACAAGAGAAAAGGTTGAGGAGGAGTGGTTTTTGACCTCCCCAATACACAAGATATTTTTTAATTTTTTATTTTTTATTATTTTTTTGATTGAATACAATTGTTAGATATTAGGTACATAGCAATTGGTCAATCTAGTACAATAATGAAACAGATCAGATAAAGAGAAAACATATAGTGAAATCTTTTTAGAAAGCCAATAAATATTAGCCTAACATATATTTACCTTTTATTAAGTAATAAATATTCACACTTTTTTGGTTTGGTGCAAAAATGTGTGGAGATATTAGTGACACAATTTTCCCGAAAACTACTCACACAAGGGCTATCAATCATCTCATGGTTTTCATATATATACAACCATTTATATCATTAACATACAACCAATTTACTAAAAATCACTCCCCAATGTTATATTCATATAAATATTCATTCTATAAGTGAGAAAATTTTTCATCAAATATTAAAAAAACATGGAATCAAAAATTTCAACATGCATTCTCTGTATGTACCATGATTTTGTGACCATAATAGGGGGGATGTAAAAATACCATAAAGATGGTGAAAAAAAGAGAGAAAAATAAAAAGGTTGATGAAAATAGTAATGAACTAAAAAAGATGGGGGAATCTTAAAATACCATAAATAAGGTGAAAGAGAGAATAAATAATAAATATAATGAAAACCCTAATGAAACCAGGAATGTGTCCACCCCCACCCCCCCCCCCCCCCCCCCCTCTATGCCTAGAATGTACAGTGTCCTCACTATAATAAATGAGAATATGAGAAGGAAGGATGAAAACTAATCTATTTCATAGGTATATTGATTTTGTGAGGGGGATTTACTCTACCTAATTATTTTTAAAAACATCATATAAGTGTTTAAGTCACTGCCCATTGATGGTAATACTTCATCCACTTTGATCATGCAGAAACTGTATTGTACCAAAAGTGTAAACATTAGTAATAATATAAGGACCGAGACATCTGGAATGAATCTTACTTGGTCATAGATTTTGCATATAATTGTACATGAGGACCTTATAACCTATATAAAAGTCTTGTTGATGAATCGTGCTATCATGAATAGCCTTTTTCTTCTCTTTATAGATCCAGGAGTTCTCATATGCATCACGTCAAATTTATTCCATCTCGAGAATCTGCAGGTTCCTATTGTCACCTACATCTGAAAGATTCATATTACACTGTTTAACTGCTCAATATGCAAGGTGTTTTACCTCTATAGGGAGGGAAAACACTTTACAAACACTATCCAGTATGTTGACATTCCCATTAGTGTTTTAAAAACATTACGGTACGACCAAAGTTAATTATCCAAGAACAAACTCCAATCCTTCATGTTGGGTTGTACCATTTTTTCCAATATTCTCTTAAATTATCAATTTCAGATTTATACTTGTCTGTTGGTTTGGAGTGATATAATGTGGAAAATTTATGAACGACCCCATACATATGAAGAAAATTTTTCTTGTTGATATTGTAAAAAAGTGACCCTGATCACTAATGATGAATCTCGAAAAACCAAACCAATAGAAAATCTGGGACCTCACAAAATCAACAACAACTCGAGATTAATCCATCCTAATATCATTTAATTCCGCACATTTAGAAATTTAGTTAACATATAACAATATGTAAATTAAGGAAAATGAATTTGGAAAAGGTTCCATGAAGTCAATACCCCATGCACCAAAGATTACACAGAATAACATGGGTTGTTGGGGAATTTTATTCCTCTTGGAGATATTCGCTATGAATTGAAAATGAATTCATTACATGCAAGATTTATAGGCATACCAATATAATTTGGGGAAATAATGTACTAAGTCAAGTACTTTTTGATTTTTATGTTGAGAGCCAAAGTATCCCCCATATTCCAAAGTGTGGTTGGAGGTCGAAATAGAGGTGAACTCGTGGTCAAGGATACACTAACGAACTACTTGGTCACTAAAAAATACTCACAAATATAGGTTATCCCAAATATACCATATAGAATCATTCTTAAGTCCTTGGGATTTTGAAGTGATGAAATCAGTAGGGACCCTCTATGTTGCTATAAAAATCACAATGTTATCATACAATGGGATGAGCTCCACAACATCTCAATGATTATTTTGTGGGAATAATTCTTCGATAGGGAGGGATGGTTCAACATAGTGGTATAGTGGTGGTTAAATCCTACTAATGTCGTTAGCTACAAAGTTTTCCACTCCCCTGTTACCTATAATATTATACTCAAACTCTTGGAGGAGGATTATCCAACATTTTAGGTGAGGATTAGTTGTAGGTTTCTTTAGGATAAAATGAATGGTAGAGTGGTCTGAAAAGGCAATGTCTTTTTACCCAATAAGATATTAATGAAATTTTTACAAGGAAAACACAATAGAAAGTATTTATTTTTCAGGGGTTGTGTAGTTTACCTGGGCTAGGTAAAGGGAACGTAAGGCATATGCAATGACATGAGGAGCCTTCTCAACCCTTTATGATAAAACTACCCCTACCGAAAATTTAGAGGCATCACACATATGTTTGATGGAGAGATCACACCTTGGTGGCTGGATGATGGGAGGTGATGTGAGACTCCTTTTTAGTGGACTGAATGCATCCTCACGTTTTTTATCAAACACAAAGTCAAAATCTATTTGTAATAACCATGATAATGGAAGTGTGATATTAATATATCATTTAATTAATTAGTGGTAAAAACTAGCATAACCCAAGAAAGATTTCACTTCAGAAACTCATTTTGGATATTAAAGGGTTAAAAATAATTCAATTTTTTATTTATCCACTTGAATTCCCTTGATTGAAATAACATGACCCATAATTATCGCCCAATCAACCATGAAATGACATTTCTCATAATTTAATACAAGGTATTTTCAATACAACGGTGGAGGACATAACCTAGGTGTTCCAAAAAGTCATTAAAAGAAGATCCATATACTATGAAATCATCCATAAATACTTCCATACAATTATCAAGGTACTCAGAAAAAATACTCAACATAAATCACTAAAAATTACTATGAGCATTAAATAGACTGAAAGGCATTCTTCTATAGGTAAATGTACCAAATTAATAGGTAAATTTTGTATTTTCTTGATCCTCATGGGATATATGGATTTGTAAATAACCTAAATATCCATCAAGAAAATAATAACGGGACTTAGAAACTAATCATTCTAACATTTGTTCAATGAATGGTAGAGGAATGTGGTCCTTTCACGTGGCTTGATTCATTCGATGGTAGTCAATACATACTAGTTATCGTTTTTCCACACATGTTGGGACCTATTCATCTTTTTAATTTAACACAACTATTATTCAATTTTAGGCACAATTTTCACTTGGCTAACCCATTTAATACCAGATATAGGAAAAATGATCCTAGTAGCATGTAATTTACTAACATAAAATTTTACCACTTTAAGGAGAGTGGGATTAGACCATCATTGAGATTGTCTTGCAGGTTTAGCCACATCATCCAAAATTATATTGTATATAAAAATGGATGGGAAAATCCTGAGAATATCTTCAAATGTCCATCCTATAACCTTTCTACACTCTCTCAAAAGGACCAGTAGTTTTTTATTCCTTCTATGGAGGGAGTTTATTAGAAATAATGATGGGAAATTGATTAATACCATCAAGATATTCCTATTTTAAATTAGAAGGAATTTTTTTAATTACAAAGTTGGTGGTTTTTTTGGATAGAGGGGGTGGATTTTAGGTAAGTGAGGTACATGAAACTATCTATTTGCTCATGTTTATTCTCTAATGATATAGAATCTGTTTAAATGAGATTTGATGAATCATCGAAGGTCATGGGTACCTTAGAATGAACACACTTATCAATTAAAGAACAAAATTTAAATTTTTTAGAACCCACATAACACTCAAAACATGAATCAAAACTCAAATCATTGAATGGTGAAGAAGAGGAAAATGAGACATAGTATGGGTCGAGGAAATAATTTTATGTGTTTGTGTTGTTAGAGATAACATACATTGAATATTTAGAAAAAGTGTAGTGATCTTCAACATGGTTTTTCATTACTTTAAGGAGGTTAAAACATAACTTTTCTCCACTAAACTCCATGGATAATGTACTATTGTGAAAATTTATGATCATCTTTATTGTTTTAAGTAGTGGACTCCCAAGTATGATAGGATCTTGTCCTTGGGTTCGGGTATCTTCCACATGAGAATATAAATATCATGGGGAAGATGAGATTCTTCACTCTTATAAGGACATCCTCAATCAATCATGTAGGGTGTTTAGTGCTTCGGTTGGAAATTTTCATGAAAATGCCTATCAATTAAATCTCTCCAACTTCTATATAAGTACACATAGAGTGAGGTATAACATTAATGGAAGAAACTAAATCTATCATTGCATCTAAAAATATTTTCTCCCCTATGGTACATGGTATAATGAATATTCCCGGATCCTTTCATTTGGTTGGAATTGCTGGCTGAATCAAGGCTGATTCATTCCTTCCCAGGTTGACTCCCTCATTCAACTTCACCCTATGTCTAAGGGTGAAACACTCTTTATGAAATTTGGCATATTGAGGGAATTTTTTAACTGCATCCAATAAAGTAATTCTAACTTGAACCTTTTTAAATGTATCCATTATTTCATTATTAATTTCATTTTTGAAATTCCTTTTATATTTAGAGAGACTTCAGGGGAAAGGAAGAGGAATGGATTGTTCATGGGAATCCTCAATGATTTTTTTTACCCATCTTTTTTCTTCATTGGAATCTTTTATGATTGTAGAAATACTGTTTTCAAGAGGGGGACATGCCCATTGGGTAGAATCATTATATAAAGAAACTTCCTTACCAATATGAGTTGTGACTGAACCAACATTACCTTTGTCTTTTAGATTGGAAATATGTTGGGATGGTAATCTTCGAGAACCTTACATGTTTATCTCACCCACGGTGTTCTCCAATAGTCCCACTTGAGTTTGTAGTTCATCAATAACTGATTGTGTGTTCTACTGGAACAGGATGTTCTGGGTTTCCATTTTCTTCACCATATCCTCAAGGATTGGTTCATATTTGGGAGGGTAGGAGGAGGAATATTTTGATAAGGTTTAGGATAAGAATGTTTCATACCTTTTCCTTGTTGATACCAATTATTCTTGGGGTAGCTTGAGTTTTCCTATTTTTTGGTACTATTGTTGTGCTTTCCAACCAGGGTTTGGATTTGGCCTGAATGGTACTTACTTGAAGGGAGGTGCGTGTTGGAATGGATGACCTGGGAATACTGCTATGCAAGACTAAGGTGAATCTTGAAGTTATAGGCATTGATCAGAATAATAAGTATTGTCAGAAAAAATACCACAATGAAATATAACTGAATAATTGGGTGTGTTACCTTGTTCTTGAGTTAATTTACTCATAAGTTTATGTATCTCATCAATTTTTTTATCTTCCTTTTTTTATATGTATGAATGAATTTCCTCATGAACTTTTCGAGTGGGAGTAATTTATCATGTACCAAATTATTGTTCATTTTGATCCATGTTGACTATTAAGTCGTGAGTGGTAGAAAGTGTTTTATCAAATAGCGAACCACAAGATGTAGCATCAATAATTCCATGATCCATGGGGGTAAGTCCCTTATTGAATTATATCATTAATAGTTGTTCACTAATATGGTGGTGGGGCATCTTGAGTAGATAATTTTGAATCTCTATAAGTATTCATGAATGGATTCTCCTTGTGATTGCATAATGCCATAAATTTCTTTCCTAATTGATGCAGTTTAGGTGGTAGAGAAAAAACTTGTCTAAAAAGTGTCTTTTCAAGTCATTAGGGCCCCCAATTGTGGTCGGCAGATAGTATATCTTGTGTTTTTCTACACCATTAAGGAGAAAGGAAAATTCCTAAACTTAATTAGGTTCTCAGACATATTTTGGGGTTTCATGGTGGAGAAAAATATGTGAAACTTATTGAGATTTTTTTGAGGTTCCTTAACAAAAAGGACATGGAATTTATGAAGGTGGTGGATGAGTCCTTATATCAGCTCAAAGTTGGATACTTCCATATGATATTTTATGTACGCATGTTGGTGCTCCACATCTAGGGTGGCCAGTTCTGTTAAGGTCTTTTATTTGTAGCCATGTTTTCTTGGGTTTGAATTGGTTAAATTTTTTTAGTTTGGGACTAATTGAGGTTCATCACTAGTTTCCTAAATTTTAATTTTTTGTCCTACTTTGGATAACTTAATATATAAGTGAAATGTATTTTCAATTTTGGGGTATATTTCAAACATTTTTCCTTTCCCTAATGGGGTCATGAAAATAAGTTGTGAAGTTTTTTTTATTTTTTTAATGATGGATGATGGATAAAATAAAAATATATAAGAATAATTAATAGATAAAATAAAATATAATTCTATATTATAGAATTAGAGGGAGAGGAAGAATATGAGAGAGGGAGAAAGATATAAAAGAAACATACAAAAAAACAAACAAAAAAAACTAGAAAAATGGAAAGGGAAATTTGAAGTATTAAAAAAATATTAAAAGGTAAAAAATGGGCTTGGTAAACTTGTAACGACACCACAATTTGATCATGTTATCATGCCTGTCAAATTAGATGTTTATTTTTAACTAAAATTTATGAAATATAGTAGAAACCCTTGGTTGTGTCTCGATAGAGGCTTAGATAATTAATTAACAAAGGTTTTCATTGTGAAAATAAAAGTGGAATGGGAATTTATAGAACATAGGGATTTTAGATTTTAAAACATAAATTGAGACTATATTACTATGTGATAGAAACAAATGGAGAAATTGTGACCAACCTGGGTAAGTGTCCCTTGATGCTCAATTTGTCATCACTCTCAAGGGAATGGGATGGATCATTGATTACTTTATTTTATACACACTGAAACCTATAATAGTATATAGGATATTACTAGTTTACCATCTAGAATTTTACCGATCAATGACATTGATTATCGATGACAGCTCAAAATCAACAAACTTGAATCGATGAAAAAATTTAACTCAATCAAGGCGTCACAACAAAAAGATGATGTGATCATATGATTTGGGTAAATGATAAATTTTTACCCAAGTAAATAACATGCATAATCATTAGTTCAATCTTCTGGGTTTCATGAAATAATTCAATCCATAAACAAACACATAAAAGAGAAGAGGTAAGAAAAGAGGCAACCACAATCAAAGGATCACAAGATCTAATTTAGGCATGGAAGCATGGGGATTCTTGTTACATTGATTTTTATTTGATAATATCAAAATAAACACAAATTTAGAAGGCAAAAATGAATAAAAATAGAGAAAAGAAGTTGGAAATTCAATTACCTTATGAATAATACAAGTGTGGAGCATGAGAGTATAGCAAAGGACACCCACGAAATCGATCACTAAGATGTTTAGAAGTAAATGGGAGAGAAGAGGAATAAAATGAAAAAATAGAGATATCAAATTCAACTAAAACTTACTCCCAGTCATTCCACAGGAGATAATGAGGGATAGGGGAGATTTTACAGAAAAATACATGACACTTTACTCAAAAGAAGTCAAGTGACTAAGGGACTAGAATTCTATTCATGGGAGACTTCTTCCTCCTTATCTATCCTACTTCTTGACTAAATAAACGTCTTAACATTACTTAAAATTCATTTAATAGGTGGGTCTTCGTGTTATATGTCCAATGTAGGTGGAAGCATCCATATTGGAGTTTCTAGGACAGAGTTATGGTCAAAATATATTTGGGAGGTCCAATCTGGCTTGCCAAGATTTTATTCAAATTGTGGGCCCATTTTGGGCCTCCAAATGAACTAATATGGATCTATGGTATTTTATATAAATATATCCAACATATGTTTTCATTTATACACCAATTCTTATCACAATTAGATGCATTTATTATGCATTGTACATATTTTTGTCTATATTCTTGCTTGGTATCTCGTGCAGTTTGGACCATTTTTCTTGAATTCTATCATGGGATCTCCAAATCACCTCCTCCTATAATGTAAACACTGAAACAAATAAATTTTACCTATTAAATATTGTTAAAAATTAATTCATTGAATCAAACATGAAGTTCAATTTATTATTATATTCAAAATATTCATTACTAAACAAGTTTAAAACAATGGTGTAAGGGTGGAAAATAATAGTGAAGTGCTAGGCGATCACGGGATGTTGTAATTGGTATCAAGAAAATTTTCTAGATAATATTAGAAAATTAGATTAAATTAAACATTTAAGTATTATTTCCTTATAAAAATTATTTTTATTTTCATATGGAAGGAAGAATATCACAAACTAATCTGTTGTCCCTTCCAAAGAATATACTTGAAAAGATAATGATAAAGTCATGTTCGGATGCATTCGAGACTTTTGAAAACATATGTTTATCTTGAAAACATATTTATCAATTATACCACTCCCCTAGTATACTCTAATATTTCTGGGGATCAGGTTTCATTAATTTTATCATAGTGCATGGAGAACTTGTATTCTATGCCTGGTAAGGAAATTATTTTAAGGGTCTATTAAAATGATTTACCATGTTTGAAAGGTATCTTTCTTTAAGAAACTTCTAGGAGGATACTGAAGTGGGTGGCCTCTATACAGCTTATCTATTTCAAATCTTGAACTTCAGTTCTTATGGGTGGCTTTATTATTTTAAAATTTTAGAAAATAAGGTTGTTTGGTTGGTTTATAGGAATCAAGTCCTTTATTATATCTCTGAGTTTTTCATCTCCTATTACTTTAACTTGAGATAAAATCATTGCATACATGAGTTTGACTCTCTAACTACTCAAGATGTGATTGGACCGAAGAAATTGAAGAATTTAGAACTACCTTAGAATCCATGAAAATTGAGTCTCCAAATCTTGTGATACTGGTAAAGGTATAGATTTATTAGAAGTGTATCACTGCGATAAGAGCTTCCATGATACGCTTCTCTTTTAACAATGCAATTGCTTGCATTGTACGCAAGTTCAAGATTCTAACGCATTGCGACCAATCAAAATAGCCATTATGAATAGTAATACCCACTTTTTGAATTACATATCTTTTATATTTCAAAATGGACTTCATTTGTGGATTCGGAATATCGAAATTAGCCTATGTTGAATTTTTGGTATTTTTCTGAGAACTTCCAATTTTTTATGAATAGTGAAAAAATACTTAAAAACAAATTTTTTAATCAAAATAATTTATAGTGATAAATTATAATATTTAGTGGTTTTAAAGTATAATTAGAATATATTTTTACCATTTTATCCAATGGTGGTCATTAGAATTAATTTCACTTTGAAATTGGACATAAACAATTGTCAATCTTTTGATATATATTGTTTCTTAAAAACACGCTATTTGTTGTGACAGTAGGAATTAATTATAAAATTAATTAATGCAACTTATATGTTTGGAATTTTTAAAATATACATCAATTCTAAATTCGGAATATCAATTATATCTTAGGGTGAAATTTTTGCATTGTTCTGAAAAACTTCAATTTTTGATTAATAGTGAAACCACTAAGTGATAGTTAAAAACTGATTCTTCGTTTCAATGAAACATTACCACTTCTGTGATTTGATTATCAAAAATCCTACATACATGGTTGTCATTATGAAGTAAATTTTTTTCAATGGGATTAAAATAATTTTTTGGTGAATAGTAACTTTTAAGTTTAATTAATCGTGATTAATGGTAATTAGTGAAATATATGGTAAAGATGATATTATAAAAATATGAAAATACCTTTACACATGTCCTACCATTATTGGATGAGTCATGGCCGACCAATAAAATACATGGGTCAACTTGGGTACCCATGGAGCCACTTGGGTATGAAAATGACATTAATAACTTTTTATTTAAAGTAAAAGTAAAATTGTCACAAACATGTGTTGTTTTACTAAAACAATTATTACATGGGGTTATATAAGTTAAATTTTCGACTATAAATATTCATTGGAAATATAAAAAGATTTCCTACATCATGATAATTGTTTTATAATTTTTATACATTAAATAAATTAAATTTTATATGACACAATGAGGATGCAGTGATTACCTCATTAAATAACGATTTAAATAAAATGAAAAGATAATGTAAAATATAATACTTACACTTGTCAAAAACCTATTTAATGAGTATATTTAGAACCCTTATCACCTTATCCTAGAAATATATCATTGTGTGACCTCTAAAATCCGAAAATCATTTCATAATAATGTAATATTTCATGACTTTCCAAGAGTGTCCCTCCTCTCCTCTTATAAAAGGCCCCCACCTCTACCACCTTATTCAAACCTTCAAGCCATCTGTATTGCCCAAAATCTGCCCAAATACTCTTCCAACATCCCTATATTACTCCTAGAATCCTCACTTTGGGCATAAGTCTTCCCAAGGAAGCCTTTGGCTCAAATCAAAAAGAGTTACCCGATTTTAAGGTAATGTCTTCTCTTGTGTTCTTTTGTTTTATTTTGCTTCTCCAACCCCCTAAAATCTTTTTATTACATTATTTTGTAACAACAACAGTAACCTCAATATACTTGGATGTTTTTATGAGAAGTATTTTATTCACAATTACACACACCTTCGTCTGATGGTTAAAGAACATACTGTTTCTGTGGGTGGCGAATTACTGCCTCACGAATCGATGATTGTTCAATCTTCTTTTAACACCTCTCATGGTGGCCATTATGATGACACTGTTTTTATATATGATATATATTATGTATTTTTTTTCCTTATGATTATTTATTTTTCATTTATGGCATACCTTTATGATTTCCATTATGGGTAAACACAATAATTTCATTTTAGGAAGTGCGGACTACCGCCCCCTCAAAGTGATTTGAATCGTTAATGCCATATGTGGGATGTATAAAGGATGGAATAAATGTTATTATACATTATATTATACTGGAACTATATTATACCTTTATATAATTATAACATCATTCCATTAAATACGAAATAGAAATGAATGTAGCGTTCATGCGTACGTACGGCTTACAGTCTCCATGAACGGTGCATTTCATTTCTTACCTCTAAATGTAATGTAATATTATAAATGAATGTATATACTGGATATATATGATTTATATGATATCTACATCATGAATATAATTATGTATATAATGGATATTTTACCACATGAAAAACTTGTAATTTTAAGAAGTTTATTTTTTACTCAAGTACCAAAGATCGACAAAACGACCGTTATTAACATAAATAATTACATAATATTCATAACATGGTAATAAGTGATATAAAAGGAATAATAAACTTGAAAAAGTTTCTTAAAAAATTATAAATTAATTCTAGTTTATTATTCAGGAGTTTAAAGAACGGTCGAGTCAAGTCGGACACGAGGTAAGGGAACTTTTTAACCCAATTCCCATTCTTTGGGTTGAACTTATCTTTCTTATTTATGTTGTTCTTTGATTATGTGAGAAATGAATTTTTATACCTTATATTGTATTTATACTTTCTTTATGTGTACATATAGTGAATACACTTAATAGATCTATTTTATTTAAAAAATGATCTTTTTAAGGGAACTTCTTAACCCAATTTCCATTCTTTGGGTTAATCTCCTAATTTCAATTTATTTCATTATATTATTATGTTATATCTTGTATTTTTACTTTATTTATGTGTGCTTATAGTGAATACACATAATATATCTATTTTATTTAAAAATTGATCTTTGTAAGGGACTTCGTCTCAATCTCCATTCATTGAGGCATATTTTGTTTTATACACAAATTTATTTTATACGGTGTATAAACCCCTTTGACTTTTACATTTATTGAAAAGGAATATTTTTATATGAATCATTTTACTAAACGGAAAAAAGGAATTTTTTTTTGTCGTACGTACGTGGCGACAATGACTTCTCTTCTGCCGTGACCATTATTTGAGTTTCGGCTTCCTCTACAAGCCATAACTTTTTTTTAAATGAAAAATAAATACAAAGTTTTAATTTTCTTTTATTTTGGTATTCAAAATGGTTTTGAAAATGTTTTTATTATATCAATGTGTTGTATTGCTATCTTGTGATTGAAATGTGGAAATGTTATGTTTTCTTTATGCATGTTTTATGTGATACAATTATGTTATGGTTTATGATATGTTTAAACCTATTCAAATTGGAAGTTCTCAGAAAAATACCAAAAATTAAACATAGGCTAATTTCGATATTCCGAATCCACAAATGAAGTCCATTTTGAAATATAAAATATATTTAATTTCAAAAAGTGGGTATTACTATTCATAATGGCTATTTTGATTGGTCACGGCGCGTTAGAATCTCGAACTTGCGTACAATGAAAGCTATTGCATTATTGAAAGAAAAGTGTATCATGGAAACCCTAATACATTAAATTATTAGAAGTGTATCACCTCTTTGAACTAGACTCGAACGGGAACTGGTGCACGACAACGGGCCTTGCTTCACTCTTGGTTACGACACTCCTGGGGGATATTCTTATGATAATTCTCATTTTCTTTACAAACCACTATGAAGGGTTATGAGTATATACTTCCTCAAAGAAAAAATTTCTTTTTATGATTACGAAATATATCCACAAATAGTTAAATTTCTGTTAAGTGTTTTACAAGTATGGAATTATGTATTTTGATTCATAAACTAATCAAGTTTATGCAATTTTTTAGAAATGGCGCCTAGTGGGAGGAATGGAAACCGTATAAATGCACACACTCTATGTAGGGATTTCCCTCCTGCTCAAGATAATTATTATGGAGCTGGAGATACAACTGGTGCTGATCACCTTATCACCATACTGGGACAACTCACTCATGTTATGAATAATAACCTTACTCGTATAGAGCACCCTGATCCGCAATGTGGAGGATCAATGTTAGACCACTTCATGAGGCAACAACCGCCAACATTTAATGGGGGTACAAATCTATTAGTAGCTGAGCAATGGATAAACTCTTTAGAGAAAATATTCCACGCCTTGGGGAGTAGTGAAAGGGAGAAGGTTTTCATGGCAGTTTACCGGCTCACTGGAGATGCCGATCAATGGTGGTCGCTGATTCAAAACACAAAGGAAGATGAATAAGTATCAAGTATGGAATGGAGAGAGTTCAAAGAGCTTTTCGTAGAAAAATACTTCCCTCGTGACCATAGAGCAGATATGAAAAGGCAATTTCTGAGTCTGAGGCAGAATGAGGATGAGAATGTCGCAAATATGAGGCTAACTTTACAAGGTTAGCGAGGCATGCTCCAGATTATATACGTAACCCAAGAAGTAAGATTGATCGTTTCTTTGATGGGTTAAAACCATTTCTCCGTCGAGCTTTAGTATCACAATCTTTCTCAACGTATGAAGATATTGTATCATGTGAAATCAAGACAGAAAAGGAATTCTCTAAGTCTTATGAGAACAAAGTAAAGCAAGAGAAGAAGAGAATGGTGGAACAAGAGACAGATAAAGGGAAAAAGGGAAAGATGGATTTTCCATTATGTGATAATTGTGGAAAGAATCAACCTGGTACTTGCCTAAAAGGAATGAAAGTTTGTTATAAATGCGGAGAAAAAGGTCACCAGGCTCGTGATTGCAAGGGAAAGAAAGAGGCTATCAATGTTGAATGCTAAAATTGTAGGGAAATAGGGAATTATGCAAATGAATGTCCTAAGCATCAGGGAAACTTACCTCAGAAAAGTCCAAGGGATCAAGGACAATCTTATGTTGTTACTACAGTTGAAGTGGAATAATTAATGTATTGGTGCTTTTGGACTCAAGGATTATATTTTGGTTATAAGGATAATGTGATATATATATATATAAGGATTTTACTGTAGTGATTGTTGTTTTCATTAAGGATTTAATATAATAAAGGTAATCATATTTTTAGTATGTGACAATTTGAAAAACTTTACTTTGTTTGGGGAATCTGATGTTACAATTGATTTTGGAATTTAGAGACCTTTTAGAGAAAGTCTGGATAGAGGTATTTTGGATAACTATAAAGGTTGGAATGAATTAAGTTGAACTTTGGATAGTATTGTTTAAGGTTAAAACATTTCTGAAGATTATTTTTGGAATATTATAATACTATAGTTTTAGGAAAAGGACAACCTACAGGTTGGGGGATAACCCGTCGCGTCGGACAAAACTGCAGGAATCGAACCCACAACCATAGTGCGACATGACTTTATTACCTACCACTCACCTACAGGAAGTCCCTGGTTATTACAAAATAGTTTTCCTAATCTAAATGGTATGTGGTAATATTTGGAACCTTATACAATTAGGATAAATAGAATATTTTTGAGTTCAGTTACCATTTGGAGTGAAAGATGGGTTCGTGGTAAAAATTTATTAAAGAATGAAAGCCTACATGAAAAGTAAGTATATTTCCTTACGTTCTTAGTAAATCTCTTAAATAAATTCCTTAACTTTATGAAAGGTAACTTAAAACAAAAACGTTGTCGGTTAACTTTTCCAACTGGGGATTCAATAACCGTTTAACCAATCACAAGTTTGTGATTTTCTTGTGGTTAACTTTCTCCTAATACTGTTTTCTACAACTCTCCATCAGACCTTGAAGGTTTTTTTTCCTCCATATCCATATTTTCATATAATCCTAGTATGGGCTATCTCGGGTGACCTTTGTACCTCTCTTTCCTTCTTTTAATGTTATATTTTTATTAACCCTATTTTCGATGTGGGTTTTACAAAAATGTATTTTCTATTTTCAACCTTTTATTTTCAAAGAAAATTTTCAAATTGCGAGGACGCAATTTATTGAAGGAGGGGAGAATGTAACACCTCGAGCTTCCATGATGTGCTTCTCTTTCAATAATGAAATAGCTTGCATTGTACGCAAGATCGAGATTCTAACGCACCGCGACCAATCAAAATAGCCATTATGAATAGTAATACCCACTTTTTGAAATAAAATATATTTTATATTTCAAAATGGACTTCATTTGTGGATTTAGAATATCGAAATTAGCCTATGTTGAATTTTTCGCATTTTTCTGAGAACTTCTAATTTTTTACGAATAGTGAAAAATACTTAAAAACAACTTTTTTAATCAAAATAATTTATAGTGATAAATTATAATATTGAGTGGTTTTAAAGTATAATTAGAATATATTTTTACCATTTTATCTAATGGTGGTCATTAGAATTAATTTCACTTTGAAATTGGACATAAACAATTGTCAATCTTTTGATATATATTGTTTCTTAAAAACATCATATTTGTTGTGACAGTGGGAATAAATTATAAAATAAATTAATGAAACTTATATGTTTTGAATTTTGTAAAATAGACATCATTTTTGAATCTGGGATATCAATTATATCTTAGGGTGAAATTTTGGCATTATTCTGAAAAACTTCAACTTTTGATGAATAGTGAAGCCACTAAGTGATAGTTAAAAACTGATTTTTCGTTTAAATGAAACATTACCACTTATGTGATTTGATTTTAAAAAATCCTACATACATGGTTGTCATTAGGAATTAAAATGTGGTTCAATGGGATTAAATTTTTTTTGATGAATAGTAACTTTTAAGTTTAATTAATCGCGATTAATGGTAATTAGTGAAATATAAGGTAAAAATGATATTATAAAAATATGAAAATACCTTTAAACTTTTCCTAACCTTATTGGATGAGTCATTTCCGACCAATAAAATCCATGGGTCAACTTGGGGACCCCATGGAGCCACATGGGTAAGAAAATGACATTAATAACTTGTTATTTAAAGTAAAAATAAAATTGTCACAAACATGTGTTGTTTTACTAAAACAATTATTACATGGGGTTATATAAGTTAACTTTTTGACTATAAATATTCATTGTAAATATAAGACGATTTTCTACATCATGATAATTTTTTTGTAATTTTTAGACACTAAATAAATAAAATTTTATATGACACAATAATGATGCAACGATTACCTCATTAATTAACGATTTAAATAAAATGAAAAAATAATGCAAAATATAAGACTTACACTTGTCAAAAACCTATTGGATGAGTATATTTCGAACCCTTATCACCTTATTTTAAAAATATATCATTGTGGGACCTATAAAATCCTAAAATCATTTCATAATAATGTAATATTTCATGACTTTCCAAGAGTGCCCCTCCTCTCCTCTTATAAAAAGCCCACAACTCTACCACCATATTCACACCTTCAAGCCATCTGGATCGGCCAAAATCTACCCAAATACTCTCCCAAATTTCTTCTCTTACTAATAGAGTCCTCACTTTGGGAATAAGTCTTCCCAAGGAAGCCTTTGGATCAAATAAAAAAGCGTTACCCGATTTTTAGGTAATGTCTTCTCTTGTGTTCTTTTGTTTTATTTTGCTTCTCAAACCCCCTAAAATCTTTTTATTAAATTATTTTGTAACAAAAAAAGTATCCTAAATATACTTGTATTTTTTTATGAGAATTATTTTATTTACACTTACACACACCTTCGTCTAATGGTTAAAGAACATACAGTTTCTATGGGTGGTGAATTACTGCCTCACGAATCGATGATTGTTCAATCTTCTTTTAACACCTCTCATGGTATCCATTATGATGACACTATATTTATATATGATATGTATTATGTTTTTGTTTTTCCTATGATTCTGTATTTTTCATTTATTTCATACCTTTATGATTTCCATTATGGGTAAACACGATAATTTCCTTTTAGGAAGTGCGGACTACCGCCCACTCAAAGTGATTTGAATCGTTAATGCCATATGTGGGATGTATAAAGGATAGAGTAAATGGAATTATACATTATATTATAATGTAATTATATTATACCTCTATATAATTATAACTTCATTCCATTAAATACGAAATAGAAATGAAATTAGCGTTCATGCGTACGTACGACTTACCGTCTCCATGAACAGTGCATTTCATTTCTTACCTCTAAATGTTATGTAATATTATAAATGAATGTATATACTGGATATATATGATGTATATGATATCTACATCATGAATATAATTATGTATATAATGGATGTTTTACCACATGAACAACATGTAATTTTAAGAAGTTTATGTTTGTCTCAAGTACCAAGGATCGACAAAACGACCGTTATTAACATAAATAATTACATAATGTTCATAACATGGTAATAAGTGATATAAAAGGAATAATAAACTTGTAAAAGGTTCTTAAGCAATTATAAATTAACTCTAGTTTATTATTCAGGAGTTTAAAGAGCGGTCGAGTCAAGTCGGACACGAGGTAAGGGAACTTCTTAACCCAATTCTCATTCTTTGGGTTAAACTTATCTTTCTTATTTTTGTTGTTCTTTGATTATGTGAGAAATGAATTTTTATACCTTATATTGTATTTATACTTTCTTTATGTGTACATATAGTGAATACACATAATAGATCTATTTTATTTAAAAAATGATCTTTGTAAGGGAACTTCTTAACCCAATTTCCATTCTTTGGGTTAATCTCCTACTTTCAAATTATGTCATGATATTATTTTGTTATATCTTATATTTTTACTTTCTTTATGTGTACTTATAGTGAATACACATAATAGATCTATTTTATTTAAAAAATGAACTTTGTAAGGGACTTCGTCTCAATCTCCATTCATTGAGGCATATTTTGTTTTATACACAAATTTCTTTTATATGGTGTATAAACCCCTTTGACTTTTACGTTTATTCAAAAGGAATATTTTTATATGAAGAGTTTTACTAAACGACAAAAAGGAATATTTTTCTTGTCGTACGTATGCAGAGACAATGACTTCTCCTCCGCTGGGACCATTATTTGAGTTTCAGCTTCTTCTACAAGCCATAACTTTTTTTAAATGAAAAATAAATACAAAGTTTTAGTTTTCTTTTATTTTGGTATTCAAAATGGTTTTGAAAGTGTTTTTATTATGTCAATGTGTTGTATTGATATCTTGTGATTGAAATGTGGAAATTTTATGTTTCCTTTATGCATGTTTTATGTGATACGATTATGTTATGGTTTATGATATGTTTAAACCTATTCATATGAGGAATGCATTGGACTTAATAAGTGACGGGTGGAGCCTGCTATAGCTCCTCGATGCATCGGCAGGTCTCAGGAGACAAACTAGTGTCTTGGCATGAGGCCTTGACAAAATCTTATTTGTGGTCTTGGCATGAGGACTTGGCTATGTGGTTTTGATAGTCTGGCATTATGCATTCCAACATTATGAAAGAGGTTATTGATATTGCATGTGATTATTCAACCAGTAGAATATCCATGTGAATAATTAAATGGAATTATCTCATTTTACTTATTCCATATTATGTTTAAGTTAAAGTTTAAAAGTCTTTTATTTTAGTCATACATTGACTTAAATATTTATGTTTATTTATGAAAGATTTTGCTATATTTTTATCCTTACTGAGCATGTGGGCTCACCCCTTCCAATGTTTTAATTTTTCCAGGATGTGAAGAAGTATATTATGAATGACCTGTAGGGATAGTATGAGGGGATATGAATACAAATTTTTTTTGTAGTTTTGTTTTACTTTATTATGTAATGTAAGACTTATGAATGTATATAGTGTTTCAAAGGCTACTAAACTAATCGATCTTTAGAGACTTGATCTTTTGTGATAATGCCAATGTTACGCAATAATGCACCGACTCTAGGTAACTGGGGTCTGTGCGTTATAATTTTATAATATATATTAAAATAATTTTACATTAAAGTGTTATTTTTTATAGTGATGCGCATAACTTATGAAAGGGTTGTGTAGTAGGTGAAAACCTGTGTGGTCCGGTCATGGTTAGACCAAGAACCAAACTGAGTATAGTTCAAGCGAAGCCTGCACGGCCTATGTTTAAGGCCATTAGACTATGTGTTTTCGTAATTTCGGTGTATGACACCCACATCCAGCCTTATAAGGAGACCCTCAAAACCGATTATTTTTTATGTGGGATGAAAATTCCTTCAAATATGTGGTATCTAATCTTGGCCACCTGTTCTAGTCCCAGAGGATATGGACCATCCCCTTCCCTTTTCTGACCGGACCCCATCCTAAAAAATGCTAGGTGTTTTTTTATAGGTGTCCAGTTGAACCCCATCTGATCCGGGTTTTCCATCCAAATGTTTCTCTCTCCCTTGTTGAGTCATGCCTCAAAAAGTCTATGCTGAACCGGTTAACATTGTTCAATAGGTCAGCCATCGACTCCTTCATCTACTATTCTTCATCAACCTATGATCCTCATCCATCTTCTCCTTTATCCCTATCTTGGCTTTGTTTTCCACAAACCCAACATGGGAAGTTTTATTTTAAGCTGAATCACATCAGATTACCCTACAAATTTCTATTATATATATATATATATATATATATATTAATCATTTTTTGGTCCGATTAATTGGTCAAATGGGTCCAAACACATGGCCAATTTTTCAAGGGGTGTGTGTTTTCTATTTTAAGCAAACAAACTTTTTAAAACCCCTCTTTTCACCTCAATAGAATTCGAACCTCACCACCCAAGTTACCCTATTTTCTTTTTCCTCGGATTTCTAGAATCCCATGACCTTATTCTGATCTAAATCATGTAAGGGTGTATTTTTTTGTCAAGTAATTGTTTTCTTACATAGTTTTACATATATATGTGTATATATATATGCACATATACCCATATATAACGTATTATTTTCTATATATATATATGAGTTAAGGGTTTTTGTCTAAACATTATTTATAAAACTTATGTATGTAATGTTTAATTAGGTTT
Source organism: Viscum album (assembly GCA_963277665.1). Classification (NCBI taxonomy): domain Eukaryota; kingdom Viridiplantae; phylum Streptophyta; class Magnoliopsida; order Santalales; family Viscaceae; genus Viscum; species Viscum album. The sequence continues at coordinate 1,161,681,645 of OY728145.1, forward strand.
TTTTATAAAGTTATACCTATATATATATATATGTGAATTTATTTATACAACTTATTATTTTCAAAAGTTACAAGTTATGGGTTGGGTTTTAAATTTTGTTGATAAGGGATTTTCTATTTGAAATTATTTTGTAAGGGTTTATTTTATCTTAACAATTTATTTATGAGATATATAGGTGTGTGTGTGTGTGTGTGTGTGTTTGTGTGTGTGTCTGTGTGTGTGTGTATGATCGCATTGTCAAGCGCGTAAAATTAATGTTTAATTTTGACTAGAATTTCTGCCGTACAACATCAACCCTAGGTCGTCTCTCGACGGAACCTTAGGTCACTAATTTGAAAAAGAGGGTTTTTATTATGAATGTAGAAAGGTAAATGGGTTTTTATAGTACTTTTGTTTGATGATAAAAGTTGACACTATAAAATGAAGCGATAAAACAAAGTAGAAGTAAACAAGATTGACTAAACGTGATCAACCCGAGGAAGTTTCGTGATGCTTATCCTTCATCGCTTCAAGGGATGGGGTTATGATCTTTTAATACCTGTTTTTTAAGACATATTAACATATTGTTATTGATTTTATTCTAGGATACCTCCTAGGGTTCCGTCATTAACACACAATGATTCACCGGACACCGCTGATGATTGAGTTATTTGTGTTCGACATCATAACCGAAACTCACCAAGGAAACACACGAAGAACTCGATGTGCTATCCAGGTTTGTATGTTACTTCTTTGTGATACCATGACATAAATTTGAATGATATTAACAGTGCTTATGTAAGTTTAATTGACCAATATGAACCACACAAACACTGTAATTGAATGAGGGAAGAAAAAGGGATGAACGATGTGTGAAACATCACATGAAAGGGTACCCCCAAACATGATCATTTGAGTTGAGTATAGCATACCAGTATATAACTCAATTAAATAAAAATAGATGATGATGAAAAACAACATAAACGTGGAATTAAAAAGATCATTCAAAATAATACAAGTTTGAAGCTCGGGATTAATCACATTCCTCCCCGGGTGATCACAAGGGGTTTAGAAACCCATGGGAGGAGAAGAAGAAGAAGAAGATGAAGTAGAACTTCCCATAGCCTCCATAACTACTAGGGAGGTTTAGAAGACTCCTTGGGGACTTAAAAATGGTAGAACCTTTCCTCCTAGCTGAACTTTCAAATGGGGAGCCCAAGGTTCCATTTTATAGGAAAATTGGAAGGTGGTTTTAGGCACACAGATTTAATCAATATACTTGTACCACGCGTTTCGGCCTTCAGAAAGTCTTATCTCACTTTGGAAAAAATAGAAAAGTAGTAGACCCACCCCTTTTCTGTCTTCACCGAATGTTTCGCACTATTTGGACAACTACAGCTCTAGATATTGATAAAATAAAGAACACCATATTTGACTTTGTCCAGCTCTGATTATTTGGACAGATTAGTTATTATGGGAATCGTAGCGGCCGAATGGGGCTTCGGTTCCTTCATATGAAATGTAAACCATCAAATTTTGTACTTGTCGACAAATGTTCATCTTATTTGGGTTCATGGTTCAGTATAAATATGCGGTTGAGTCCAATGGTGTTCTTGGATCATGTGCAAATTGGCCCATCTTTCTTGGACTTCATCAGGGGTTCTCTAAATCACTTCCACCTTAAATATAATTATCAAAACACATAACATTGAACTTTTTAACACTGTTAATCACAAAATGATTGAATCAAACATGGAGCGAAATTTGTTATTATACTTGAAATTTTCAATACAATACCAGTTTAATACATTGGTATAAGGGTAAAATAAAACAGTGAATCATGGTACGATCACACCCTCAAACCAAAACATTTTAACTCCTGGGAAAAGTCACATATCCAAATAAAATGATGCATATATATATATATATATATATATATATATATTTCCAACATCATGAAGATTTAAAATTTGAGGAAATTTTAATTCACCAAAGTAATTTGATCAATGCACGAACCACGCCAAAGAGTTCTTCCCAGTGAAAATGGAAAAAGATGTCTCATAAATCATATCACAATAAAATTCAAAGAGATTCATGAAACCAACATGTGCAAGGAATTAAAAAGTCCTCCATTCCACTAACTCTCCATGTGTGTGTGTGAAAACCATTCCATGCTATTATTTCCTCTTTCTATCAAATAAATATAGGTTATTTTAACATTATTCATCTTTAAATGATTTTTCACCGAACCTGTCCTACATCCTTTGCAATCATATTTCAAGACCCACTCACTTAAGAATTCCCAGAAGTCAAACCATAAGATCCCGACCTAGATATCCCCATATGTTTCACATTTCATCACTCCCCTCATTTATTATATTTTTTTGATGTTTCATTTGGAACAAATCTCACAATCATCTCTAAACCCTTGTTTGATCTCCTCATGACACTAATTAGAATAGTTATAACAAGATCAAAGGTTGAGGAGGGGTGGTTTTTGACCTGCCCAAGACACAATTTTTTTTGTTGAGGGCGTACAATAGTTGGACATTAGATACACACGCATAGGTCAATCTAGTACAGTAATGAAATTGATCAGATAAGGAACGAACGTATAGAAATATCAATTAACGAAGAAAAATATTAACCCAACATATATTTACCTTATATTAAGTAATAAATATTCACACTTTGTGGTTTGGTGAAAACATTTGTGGATATATTAGTGACACAGTTTTCCCAAAAACTACTCACACAAGGGGCATCAATCATCTCCAAGGTTTCACATAGATACGACCATTTATATCATTGATAGAAAACCAGTTCACAAAAAATAAAAAAAAACAATCCCAGATGTTAAATTTATACAAATATTATTTTTAGCCTTCGTTATGGTATTTTTACTTTCCCCCTTTATGGTCACCAAATCATCGAACTTCGAAATTTTTTGTGGGGAAAAATTAAAATACCATAAAAAGGATAAAAAGAGAAGAAAAGAGAAAACGATGAAAATTCCTAACTAACCCAGGAATGTATCCACCCCCCCCCCCCCCCACACACCTAGAATGTGTAGTGTCCTCACTGAAATAATTGATAATGTGAGAATGAAGGATAAAACCTGGTGTGTTTTATTGGTATGATGTGTCGGGAAGGTGGATTTCCTCCACCAGATTCTTTGGAAAATCCTCATAAAAGTGTTTAAGTCTCTGTCCATTGACGATAAGACTTCGTCCACTCTGCTCATGAAAAACCTGTATTGCACCAAAAGGGTAAACATTAGTAATATTATAAGGACCGAGCCATCGGGAATGAAGCTTACCTGGCTGGAGCTTAAGCTTGTAATTGTACATGAGGACCTTCTCACCAATATGGAACATTCGCTGGTGAATCATGCTATCTTGAATAGCCTTTGTCTCCTATTTATTGATCCTGGAGTTTTCATATGCATCACGTTGAATTTCTTCCTACTCTTGAATCTGTAGATTTCTTTTCTCACCTACATCTGAAAGGTTCATATTACATTGGTTAACATCCCAATATGCATGGTGTTCTACCTCCACCGGGAGCTGACAAGCCTTTCCAAACACAATCCTATATAGTGACATTCTGATCGGGGTTTTAAAAGCAGTACGATATGCCCAAAGTGCATCATCCAAGTAAAAAATCCAATCTTTCTTATTGGGTTGTACTGTTTTCTCCAAGATCCATTTAACTTACCAATTTGAAATTTCCGCTTGTCCGTTAGTTTAGGGATGATATGAAGTGGAGACTTTATGAAAAACCCCATACTTACAAATCAAGTTTTTCATGTTACGATTCCAAAAATGTGAACTCTGATCACCAATGATGAATCTTGGTAAACCAAACCTACTGAAAATGTGGGACCTCACAAAATCAACAACCACTTGAGAGCCATCGGTCCTAGTAGCCTTTTCTTCCACCCATGTAGAAACATAGTCAAAAACTAGTAATATGTACACAAAGCCAAATGAATTTGGAAAAGGCCCCATGAAATCAATGCCCCATGCATCGAAGATTTCACAGAATAACATGGGCTGATGGGGAATTTCATTCCTCTTGGAGATATTCCATGTGAATTGACATCGAGTACATGATTTAAAAAAAATGGTCATATCTATACAATGTTGGCCAATATAATCCTTAGTTAAGGACCTTTCAAGCAGTACGTTGATAGCCAAAGTGGCCCCCACAAGCCAATGTGTGGCAGAAGCTCAAAACTGAGGTGAACTCATGGTCAGGGACACACCTATGAACAACCTGGTCACTACATATCCTCTAAAAATATGGGCCATCCCAAATGTACCATCAAGAATCATGTTTACGTATCTGGGATTTTGAAGTGATAAAATAAGTGGGGACCCTAGATGTTGCTAGAAAATTCACAATGTCCGCATGCTAGAGGGTAAGGTCCACAACATCACTGTAGACCCAGGAAAACGCATCCCAAAAATTTTCCAAATGCCTCCATACATGATCCGAGATCTTTGTTCATTTCGTATGCTTCGATTTGGTATGTCATAGGGCCCAAACGGAGTTATGGATTAGGAGTTATGGACGTTTGAAGTTTGGCTGGAAATCTGGTTCGCGAAGGCCATTCGCGAAGCCCCCTCTGTGATCGCGGAGCGCCACCGCGATGCAATGAGGCGGGAAGCTCCGCGAACCTGTTTGACATTTGCGATGCGCCTCGAAGACCCGCCGAGAAGCTCCGGAGGCGGTAACTCTCCGCGAACGCATTTGACGTTCGCGAGCCCGCCGTGAAGCTCTGGAGGTGGTACCTCTCCGCGAATGAATTTGACGTTCGCGAGCGCGCTGTGAAGCGCCTGATGCGGCGCAGGAGTTCTGCTTCACAGCTCCCCTGCCTATAAATACCCATCTCAACCCCCTTCTTACGGACATCCACGGCCACTTCGCCCCTTGGGCGGCCGATCTCCCAGTCCGCGGAGCTCTGCTTTGTGGCTCCGTGAGGCTATGCTACGCGAGCAGCTTCCTCCGCGATGCTGCTCCGCGAGACAAGGCTCCGTGAGTCCATGCTCCGCGAGCCAATGCTCCGCGATGCTGCTCCTTGAGACCATACTCCGTGAGACCATGCTCCGCGAGCCTATGCTCCACGATACTGCTCCGCGAGACCAAGCTTTTCGAGAGCCCTTTGCTCCGCGAGACCCCTTTGCTCCGCGAGATCCCTTTGTTCCGCGAGCCCCTTTGCTCCGCGAGCCCCCTTTGCTCCGCGAGAGCCCATTGCTCAGCGAGGCCATGCTCCGCGAAGCTACTTCGCGAAGACCTATCCTTTGCGAGGATCCTACCTTCGCGCCCACCAATACATACCGTGGGGGCTGCGCCCCCGTACCCCCGCTCGGGGTCAGTGCCGGGCCGATCCCTTCGCTACCGTCACAGACCCCCATCAAAAATGTGGAGTCGCACCGCGAACTTTTCGGGCCGGGACGTCGGGATTTTCCATTGTGCATTTATGCGCTCCCACCTTCCACCTATGGAATACCATGATTAGAGATACTCCTCCACACACCATGAAACACCTTGAGTTGACATATTCCTCTGGGTTTCATTCCATGTAGTGAGTTGAGATTCTCATCATCAATTCCCCGAGTACCTTGAGTCGAACCATTCCTCAGGAAACTCCTCCAAACCCTATCACTTGGCTCCTATGCCTGGTTGAACCCGAAAGGGCCGCCCTTGTGTAAGTCCCAACACCAACCATTTCTAGGCACCTTCTGCCTAACAGTCCTTTCTACATGACTCTAAACTGTAGTAATCCCTATGTCCCAAACATAGGATGCCTCTTGCTCCAATCAAGAGATTCCTTATGCTCCTAGTATAAGATTCCAATAGTCCTATCTACAAGACTATAAACTGTAGTACACCCTATGTGCCAATCATAGGATGCCTCTCGCTCCGAATAAGAGATTCCTTATGCTCCCAGCGTGAGATGCTAACAGTCCTACCTACAAGACTCTAAACTGTAGTGATCACCCTATGTGCCAATCATAGGATGCCTCTTGCACTAAACAAGAGTTGACTTATGCTCCAAGCATAAGACGCCTAATTCCATGATTACAGTGGCACGATTCCAACGCCCCTTGGCATTATCACGCTTGTGCACTAGCACATAGGTAAATGCCTCAACCCACCAGCGAGTTGGGATGTTGTCATGCCCAGACATGAGGAAGACATTACGGGCAGCTTCCTAGCGTAAGCCCCATTCATCGTTGTCGCTCCATTGCGGCACCCGGCCAACTTCCTAGCATAAGCCCCATCCATCGTTGTTGCTCCATAGCGTCACCCGGGCAGCTTCCTAGAATAATCCCCATGCACCATTACCGCTCCCTAGTGGCACCCGGGCAGCTTCCTTGCGTAAGCCCCATTCACCAGTGCCGCTCCATAGCGGCACCCGGGCAGCTTTCTAGCGTAAGCCCCATTCACCAGTGCCGCTCCATAGCGACACCGGGGCAGCTTCCTAGCGTAAGCCCCATTCACCATTTCCACTCCATAGCGGCACCCGAGCAGCTTCCTAGCGTAAGCCCCATTCACCATTGCCGCTCCAAAGCGGCACCCGGGCAGCTTCCTCGCGTAAGCCCCATCCACTATTGTGATCCCAATCAGCGGTAAGCCGTTGTGACCCTATGCAGCGGTAAGCCGTTGACATCCTTATTAAGCGGTAATCCATTGATATCCTCATCCAGTGGTAAGCCTTTGTGACCCCATTTAGCGGTAAGTCGTTCACACCAAATCCAGCGGTAAGCCGTTGAAACCCCCAATCGGCGGTAAGCCATCACCAGGAGAACTACGCGGACTTTGATTCCTTGCCACAGGGATACGTAGGAAGCCTCTTCAAGGCTCAAGCCCAAAACTGTCGTCATCCTTTTCCTCAGGCCTCCATCCTGGAGTAAGTCCCAACACCGTGGGCCACCTAATGCGTAAGCCCCATCTTCGCTTCACACGGATGCACCCTTCGCGGCGTGATCATCAGGTCCTTGCTGTCTCTTGTTTCTCACACCGATCATGACTCACGTGGGCTTAGAGTTGGCATTGGCCATGACAATACTTCATCCAGCATGACGTTAAACTGCACACCCTCATCCAGCATGACGTTAAACTGCACACCCTCGTCCAACATGACGTTAAACTGCATGCCCTCGTCCATCATGACGTTAAACTGTATTCCTTCATCCAGCATGATGTTAAACTACATGCCCTCATCCAGCATGACGTTAAACTGTATTTCCCCATCCAGCATGACATTAAACTACACACCCATTTGAACTACGAGTTCTTTGATCCATGTCAAGGCATGGTACGTAGGAAGCCTCCACGAGGTTCAAGCCCACCCGTCACCAAATTCACGTCGAGTCCTACCTGCGTCCAGCATGACATTAAACTGCACAGCCATTTGAACTACGAGGTCTTTGATCCCTATCAAGGCATGGTACGTAGGAAGCCTCCATGAGGTTCAAGCCCACCCGTCCCCAAATTCACGTCGAGTCCTACCTGCATCCAGCACGACGTTAAACTGCATTCCATCCCGACGGCAAGCCGTTGTCACAACCCGAACTACGAGGTCTTTGATCCGTGTCAAGGCATGGTACGTAGGAATACTCCCTGAGGTTCAAGCCCAACAATAATTGGCCCAAACCGTCTCCTTGTCAGTGTGCCAAGCCCCCATTTTCAATCCGAACTACGAGGACTTTGATCCATGTCAAGGCATGGTACGTAAGAAGCCTCCCAGAGGTTCAAGCCCATCTCCCATTGGATCAAGGTCCCTCATTTATGTCGTTTCACCGACACCCACCGCCCGTCATTTATTCACGTCAGGGTTCACTACCATCCCGCATGACATTAAACTGTATTCCATAAATCTTTTGAACTACGAGGACTTTGATCCATGTCAAGGCATGGTACTTAAGAAACCTTCCCAAGGTTCAAGCCCACCACTTGTGGACCCCCAGGTCTACTTTCATGTCGGTTCACTGATGAAACCCTTTGATCTACAAGGTATTTAATCCATGTCAAGGCATGGTACGTAGGAAGTCTACCCGAGGTTCAAGCCCATCTCTCATCGGACTAAGGTCCACCTTCACGTCGGTTCGCTAACGATGCCCATCGGACCAAGGTCCACCTTCACGTCGGTTCTCTGACGCATCAGACCAAGGTCCACCTTTACGTTGGTTCGCTGACGACATCCATCGGGCCAAGTTCCACCTTCATTTTGGTTCACCGGCACCATCCCGAACTACGCGGACTTTGATTCCCTACCACGGGGATACGTAGGAAGCCTCTTCAAGGCTCAAGCCCAACTTCACTATCACCTCTGCGATGGTCCCATTTCATTCCCCCTCCACTTCATTCATCCATCCATCACCCATCCTGATTCTCACCTAGGCCGCCATATCCCGGTTGTATCATGCCATCAACCTCCTCGTTGCTCCTAGCGGCGCATGGGCCGCTTTCCATGTGTAAGCCCCATCATATCTCCGGGTCGTTGTCCTCTGCATACAACCCGATTCATCACCCCTTCAAACTACGTGGGTTTTGATCCCTGTCCTCTACACAGGGTACGTAGGAAACCTCCAGGTGGTTCAATCCCAACCAATGGTAATGTACCCTATCCTGGGGTGCACTTCCCCTGATCCGCCCTCACTGGTGTTCAGATCAGCCATTACGGTGTGACATCTCCCCTCTACGGGGCACACCACCATCGATCCGTCTCTATGGGACGTTCTGATCACCCATATTTTGTCTCCGCAAGACGTTAAACTCGTGGCCTACCTCGTGATAAACATGAGATGCCTGAGGAAAACCTCAGATGACACGCCTTTGGTGTAATAGTCTCCTCTAGACGTTAATCTTGCAATATACCCTGTGTTAAACATGGGAAGCTGAGGAAAACCTCAGATACATGCCTCGGGTTCTGCACCCTTAGATGCCCTCTTATGAGGAAGAATACAGGTTCCCCTATGTCCACACACCCAGAGATGCCCTGACATACCTGATGTTGCCATCTACTCCGACCGAAGGTCGCTACCATGTCAAGACCCTATAGAAAGTATTGACGAAAGTAGTGTAATTAACCAGCGTCCATGAAGATATGGCACCGGGAATGAGATTCACGAACAACGTATTAAATCTATGAGGGAGACCCAGACTAGGTGATGAGTTCCGAGGAGGAATCCACGGAAGGAATAACTAACATCCCATCATCCCATTTCGATCAAGGAGTAGACGTACCTAAACAAGGAATGAATGCCGCCCGCCTTTGGAAAGCGGGAATGTGGGGCAACAACAGCGCGTCCTCCAAAGACGGATGCGTGCTCCCTGGCGAAAGCGTCAGAAACAATCACAAAGGTTCTCATGAGGGAAGAATTCTCCAATGGGTAGAGGTGAGTCAACATGATGGTCCAGTGGTGGGGAAATCCTACTAATGTGGTCAGCTACTACATTTTCCACTCCTCTCTTATCTCTAATCTCAAGGTCAAACTCCTGGAGGAGGGGCATCAACCGAATGAGGCGGGGTTTGGCTTCAGGTTTCTTAAAGAGGAAACGAAGGGAAACATGATCATAGAAGATGATGATTTTTGACCAGAGAAGATATGAATGGAATTTTTACAATGAAAACACAATAGAAAGGAGTTCTTTTCAGTTTTTGTGTAGTTTACCCAGGCAGATTCAAGGGTACGTGAGGTATATGCAATGACATGAGGATCCTTCTCAACCCTTTGTGATAAAACCACCCCAACCGCAAAGTTAGAGGCATCACACATAACTTCGAAGGGGAGATCCCACATTAGTGGTTGGATGATGGGAGGTGATGTGAGACTATTTTTTAGTGAATTGAATGCATCCTCAAAATTTTTATCAAACACAAACTCAGAATCTTTTTTTAATAACTGGGACAATGGAAGTGAAATCTTACTAAAGTATTTAATGAATCGATGGTAAAAACCAGCATGACCCAAGAAAGATCTCACCTCACGAACACATTTTGGATATAGAAGGGTTGAAATTAATTCAATTTTAGATTTATCAACTTAAATTCCCTTATTTGAAATGACATGCCCAAGAACTATCCCCCGCTCAACCATAAAATGACATTTCTAATAATTTAAAAAAATATATTTTTCAATGCAGCGGCGGAGGATAGAAGCTAGGTGTTCCAAACAATCATCACAAGAAGATCAATATACTCTTAAATCATCCATAAATATTTCCGTACAACTCTCAAGTAACTCAGAAAAAATACTCAACATACATCGCTGAAAAGTACCAGGAGCATTACATAGACCGAATGGCATCCTTCTGTATGAAAATGTGTCAAATGGACTGGTAAATATTGTCTTTTCTTGATCCTCATGGGCTATATGTATTTGAAAATAACACGAATAGCCATCAAGGAAAAAATAATGGTACTTAACAGCCATTCGTTCTAACATTTGGTCAATGAAAGGTAATGGAAGGTGGTCCTTCCACGTGGCTTGATTCAGTTGACGGTAGTCAATACAGACTCACCAACTGTTTTGCACACGTGATGGAACCAATTCATTCCTTTCATTTGACACAACTATTATTCCTATTTGTTAGGCACAATTCGCACTAGGCTAATCCATTTACTATTAGTTATAGGATAAATGATCCCCGCAGCAAGTAATTTACTGACTTCCAATTTTACCACTTCAAGGAGAATGAGATTCTACTGGCATTGAGATTGTATTACGAGTTTAGCCTCATCATCCAAAATTATATGGAGCATAAAAAAAGATGGGCTAATCCCGGGAATATCAGCCAATGTCCATCCTATTTCCTTTTTACACTCTCTCAAAAGTTTGAGCAGTTTCGATTCCTGTTGTGGAGAGAGGTTATTGGAAATAATGACGAGTGATTGGTCAATACCCTCAAGATAAGCATATTTTAAATTAGAAGGAAGTGGTTTTAATTCCAATACCGGGGTTTTTTGGACTGAGGGAGGGGATTTAGGGGGAGTGAGGTCCATCAAACTGTCTATCTGCTCATGTTTATTCTCTAAAGATTGATAATCTATAGAAATGAGATTTGCAGAATCATTGACGATCATGGATTCCTCAGAATGAACACACTCATCAATTAAAGCACAAAATTTACACTTTTCAGAACCCACACAATACTCAAAACATGAATCAAAACTCAAATCATCCAAGGGTGAACAAAATAAAAATGAATCAGAGTTTGGGTTGAGGAGGGAATTGTGTGTGTGCGAATTGTTTGAGAGCACTTCCATCGAATAGACAGGAAGAGTGGAGTGCTCTTCAACAGGGTGTTTCATAGCCTCAAGGATGTTAAAACTTACCTATTCTCCTCCTAATACCATGGACAACGTACCATTGTGAACGTTAATGATCATTTTTGCTATTTTTATGAATGGCCTCCCATGTATGAGAGGAGAATGTCCTTGGGTTCGGGTATCTTCCATCTCAAGAATGTAGAAATCAGCAGGGAAGATGATATTCTTCACTCATACAAGGGCATCCTCAATCACTCCTTTTAGATGCGTTGTACTTCGGTTGGCAAGATGCACGACAATTCCAGTTGGTTGAAGCTCTACAACCTGCAAAGAAGTATACACAGAGTGAGGCATTACATTAATGGAAGCACCTAAATCTGGCATAACATCAGAAAATAAAGTCTCCAATATGGTACACGGTATCGTGAATGGGCCAGGATCCTTGTATTTGGTTGGTATTGCTGGTTGAATCAAGGCTGAGACATTTCTACCCACGTTGACTCTCTCATTCCCCTTCAGCCTTTGTCTATGGGTGCAAAGTTCTTTAAGAAATTTGGCATAACGGGGAATTTTCTTGACTGCATCCAATAAGGTAATATTAACTTGAACTTTTTTAAATCTATCCATTATCTCATTATCAATATCATTATCAAAAAAATTCATAGATTTAGAGAGTCTTTGTGGGAAATGAAGAGGGATTAATTGATCATGGGAATCATTAATGATAATTTTATGGTCATTTTTATTTTGTTTTTCTTCATTGGAATCTTTTATGGGTGGAGAAAGAGTGTTTTCAAAAGGGGGACATACCTATTGAGTAGAATTAGTAGAAGGAGAATCTTATTTACCACTATGAAGTGTAATTGCACATACATTACCTTTGTCCTTCAGATTGACAATGGGTTGAGATGGTAGTTGTCCAGACCCTTTCATCTTAAGCTCACCGATGGTGTTCGCCAATTGTCCCATTTGAGTTCTCAAATCTCAAATTTCTGATTGTGTGGTCTGTTGGAACTGGAGGTTCTGGGTTGCCATTTTATTCACCATATCCTCGAGGCTTGGTTCAAATTTGGGAGGGGGAGGATTGTTTTGAGATGATGATGGATAAGAAGGTTGCATACCTTGGCCTTGTTGATACCAATTATGCTTGGGGTATCTTGAGTTTCCTCCTTATCGATATTGGGGTTGTGATTTCCACCCTATATTTGGATTTGTCCTTAATTGTTCTTTCTTGAAGGGATGTGCTTGTTGGAATGGATGCCATAGGAACACCGCTGCACAAGACTCAGATGAATCTTGATGTTGTGGGCACTGGTCAGAAAAATGAGTGTTATTAGAACAAATACCACAATGTAATGGAATATAGGTAGAATGTGAGTTGCCTTGTACTTAAGATATTTGCCTTAGAAGGGTATTCATCTCATCAAGTTTAGTATCTACCTTTTGTTCTAGGGCTGAATGACTTACCTCATGAACTCCTCAGGTTGGTGCAATTACTCGTGTACCAAATTGTTGTGCATTCTGAGCCATGTTGGCTATTAAGTCACGAGCGGCGGAAGGAGTTTTATCAACTAGGGCACCACCATCCGCAACATCAATCATTCCACGATCCATGGGAATGAGTCCCTCATAGAATTATTTGATTAATAGTTATTCACTAATCTAGTGGTGGGGCAGCTTGAGCAAAGTCTCTTGAATCTCCCCTAGTATTCATGAAGGGTCTCTCCTTGTGATTGCATAATTCCACAGATTTATTTTCTAATTGATGCAGTTCAGGAGGCAGGGAAGAACTTCTCTAAAAACTGTATTTTATGGTCATTCTATACCACAATAGTGGTAGGAAAATATTATATCCAATCTTTGGCTACACCATCAAGGGAGAAAGGGAAGGCCCTAAACTTGATTAAGTCCTCAGACACATTTTGGGGTTTCATGGTGGAGCATACTATGTGAAACTCTTTAAGATGTTTATGAGGGTCCTCATCGGGAAGACCATGGAATTTAGGTAGAAGGTGGATGAGACCTGATTTCATCTCAAAGTTGGATGCTTCTTTAGGATATTGGATGTACGCAGGTTGGTACTCCACATCAGGGGTGGTCAGTTCTTTTAAAATTTGATTATTTGCAACCATGTTTTCTTGGGTTTGACTGGGTTCAATTTTGGATTGGTTTAAGACCATTTGAGGTTCCAAAATGGGTTCCTCAATGTTTCTTGATTGAAATTCTCTAGATGCCATGATTTGTGTGTAAAGTGACTTTTCAATTTCAGGATCAAATTCAAGTAGTGTTTCTTTACCAAATCTTGTCATGCAACAATGATGTCCAGTTTGATTGATTGATTTTTTGTTGTTTTTTTTATTTGAGATGGATAAAAGAACTTACAAGGGGTGAAATAAGAATATAATTTTATACTATAGAATTAGAGAGGGAGATGGAGAAGAAGAGAGAGAGAGAGATAAAGAACACACCAAAAACAACCAAAAATAAAGACAAAACCCAAAACAAAAACAATGAAATGGGGGTGGGGTATTTAAATGAGTACTAATTAGGAAGTAAAATAAATAAATAAAATGAAATAGAGAAAAAAACGATCTTGTCTCCCCAGAAATGGTGCCAAAATTTGATGGTGTTGTCGAGCGTGTCAAATTAGTTGTTTAATTTTGACTATAATTTCTACAGTACATCAACAACCCTAGGTCGTCTCTCGATGGAGCCTTAGATCATTAATTTGAAAAAAGATGGTTTTTATTATGAAAGTAGAAAGGTAAATGGGGTTTTATAGTAATTTTGTTTGATGATAAAAGTTGACACTAGAAAATGAAGCGATAAAACAAAGTAGAAGTAAACAAGATTGACTAAACGTGATCAACCCGGGGAAGTCTCGTGATGCCCATCCTTCATCACTTCAAGGGATGGGGTTATGATCTTTTAATACCTGTTTTGTAACACATAATAACATATTTTTACTGAGTTTATTCTAGTATAACTCTTAGGGTTTAGTCGAAAACACACAATGATACACCAGACACTGTCGACGATTGAGTGATTTGTGTTCGACATCATAACTGAAACTCACCAAGACAACACACGAAGAACTCGATGTGCTGTCCAGGTTTATATGTTACTTATTTGTGATACAATGAAATATATGTGCATGATCTTTACAGTACATATGTGTGTTAAATTGGCCAATATGAACCACAAAAACACCGCAATTGAATGAGGGAAGAAAAAGGGATGAACGGTGTGTGAAACATCACATGAAAGGGTACCCCCAAACATGATCATTTGAGTTGAGTATAAAATACCCATATATAACTCAATTAAATAAAAATATAGGATGAGAAAAAACAACATAAAACCTGGAATTAAGAAGATCATTCAAAATAATACAACTTTGAAGCTCGGGATCACATCACATTCCTCCCCGGGTGATCACAATGGGTTTATAAACCCATGGGAGGGGAAGAAGAAGAAGATGTTGAAGTAGAACTTCCCAAAGCCTCCGGAACTTCTAGGGATGTTGAGAAGACTCCTTGGGGACTCCAAAATGGCAACACCATTCCTCCTGGCCGAACTTTCAAATGGGGAGCCCAAGGTTCCATTTTATAGGAAAATTGGAAGGTTGTTTTAGGCACACAGATTTATTCAATCCAGGTGTACCACACATTTCGGCCTTCAGACAGTCTTGTCTCGCTTTGGAAAAAATAGAAAAGTTGTATACCCACCCCTTTTCTGTATCCACCAAAATTTTGGCACCATTTGGACAACTACAGCTCTCGATATGGATAAAATACAGAACACCGCATTTGACTTGGTCTAGCTTTGATTCTTTGGACAGATCAGTTAGTATGCGAATCATAGATGCTGAATGGGACTTCAGTTCCTTCATATAAAATGTATCCCATAATATTCTGGACTGGTGCACAATCTTTCAGCCTATTTGGGTGTATGGTTCAGTATAAATATGCGATTGAGTCCAATGGTGTTCTTGGATCATGTGCAGATTGGCCCATCTTTCTTGGACTTCATCATGGGTTCTCCAAATCACCTCCACCTTCAATATAATTATCAAAACATGTAACATTTCCCTTTTTAACAGTGTTAAACAAAAAATTATTGAATCAAACATGGAGTGAAATTTTTTATTATACTTGTAATTTTCAATACAATACCAGTTTAATACATTGGTATAAGGGTGAAATAAAACAGTGAATCGTGGTACGATCAATACACACACATATATAATAATCAATTTTTAGAATAGATGAGATTAGGGGTTTGTTTTAAAAACATAATTCCTAAAACCTATGGTTGTAAGGGATTGTTTTATTTTTGTTAATTGTGTTTGATTTAAAAAATCTATATGTATATATGAACATATATATATATATATATATATATGCATATTTATTTTTAGAATTTATTTGGATAAGAGACACGTTTAAAATCTAATTTCTAAGCATATGGATTAAAGGAGTTATTTCATTTCATCCAATTATCTATGTTATACAAGATATAAATTTATATATATATATATATATATGGATTATATATCATTCAATATGTCTTAATATTTTAAGATGTCATAAAACAAGATTTTTGTTTTAAACGTCAATTTTAAGTCTACAACTTGCATGAATTTATTCTTATTATTGGTAAATTTGTGTTGATTATAATGATATATATATATGTGTGTGTGTGTGTGTGTGTGTGTGTATATATATATATGTATATATGTATATTTAACTAAATTTATATCTTTAATATTTTATTAAATAGAGGGTTTGTTTTAAATGTTGCTTCAAAGCTAATATGATTATTTATCAATGGTTTTTCTTACGTTTTCAAAAACATCATTTTATTTGAATGTTATATATATTTATATTTATGTATGTACATATATGAATATAAATTTTACTTATTAAAGAGGTTTAATATTTATTTCCAAAATCTATATAAAATGTTAGATAATTTTTAATTTCTCAATTTATTGTTTATGTTTATGTGTATACTTGTTTCTAAATGATAATAGTTATCATTTTATGTGAAAACCCAAAACAAGATGTTATTTTAGGTGCACAGGCTATGATTTCATGTGAAAAAACTGCATTCACACCTCTTGGTATGTCGTGCATAGTTTGTTATGGCCATTATCTAAATTATAAATGATAATCCATGCATTTTACAAAGCATGAATGTATTTATTTCATTATCCTATTTATTTGTGCATTTAAAATAAATAAGTTTATTTACATGGAATATGTAAATGTTATTTATTTTTAATCCCATTCATATCACGGATGCATTGGACTTATTAATTGATGGGTGGGCCCTCTATATCCCCTCAATACATCGATAGTTCTCATGGGACAAACTAGTGTCTTGTCACAAGGCCTTGACAATTTGGTTATGTATGGTCTTGGAATGAAGCCTTGCTGGTGTAGTTATGACGTCTATAATTATTTATTCCCTCCTTATGAATCAAGTAATTGATCTTCCATGTGATTATTCGAGTAGTATAATTTTTATGGTTAAGAATAATTCTCTTGTGAACATTTTTATGGATTTATTTAATATTTTTTTCCCAATATGTGATGCTCAAAATTATATTTTCTAAATTTATAGGTTATAATGATTTATATTTATCTATATACTTATATGTATTACAATTTATTTATAAATAAGTATTAATATTTTGTTTCCGATCTTTAAACCAAAGTTAGAAATTTATCTATCATTTCATGATTTTCATTTATGTGTTAAATGATAATTGATATCATTTTATGTGAAAACTCTAAACATGTATTATTTCATGTGAAAAATTGTATCCACACCCCTATTATAACGCACATAACTATGTATGGCCATTGTCTAACTTATAAGTGGCATTACATGCATTTTTATTCAAGTGTGAGCATAGTTTATTATGAATTTTATTTGTAAATTTTTAATTTATATTGAAATTTTTGAGCATGGGATTACCTTAAAAATTATTTTAGTAACTCTCAAAAAATGGTGATGACATGTTATAAGAAAGTTAATTTCATTAAAGAAATTGCCTTAAAGTGTTTATTTTTATTCTAGAGAAATGTTTTAAAAGAATTTATTAATTTTTTTAAAACCCCTTATTGGGAAATTTAAATGCTCACCCTATTTTTAAAATTCATTTTACAGGTTTAGTAGATTTATCAGTGTTGTACTTTTCTTTGTGGAGGTAGCACACTAAAGTATATTTTTTCCAGCTTTGAGTATAAGTGACATTTGTATCTAATTCTCCAAAACCTAGACCAATAAATATCTTTTATTGTGTAATGTGATGTGTAATTATTTTGTTCCTTTTTATAAAAAAAATTACACAACATATTTCAACACTAGCTCTGGGCTACTCGGGTTTGGATGTTACAATAGGAGTAGTGATAAGACTCCTTTTCAACTCTATAAATATATCTTCACATTTATTATTCCAAGAAATCTTGATTCCCTTCCATGTAATCTTGGTAAGAGTGTTTGATAATCATGAGAAATTTATCAAAAATCAATGATAATACCCAACTTATCCAAGGTAACTATGGATATCTATCATGGATGTTGGACTTGAAAATCCATTAACTACTTTTATCTTTGAACGGTATACATATATCCAATTTCTTATGATGATTTGACCAATGAATGATACTTCCTTCAACAAGAACTCACATTTTCTGTACTTTTCATAAATATTCTCTTTTCACGATGTTTAGAAAAGTACTCAGAAGCTCCCCATGCTTCTATTTAGTTTTGGAGAATATTATAATATCATTTATAAGGACTACAAAACATCTGTCAAGGTATTCTCTAAATAATCTATTCATCAAGTCCATGAAATTTTTTGGGGAATTCGTGAGAATGAAAGGCATTACTATGAACATATAGTCCCCACACACTGTATAAAATGAAATCTTGGTATATCCTTTTTTTTCACCCTAACTTGGTAATATCTTGACCATATATCTACCTTGGATAATTATTGTTCACCAAGTAGCTGATTAAAAAAATTATCAATTTAAGGAAGAGGATACTTTTTCTTTATCGTGATCTTATTGAGATCATGATAATCAATGCAATGACACATTGAAGCATCCTTATTATTGATTAAGAGAATGTTTGAACCCCATGGTGAAGCACTTGGGTGTATAAACCCTTTATACAGATTAACATATTGTTATTTCTTCAGATCCTCAATCTCTACAACAACCATTTTCTACATAGTATTGGATAATGGAAATTTACCAGGTATAGGATCGATTCAAAATTCAAACTCTTGGTTAGGAGGACAATAAAAAAATCCTTGGGAAACACATAAGCATATTCAATCACAATAGATATGGATTTGAGGGTGGTTCTTTCCTTATACTCAATCATTTTATCAAGATACGCTTTCTCATGGGGAAATAATATCAATTCTTGAGAAGTTGTTTTTAAAGAAGATTCATCCTCATCCTTGAACTTATAAAGAATCAGGTTTTTATTTTTAATACAAAGAGATATTTCATTATCTCGGTAATTTATGTTGGATATATATTGGGAAATCCAGTCCATACCAATAATTGGATAAAATTCCATAAAATCTATATGATAAGGTTTGTTGGGAATATCAACCCAAAAAATGTCACAGTGTAGGAGTTATATACATGGGATGAAATAATTACCCCATTTTCCATTTTCACCAACAAATATACTCCCATTCATTTTTGTAGTGTCTGAATAGTTACAATAAACATTCATGATATTAAGTAATGTGTAAAACCAGAATCAAAATGTACATTCTTTATTCATGAATGTATAGATAATGTACCTATCACCACTTTGTTTTTGGGATCCACCTCAGTGGTTTTTTTAGGGAAAAATATCTCTCTTGCTTCCATGGAGGTTTTCAGTTATCTCCAAAACCCTTCCATTAGGGAATTTATTTGAAAAGATCCTAGGTTCCTTGTAGTTAAGCCCATAAAAAAGGCATTAAGGGATGACCAGATCATTCCATTCTTCTATCTCATTAGCAGGCTTCTCATGTCATTAATCATTATCCAGGTTCCCTTCCTTACCACACATAAATCATTTCATTATCCCCCTTATGCAATTTTTGGGGTTCTTCTTTCTACACCATTCATAAGTGGGATGTTGAAATTTATGGGCACTATTCGATTTCTCTATCAGACCACCAAAACTAAACTCCACTTTTTGATTGATATCCCTATGATAACCTTGATATTCTCTTATCTCCATTTTGAATTTAAGGGAACATCCAGAAATTTCCTCATAGTTATCAAAGTATCATATCGCTAGTGATTTTTATAGAAAAGATTTTGTCCCGTAATATATTCTTTCAACCTTACATTCAGGGGTAATGAAAAAGTTAGAGGCATATTATGAAAGTCTTTTAATGTTTTCCTTGTACACCCTGATTGATTCTTAATCTTTGTTTATTAAGTGAAATGAAATTAATTTCCATTTTAAGTTAGAGAGTTCAAGAAAAATATTTATCAAAAAACATATTCTAGAATACACTCCACCCCATCTCTTTGATATCTTCCTTAGGATTCAAATTTTTTTATTAATGTTCACCACTTATCAGTTTCTCCCTCTATATGATAAACAACCAGTATAACATTCTCTTGTTTGGAACACTGAAGTATGGAGAAGATCTTCTAAATGGAGTTGATTTGTTGTTCCATGATTAAGGGATCTATTGATCTATTGAAAGTCAGAGGCCTTTGTCAAATTAAGAACGCAATCACAACTTGTTCTCTCTAAGGGGAATTTGGGCACACTTATTTATCTAGGTTTCTATTAAGAACCTGAGTCAGCTGAGAGATTATATTAAAAAATATTACGATTCTCATTCATATCCGGTTGGTAATCTCGTTGGAGATTTCATCATATTTCATATCACGTTGACTATTTACCCGATTCCAATTATTTTTTGCCATTGGCTAGAATAAATGGAAATTTAGGGATGAGTGTTTTTAAACTATTAAACACATAAAGGGGAATCCGATGAAATTAAATATATAACATATAAATTAAATATATTTCCATAACTTATGAATTTCTAGGATTTGATCTATGGTTTCCATGATCTAATTCCTAACATATAATATTATGAGTATTTTCTGTTACGTTAATAATGGTTCTTAATGATACTATAAATTTTCAAAACCATATCCCCATAGAGTATCAAACAATTTTCATAGTAAGTTATGTTGTTTTGTACCTGGTTACTCTGAGTCTGGCCCACCGCGGTGAACCATTCTGCGCAGGTAGTTTTGCTTCGTGGAGTGCTCGTGCGGAGTGTGAGGGGTTCACGGAGCCTTTATCGCGGAGCCTCCTTGCGGAGGCTTTTCTGCCAAGACTTGGGCCGCGATACCACTTTACAGAAAGAGGAAGTGGTGTGGGGTGCTAGGCATGGCCGTTTGTGGCAACAGAATACCACGTGCTTACCCAAGGTGTACGGATCACCGGGCCTTGTAAGGAGCTCTTCCCCATCCTACATTCACTAAACAATGGAGGTGGATATTGTGAACCTTTGGAAGAGGATGTCCCTGATGGATAAATATAAAGCGACTATCGAGGCTCAGAGAAACGAAGATACACTCTTGGAAAAACGCATGTCCCTCCTATTTTTGGAATGTTTGTGGAAAGTATATCAATCAACCAGGGGGCACTTAAAAAGACCCTTCGGAATCTTTGGAAATTGGAAGCTGGAGTGGTTATTCGAGAAGTGGGGAATAATCACATTGTCTTTGAGTTCTTCAATGAAAGGGATATAGATAAAATCCTTAGAGGAAGGCCATGGTCCTTTGATAATCAACTCCTCCTCATGGAAGAATAAAGAGGGGGGATGATATCCAGAACATTAAGCTAACTCAATCCCCTTTCTGAAAACACATCAAAGGAATTGCTCTCCACGCACGAACCGAACGTGTTATGAGAGAAATTGGGGACAGCATTGGCCAATTCATTGAATGGTACTGATTGGACCCTATCCAATGGGGACCCAAGGTTCGGATTAGAGTCGGAATTGAAGTTCCGGAGCCGCTGATGAGGGACATGTTTTTGAAAATCGATGACGCAGACAACTATATTTCATTCGAATTCAAGAAACTCCCAATTTTCTACTTCTATTGTGGACGTATCGGCCATCTAGAAAGAGCGTGTGTCTCAAAGCAAGATACAGGACCCGGTAATATCATCATACATTATGGACTATGGCTCCGGGCTAAAATTACTAGATATGCCTTCATCCTTGAGTCGGAAAAACAAAAGGATTGCGAACGTCTCACGGTGGCCCACACAAGACTGGCGGGAACCGAACGGGGAAAGATCATCATGCTTTGACCTCCAGAGTTCCCTAAAGAGAGCTCAACCACTCAGAGGAAAAATAGATTTTATCCGTCCCCCCTGAAGGACATCATCTCAACACTTAGAAAGCCGGCGAATACACCAAAAGGTCTTGCAGGACAAAGCTCAAGACCAAAGCAGATGCACACTGAACCACCAGATCCCGACCCTAACCCAGAAATAACCATGGTAGACACCATAACGCAGGATAAAGATGGAAAGAAAGGAGCCTCACCACCAGGCCCAATTACCCGTCGAACCTAGAAAAGGGTGAAATGTGAAGTTAGTGATGGTAAACTGGAGGACCCTAAAACTGGGGATCCGAAAAGACGAATTGAAACATGCCAGTCAATGGGGAACTCCCCAAAGAGAGAAAAAACGACAGGTGGAAAAACAAGTTCTGATATCTCAAAGGCGGAGGTGGGTGTGACCCATCCCCTCCTAGATCAATGATTGTCTTATGCTGGATCTGTCGCGGGCTTGGAAACCCAAGAATGGTTTACATGCTCCAGGGAAATCGTGCCCAAAGTCGCCCCGATTTGGTTTTCCTGTCTGAAACCATACTGGAAAACAAGGACACCACTAGCATTTCCCTAAAATGTGGCTTCCAAGGCTGTCTCCCGGTCTCTAGACAAGGTCGCTCGGGGGGACTCTGACTCCTATATAAGGATCACTTCGACGTCAAGATATTTTCCTTCTCCTCACACCACGTGGATATGACTATTTAGGCGGACCACACCCCTCCTTGGACCTTTGTGGGATTCTATGGTTGGGTGTCCCACAATGAGAAGGGAAAATCTTGGGATCTTCTCTACAAGATTCGTCACGAGCTCCCAAGCCCTATTCTCTTTGGTGGGGACTTCAATGAGATTATGTTCTATAGGGAAAAAAGGGGAGGAAATGTCCAACATTCTGTGTCAATGTAAAATTTTAAGGACGCGGTCACTAGGGCGGACCTGGTGAATTTGGGATACGCGGGTAATACCTTCACATGGTTTTGAGGAAATACGGAGGGCACATGCATTGCTGAGTGACGTGACAGATTCATAGGCTCAACAGATTGGATAAACCTCTTTAGAATGTTCCACATCGCCCACATGATGCTCAACTATTCAGACCACTACCTAATTTTCATTGACTGTACCCAAGGTTAACGCAACAAACAACCTAGCAGAACCTTCAGATTTGAAATCTTCTAGTCAAAGGACCGGGAATGCGAAGAGGTTGTCCGATCAAGCTGGAAACGTACCCACGAAGATTTTTTCCTCATTCTCAAATAGGTCACATCCGATCTAACATCCTGGAGCATCAACAAATTCTGTCATCCTGAGAGGTACTGTGGTTTCCTTGAAAAGAAACTACACAACCTACTCAAGCAACCCCCATCCACTTGCAATCTTTCTTTGATTGGTTCCACGCAAAGAGAGTTGGATGTGAAACTGCGCGTTAAGGAATGCTTCTAGGCTATGTGGGCGCGGGATACACACATTACAGAAGGGGACTCCAATACCCGGTACTTTCACCAGAAATCTTTAGCTAGTCACCGGAAAAATTTTATCAATTGCATCGCACAACCAGATGGGATCAAAGTTACTGACACTAGTAGAATTCATGAAACTTTGACATGCTACTTCTAGAACCTCTTCAATACAGGAACTCCTTTCATTTATACTGTAGTGGAAGAATGTATCAGACCAGTTATCACCGATTAGATCAATAGGAAGCTTACCAAATACATGACGGATGAAGAGATATGCCTGGATCTGAAACATATTCACCCCACTAAGGCCCCAGGACTAGACAGGTTCCACGCCCTATTTTTTAAGCAATAATGGCACATCATCGGTCCTGACATATGAAAAATGATAAAGAATATATGGGCCGGGAGAACAATAATTTCCTCCATCAATGAAACTATCCTCATCCTCATTCCCAAAATCAAGAAATCCATAGTAGTCCCTGACTTCTAGTCTATCAGCCTCTGCAATGTCTCTAACAAGATCTTCTCAAAGATCCTTGTTAATCGGTTGTGACCGTGGTTATCTGATATCATCTCGGAAAACAAGAGCACCTTCGTGGCCAAGAGGCTAATCACTAATAATTGAATTGTGGCCCATGAAGTGTTTCACTCTATGAAAACATGCTCCACTGCAAAAAGAGGAACCATGTACTGTAAACTAGATATGTCAAAGGCCTACGATAAGGTGGAATGGCACTTCATCAAAGTCATGATGCTAAAAATAGATTTCTGTACTATATGGACAGATATGGTCATGCAATGCATCTCGACCATCTCCTTTAGAATCTGGGTCAATGGGGAGCTAAATCTATTCATCGGGAAAAGGTCTGTCATGTAAGTCCACCAGTGTCGCATCTCCTTTTCGTCGACGACTACCTTCGGTTCTCCAGAGAAACTATTAATGAATACCGGGTGATCATCCAAGTGATCCACCAGTACGAGAGGGCATCTGGATAGTCACTCAATCACGGAAAATCATAAATCTCTTTTAGTATAGGGGTACCTCGTTCCAAGAGAGATGAACCTTGCACCACAGTAGGAATACATATGGTTGAAAAACTCTAAAAGTATCTCGGGCTACCCACACAGATTGGCTGGTCCAAAAAAGAAATTTTCACATCTCTGGTGGACAAGATTGATAAGAAAATTCAAGGATGGACCCCAAAAATAATTTCAAAAGTGGGCAAAGAGACCCTCATTAAAGCTATCATCTAGTCTATCTTCAGTTATTTTGTGTCCCTGTTTAAGCTCCCAACGACCATCGTCAACCAGATTCACACCCGTACTACCAACTTCTAGTGGGGAGAAAATTATGGAAGAAATAGACCCCACTGGATAGCCAGGGAGAAACATTGCATACCCAAGTCAGAGGGAGGGATGTGATTCTGGAATCTCCTTCTCTTCAATGATGCACTGTTGGCCAAGAAAGGATGGTGCCTTATTAACCATCCATCATCTCTCTGTGCGCAGGTACTACGAGCTAAGTACTTTCCCCACATAGACTTCCATATTTCCTCTTTTGGCCCTCATCCTAGCTTCCTTTGGAGAATCATTTGGTGGGCCTGAAATCTCCTGGAAAAAGGAATGGCCTGGAGGATTAGAGATGGATCATATGTCAACATCTGGACTGATCCCTAGCTGATCGATACGAAAGGTATGTGGGCTATGTCCCACACCCAACCAGGCATTGAAAATTCCACTGTCATATGCCTCCTTTCCGAGCAATGGATAGGGTGGTGTTTGGATAAGATTCATGAATGGTTTAATGAAAGAGACCAAAGAATTATCCTATGAATCCCCTGGGTCCCAGACACAGGCCCCGAACACCTCTTCTAGAGCAATGACATTTCAAGCGAATACACGGTGAGATCCGGATACAGACTTTCTCTTGGAAACCACCCAGTCGACCGGAATGAGGGACCATTGAAATTTCTTTGGAAGCTTAACATCCCCCAAAATATTCACCACTTTTGGTGGCAGGTGTGCACGGGCACCCTTTTTACCATGAGCCTTCTCATTTACCGACATATGTACAGTGCCGTTTTCTACCCTTTCTGCCCAAATATCTTAGATACCCCTTTGCACGACATCATTCAATGCCCTGGAGCTAAGGAAATTTGGAATAAATGGGGCTTGACTCCATATGCATCTCTGGCTATGGCTTCCAACCTACCCGATCTCCTGATGCGTTTGTGCTCCTCTCTCTCATCGGCTAATGCAGGTTCACTCTGCACCTTGGCCTGGATCATCTGGGTCCGGCATAACAATATTGTTTTCCAACACGTTCATAAACCTCCTGAATTATGGATTGAATGGGCTACTTCATGGATTGAGGGCTGGAAACACCACAATGGACATCAAAATCCAGATGTTCTCCCCTCCTGTCATCCTCATTGGAACCCCCCAATGGCATGAACTCTTAATATCAACAAGGATGTGTCTCTCAAAAAGGATGGACTGGTCTCCCTCCGTCTTCTGGCCTGAAATCATCTGAGGCAAATCATTGCTGCAAAATTTGAATCACATCATACCTTTTGGAAACCTGCCATAGCAGAGGCTAATGTTGTCCTGGCAAGTATGATGCTGGCTATGGAATGTAGATAGACTGATATCAACATTGAGTCTGATTGCCTCATCGTGATCGATGCTATTAACCACAACGACGGTGGACTCCAGTCATTTGGTCTCATCAGAAGAAGAATTCTTCCGCTCCGCCAATGATTTTCATTCTGCACCACCTCCTTTACCAAAAGGAAAGGAAACAATGTGGCCCATCAGCTGGCGGCATTAGGCCCCTAACATTCCAACCAGCTCTGGCTGGACAATTTCCATTCGTGTCTTTTCATATGTATGTCTTCTGATCTTTGTCATTAATGATATCAGTCTTTTCTCAAAAAAAAGACAAAAAAATTTCATTGATACCTTCTATAACAACCCTACTCCTTATTTTACATTAATACATGATTTATTACATAATATTACACTTAATAAAACCTAGATGATCAATAAGTGTATTGTATCTGAGAATTAGGTACATTAAATAACATCTTTAAATAAGAAGTAAAATAGCATTATTTAAAACTTCCTTAACATGATCATAATATTCCATGGCTTTAAAAATAGCACGCGATAAACTGGGGACATACATAAGAAAGGGGTGATCTATAAGTCCTAGTAGGGGAATAATCATGGAATAAGGTAAAACATGTTAGAAAACAGGCGTATCAATATAAAATAAAAGGTACATGAATAATATGGTATGATATAGCATGATAATCATATCATGGGAAATGTGGCAACAACTTAAAACACTGCATCATAAATATTTGTCAAAGATAAACTACAATATATGATGATGGAAAAATTACCATAAAGGAATCATGTACAGTCCTTTTCCTAAGATAACTTGTCATGATACTAGACATTACCCAATGCATTTGGTGCTATATAATTCTAGGTGCACCTGACACTTTCATTTCTTTCTCATGCTTAAGTGCTCCATATAGATCATACAAAATGGCTATATTCATCATCATATTTCATTCCATTCTAAATGATTTTCGAATACATATATGTAAGTTCAAATTCAAAAAATTATATTTTTATAAATTTGAACACCTTTGATAGGAAATTATTACGTTATTTACTTCACAATTATTTTGGCATGAAAAATCACGAGGAAATTTTAGTAGCATAACAACGTCACCTAAAAAGTAATAAAATGGAGTGATGAGAATAATAGGTGTCTATAATAATTTTTAAATAAAATAGGTAGTAATAGGTACACGGAAAGATATATACCAACACAAGTAATTGAAAATAGATTACATATCATAATAAGGAAACTTCAATAAAGAAGGGAAGGTGAGGATCCTTTACTTGAGTGTGTGACTCCAAATTCTTGGATGGATCATATTGAGAGTTTGAGGAAACCTTTTTAGGAATATATAGAGGGTATGGAATAGTAATTTCCTTGGAATAGTAATTTCCAAGGATTTTTAATGTGGTGAAATGGTATATTTTTTGGGTTTATATAGGAAAACAAAGGGGATTTTTTTGTTATTTTTGAAACATAGGTTATGGATTCTATATAATAAAATAACAAAAACCAAAAACCTTTCCAGGGTTTTTTACCAAGGTTTCTTCCAACTTGGATTGGTTTTCATAAATTTATATGGTAAACTAACAAACAGAAAAAAAAAATTTCCTTTCTTATGTGGAGGTGAGTCATACTCTTAACAAAATGATTTTAAAACCTTAAAATATATTAATGGTCTGGGAGGAATCATAACGTCTTAATAAAATAAGTGAAATAAACATAAAATTTCATTATTTTAAATGGAAAAAATATATTTGATCTCGGATCCTATTTTTAATATTTATTACATCACGTTTGGGTCATTATTATATCATAATACATAAATTATACTTATACAGTATTTAATTTTTATCAAAAAGTTCAGCTATCTCGAAAAATTATGAAAAAATCACCATTGGAAAATTTAAACATTATAATTCCAAAAAAATATTCATTTTATCCAAATAAATTTCTAAATATGTTAATTTTAACTTTTAAAATAAAATATATATTTATTATGAAATACTGAAATTTATGAAAATAATAGTTTTCAAACCCTTATAAAAATTACATTTTACATCAAAAAAATTATATAATAATTTATATTAAATATAAATTATTTGAAAATAATATTTTCTAAAAATATTATTTATTTCATAAATCCATTAATTCATAAAAATAAATTATTTCATTTCATTTAAATATTAAACAAAAAATACTATTCGTGTTTTAATGTATCAAAATAAAAATTAGTTATAAAGTAATAATAATAAGATGAAAATATATTAATTATTATAAAAAAAGAATTCACATCCTCATATTTATTGGGTATTTATAAATATCAATTTTATACAATAGTAAACAACCTAAGGGTAAAGTGCATGACTACGAGACATTCATGGAGTAGTTTGGCGAACAAGGTTTGGGTTGTGATATTAATGAGCTTAAACATATCCCATAAATAGTTTCTCTCATGATCAAGTTGTTGGATTTTATATTGGGATTAGTTAAGGGAAAATCACTGTTATTATATCTCCCTTAGAATCTCTAATAAATTAGCATCATAGGGTATAATTCTACTGGTTGAGGCCAACACTTCCTTTGTCTGTGTCAATCAAATTTGTTAAAAACCTATATTAATACTAACCGTGTGATCATTGTTTAATGACTATATGATTAACGATAATGATACATTAACATTATATTTTATTTTTATAGTATATAATAAATCCAAAAAAGTGAAATTGTTTTATCTAACCATGCTATATAATAATACATCTAATGAAATTGCAAAGGGAATTTAATTTATAACTGTTAGGGTTGTTACAAAATCAGTAAGAACATTGGGCTTTATTATGTTAATATCATTTTTCTAAAGATGTATATTGATGTAAATATTATTACATTACGTTGGAAAACGATATTTTGGATTAATGTATATGATAAAACAAATAAAATGAATTAATAAGAACACAAAACTTGACATCCTATAGGGTGTCGTTAATTCATACAGGGCTACAAAAATTTAATAATTTATAAAACTCATATATCATAACTAAAAATGTAGTAATTATAATTTTAGATTTTTGAACCCACATAGAGTATTTGTATGTTCTATGTTAATTAAAGAAATGAAAATTTAAATTGTTTTATTTGGTTGAAGAAAGAAACAAATTGAAGAAAAGATAGGGTTTGATATGAGGAGAGAGACATGCTAGGTTCAATTATTTTCATGTTTATATTCTAGGAATTTAATTTATAATGAATTTATTCATGTTTGGTGTTGGAATTGGGATATAAAGGATCCTAGGTCTGGATATCCGGCCCAAATAATTCTATTTTTCCATTGGAATGATCATCTACTTAGTGAAACCGTAAAACTAGGTGAACCAAAACATTATTTCAACAAAACTAACCAAGATTAAATAATTTTCAAAAAAAAGATAAGACGATTAATTGATGAAATGAAATAGTAATCCACAAAATTCAACAATGGTCATGAAATATGAAAAAAAGATGAATTGTAATTTATAAATGAGTTACAACAATCCAGAACATAAATAATTAATAGAAACAATACCTAGAAACACATCCCCCTAAAATCACATCAACCGACACAAATAAAACTACTCGAACATGCGAAAAATTATTAGAATGAGAAACATGGGTACTAAAAGAAGAATGGTGGTATATAATGGTGGAAAACTAGGGCACTGCGGTGTCACTCTATGTGTGTTTATCCTTTGTTGGTGTCACACTTCTCATTCTCACCCTGATCCCCCTTTTGCAGTGGATGAGGGATGTTCATATAGAAATTATCATCAAAACCTCAATCGTTGCACATTTAATTTTTCTATCTATCAAAAAATTCATGATGTGTAATTGTGTTACATGATGTGTAATCCATGTCAGCATCAGATCCTCAAAT
Source organism: Viscum album (assembly GCA_963277665.1). Classification (NCBI taxonomy): domain Eukaryota; kingdom Viridiplantae; phylum Streptophyta; class Magnoliopsida; order Santalales; family Viscaceae; genus Viscum; species Viscum album. The sequence continues at coordinate 1,161,711,313 of OY728145.1, forward strand.
CCCTCCTATCTGGATCATTCAAGCTGTGTATTTGAGTTACACATTGTGTAATATCTTTTCAGAGTGTGTAAAAAATCCACCCCTTGTCATGTGTGGAAAATTATTTTGAAAAATCTCATCCTGTAATGAGAATATAAGATTTGTAACTATTATTCTATAGTTTTTTTCTCCTCATCATCTATAAAAATCAAGTGTCGCCCCACTTTACTTTTCTTGCAGTGCGAAGTGTCTCTTAGCTCTATTATTTTCAACTTGTCATTCCTTTTTCATAAATCTATTTTTCCTACCATAAAACCTAAAACAAGTCAAATAATTCACAAATTGAAAAACTTATTCATTCAAATAACAAATAAATAGATTAAAACACTGAAAATCTATGCATAAAATACACTTATCAATACTTTTACAGAATAATATATTCTTGAAAATATTTCTTCAAAATAAAGAACATAGACCTCCTCCGTGTAACCGAAGGATACAAAAAGTAGGAGATTAATTTAGGATAGGTGAAATTTTTATATATTTGAGAGATAATATAAATAGATAAATGGTTTGGAGTGGGTGGAAAATATCTCCTTTTATAGGAGTAAATGAAGGGAATTTCTTTAGTTACTTGAGTTTGGTGAATGGTAAAGATAGAATCGCATGAGGGTTTGGTGAGTTTAGTAAAACATATTAGTGATACATGAAGTATTGAGTACCAAACCTACTAAATAAATACTTTAATTTCTAAATATCAAGTTAAATAAAAAAATTATCCATTTTCATTTATATATTTTTACCCCATTTTACCATGTTTAACTATTTACCATGGTAATTATTTTTTAATAAGGATATAAGATGAACCGTCTTACCTAATTTAGATATCAAGAGTTCAAATACTTTAATCCATTTTATAAAATTAAAATTCTATTTATGTGAAGTTAAAATTTTAAATTAAATCATATAACATCAGGGAAGACAAGTTTTTCATAAATATAAAATTTTAAACATTATTTATTATTATTATTTCCTATAAACTAATAATTATTACATGATTCTTAATCACATTTTTATACATATAAACATTATATTATATTAAAATCATCATTTAAATATAATATTTTTAGTTTTCTAAAATTAAAACTCATAACAGATCAAATATAATTTTTATAAAAGTACTTTTTAAACATTAAATAATGCTAATATCATTATATTTTTTATTCTTAACGATTCAATTTTATTATTAGAATAATTTTTTTATAAAATAGTTATTTAATGATAATAATACACAATGAGTAAAAAAATTATAAAAAATATTTTAATTAATTATTATCTTTTTATTTCATTCTACATTCATTCCTTTTTTATAAACTATAGTATTTTTAATTTACAAAAAAATTACACAATTTTAATATACCAATTGGATAAAATTATATACAACAACCATATATCTAATGACCATATATCTAATGACCATATGTTTATTGACAATATTTCCAACAACCATATGTCCAATGACTATATTACATTCGTATATATAACCTTACATACATCTCTAAAATCAATCATCCTATTTATTTACCTCATTCTAAAAATTTATACTATATTAGAAATTTTTCCATTTTTATATATTTATAATCAAATATATTATTTCGAAGGTAAACCAAGAGGAAAATGATTTCACATCTTTGGTCTTTTTATTTAACCGTGGTTTTAGTCCTACTATAATTTTCATATTGTTGTTTCATATTTAATTCTCAAACTTTTTTATTGTTTATCTTGAATTTCAATATTTCATATCTATAAAATATAACATGGTTTATTTTAGTTCAATGTTACATGTGTTAGAGGATATTGATCACATAGTATTTATTTACAAAAATATGTTGTAAAATCATGGGGGGTTATACTTTACCCCATTAAATGAATTTATCAGTCTAAATTTAATTACTCTAGTGAAAACAATGAGAGTTAGTTTTTTATAATATATCTTCTGATTACCAGGTGACTTACTACAACTTATGATTTATCTAGAGAACTTTAACCTGTGACTAGACTTGTTTCAGATTACTTTATCACTATCATCTAAAATTTATTCCATTTTTTCTCATCAAAGATATCATGTTCCACCTTTAAAACCTTATAGTTTAGTAAATTTGATATTTCAGGTATATAATTACTCAAACATGATTTAAAACCACATTATCTCATGGGGATTGTTTTAGTGGAAGTGAAATATGATATGATGCCTTCACCATACAATCAATAACTTCTAAAGGTATAATATATCTTAGGATTAAATTTCCCTTTTTCCCAAAATATCATAACACTATTCTATTATATTATTCAAATAAATACATTATCTCTAACTTTAAATTCGAAATCCCATAGATTATTATCAACATGGATTCTATTCCAATTTTATACATCTTAATATTAAAAAAAGGGTTGTGAATATTCTCTAACATCTCTTGATAATGATATGGTCCTATCAACCTTTTCCCACTAGCTTCATCCCAATATACTAGAGTTATATACTTCTTACCATATATAGTTTTATATAGTTCCATTTAAATGTAAGAACAAGTACTATTTTTATATGATAACTCAATCATTAGAAGGTATTGATCCCAATATTATTTGAAATCCTTTGAATAAGATCTCAACATATATTTTATGGTTTCAATAGTAATTTAAGATTAAACCTGAGTAATAATATGATAATTTTTTATAAATCTCAACATTGTATCCAATTGTTATTGAATAAATTTATACAAGATCAAGTTAAATGTAATATCTTGATCTGATCCAATGGATATTGGTACTCCATGCAACTTTACAATATTCATTCTGTATATTTTTAAAAGGTAAATGAGTGCTAAATAATATCAAATAATAATTAAATATGATTAATTTTTTATTTGATCAACCGCAAGAAAAATTTAAATATAGAATTTAGAAGTTTTTTAAGCCCTAGAATGAAATCCTTGGTGATGTTCTACCATTTTCATATAGGTATGAGAAATAGTTTAATCATCCCCTTTGAATTATGAAAATTATGCTTAACATTTTTTCTTACAAATACTTTATATATATTCATTTATATATCACTATTTAGGCTATCCCACCCAAAATTCTCCTTGATATCTCTATAAATATTTATTCTTCCAACATGAATAGAGAATGATACAATATATATATCATCCATGGTATCCTAATTCAATTCTGATATTGAAAAGACCCATATTCTTTTTTTAAATCTTATAATTCCATCATAATGAATGTTGATATCTATAATGTTCCTTATTTTATTCTATAGATCTATATTCTCCTTTTGTGCCTCTTTTATTATCACATAGATGAATAGTTGATAAACCATTGGTTAAAGATAGGATTTCTCCCCTCCCTTTATGATTTCAAGGTTCATCCTTCACTAATACAATATTATTAGGTCTCTTTTAATCTTATTCATAGATAAGTTAGCATGATATTTTTTACTCATAGAATCAACTACCTTGTTTGACTTCCCATGGTGGTAGTGTATTAAGCATTTATAGCCCTTGATATACTAAATCCATCTCTTTTGGAACATTTTTAACATATTCTATACTAATATACACTTTATATTCTTATGATCAATATATATTTCACACATTTTCAACATAGATATAATGAAAATACTACCACCACCCACTCCATATCATGAATCTCTTAATTCTTCCCACAAACCTTTAGTTGGCATGAGGAAAATTCTACCGCCATAAATTTTTTCATAATGAAACATCCCAATTAATTATTTTATATATCACCATATATCATAGACCCTATGTACTACAAGGTAGTGTGAGTATAGGTTTGGTAAGAAAACTTATCTTAATATCTATATATTTTTCACAATTATCTATCTAAATTAACTTTACCCCCTTACAAGTTAAATTGGTTATTGGGTTTGACATTCATGAGAAAATGTTTCAAAAATGATGATAGTATAAAACCAATACAAGAAAACTTTGGATCTCTGTTATAGTGGTTGGTGTGGGCCATTATTTAGTTAACTATATCCTTGAAAGATCCATATACATACCCTCTCTTGTGATTACATAACCCAATAATTATAATCTCTATAGCAAGAATTCAAATTATTGTGTGAAACTTCTCTTTTATAATGTTATTTAGCAGAATAAATCCATATGATAATCCATTATTTTATAATATATGAGAATATCATCTATAATGACTACCCGAATTTGATTGTGGTAATCTATTAAGTCTCTATTATTTGTATCTGCAAAGTAATCATAAGTATTTATAAGGCTGAATAGAATTACCATGAATTTATAATGTCCATATAGTTTATGAATGTCTATCATGGGAGTATCCTCCTTTGAACATTTAATTAATGATACCCAAAAATAATAATCTTTTAGAAGTCTTCATCCCCTAATAGTTTATTGATCAATCCATCAATACCAGGAAGAAGATACTTGTTCTAGATAGAAATTTTTTTATGTTCATTATAATCAAAGCCAAGATGTATTGATCCATCTTTCTTCTTAACAAAGAGAACTAGTGTATCCCATGGTTAAAAAATGGGGTGAAATAAATACTTATCCATATTCTTATAGAGTTTCTTATTTAATTTCACTAATTCAATATGGGCTATTCTATAATGATATTTTGATATATGAATAACACTAGGTCGTGGTTTTATAGAAAACACAACATCATGATCTAGGAGAATACCATAAAACACTTTATTGTATTCATTAAAAAAAATCCTCAATATTGAGTTTCACCCTAACTATTTAAGTTAAATACTCTCCATGATTGGGTACTAAGACCCATAAAATGGAAGTAATTTCTATTGAGAGTTCATAGATATCCTTGCACAGATAGATGATCATAGGTTGATTAGGGATATAAAATGTGATTTCATCATTATATAAATTGGAATGAGATATATTTAGATATAGAAAATCCATCAGTAAAATCACATCAAATTCAACTAATTGGATAATAATAAGATATAGAAGAAACACATGCCCACAAACATTTATTGAAGAAGAGTTATAGAAAAAGGATGAAATAATCGCACCACTAATAGGTTTCCATGATAATTAAATATATATCAATTTTGGATATAAATTAATACTATTTTATAAATTTTATGATAAAAATTAATTCACATAACTATGCTCAAATAAGATATTCTCAAAATTGAATGAACCTGTTACCAACTAAACTTCAATGTTTTATTTTCAGTCCCTTATTAAAATGAATATGGTAAGTGTTAGTATGGAGAAATGAAAATCATATTATGTGATCATATAATAAGTAATATCTATCCTAATATGTAATAAACTAATATTTATTCATTTAAATATTTGAAATTTGAGGTTTATCGTTCACCACATTTGGTTCAATATAGGTTGTATGAAGATCTATCCTATTATTCTTCATAACATAATCCCTAAAAACGAAAAAACCTTACTTTGATACCATTTGAGATGACCCAATCTTAACATATATGAATATTACATAATTTTACCTAAATATTCATTATATCTCAAAAAAAATAACTACCCAAAAAATATAAATTTTTTTCCCTTTGATATTAGATATATAAGAACATATTTTACAGCACTGTGAAAATATATCCATATTTTCGTCACACTAGACCCCCTTCTACGCATGTCATATGCTATAATATTCTTCATATCATTATAATGGAAACATAATATGTGTGAGAGATTAAATTCTCAATAAGAGTGAACATAATAGATAATAATTATAATGACACAAACATTTCATACTTAGAAATTACAACTTATTATATTAATATTCATTACAGAACATAATGATCCATACAATAATAATATAGGTATAGTGTCTTTGGAAACATGGATACATAAATAACTAGTTCATAAGTGAATTTCATAATCTCTCACTAAATTCTTAATAACTATCACTCTTCTTAGAAATATCATACATAATGAATTTATTTCTAATCCGGGGAAAGGAAAAATAAGAACAGGTGAGATCAAATGAAAAATAAGGTTAAATATGAGATATTTAAATAAAACATTAACATAATGGTATGAAAAAATGAGAATAACATTTGAAAAACTACCCTATATATCATAGATAATTGTCTTGAACCCTGGATTAATGATTGGTAGTTCATAAGAAATGAATCATAAAAGAATCAAGGAACATAATCCATGAGAGCATAACATTGGCATAAGAAAAATGGTTATGGAATATACATAATCAAAGAAAATAATTTACATAGTAATAAAGGATTATTTCTACTATTATCATCGTGTATTGGGTTCAATGCCCAAATGATTATAGTAGTCAACGATTACTCCCAAGACTATCATAGTGGATAGTACATTACTAAACTGGGTTCACTCCCCATTCTAGTCCTATTTATCTCATAAAATATCTATATTTTCCCAATAAATTAGAGGGATATGTAATTCTTGGATCACTGATCATATAATAAAAATCATATATATTTATGTCGAAATATTATATTCATTAATCATATCATAACCTATGAAAAGGAAATAGGTTTCCTAATCATTTCATCATATCGTAACCCCTAGAAAAAAAATGCATTTCAAAACATAAATAACTCATGGAAAAGAAACAGGTTTCATAGAATAATCCATAAATCATTATAATATTCTATATAAATAATGAAATTAGTTTGTATCATTGGATAATATCCCATATAAGGTATAATTAACATAAAAGGATGTAATCTTAGATTGAAATACCTTTCAAAGTTATTAAGAATATATCTAGATGAAAATACCCTTTTCATTTTTAAATAACTACATTAGAATATAATATATTCCAAAATATTAATGAAAATCAATTACAATAAACTTGGAAAATTTCAAATTATTTATAAAATGATTAAATGGTAATGACTGAGAGAAATTTAATTCATGTATTATAAGTTAAAAGAAAACATTCCTTTTACACTTTTGAAAATAGGATAAAATGTACCTCATTCTTATAAAAAAATTACTTTTAAAAAAATTTATAAAAAATTCTATCATGGATAAAAATGACATTAAAAATCATATGAAAATTTTAAAAACACTAATTTTTTTAAAACATGGATGTGGATCAAAAAGGATATTACATAAAAGAGATAAATAATGTTGGTTTTCCATAAAAACTATTATTTTGGTCTCATGGGCTCTTAAGGAGTAGAAAATGAAAGGAAAAAATGTATTATCGACTATGCCCAATATAAGATACAAAATGAGTTAAAATAGATAAAATAAATGTTGTTCGTTGGAGTTAAAAAACCTTCCAATGAATTAATTGTGCATGTAGTGATCGACTACATAAAAGTATGAGTTTAACCCTATGATGATTCTTGATATATAAATAAAAATGAATCAACCTCGCATATAATTTCAATTCACCATGGATGAGTTAGATAGACCATGATTTTATATTGAGATATTGTATGAAGAACACATTGAAAACATGTTCGACTTACTCATCCACACTAATTGTTGAGTCAATCATGCATAGATATGAACTTGTGTGTAGAAAAAAATAGTGTATCCATTGATACATGAGAGAGGGTGTGGATGGGTTCTAATAACTGAGGCATTCATGCATAAGCTCTTGTATTCATGTGAATCATGTGATTAAGGGAATATATGACATCCATTCAATGATTTTACTAGGATGAGTTGTGTGCTCATTGAACTCAAAGAATTAAATGATTTCCTGCAATATGAGTTATAGGTGATGATACCTATGGAGTGTAATACCTGAATCACATGAGTATTTAATTGAGTAAGTAAGGTAGTTCGATACTACATAAACTAAATAGGTATCTATGACATTAATGATTCATCCCATGTCATTAACTTTCCACAATACATACTTGCCAGGGATATGTGTATTACATGTGAAGAAAGAAAAAACACCCACTGCTTGCAGAAACTTAATAATAAAGAAAGAAGCTAAATAAATGTGACCATTTTCTATGGTTTTGATGCATGAATTAAATTATTAATTTATATAGATTAAATTCATGATTCAAGAAAATAATGAGAACATAGTTATTCATTGACACTATATAGAATAAAATAGAATACCAAAATTCCTTGGATATATAATATAAGTAATTATGGAAGTATTTAGAGAATAATTTTAATTCAACTAATGAAAAATTATTATGGGTTGTTAACCATGAAATAAAACCCATGATAATAAGGAGTTAATAAAAAAAATATATGATTAAATTAAGTTGATCTTTCAATGAAATATTATCTTGATACCTGAATCATGATTCATACTAAATTTGATAAGGATAAATTATGGGACATTGAACATATATTAATATCCAGAATAAATGAGGAAATATTCTAGGACTCCTAGACTGAATTAAAATGAATAGGCATACCTACTATCAATGATCAAGATGTTTCTATGAATTATAGAAATAATTTATAAGAAATTTATGAAAATATTATTATGGATATTATTTTTGATGCCTACCAAATGAGAATTTAAAAATTCAAAAAGGAATGATTACCTAGATATGGGTATTATTTTCCCCCATAAAAAAAGAAAAAGAAAGAAAAGTTGGCCAAATCCTGTGTATCGAGAAATCATCTAAGAGACTCGTGATTTTTTGACCATCATAGAGACACATGAAATAAATATGTATAGTTCATAACCAAGAATGTATCACAGAGATCCCATTTTAACAAGTCCTACTACTCTTTCAAAAGCTCTCTGGACAACCAGTGGTAATACAGAGGTAGCTGAATACCCCCCCCCCCAGGACACATGGTTTTACATCAGTGAATGTATAAAAGACCATCTGAAAATCCTTCGAAAATGGGAGGAAAATGTCCCGAAGGAAGAGTAATCTTGATATCATAAATATTATGTGTTTCATCACTGATGGGAAGGATGATTGTCCTTGATAGCATCAGAGAAAACTCATGAGACCCCTGGGACTTTGTAAAATAAATCAAAAAAATAAAAGTGGAGGATTTGGGAGACATGTGTGGTTGTAAAAGATATATGACACACCCCTAGCTGTCTGTAAAACAACTTTATACCACTGTGAAATTCTCGCCTAATCTCACAGAAGCCCATCGACATGTCATTATCATCACATGAAGAGCCTCATGTATGTCCAAGTTTCCTCGCACTTCCCCTTTGTATATCTAAGGGAACACATATGGGTATTTTAACAAAATGATCATGTACCTCCACATGACCTTTATTGGTCACGTGATGCATCATCAAGAGGTTGATTTGTTGTCTTTCACATATCTTGTGTATTCTCACGTGGTCCACATCCATTTAAAAAAATGAACTTTAAAAGGGAGGATATGGAAGCCTATTTCAGTAGTAAAATGCTTTTTAAATGCTAAGGAAGTCTGTAACAAGTTCTCATGAGGCACCTTGATCAGCCAACCTGATCCTGTAAAGGCCCCTTGACAAACCATCCATTTCTCATGGAATGTCCCATACAAGTCACCCAAGATCATGTGAAGGCCTTTTTATAGGCTCCCAAATCTTTCAAAATCCCTTGTGAATGTTGATATAAAAATATAAATTTTTTTGGCGTGACTGCATGATCTAACAAGTCCCCATTAATTAGCGATAATCCAATATAGGATACATTTATAGGAGAGACTCGTGGTCCTTGAAAACTAGTGGATTCCCTCAGAGTGATCCATGGTAGGGACTCATGAAGACACATGACATAGAAGTCCTTTTCCGACTCCATCTTCGATTCGTTTAAGATATGTTGTAGATACCAATGAAAAACTAGGGTGTAGAGGCCTATAAATCCCCAAAACCAACATGAAAAATGTTCTTCTACTTATTGTGGTGGACACTAATATGGGCGGACATACAAACCTCATAACATCGCATTGGCACTATAGTATATTTCTTGGAGTGGCTGATCTTGTGACCATCAAGTCTTCCATCAGTTAAGATACTGGAAGAAAACTAGAGTTATCATGTTCCATGAATAAATCACTTCGCATGATCACTCATAGTTCAAGATAATAACTTCTGGAAGGACACAATAAGAACTCCCTACACAATATCTGGATCATGTGAGACTTAAAACAAGATAATACTGAAAAAATATATGGAATTTACAATATATATGTTTGGAATAGTGACTAATAAACAGGGGACTCAATAAAAGACAAATATGTTAATCCTCATCTTCTTCACGTGAACCATCCAAGGAATGTGACAACATTGGGAAATGCCACCCAGACCCGGCGATGTTCCTTTGGTATACAATATGGGTCATTCTAAGTCCTATGGACATGTCAAAGATTGTCACATGGTTCCCTTCAAGAATGCCACCCAAGTATCACATAACCGTATGGGTTCACCATTAAAGTCATATTATTTCCACCAAACAAGTTTCCAGACTCATATAATAGAACCAATACATGTTAAATGATTCTTGAGAAAGCACCCAGACATGTCCACCGGCTCTCACAACACCCTTTGGTCATGCCGGCCAAGTCTCGGGATTCCCTCCACACATGTTATCCAGGACATGCGAAACCATTTAATACATGTTGCATTAACTCTTGTGAATCCCTCCATGTTTCTCAATCATCTATTGATATGACACCTGGGAAATTCAAATGGATCACATGATGCATGTTGGAAAAATCATTTAGGCTATGTGATGGATTCCAGAACCAAACCGGGTAGGTCTTGCAATGTCCTATGGGTGAGTCACTCTTGATCATTCAATGACCCTTAGACATGCTATCCAAGATATTAAATGTCCCTCAGATGAGTCAAATGGATCACATGATTTCCTTCAAACATGTTAGGAATACATTCTTTGAAATATTTGGTGGATAACCATGTAATGTCAATTAGAAAATCAACGCATGTTAAGAAAGAAAGTAGTCCAGGTCTATAGGTAATCCCAAGATTTGATAACCTCGTTTATCCTTGGTGTATAAGCCCTAATTATTAGGGAAATGTTAGTGTGTAATTGTAACAGCCCGAGATTTTATGAAAAATATTCTTTTTTATTTCACTAATGTCTGGTGTTGTACGCTACACCAAAAGGAGCTTGCATAACACGCATCCTTGACTTGCCTTGCATTACACGCAATCGCAACCTTCCTCGATAGCGTGTGTGGTACGTAATACTGAGTTTCACGAAACAATGATATGCTATTAAAATATTATTAAAACTAGCCGTTATGAATAGTAATAACCACTTTTTAAAATTCTGTAAATCTTATTTTTCAAAATGAACTTCATTCTTGGATTCGGAGTATCGAATTTAGCCTAAGGTGAAATTTTGGTACTTTTCGGATAACTTTCACATTCTGATGAATAGTGAAAATTACTAAATTATAATTAAAAACAACTTTTTTAATCGAAATAATTAATATTGATAAATTATTAATTTGAGTGGTTTTAAAGTATATTTAGAATATATTTTTACAATTTAATACAATGTTGGTCATTGGTTGTCATTTCACATTTAAACCAGACATAATCAAGTGTCAATCTTTTGATATATATTGTTTCCTAAAAACACGCTATTTATTTTAACAGCGGGATTTAATTATAAAATTAATTAATGCAACTTCTATGTTATGAATTTGGTAAAATAGATTTCATTTTTGAATTCGGAATATGAAATATATCTTAGGATGAAATTTTGGCATTGTTCTGAAAAACATCAATTTTTGATGAATAGTGAAACTACTAAGTGGTAGGTTAAAAAACTGAATTTTGCATAAAACTTAATTTTACCGCTTCTGTGAATAGAATTTTGAAAATACGATAGACACGGTTAATATCAAGGACTAAAATGTGGTTCAATGAGATGAAAATAATTTTTGGTGAATAGTAACTTTTTACTTTTTTTTACCGCGGTTAATAGTAAATAGGGTAACTAAGGGTAAATATGATATTAATATTACCCTAACACATGTCCTAATTATATTGGACAAGTTTAATTCGACCAAAAACAAACTTAGGAATAAAATATGACCATTTAGGCCCACTTGGATTAGATTAGGACATTTATTATTAATTTATTTAAAGAAAGGTTAAAATAGTTAAAATCAAAGTTTAATAAGTAAATCATTTTTAATATGGGGTTATACATAAGATAAATTCGATTGTAAATATTCATTAGAAAGCTAAAAAGATTTCCTACATGATGGTATTTTATTTGTAATTTTTAGACATCAAATAATTTAATTTATTTATGACACAACGATGATGCAGTAATTATCTTATTAATGAAATATTGACATAATTGATGTTATAAACACCAAACTAAATGTAATTTGAAAATTTTTATGAATTCCACTAATTTTCTAGATTACTATGATATATTAATGTTGATTTAATCAACTTGGTTCGAACATTTAATTCTGTTATGACTTTCACAAAAATCATATATCAAATAGTGTCAAAATTGACACAAAATAGTTTTTAAATCAAATATTATATTATTAATTGTTATTTTATTCCTAAAAATCTAAGGTTCGGCCAAATAACTTAGATAAGGATATATATATTAATAATAAACAATTTGGGGTTCGTTTGGCATGTTATAGTAAGTGTATTAACCATATAGTGAAAGAAAACAAAAAGACCCGGTAAATGTTAAATTATTTAACTTAGAGTTAAATCTAATTGATAAGGTTAAAATAATATCCTAAACTTGTCTAAATTCTATTGGTTGATAGGATTTCGACCCATCCCCACTTTAGCTTCGAAATAAGACCCTTTGGAACCATTATAAACCGATTTTGACTTTAATATAAAATAATATTTTGAGATATTCCTAAGGTGCCCCTCTCCTCCCTTATAAAAGGGCACCTCCTCCCCCTCCTCCTCACACCAATTTGAGCACTCAAGCTCGGCCAACCCCTGCCAAAATCTCTTCTCCACTTCCCTAGAAACATCCTAGTGGTTCTGGTCTTCCTCAAAGACCAATTCTAGTGCCCTAAGAGGAGGTCTCAAAGAGGCACTTCAAAGAAGAGGTAATTACCGTTACCAATTCTTTCATCTTTATTTCTTCTTCCACTTCTTCTTCTTAGGTTGTTTCATTATGAAGTAATAACATCAGTATCACTCATATACTGATATGTTATTACAAGTATGAAACAACCCTATTTCACCATCTATCCATCCTACGGAAAAAGAAATCACCGCGCGTGCGTACGTACGGAATACCGTCTCCACGCCGTGGTGTAATCTATTTTCCACCACCACCTTACATGGATGGGTATAATGGTGTAAAGAATAACTATACATAGTTATTACAACATCATATTGATTTTGATATATTGTATAATCCACTCCAATTCAATTCAATATTTATAGAAATGATATCATCGCTCGTGCGTACGTACGGACTACCGTCTCCACGACGCGATGAGATTCATTCTCCATGTTAACCATTTAAGAATGATTATAATGTATATATAAGAAATAATAATGAAATATATGACATTATAAAGCTACTGGATTTATGTATATATATACATATGTATGTCATCTACTTACTTCCATTTCAAGACAATAAGGAAAGAAAAACAGCGTTCATGCGTACGTACGGACTACCGTCTCCATGAACGGTGTTTTTCATTTTATTTATCTATCTATTATATATATATATACACTGAATATATATGATATATAAATCATATTTTATATTCTGGAAGTAAGTAAATCATGATATAAGTAATAATGTTTTCAAGAACAACAAGTCAAAACACCTATGATAAATGAAACGTTTTTACCCAAAACGCTTCTTTAACATGGAATTTACAAAAGAACGGGTAATATAATGTCATAAGTGAACCATATATGATATCATAACAATGAATATGATTCTGTAATAATTCAATGACATTATCTAAATCATTATACAGGAGGTTCGGACACATACGAAGCAAATTGGACCTAAGGTAAGGGAAATATCACAATCTCATTTTTATCCGAGATTGTTTATTCGTAAGTATTTACTGGGGTGTATTTTTTTATCCACATCCATGTTTCCTCAATATGTAATGTTATTTTCATTCACCTACAATAGTTTAAATCCAATTTTACCCTTCGATGAGTTTTTAGTAAAGGATATGAAAGGAATCTTTTTTCGTTTTTCGAACGAGGTACTTTTTGACTTTTCCGACAAAAGTAAGAGAAGAATGTTTTTTTTAACTTATACTGCAAGAATGGATTTTTAAAACATTATTTCCAAGAAGCTTCCCTTACAAGTTTTCAAGTTTATTTTTAATCAAATTCTTTTAGTTTAAAATTGTATGACATTTTAAGAAAGGAAAAGTATTTTTGAAGAAGAAAGGATATTTTCCTCAAGAATGAAGTTCAAGTATTTTATCAAAATTATTTTCCATCTAAGATAATAAAAGGGTTCTGTTTTTATCCCTATTATTACATGGATTTGATTATGTTTTGATGGAAACATTTTTATGAATTCCTTTATCTTATATGAATTGTTTTATGATGTCATGTTGTTTAAGAATCCCATTTTTTGGGTTATGTGATGATGTATGATTTATGATTATGTGGCACACATAAGAAAGGATTCATTATAAGATGGGTGGGACCTATATCTCCCTCCAATGCATTGGGTAAAGATTTTATATCTCATGAGATAGACATGGCTGAAATGGTAGGTTATACCGGTTCAGTGAAACAGGACTGAAACGAGGGTTACTCGATTCATAAAGGGACTTTGTCCACTAAGATAGTCTTGGCATTGAGTCTTGACTAAAAAGAAATGATTCTCTATGATTATGTGTGTATGCCACAAAGTTTCATGTTTTAAGTTATGATTATTGGGATTACATTTCACTTCTATGATTTATCCCATGTTATGATATTATGAGCTTTTTGCAGGTTAAGATTTCCAAAAGCTATGTTCTTATATATATGATGTGAATTGATATTTTTTTTGTTTACCCTTACTAAGCATTTGAGCTCACCCTTTTATGTTTTCTTTTCCCCAGGATATAAAGAAAGGTTTTAGGTAAAAAAAAAGGGATGACCTTTATGGGATATATTGAAGAACTTTCACCACGATTAGAAGATTACGTTCCGAGTTTCCAAAGACACTAAACTATTACGATCCTTTAGTGTGTGTTTTTGTTATGTACTAAGTATTCCGCAAATGTAATGTAATGTCCATGTACGTCAGGCTTCGGGTCTCTACAGTTGGTATCAGAGGAAAGGTTTAGTCAACCTTTGGAAACTAGGATGCGAGAACTTTAGTGAGATCCCTAGAGATATTTCTAAGGTATGTCTAGGGATGTCCCTAAGGATAAGTATACGTATAGGTTATAGTACTAGAACTATGCTAACGATCATAGAATTAAACCTAAGATGTTAGATATTGAAAGTACTCCCCCTTTATAATGTTGTTTTCCCTAGCATGATTTTTGCCTCTCACACTATTCTTTTTGGGTTTTAGAAAATGGATGGAAACAAGGTGATTCATGATAATGGAGGATATGCTGGACAATGGAATGATATTTTTTATGAGCAACCAAATGAAATGGGATTTGGAAGTCCAAACATCATTATTATGCCGAATCAGCAATCTCATAATATGATTAATAAAGTAAAATTCGGTAAGTTTCCTGACTCGGCTAATAAGAGAAAGATGGAGTTTCATGATGATCATAGAGGAAAGAAAGTTCAATTTCCCCTATGTAAATCACGTGGGAAGAGGCATCAAGGAGAATGTTTCAAAGGAACTGGAAGATGCTTTGGGTGTGGAAAAGAAGGACACAAAGCAAGTAAATGCAAAGGAAAAGGTTCAGTTAACAACATGGATGATGATAATGGTATTGCTACGACATCAACAATGGTTAAATGTTTTAAATGTGGAATGTGCGGGCATTATGCAATCCAATTCCCTAAGGGAAAGTCTCATGAAGATAATCAGTATGGTCGTATGAGAAGTATTTATGTGGATGATGATGAAGAGACTACAAATGATATGTGAGATGAAAGAATTGTTGAAGCACAGTCAATGGTTTAAGAATGTAGTGGAATGATTACATGTTTATCATGTGTAATGTTGTATAAGTAATCTCATGGTACTTTAGAATAAAGAGACATGTAAGGATTGTTACACTGTTGTCTGATTAATGTTACCAGTATCCATGAAAGGTTATTCAGATATTTTTGGAAATAAGATGATATGCGCATAATGAAGGGAAAACGAGAAAACGAGATGTTTAACAGTATTCATGAGCTCATGATTGATATAAGGACTAAGTGATATCATGGTTTGAGTATATAGAATTTTGAGGATTTTGGTATGTGGAAAGTGTTAACTTTTAACTGCACTCATGTTTTCACTAAGGTATTCAAGAGAATACACGATTAAGGACTTTGAATGTTTGGAATGTGACCAACAAGACATATCTTATGATATGTGGGGATCAACGACAGTATTAAATCTCTGGTAATCGTTGTCACTATATTATGAGTGTGGACTGCAGTATTATGTATAAGCCTAAAGATTGGAATGGATTATGTTGGACATAAGTTAGTATTGTTTAAGGATAGAAGTTTTTTCGATATTATTGATGGGATGTTATAGTAATGTAGTTTTAGAAGAAAGGACAACCTGCAGGACGGGCGACAGCCCATCGCGTCGGACAAGGCTGTAGGAATCGAACCCACAACCAAAGTGCGACTGGCCTTTATCGTCTACCACTGACCTACAGGAAGTCCCTGTTTATTAGAAACTAGTTTTATTATATTATACAGTATGATATATGAAGTATAAAGTCCATTTTAGAAACCATATATGATTAATCTCACTATAGATCGACTTATGAATATAATTTTTGCTAACCATTTGTTTGAGACAGATGGAATGACCCATCATTCTATCACATGATCTGCAAACACTTCACGAATAACAAATTCAACTTCATTTATTTAAGAGATGAAGTGGAAATTGTTAAAGGCACGAACAACGGTGAGATTGTACCAAAATAATGTAAGTATTTATTCTAATTCTTTAACTTTAGGTAAATGATCTTGAAAACAAAAAATGTTGTTCTAGTTCTCTTATACCTGATGAATCAGATGGTACCTTAGATCGTCACAAATTTATGGATTTGTGATTACTGGCTTTTCCATAGCCATGTTCTCTACCACTCTCCATCAGAACATGATGGTTAGATTTCTCTTCCATATCCATATTTTCACCTATGTGGAAACCCAGTAATTAGTTTATTTGGGTAATCGTTACATTTCATACTTTAGTTATTAAAGCCAAGTTTTGGTATTCCTTTTTACGATGTGGGTTTTCTATTAAAGAAACTTTCGAATAGTAAACCATTTATAACCCCGACGAATTTCGAGGGCGAAATTCATTTTAAGGGGGGTAGAATGTAACAGCCCGAGATTTTATGAAAAATATTCTTTTTTATTTCACTAATGTCTGGTGTTGTACGCTACACCAAAAGGAGCTTGCATAACACGCATCCTTGACTTGCCTTGCATTACACGCAATCGCAACCTTCCTCGATAGCGTGTGTGGTACGTAATACTGAGTTTCACGAAACAATGATATGCTATTAAAATATTATTAAAACTAGCCGTTATGAATAGTAATAACCACTTTTTAAAATTCTGTAAATCTTATTTTTCAAAATGAACTTCATTCTTGGATTCGGAGTATCGAATTTAGCCTAAGGTGAAATTTTGGTACTTTTCGGATAACTTTCACATTCTGATGAATAGTGAAAATTACTAAATTATAATTAAAAACAACTTTTTTAATCGAAATAATTAATATTGATAAATTATTAATTTGAGTGGTTTTAAAGTATATTTAGAATATATTTTTACAATTTAATACAATGTTGGTCATTGGTTGTCATTTCACATTTAAACCAGACATAATCAAGTGTCAATCTTTTGATATATATTGTTTCCTAAAAACACGCTATTTATTTTAACAGCGGGATTTAATTATAAAATTAATTAATGCAACTTCTATGTTATGAATTTGGTAAAATAGATTTCATTTTTGAATTCGGAATATGAAATATATCTTAGGATGAAATTTTGGCATTGTTCTGAAAAACATCAATTTTTGATGAATAGTGAAACTACTAAGTGGTAGGTTAAAAAACTGAATTTTGCATAAAACTTAATTTTACCGCTTCTGTGAATAGAATTTTGAAAATACGACAGACACGGTTAATATCAAGGACTAAAATGTGGTTCAATGAGATGAAAATAATTTTTGGTGAATAGTAACTTTTTACTTTTTTTTACCGCGGTTAATAGTAAATAGGGTAACTAAGGGTAAATATGATATTAATATTACCCTAACACATGTCCTAATTATATTGGACAAGTGTAATTCGACCAAAAACAAACTTAGGAATAAAATATGACCATTTAGGCCCACTTGGATTAGATTAGGACATTTATTATTAATTTATTTAAAGAAAGGTTAAAATAGTTAAAATCAAAGTTTAATAAGTAAATCATTTTTAATATGGGGTTATACATAAGATAAATTCGATTGTAAATATTCATTAGAAAGCTAAAAAGATTTCCTACATGATGGTATTTTATTTGTAATTTTTAGACATCAAATAATTTAATTTATTTATGACACAACGATGATGCAGTAATTATCTTATTAATGAAATATTGACATAATTGATGTTATAAACACCAAACTAAATGTAATTTGAAAATTTTTATGAATTCCACTAATTTTCTAGGTTACTATGATATATTAATGTTGATTTAATCAACTTGGTTCGAAAATTTAATTCTGTTATGACTTTCACAAAAATCATATATCAAATAGTGTCAAAATTGACACAAAATAGTTTTTAAATCAAATATTATATTATTAATTGTTATTTTATTCCTAAAAATCTAAGGTTCGGCCAAATGACTTAGATAAGGATATATATATTAATAATAAACAATTTGGGGTTCGTTTGGCATGTTATAGTAAGTGTATTAACCATATAGTGAAAGAAAACAAAAAGACCCGGTAAATGTTAAATTATTTAACTTAGAGTTAAATCTAATTGATAAGGTTAAAATAATATCCTAAACTTGTCTAAATTCTATTGGTTGATAGGATTTCGACCCATCCCCACTTTAGCTTCGAAATAAGACCCTTTGGAACCATTATAAACCGATTTTGACTTTAATATAAAATAATATTTTGAGATATTCCTAAGGTGCCCCTCTCCTCCCTTATAAAAGGGCACCTCCTCCCCCTCCTCCTCACACCAATTTGAGCACTCAAGCTCGGCCAACCCCTGCCAAAATCTCTTCTCCACTTCCCTAGAAACATCCTAGTGGTTCTGGTCTTCCTCAAAGACCAATTCTAGTGCCCTAAGAGGAGGTCTCAAAGAGGCACTTCAAAGAAGAGGTAATTACCGTTACCAATTCTTTCATCTTTATTTCTTCTTCCACTTCTTCTTCTTAGGTTGTTTCATTATGAAGTAATAACATCAGTATCACTCATATACTGATATGTTATTACAAGTATGAAACAACCCTATTTCACCATCTATCCATCCTACGGAAAAAGAAATCACCGCGCGTGCGTACGTACGGAATACCGTCTCCACGCCGTGGTGTAATCTATTTTCCACCACCACCTTACATGGATGGGTATAATGGTGTAAAGAATAACTATACATAGTTATTACAACATCATATTGATTTTGATATATTGTATAATCCACTCCAATTCAATTCAATATTTATAGAAATGATATCATCGCTCGTGCGTACGTACGGACTACCGTCTCCACGACGCGATGAGATTCATTCTCCATGTTAACCATTTAAGAATGATTATAATGTATATATAAGAAATAATAATGAAATATATGACATTATAAAGCTACTGGATTTATGTATATATATACATATGTATGTCATCTACTTACTTCCATTTCAAGACAATAAGGAAAGAAAAACAGCGTTCATGCGTACGTACGGACTACCGTCTCCATGAACGGTGTTTTTCATTTTATTTATCTATCTATTATATATATATATATACTGAATATATATGATATATAAATCATATTTTATATTCTGGAAGTAAGTAAATCATGATATAAGTAATAATGTTTTCAAGAACAACAAGTCAAAACACCTATGATAAATGAAACGATTTTACCCAAAACGCTTCTTTAACATGGAATTTACAAAAGAACGGGTAATATAATGTCATAAGTGAACCATATATGATATCATAACAATGAATATGATTCTGTAATAAGTAAATGACATTATCTAAATCATTATACAGGAGGTTCGGACACATACGAAGCAAATTGGACCTAAGGTAAGGGAAATATCACAATCTCATTTTTATCCGAGATTGTTTATTCGTAAGTATTTACTGGGGTGTATTTTTTTATCCACATCCATGTTTCCTCAATATGTAATGTTATTTTCATTCACCTACAATAGTTTAAATCCAATTTTACCCTTCGATGAGTTTTTAGTAAAGGATATGAAAGGAATCTTTTTTCGTTTTTCGAACGAGGTACTTTTTGACTTTTCCGACAAAAGTAAGAGAAGAATGTTTTTTTAACTTATACTGCAAGAATGGATTTTTAAAACATTATTTCCAAGAAGCTTCCCTTACAAGTTTTCAAGTTTATTTTTAATCAAATTCTTTTAGTTTAAAATTGTATGACATTTTAAGAAAGGAAAAGTATTTTTGAAGAAGAAAGGATATTTTCCTCAAGAATGAAGTTCAAGTATTTTATCAAAATTATTTTCCATCTAAGATAATAAAAGGGTTCTGTTTTTATCCCTATTATTACATGGATTTGATTATGTTTTGATGGAAACATTTTTATGAATTCCTTTATCTTATATGAATTGTTTTATGATGTCATGTTGTTTAAGAATCCCATTTTTTGGGTTATGCGATGATGTATGATTTATGATTATGTGGCACACATAAGAAAGGATTCATTATAAGATGGGTGGGACCTATATCTCCCTCCAATGCATTGGGTAAAGATTTTATATCTCATGAGATAGACATGGCTGAAATGGTAGGTTATACCGGTTCAGTGAAACAGGACTGAAACGAGGGTTACTCGATTCATAAAGGGACTTTGTCCACTAAGATAGTCTTGGCATTGAGTCTTGACTAAAAAGAAATGATTCTCTATGATTATGTGTGTATGCCACAAAGTTTCATGTTTTAAGTTATGATTATTGGGATTACATTTCACTTCTATGATTTATCCCATGTTATGATATTATGAGCTTTTTGCAGGTTAAGATTTCCAAAAGCTATGTTCTTATATATATGATGTGAATTGATATTTTTTTTGTTTACCCTTACTAAGCATTTGAGCTCACCCTTTTATGTTTTCTTTTCCCCAGGATATAAAGAAAGGTTTTAGGTAAAAAAAAAGGGATGACCTTTATGGGATATATTGAAGAACTTTCACCACGATTAGAAGATTACGTTCCGAGTTTCCAAAGACACTAAACTATTACGATCCTTTAGTGTGTGTTTTTGTTATGTACTAAGTATTCCGCAAATGTAATGTAATGTCCATGTACGTCAGGCTTCGGGTCTCTACAGTAATCCCCAACCAATAGAATAATATGATATCCCCCAAATATAAGTGAAACCTCAAAGTGTAATCCCTAACCAAGTCAAATACAATGACTTTGATTCTTGTAATATCCAGGATATGTAGGATGCCTATCCATGGCCTGAGATCAATATTAAGCACTCAAAGGGTAGTCCTAAAACATAAGTCCCACATCCTCAAGAAATGAATTTGATTATATTCAATACCTTGTTTCTAATAATGAAAACAAGTCATTTTATATTAGAAAGTCTTAATGATCATGTCATTTTCATTATAAGACTCTATAAAGGAAAGGGAAACATCATTGTGTAAGAACGATTCAAATTAACTACGAGAACTATGATTCCTGAAATAATGACGATACATAGGATGCCTTCCTAAGTCCCAATATCAAATAATAACCCATTTCAATATAATCCCAATGTTTCCAAAATTTCAACCATTATGACCCAATCATTCCAATAGGTTGATCTCTGTACCACATTCCTTGTCATAATGAGAAGCCAACTGAACTGTGATGAATCTGATTCCTTCCATAATTAGGATACTCATGACACTTATCCAAGTTCCCAACTCATTATTAAACATCCTATTAAATTTCCCAATGTACATGACCCATACCAATATGTCATGAGTTTAATCAATAATAATCCCTTGTGTCTCACACTAATCATTGCTCACGTGGGATTAGAGATTCTCAATTGAAGATCTCATTGGAAATATAAATCTCCACCTTCCAGGTAAATCCAAATATATAATTCCTGATGGGTGGTACAATATGAACACCCCTTATATAATGGTATCTACCTTGAGGCCAATACCAAGGGTGTGATCGAACTATGATAACATGAATTTCTTATAGAACTTGGATATGTAGTACATAGCCTTGAGACTCGATCCCAAGAATTATGTTCCCAAGTGCTTACACATATCTCCTCTCAGCATGATGTTAAAGTGCATGGGTTTAAGGAACTACATGAGTTTGGATTCCTACAATAACCATGTTACATAGGAAGCCTCATAAAGGCTCAATCACCTACTAAGAAAATCAATATCCTCATTGTGTGGCATAAAATTTTTAAATACCAAGTTATATAAATCCATTACATAATTAGTTACCCGTTACTCATAAATGGATGGAGAAACTCAGATACATACAAATGGGTCTCTAATGAGATCACATTTCCTTTGTCCATAAATGATATTCCCTATCTTTTGTATATAAATATAGTTAGCCTATTATCATTTTTTTAGGGTAACCAGTTTCATATCATGATTTGGGAGAGATTCCCGAACATAACTTAAATCTACAAGAGAGTCCCAAAGTAGGAAAAATTTTCCCTCAAAAGGGTGTGATGAACCTAACCTCCCATCATCTCCACCAATGTGATTCCCCAAGTGTCATTAGGTCTGAAACCCCAATTGACCATCTATATATGGAAAATAGGTATGTATCAGGTTTTGGATGAGGAAACTATTGGTAGTTTCTTATAAGAATGATAGTGAACTAATTTTAATTATTGTCAAATAAATATAACCTCCAACAATCTAGCATCAGGGACAGTCGAGCATGCCTCCTTGAGGGTTTACCTGGTTATCCCCTTCTCCATCGAAACAAAAATAGTGAACATGACATGAATCTCTCAAATAAAAAAATTATTGGTTAATCATGTGTCAGGACACTTTTTTTATATCCTATACAAACAAATTAGTAAGACCAGCATGATCTTACAGATTATCCTCTATAACAAATGTTCTTATAAAATTTTTCCATCCTCATTTTGACAAATCCAAATGAGCAGGATGGTCGGATCAGGGATAACAAGGCAATTGTGTTAGCCATCAACATCTAATTAAGCACATCATGCATATGATATTTCATTAATTGGTAACCATGTTCCTTTTTATCTACGTGACTGAATATATTTCAGTAATCGATAGCATCCCAATTCGAGGCAATGTATTCTTTATCCAGCACTCGATCAGATTAATCGCATATGTCAGCAACCCCCATAAGCCAATGAACAATCTTACCTGCTCAAAAAAATACAATTTTAGGTGTAGAACACAATGGTATCTGAATACCATCAATATGGTATAATCTTGACTGTGGATATTTTCAATGAGGCTCTCCAAGCATGAAAACTAGTGAGTCTACATCACTCAAGGAAAGTTTCAGCTAATCCAGTGGCCCTCATTTCCATAGCCAACAACTTAATCAGATTATCCACAGAGTGCGACAACTACAACCATAAATATCTATTGAAGGGGGAATTGGTATCTAAGTATATCTCCCATCCAGTTTAGGTGCCATTGAGGGGGGGAACCTATCTACCTTCATCACTATCATTATCCCACCAGTCTCTTAATGAGGGTACCACATGACACATTGCTACCTCAGATTCCCATGAACGGGAAACAATGAAGGATCATCTGAGTATGATGGAATTGGATATATAGGAAAGGTCTCATATCCCCACTCCTACTGATAATGTCTAGCTAAATATTCTGGCAGTAACCGGGAAGCAGGATCATATCCATGCTCTCTCTGAACAAGTCTATGGTCATATTCTTGCAACAAACCTAGGGGAGGCACAAATCATTGCCTCCATACATGAAGTCCATTGGTATATTCTTGTGGCACAAGGAGGATATAAGTGGTTGAATATCCCTTCTTTAATCAAGGAAATACTTCAGTGTATAACAGATACATAAAATATCAATTCTCATATCAATTCAAACACTTTTCTAAAATGCCAATATTTTTTTTGAAATAGAATAAGTGTTGTACTAGATTATTCCATAACTATTGCAGATAAAGGGACTGGTGTATATTCATATCCCTATATCCATGACAACTCAACACTCTTATCATCATATAAAAGTGGCTACATCAGAGAAATCACACATTCTTCCTCCCATCTAGTAGGATTATGATTATATTCTAGTAAAGGATGAGGCATCAAACTAGGATCATATTACTATTCCAACCAGGGATCAACTGGTGAGATAGAAACATGACTTGAGATAGGGGAACATGCCTATCAAAAACATTGGATAGTATATTCCAAAGGTCTAGGTTTAGGCTCATATCCCCATTTTGGCTGGGGCTCACCATGTGAGGGGGGACAATACATTGGGAGAGTCTCATATTCTTGTTGAAGAAGTCTAGCCACATACTAAAAATGCCTAGGATCAGGCTTATATCCTCATTTTATCTATATATAACCGTGTAATAATGGAAGAATCCTCAGTATATGCTCGTATTCCAATTAGTGAATCTGCATGGTATATTCTAGCAGATCACAGAATCCATGTGCATATTCCTACTTCTACAAATGAATGACTGCACCAGTATCCTTATGATGCAATATAATAAAATTCTCATATCCCTTCTACCATTTTAGAGGTATTTTGACATATTCAGGCAGGAAATTTATATTCAGACTAGGATCATATTCTTTATCCAACAAAGTCTCACTAAGTGAGAGTGGCACATGCATTAGGTTAGGCTCATAATCCAACCAAGAAAGACCAGTGGAATAACCCAAAGTCTCAGGATTGGGCTCATAATTCTATTATGATCGATGCTCAACAAGTGAGAATAGAACATTCCTTGGGCTAGTTTCATATTCCTATCAATAATGAGACAACTCATTGGCATATTTCAGCAACTTCTTAACCCAATCCCTTACTGCCGCAACATCATATGGGTATGATATTGTTTCATAAATTGTCATACATAATTCTTATATACCTGAAAATTTTCCAAAAGGTAGATTGGCATGTTTCAAACCTCATGTAGAATAAGACCCATATTTATAATCTACTCGATTCTTGTTTCCTTGGGGTATTTCAAGAAACATTTTCAATGCCACAATAGTCTGTAAACTCTTTTACTAAAGCTGAAGATGATCATTACCATGATAGTCCTCCTCAAGGTAGTGTGTAGATGGATAAGATGGAATCTACTCATGACATCCACTGTACTAAACCCCCCCATAGAGATATCTCCCACGAAAAAAGAAATCTTCACCTTACCCAGACACCACCATATAAAGAGGTGTTCTAATCACTGAAACCTTCATATAGAGAGGTGATTTAAACATCTAGGAAAATAGTATATATTTCCCCCCATAAATTTCTAGTAGCACTACACTCTCTTCAGAAGACAACCTTCATAATAATTTTCTATGGCATGAACAAATGGAGGCATGTAAGTATGATGAAGAGGAGGCCGAAATTGAAATAGGGAGATAGTTCGAAAAAAATAACCTCCCCATGATGTACTGTCCCATATCCACTTCTGAATATAAGATCTCAAATGAGTTAGAAAATGATTCAATGCCTTATCTATGACAAAATATAAGGGATACTCATTGACAGTTGTAGTATATACACCACCCATAACTAGGATATAAGGTTCACCTTCAGAAAATCAAGATAACCTATTGTCAGCTAGACCCGGTCGTTATCTCCATTGCTCGGGATCCAAAACTGGAAAATCATAGTGCAAATCGACAACATTCTATACAAAATTTCATTACAACTCTTTGTCAGCAAAACTACAAAGGGGATTAATGCATTCGTATTCTATGATAGTGGTAGTATAGAGCATTACACTTTGTTGAATCTCTAAAATAGAATAACTTTATATATATGGAATCAAGTAATGTCATAGCCTCTAGAAAAATTAGGGGACTGGGCAACACTTGGGCCAGTTAGTCACTACAAAAAAATTCCCCCAATTTAACGGTGCACAAGCATCACGAATGGAGAGAGATGATAGCCAACATGACATAAAAATGGGACCCTCAAGACAGTGAGAATGCATTTCAAAAAATAACACTATAGTTGTGATCACCAAGATTGTTTCCCATGAAGAATGATTCTTATCATTGGCTATCATAGAACCCATATCCTATAAAAGAACAACTGTACCACATCAAATAGACATTAGTAAAAGCTACAATATAAGTCTTCTAGGAGTGGAACCATCTAACCGAGTTGGGGGAATATCTACCACCACCTACACCTCTCAAATATTCAATTAATAAGATGATTCAGGACACATTTCCATGAGCTATGAACAAATCCAAACATGCTGGGTTGGCAGAATTTATAAACCATTCATTTTCATAAAGTTTATCGACCCTTGAGAGGTCCCATGAGATATAAACATTGATTCTACATCAACCCCACCTTACAGGGTTCTGGGAACTCATATATTTATGTTCATCTCATGAGTCATCAAATCACCAATTGGAGTCATTGGATCCACAACAACAAAACAAATGAATTCCAATTTTCATCCCTAGATGAATCTCACCCCACAGGACTTGGGGTATTTTCAGCAATATCATAACTATAGAGATAATCAGTCTTATCTAAGTTGGGAGGGAAAAATCAATATTAGACATCCCACCAATTCTCCCCACCACAAGACAAACTTATACTAGTTGGGGGACATTTAACAATAATGATCGGAAACTCCCTCAAGGTCACGGTAATGTCATAACCTCTGAAGAAATTAGGGGACCAAGAAGTTCTTGAGTAAGTTGGTCACCACAATAGAATAGACCTCTTCAACGGTGCATAGACATCATGAACAGAGAGAGATGATAGCCAAAATGAAATTAAACTAGGCCCCTCAAGACAATGAGAATTCATTTCAGACAAAGATACCAAAGTTTTGTTCACCCAAAAAATTCCCATGAAAAATAGTTGCCATCATGGGTTGTCACCAAACACATCTACTACGTGAGAAAAAATCACCACATCAAATGGGAAGTACTAAAAGATGTTACATAAGTCATATAAGAGTGCACCCATCTCACCGAGATGGGGGTATCTACCACCGCATCCACCTCTCAGATCATCAATTCCTGATGTGGTTTGGGACACATCGTCATGTCCAATAAAAAAATCCCTAAACTGCTGATCTATGGGAATTAATATATCATTCACAATCATGAGGTAAATCTTCTCCAATGAGGATAAAAGATATATTTATGGTGATTCCAAATCAACCCCTCCTTGCTGGTCTGGAGGCATTTATATCCTCATATTCGTCCTGTGAGTCATCAAATCCCCTATTAGAGTCCCTTGATCCACAAAAATAGGAAAAATAAATGCTAATTTGTAGCCCCGATGAGAGGATATTATGGAGGTGGTTATTAGACCCCACATGGGATACATGAAAAAACACTTCAATATGAACAATGGTTCAAATAATGACCTCAATAAAGATAGTGCAGAATCAGCTTGTCTCATTGAAATTAATGGAAAAACCACCATTTCTCGATATGACTTTGTGAATGTCATCACTATAAACATGGAAAATATTGTGGGTAAATACACAAATTTATAGGGATAAAACATGGAAAATATACCCCAAGAGGAGGGTGATTTTGGAACACCAAACGTGGCTGCGTACATCCAGAACTGACAAAGGCTCCGAAACATGGAACCTATAAATACTGAGTTTCCACCTTTACAGTATAACATTTCCAAAGAGAAAGGTATGAATATATCCGAATAAATAACTATAAGAATTGAGGTTACTTTAATGGAGTAATAATTTTCTCAATATGAGAGTGAAATAGAAACTCTTTAGAAAATCAATGAGGAGCTACTCAGATGTAATATTCTCATTGTATATCATATTCATATAGAGATGAATATTGTCACTCCTATATATGATCTTCTAATAAGAGCAGTATCTGAGCATAAAACTGTATCTTGATCTAGGAAACTAGTCCACATAAATGAGGTAGTCAAAAATGATCATGACATTCCTTAGTTGCAGCAATATCCTCTCCCTCACTAGAGTAATCATTCAGTTTTTGTATTAATTGAGAATAAATAGAAGATAAAATGGGGCCACCTCACCGACCCCAACTACTCCTTATATATGGGAGATGGATCATACAGTAGTCCCTGTTAGAGTTCCATAATGTCATCGAGTCCCTAGCTACTCAAATTGTAGACATGGAAGGGAAACACACGCCTATGCAGCCTGAGAGAAATCCATATCTTGAATTGGTGGATGACACTCTTTCTCCCTCAATTTCCAAAATCTTGGCTCCTCTACTTTTAACAATGCAAGAGACCCTAAAAAATCACACAACTTTTGTGTCCCAATGTGGGTTGATGTAGGCACTTCGACATGGGTATAAGTAAAAAAATATGAGGTGTTTCCTATCATCTCTGATAGGGCCAACATTTTTATGGTAAAAATCCTTCCAGTAAGATCTGTTGAAGGATGGTAGGTCCTTCATCATCAATTCCTTTATCATATCATCTCTATAAAAAAGAAAATGAAAATCATCAACATGATGTACTGCTAGCAGTGAGAAAATGATATGGTTTCTAACATTATAGAACATTCTAAAGGTTTAACTTATTTAATCAACATACCACTATCATAGAAGAAACTTATGGGACTCTATGATGAAAATTATTTGGATGAAATGTAGACACCTATGATCCCAATGAAGTATCTAGGTGGGATCTGTTAGTTCAATGAAAGGGAGAAATGTCTCAAATACAACATTTTGTGAACCAGGTCCAAACCTTGACTCATGCCATCAACATAGAGGAAAAGTTTAATAAAATTAGAAGTTATGGTTATCACTGTCAACCCAAAATCTATGCCAATCTAAGAACCCAAGAAGGTCTAGAACTGCCCAGTGCATCCTTTCTAGTTGTGAAAACCACAAATTCTCCCTATTCCAGAAGCACAGAGAAATCAGGGGCACCCAAGATTTGAGGAACATATGAATAAATCATACTTCTTCCAAAATTAAAAAATTCCTGATTATTACTTTTTAGCCATAGATAACAACCCAGTAACGTTACAACAGCGTAAGAGTCCCACTAAGGTCAACCTCACTAACTATCCTAAATATTGTCCCTTAAATAGAAGTTTGGGTCACAATATTTAGGATTTATTCTTCTTCAAAGATATCCTTAAAGACATGGTCAATTCTAGATGTGTGTTGTTAGATAAATCTTCAGAGCAGGTCAATTTCATAACCATTTCCTAGACAGAAGAAGAATATGATTTTTAAAGAGTTCTTCCTAGGCATGAGGTGATGTTTGACAACTATATGACTTAAAAAAATATTTGATCAAGCTCATGCCACCCTAAGAGAACAACTATGTAGACCCAAAATAGTTCCACCACTCGAGGAGTAAAAATTAAATATGACTCCCAAAAGTAGGTGTCACCACTAGAATCAAGAAGAAACCAAATATGAGGTTCCATATTATGATCCAATGGAAGCTCTAACTCTGGTAGATTTCTTCCCTACAACATTTGTGTCAAATGAACCGCCCCACTAAATGGAA
The DNA here is from genome assembly GCA_963277665.1 of Viscum album. Classification (NCBI taxonomy): domain Eukaryota; kingdom Viridiplantae; phylum Streptophyta; class Magnoliopsida; order Santalales; family Viscaceae; genus Viscum; species Viscum album. The sequence goes on from OY728145.1 coordinate 1,161,741,327, forward strand.
TCTTTATCAGATAAAGAGATCATATTTGATTCCATAAACTTGATAAATTTGTAAAAACCCCTTAAATGATGATGAATGTGCCTCAGAATATTGTTTCCCATGCTTAAATGGGAAACATGAGGTTATATGCACTGAAACCGGGAATATGGGAGACAACCTATTTGTGGTCAAACCTAAGATTTTGGTCACATCCCCAAGGAGGACATATATGTAACCGAGACCCATGGGAAATAACTCCAACATGCCCAAAAGATACATGGAGGCATTCGAGAACCTTCCAGTGGTCATCTGCACCCAGTTTTATTGAATGACCATCTAGTGGGGGTTCAATTATACAATAAATCTAGGCTATATGAAATTCCAACATGAACTCACCAATGAAAACATATACCCCCTGACCTCTACACAAGTTTCAGGCTCTTCCACCTCAAATGAGTCAACTCATTAGCAACATATTCAGAAGTAAACCCACATCGGGAAGTGCAAACCTCTAGAACAAATATAAGACATTCTAAAATAGAAAGTGGATATTCCAGTGAAGCTCCCAATCCTTGATGTTCTAAATATTTCAAAATAAAATTGGGAGTAACTTGTTGTATCCATATGGATCCCACAGGATTATATGATATAAGTCTCAACAACAGAGGTCTATCGAGTGAAGACCATGTTTTAAAGATGTCATGTCACCATCTATTTCACATACTAGGATTAAAAAGAGGTCATCCAAGGTCACATCAAAATCCTATATGTATCATATAGAATCAATAATGTCGACGCACATAGGGCTCTGATTGATAATGGTTTCAAGATCAACCTCATCCCAATTAAAACCCTACAACATTTGGGATATGGTGAGGGTGATCTTTCTCCCACAAGGCTAACCATTCAAGGGCATGATAATCATGAGAAAAATGCCTCTTGGGAAGATCAAACTCAAATCACAGTTTGGGGATCTCATATTTGATACTAATTTTATGGTAATAAGGAAAGACATTTCACACAATATCCTAATTTGAAGGCCCTGGCTCCATAGCCACATGGAAGTGCCTTCAACATTCCATGATTGGTTGAAGTAACCCATTAGTTTAAAATTTGGCATACTCCATGGTGATAGTTCCCCCTTAGATACTTCGGGATCCACATATAATGAAGCATATTTCTATAAAAAATGGTGTAATGAAACCAATTTTGGATGATGATACATAAGTTGCAACCCCAAATGGATTGGGGACTTCCCCTGTGAATCCTTGGAGTATACTCAACAATAACTATATTATACACATAAATGTAGTCGATGTAATAAATTTAACCCCATAGGTCCAAGTTCCTTCTATCCCTAGTGAAATCATAAAAAAATAACTCCAGCATCTCTCTACAGCAACTTAGGAAATAGGTGATGATAATGTCCCTTCTCATGGAATCTGTCTCCCGATAGTGACAAAGATGACCCCAGATTTCCAACTTCATCTTGAGATATCTCCATAGACTTAGATATATATGAATATTAGGATGAACTCAAGAATGAAACTTTCACATTCAATGATGGTGACTCCACCACCATTGATGATCTCAAGAAAATAAATCTGGGGATAGAATAAGATGCGCGACCAACATGGATTAGTTCCTCCATGCCCCTTGAAGAGAAAAAGATGTAAATTACATTTTTGAAGCAACATCGATATGTGTTCTCTTATAACTATGTATAAATTCCCAAGATGAATCCAGATGTGGCTACACACCATATTAGACTACTCTATGAGAATAGAGGCTTCAATAAAGAAATCACAAGCATACACTCCCCTCATTCCACCAATGTAGATGAGGAAGTCTACAAGTTGATCAAATCCAATTTTTCCCCATAAGTGAAATACCCAAGATAGTTTCCACCATTATCCTCATCAAGAAGAATAATGGTAAGATTAGGGTTTGATTTATTTTAGAAATCTTAATCGACACTACCCAAAGGAATATTTCCCACTTTGGATCATGGCATGCATGATTGCTGCAACTACTGGATTCCAAGGCCTTTTCTTTATTGATGACATTTATGGTAAAATAAAATAATTATGGCCCCTAAAAATGAAGAGGCCTCTAACTTTAGAGCACCTTAGGGGATATTTTTCTATTAGTTCATGCACTTGGGCTTGAATAACACTAGAAAAACCTATCAACACACCATGAATCTTGTCATTAATCTATTCCTTTAAAAATTAACCAAATGCAATGTCAATGACCTAGTTGATAAATCCTAAAATAGATGTGATCACTTCATTGACCTTCAGATACTATTAAATAAGTTTTGAAATAATAGTTTGAAGAAGAATCTATAGAAATAAACTTTTGGGTAACATTAGGGAAGTTCCTTGGCTTTGTGGTATGTCTTCATGACACCGAGGTTGACCCGTAAAAGATTAGTTCAATCTTATCAATGTCAATCCCCAAAAATATCAATGAATGGGGGGAGGATCTAACGGTACCTTACCTAAATTTATAGATTAATTTCCAACCCAATTGGAAAAGTTGTCCCCTTCATGAGGCTAATTAATAAGGGAATCACCTATCTGTGGGATGATTACTTTCATGAATCCTTTGAAAGTGTCAACTAGTCTCTAATGTCCCCACAAGTCATGATGACTCATGTAGAAGGGAAGCCACTCATAGTTTTTATGTCTACCATGGAATGATCCATGGGACCCCTCCTTACACAAAATAAATTTATATAGGGAGCAAAAATAGTCTCTAATACATCATCCAGACTATGAAAGGTACTGAGACCCAATACACAGATGCCAAGAAGAACTAACTTTCACTCATATTTGTTGTGCAAAGGATGGGGTATTACCTACAGTACCACAAAGTCCATCTAGTCTCTCATATTGATTCTATCATATATATCATTTTCTTTCCTTTATTTACTGGGCACTTCTCTTTATGGGTAGAAATTCTTCATCAATATGACATTCCATTCATATCATAGAAATATTTCAAAGGGTAAGCCTTTCCTGATTTCCTTACGGAAAATCCTTCCATGAAAAATACATTAGTGGAACCTAAGCTTCCATATGACAAGTTCTTATATTCCCATGACACTCCCTAGACATGGGGGATTTATTTCGATGGTGCCACGTGATGTCTTGTTGACGAAAGGATGGAAAAATTAAAACTCAACTAGGTTGGATTAAGGGTTGTATTTTTATATCCAGGAAAAGCATTTTTTTTCTCTACTCTTTCTAACTATTTGAAGGATACATGAATAACAATGCTAAGTACTAAGCCCTAATACTATCTTGGAACTATCCCTACATCTACAAACATCCTACCTGAATATAAAAGGGCATTTAGAGGTATTGGAAAAGTAGATTAAGGGTGAATATGTAATCGACAATAAAAAACTAGACCCTCTCACTAGCTATGTTCGAGGAATGATGGCAGTGTTCCTTTTTGAGACCACATTGAATCATGTTACCCAGTTACAAAATGATCACACCAAAAAACTGGAAAATGTAGCCACTATCCTGGCAGACCCAGATCTAAAACAAACATTCATTTGTATCACACATTGAAGAATTTTCTTGGAGATCATCATATGTGATATGGAAGAAGAAAATCAGGTCAAAACCTCCGGATGGTATGATGAACCAATTCACATCCAAGGATAGATGGAACCCATAATCTATTATCTCAAAAATGGGACTCTCCTAATAGATATATCCATGATGGAAAATATTCAGCACTGTGAATCAAACTTCACCCTATTTGATGGTCCAAATGAGAAGAAAACCCTCTCTAAGCATGGATTTGATTGAATCATCCTCATATTCATACTAGAAGGAGAGATTTTTGACATCATGGAAGAAGTCCATGCAGGCTCTTGTTCCACCCATCAATCTATGACCAGTCTCTCCCATCAAATCTAGAGGATGGGTTACTAATGGAAAACCTAATACATGACTTTTAGAATTCAGCAATAAATTTCATGCATTCCAGATTCATGAAAACGTTTTCCATCAACCCCTAAAATTCCTACATAGAGCTAAATATTCTTGGTCATTTTCCTTTTGGGGGATGGATATTGTGGGGCCATATCCTCAAGCCACATCTAAGCTGTTAAAATACATCCCTACTACTACTGACATATTTTTTAAATGGGTTAAAGAAATACCCTTGAAGGAAGATCAGAAAAATAAAATCATCAAATTCATAATGTCCCATATTATCACCAGGTTTGGGGTCCCTCATAAAATATTTAGGGAAAAAGACAACAAATTCTATTCCATAGAGTGGTAAAAACTCTACCAGGAGTACAACATCGGGTCTAATCACTCATCTATCTTACATGTAGAGGAAAATGGACTGATAAATTCCTTTAATAAGACTCTATCAAATATACTCTAGAAGATGATTAATTTGGATAAAATGTTTTGGTTGTAAAATCTCATCCATGCTCTATGGGCCTATCGTACCACCACACGTACTGCAACACAAGAAACACCATACTTATTGGTGTACATGACTGTGGTAGTATTACCTATAGAAGTCCATCTGAACTCACTCTAAATAATCATTTCAGGATAGATCTTAGATGATGATAAATAAATAAAAAAGAGACTAAATATTAGATGATGATAAATCAAATTTCCCATCATGGAAAATTTGAGGGCTTGATGATAGACGGTTTCAAACAATAAACAACCTTGAATTCCATCATAATCGGATTGGTCGAGCCTTCAATTAAAAGTTTCACCCCCCATCCTCCAAGGGTAATTGGTGTTGGATCTTAGGACCCCAATTATACTAAGAAAGAAGCCCCAGAAGAAATAACTATGATGGGAGGTACCTTACATCATATATAAAGTCATTCAAAATGAGGTTTACTCTTTGGACACAGTGGATGGGTAGTGTGTCACACCACCACCAATGCAAGGTTTATTAAGAAATACTTTTTATATAATTCTCTATGGGAATCCACATCAATGTAATTCCTACAAATGATCTTGATTACATGACGTTAAACTGTACCAATTAGTTTTTATTACATGAAATTAAACTATACAATTTCATCCTGATTACATGATGTTAATATAAGGCCCCGACCTTAAACCTTAATATTGAATTAAATGAATAATTCACATTGAGGATATATTCAGGTTTAGAGTTTTAGAGAATTAGGACATAACTATTACATCTCAAAAGATTACAAAGTAGACACTTCTAAGATTCCATAAAAAACTCTTAAAAATAAACATGTCTAGTTCCATGTTTTATATAGCATGACTTTCCCTTGATCCCATCCTTAACACTATTACACATTAAGTCCTGTGAAAAACATTTCAAAAAAACTTGGGGTGAGCATAAAAAGATCAGTAAGGGATACACAAAGAATGAAAAATGTTAGTTTTTCAAACATCAAGTAAACCATGTATACTTTATCAAAGTAATAGCTTCACCTTCATGAAGTAGTAAAAACTCTTCACTGAATAAAATATCATTACTTACCTTTTTGTAACCAAAGGATTACCATAAAACCCATATAAAGAACACATAACATATATAAAGGTAACTTGGGACATAAACATACTTAAGTGGAATAACCATACGGTCGACTTCCACACATATCACTTAATGGAATAGCCATACGGCCAACTTCCATACAAACTTAATGGAATAGCCATACGGCCAACTTCCATACCCAATGCATTGGAGGTTATAACGTAACCACCCATCCTGGTATTCACGGAACCACCCTTCATATGGTTAATCACGTAACCACCCATCAAATTTCAAAGTACCATTATAAAATCATAAGACATAAAACAAATATAATGGATAGAGAACATTACCACACATTGATCACAATATATCACTTAAATATATTGACATAAAAAATCCATTATAAAAACCATTTTCAATACCAAAATACGTAAAAGTGTATATGGTATTTATTTCATTTAAAAAAAAACATTACGGCTTGTTCAGGAAGCCAAAAACCAAATAATACTCGCGGCGGCGGAAAAGGTCGTTGTCACCGCGTACGTTAAAAGAAACATTCTTTTTTTTCGTTTTGTAAAACGCTTCATAGAAAAAGACTCATTTTGTATAAAAGTAAAAGTCAAAGGTGTTTATACACCGTATAAAAGAAAGTTGTGTATAAAATGAAATATGCCTCAATGAAAGGAGATTGAGACGAAGTCCCTTACCTTGGGTCCGACATGACTCGATCGTTCTTTAACATCCTGAATAATAAACTTGAGTTAATTTCTATTTTCTTAAGAACCTTTTTCAAGTTCATTATTCCTTTTATATCACTTATTTCCATTTTATAAACATTATGTAACCATTTAAGTTAATAATGTTTGTTTTGTCGATATTTGGTCCTTAAGTCGAAAGTGGACTTCTTACGATTACATGTTGTTCATGTGGTCAAAGGTTCATTATATCCAGAATGACATTCCTGATTTGAATATCATATATATAATATATATCTAGAATATACATGTATTTATAATATCACATAATCATTTAGAGGTAAGAAATTAAATGCACCGTTCATGGAGACGGTAAGCCGTACGTACGCATGAACGCTACTTTCATTTCATTATCATATTAATGGAATTAAAACTAAATGAGAGGTATGTATATTTTAATTCCAGAATTATATTAATCATTTAGATGTATCATTCATCATATATATCCATTATATACATGTACTTTCAATAGTACATTACATTTGGGGATAAGAAATGAAATGCACCGTTCATGGAGACGGTAAGCCGTACATACGCATGAACGCTCCATTCATTTCTATCTCATAATTTAATGGAAAGAAATAATAATGATATAGAGGTATATTATAATTAAAGTATAACATCATATATAATAACTTTAAATCCATCCTTTATACGTCCCACATATGGCATTAACAAATCAAATCACTTTGAGGGAGCGGTAGTCCGCACTTCCTTAAATGAAGATATCGCGTTTACCCGTAATGGAAAACATAAAGGTATGCCCAAAATAAAAAATACAGAAGCTTAAAGAAAACATACACATATTATATATCATATATAAATATAGTGTCATCTTAATGGCCACCTTTGAAAGTGTTAAAAGAATGTTGAACAATCATCATTTCAGGAGGCAGAAATTCACCATCCACGGAAACAGTATGTTCTTTAACCATTAGATGTAGGTGTGTGTAAGTGTAGCTCAAATATTTCTTATAAAAAAATCCTATTATATTTAGGATACTGGAGTTGTTACAAAAGAAAAGAATAAAAAGAGTTTAGGGTGTTGGAGAAGCAAAATAAAACAAAAGGACTCAAAAGAAGACATTACCTTAAAATCGAGTAACTTCCTTCGGTTTGAGCTCAAAGGCTTCCTTGGGAAGACTTCTGCCCAAAGTGAGGCTTCAAGGAGTAAGAGAGGGAAGTGGAGAGACAAAATGGTCAGGGTTTGGCCGAGCCAAAGGCTTTGGTATTTTGGTTAAGGAGGTAGAGGTGGGGGCCTTTTATAAGAGGAGAGGAGGGGCACTCTTGTAAAGTTACAAAATGTTACTTTATTTTCAAAAGAGTTTCGGATTTTAAAGGTCCCACATTGATGTCTTTCAAGGATAAGGTGATGAGGGTTCTAAATCCACTAATCCAATAGGCTTTGGACATGTGTAGGGCTTATATTTTACATTATCTTTCCATTTTATTTAAATCGTTAAATAATGAGGTCATCGCTGCATCATCATGATGTCATAAATAATTTTATTTATTTAATCTCTAAAAATTATAAAACAAATACTATGATGTAGGAAATCTTTTTAGCTTTCCAAGGACTATTTATAGTCAAAAATATGACTTGAATAACCCCATGTAAAATTTTTTTTAGTAAAACATTTCATGTTTGTGTCATTTTTTACTTTAACATTAAATAAAAGGTATTTATGTCACTTTCCGACCAAAGTGGCTCCATGGGGTCCCCAAGCTGACCCATGGATTGTCTTGGTCGGCATTGACACATCCAATGAGGGTAGGACATGTGTCTAGGTCATTTCATTTTATTAAAACATTATTCTTACCTTAAACTACACTAATTACCTCTAATCGCGATTAAGAACATAAGAGTTACTATTCACCAAACAATTATTTTAATCTCATTGAACCAAATTTTACTTCTTAATGACAACCATGTATGTCGGATTTTTGAAATTCAAAACACAGAAGTGGTAAAATTTCATTTAAATGAAGAATCAGTTTTTATAAGTACCACTTAGTGGTTTCACTATTCATCAAAAATTGATGTTTTTCAGAAAAATATCAAAAATTCACCCTAAGCTATATTTGATATTCCAAATTAAAAAATGAAGTATATTTTACAAAATTCAAAACATATAAGTCACATTAATTAATTTAATAATTAATTCCCGCTGTCAATACAAATAGCGTGTTTTTATGAAACAATAAGTATCAAAAGATTGACACTAGTTTAAGTCCGATTTCAAAGTGAAATTAATTCCAACGACCACTATTGGATTTAATGGTAAAAATATTTTCTAATTTCACTTTAAAACCAATTAAAATGATAATCTAATCATGTAAATAAATTATATTAAAAAGATGGTTTGAATTAAAATACAACATTTTACAATATTCATTAAAAAATGAACTTTATCAGAAAGATACCAAAAATTTACACAAAGTAAATTTTGATGTCCCGATTCTAAAGAAGAGTTATATTTGGTCCAATAGAATTTATAAGATTGATCAAAACTAGATTTAATGATGGTTCGCCGTCAAAAGGTGATAAGTGAACCCTTAGTGAAAATTAGGGTATAAATGCCTAAAATTGAATTCTTTCCATATTTTAAGCCTTTATCTTTTATTGGATAAATGTAAAAACATTTAGAAACATATATAATCATATTTTAGTTATTTCTATCAATTCCCGCCAATACAATGGCTACATGTTAACTACCATTTAAAATAATATTATTATATTACTAGTGTGCAACGTAAGTTTTCAAAGGAACTCATCGTTGCATATCGGGTACGCTATCGAACATAGAAACCCCATTAAAGTAAAATTAATATTTAATTCGTAAATATTAATAAATACGAAAATGTTTTATTCATTATTTACCTGGGATGTTACATCCTTCCCCCCTTTTGGGAATTGCGTCCTCGCAATTTTATTCACTTATCAAAATAAGTGGGGGTATTTATCCCTCATAGCATTTTCAGATTCCCACGTTGCCTCTTCAACCATATGGTTTTCCACAAAACCTTTACCTGGTGGATTACCTTATTTCGTAACACTTTCTCCCTGTGGTCAAGAATTTGGACCGGTTGTTCCTCATAAGATAGGTTCTCTTCCAGCTGAACTACCTTTGGACTCAAAACATGAGATGGATCTGGCATATACTTTCTCAGCATCGAAACATGAAAAACATTGTGTACCTGAGATAAACTCAGAGGTAATGCCACTCTGTATGCAACTGATCCAACTCTCTCAGGAATTTCATATGGTCCAATGAACCTTGGACTCAGCTTTCCTTTCTTACCAAATCTCATCACACTTTTCCATGGAGAAACCTTGAGAAAAACATGATCACCTACCTCGAAAGATAGTTCCTTCCTCCGGTTATCCGCATAACTCTTCTGCCTACTCTAAGTTGTTCTCATGTGTTTCTGAATCAATTGAACTTTTTCTGCCATCTATTCTACCAATTATGGTCCCATCAGCTTCCTTTCACCCACTTCATCCAAAAATGATAGAGTTCGACACCGCTTCCCATATAATGCCTCAAATGGTGCCATCTGTATACTGGAATGAAAAATGTTATTATATGAAAACTCAACCAAAGAAGGATGTTGGTCCCAACTTCCTGATAATCCATCGAACAAGCTCGTAGCATATCCTCCAAGGTCTGAATTGTTTGTTCTGACTGCCCATCTGATTGAGGATGAAAAGCTGTACTAAAATTTAATTCAGTACCCAACGACTTCCGAAGGCCTTTCCAAATATTAGAAGTAAACCTGGGATCACGGTCAGATACAATGGAGAGAGGAACTCCATGTAACCTGACTATCTCTCTAAGATACAAACGGGAAAGTTGATTTAGGGAAAAAGTATCTCGTATAGCAATGAAATGAGTAGATTTAGTCAAGCGATCAACAATAACCCAGATTGCATTGTTACCTCGAGATGTCCTCGGTAATCCCACAACTAAGTCCATGGATATATTCTCCCATTTCCACTCTGGCACTGGTAAAGGCTAAAGAATCCCTTTCGGTAACTGCCACTCTTCTTTAACCTGCTGACAAGTCAAACACTTCACAGTAAAATCAGCAATATCCCTTTTCATTCCATCCCACCAGTAATACTCCCGCTGATCTTTGTACATCTTAGTACTGCCAGGATGAACTGAAAATGGGGAACTATGAGCCTCACATAACAACTCATTCTTCAACTGTTAATCACAAGGCACACATAATATCTTCCCAAACCTCAAAACACAATCATTATCAATGTTGAATTCAGGAAACTAACCCTTCTAAACCAGCTCTACCTTTTTCTGCAACTCACTGTCTTCCCTCTATGCTTGCTTAATTCTGTCTGATAGGGATGATCTCACTGATACCTGAAACAAAACAGAAGAACTTCCTGCAGCAACAAATTCTATTCCAAAGTTCATCAAATCAAAAACCAAAGGATCTCGTTCCAAATGTAGCATGGTTAATGAAGCATTACTTTTTCTACTCAAAGCATCGGACACTTTATTTGCTTTTCCCGGATGGTAGTGAATTGTACAATCATAATCCTTGATTAATTCTAGCCATCTCCTCTGACTCATGTTCAATTCTTTCTGAGTGAATATATACTTTAAACTTTTTTGATCAGTATATATTTCACACTTTACTCCATACAAATGATGCCTCCAAATTTTTAAAGCAAAAACAACAGCAGCTAATTCCAAATCATGTGTAGGGTAATTTATCTCATGAGTTTTCAACTGACATGAAGCATAAGCAATTACCTGATCATTCTGCATAAGGACACAGCCAATTCCCTTCAATGAAGCATCACTGTATATAACAAACACACCATTCCTGGAAGGAAGTGCCAAAACTGGAGCATTCACCAGTCTTCTTTTCAACTCCTGAAAGCAATCATCACATTCCTTTGTCCAGATGAACTTAACACCCTTACGAGTTAGCTTAGTCATTGGACTAGATAACCGTGAAAACTTTTCAACAAACCTTCGGTAGTAACCTGATAAACCAAGGAAACTACGTATCTCGGTTACATTTGTGGGTCTTGGCCATTCTTCAACAACTTTTGTTTTATCAGGATCAACAATTATGCCATCTTTTGAAACAATGTGACCCAGGAAAGAAATTTGTTGTAACCAAAACTCACATTTGCTGAATTTTCCATAAAGTTTCTTTTCTTTTAAGGTTTTCAAGATTACCCTTAAATGACTTTCATGCTCCTCTTTACTTTTAGAAAACACCAAAATATCATCAATAAAAACAACCAACATTTTTCACCTGAGTCAACTAAGCCATCACTGCAACAAACTGTTTAGTTCTGATTCTGACAATCTCAGGATACTGATTTGGAAGGTTGTCTTCCTCCTGATGTCGTCCCAACATAGCTTCTTTGTTTCCTCTGCGGAAAACCATTCTGAACATAGAAATATCTTAGGCGAAGCAACATGGAAATCCGTAAATGCTATATCATTTCAATCATATTATAATTTAACACTTTTCTAACTCCTAAAGTTTTCTAAACCGACCTCTGATACCAACTATAAGGCCCCGGCCTTAAACATTAATATTGAATTAAATGAATAATTCACATTGAAGATTTTTTCAGGTTTAGAGTTTTAGAGAATTAGTACATAACTATTTCATCTCAAAAGATTACAAAGTAGACACTTCTACTAAGATTCCATAAAAAACTCTTAAAAAGAAACATGTCTAGTTCTATGTTTTATATAGCATGACTTTCCCTTGATCCCATCCTTGACCCTATTCCACAATAAGTCCTGTGAAAAACATTTAAAAAAACCTGGGGTGAGCATAAAAAGCTCAGTAAGGGATACACAAAGAATGAAAACTATTAGTTTTTCAAACATCAAGTAAACCATGTATACTTTATCAAAGTAATACCTTCACCTTCATGAAGTAGTAAAAACTCTTCACTGAATAAAATATCATTACTTACCTTTTGTAACCAAAGGATTACCATAAAACCCTATATAAAGAACACATAACATCTATAAAGGTAACTTGGGACATAAACATACTTAAGTGGAATAACTGTATGGTCGACTTCCACACATATCACTTAATGGAATAGCCATACGACCAACTTCCATACAAACTTAATGGAATAGCCATACGGCCGACTTCCATACCCAATGCATTGGAGGTTATAACGTAACCACTCGTCCTGGTATTCACGGCACCACCCTTCATATGGTTAATCACGTAACCATCCATCAAATGTCCAAGTACCATTATAAAATCATAAGACATAAAACAAATATAATGGATAGAGAACATTACCACACATTGATCACATTATATCACTTAAATATATTGACATAACAAATCCATTATAAAATCCATTTTCAATACCAAAATACATAAAAGAGTATATGGTATTTATTTCATTTTAAAAAAACATTATGGCTTGTTCAGGAAGCCAAAGACCAAATAATACTCATGGCAGCGGAAAAGCTCATTGTCACTACGTACGTTAAAAGAAACATTCTTTTTTGTCGTTTTGTAAAACGCTTCGTAGAAAAATATTCATTTTGTATAAAAGTAAAATTCAAGGAGCTATAGCGGGCTCCACCCATCACTTTCTAAGTCCAATACATTCCTCATATAAAAAGGATTAAACATACCATAAACATTCGTACTAAAACTAGCATACGAAATGTCAATACTTTAACCATAAACAATGAATGGTATAAAAATAACACATCCACAGTCAAACATATCACAAAACCTTCAATACATTATAGATTTTTTGTATCATAATAAATCAATTTCAAATAAACTTAAAATCCATCAAAGGATGTTGACATAGATGAAATCAAAACCCTTTTTAGAGAAATATCTCTTTTTATTTTGAAATCATTTAAGAGTCAAATAATTATAAAGAAAACATTTATTATGAAAATATTCTTATAATATTTTAAGGGAAGCTTTGAAGATTTTTTAACGGCGTAAAATAACCACACCCACCATATAAGTTAAAAAAAGACATTCTTATCTTAAATATGTCGAAAAGGTTAAAAAGTACCTAGTTTGGAAAACAACGGAAAGATTCCTTTCAAAAAACATAAGGGTATAAATGAATTTAACCCATTGTCTAGTAAATAGTAAAAATGTTTTGAAATATATTTTTATGAAACATGGATGTGGATGATAAAGAGGTCCCAGTATATAATTACATATAAACAACCTCAGATAATGAAGAGATTGTGAAATAAACCCTTACCTTGTACTTTTCCTAGGTTGAGGGTAGGTTAACCTATTGTATAATGGTGAAATAATTGTTACTAAATTATACAAGAATCATATACATTAATATGATATCATATATGATCTTTTAACATTTATTTGTTAATAATATCTTAGTATTATCATCGTTTCGAGTGTTAACAAATTCATCTTTCTTTATATTCTTTATTATGTGAGCCATATTTGTTATGTATGGGATGTATATTATTCATATCCATAATTATATCAAGTCCTTAAACATTTTTTTTAATCATCAAATTAGAATTAGACTTGAATGGATACACTGGGGAATGAATCTCATCGCGTTCGTGGAGACGATAGTCCGTACATACGCACGAGCGACAATATCATTATTTTGATATTAAAATAATAAATAACTGGATGGTATATCATATATACAGAATCATTATCATGTTATATTTATTATTTACATGAATTACAAATCATTATTATACCTATATAAATAATAATGTTTTGAATAACAATTACACCACGACGTGGAGACGATAAGTCGTACGTACACACGTATGGTGACATGTCCTTCAAAGGATGGATATAATACTGAATATGGTTGTAAAATATTTATAATAACATCATAGTATATTGAAGATAATGGAGTTATTATTTTAGAATGGGAATAACAAATAAAGAAGAAGTTGAAGATGAACAGAACTTGAAAGAGGGTGGTGAAAACATTACCTCTTAAACGGGTTCTTCCTTTTGATTTGATCAAAAGGGCTCCTTAGGTTGACTTTATGATCAAAACAAGGCCACTAAGTATAAGTGAGGGAAGTTGAGGGAATATTTGGGATGGGTTTTCCCAAACCAAAAGGCTTTGAAGGTGTGAATAATTGGTTAGAAGTGGTGTCCTTTTGTAAGGGGGAGGAGGGGCTCTTTAAGAAAAACTTAAGTATTAATTTATAATAAATTCATATTCAGTTTCTAATGGCTTAAAAGTGGATTATTAAAAGTATAAGGTGAGGATTATCCTAAAGCCTTTCAACCAATAGATTTCAGACAGGTTTGGTTCATTATATTAACCTTATCTTTTAGTTTTAACTCTTAGTTAATTAGATTGACATTTACCATGTCACTTTGTATTTTTATGTTATATAGTTAATAAAAATACTATATACATCAAAGAGACCCCCAAGTATTCCATTAATGATAAAACTATCATTATATAAGTCCTTTGGATGAACCTTAGATTTTTAGGAATATAATATCAATTAATAATATAATACTTGTTTTAAAAACTCATTTATGTCAATTTTGACACTATTCAAAAATTGATTTTTGTTAAAGTCTTAGAAACTTTATTAATTCAAAAAAAATTTATTTAAGCAATCATGACATATAATATTAACCAAAAAAATTATTAGATGTCACAAAAACCTTCAAATTATATTTATTTTAACTTTTATAATACCAATTATTTAATTATTTTATTATTAAGGAAAATACTGCATCATTATTGTGTCATAAATAAATTCAATTATTAAATGTCTAAAATTATAAATAAAATACCATTATGTAGTAAATATATTGACCTATCTAATGAATATTTATAGTTGAAAATATAACATATATAACCCTATGTAAAAGTTTTTTTCCTAAAAGATATATGCTTATGTCATTTTTGTATTTACTTTAACTTAATTAATATAAAGTGTCCTTATCACCTACAAGTGGCTCCATGTGGTCCCAAAATCGACCCAAATATGACCATGGTCGGAATTGTATCAACAAATAAGGTTAGGACACATTTTAGGGTAATTTAGTATTATTATAATATTATTCTGTTTCCTTTATTTACATGATTTACCCTTTAACCATGGAAAATACAATATTTACCGAAGTAATTATTCAAAATGTCTAAAAATAAAAGTTACCTATTTACACAATTTGGACATTCTGATTCCAAATATGGAATCCATTTTTTCAAATTCAAAATACAGAAGTGGCAGAATTTAATTTAAAATTAATTCTTATTGCTAAAACAAAAAGCGTGTTTTTAAGAGATAATAACTATCAAAAGATTGACACTTGTTTATGTCTGGTTTAATTGTGAAATTATGTCCAATGACCAACATTGTATTAAATGGTAAATATATATTCTAAATATAATTTAAAACCACTCAAATTCATAATTTATCACTATTAATTCTTTCGATTAAAAAAGATGTTTTTAATTATAATTTAGTAATTTTCACTATTCATCAAAATATAAAAGTTATCTGAGAAGTACCAAAATTTCACCCTAGGATAATTTAGATATTAAAAATTCAAAAATGAAGTCCATTTTGAGAGATAAAATTTATAAAATTCCAAAAAGTGGGTATTACTATTTATAACGGCTACTTTGATTGGTCGCGGTGTGTAAGAATCTCGAAGTTGCGTACAACTCACGCTATTGTATTATTCAAAGAGAATCGTACCGTGGAAGCTTGGGGTGTTATATTCTCCCCTCCTTCAAATAATTTCATCCTTGAAATTTCTAGAATAGTACCGCATTAAAATACTTGGGTGGTTCTTCATCATAAGTTCCTCGGGTTCCCACGTTGCCTCTTCCATCTTATGGTTCCTCCATAGAACTTTTACCAGACAAGTCGTCTGGTTTCTCAGCACTTTCTCTCTTTTATCAAGAATATTGATAGGATATTCACAATAAGATATATCGGGTTCCAGTTATACTTCCTCATAGGTGAGTACATGAATTGGGTCAGGCATGTATTTTCTCAATAGTGATATGTGGAACACATCGTGAACTTTGGAGAGACTTGGCGGCATTGCCAAACGGTATGCTAGAGCCCCAATTCGTTCTAGAATTTAGAATGTTCCGATGTACCTGGGACTCAATTTACCTTTCTCACTGAAACGTATAACTCCCTTCCATGGATATACCTTCAAGAAAACATGATCTCCTTCATGAAATTCCAAATCCGTCCTTCGGTTATCGGCATAGCTCTTCTGCCTGCTTTGAGCTTCTTTGATGTGGTTTTGGATTACCTTCACCTTTTCCATTGTTTCATCCACCAATTCTGGGCCTACGAGTTTTCTTTCACCAACATCATCACAACAGGTTGGGGTGCAACATCTCTTTCCGTATAACGCTTCATATGGTGTCATCTGAATACTCAAATGGAAGCTATTGTTATAGGAAAATTCTACAAGAGGTAAATATTGATCCCACATACCCTGAAAGTCAAGTGAGCATGATCTCAACATGTCTTCTAAGGTTTGAATAGTCCATTCTGATTGTACATCTGTTTGAGGGTGGTAGGTAGTGCTCAAACAAAGTTCAGTATCCAAGGCCTTCTGAAGACTCTTCCAGAATCTTGAAGTAAAACGGGGATCACGATCAGAAACTATCGATTGGGGTACTCCATGAAGTCTCACAACTTCATTAATATATATTCTTTCTAGGCATTCAAGTGGTAAATCTTCTCTTATAGCATGAAAATTTTCTGACTTGGTAAGACGATCAACAATGACCCATATCGCATCGTTCCTTCTAGGAGTCTTTGGTAGTCCCATGATAAATTCCATTATAACATTATCTCATTTCCACTAAGGTATGGGAAGAGGTTGCGAGACTCCTCCAGGCTGTTGGATTCCATCTTTCACTTGTTGGAAAACCATACATCTTGACACAAGATCAGAAATCTCCCTCTTCATGTTGTCCCACCAAAAAATTTCCTTCAAATCTCTATACATTTTGGTTCTCCCAGGGTGTATAAATAAATTGAAACTATGAGAATCATCCAACAACTCTCTGTTTAGATCAGGTATATTAGGAACACAAAGTCTCTTACCATATTTCAAATTTTCATCTTCATACACAAATTCAGTCAATATCACATCATTCACAGCTTTAATATTCTTTTGAAACTCTTAGTCACCGGTCTGATAACTCTTTATCCTTTCTTGTAAATATGGTCTGACAACCATTTGAAAAAGTATTGAGGTTTAACCTTCCATGGTGATTCCCATATCCATTTTACTAGATACATGTATATAGGATACTTATCAACTCTCATATTGTTCAAAACTCCATGATCCTTTCTGCTCAAAGCATCTTCCACCTTATTTAACTTTCCAGGGTGGTATTGTATCATACAATAATAATCCTTGAGTAGTTCAAGCCATCTCCTTTGCCTCATGTTGGACGTAGCCCAGTGAAATTGAACCATGTAAAATTTCTATGTATCATGCATTCTTTCATTTATGTTCATACATATGTATATGAATGAGATAGAAGATGGTTTTGTTTAATGAAGAAACAATATGTGAAGGGTAAGTTATTTTAATCATTAATACCCAAATTCACTCCCCCTAGTATATTTAACATATTTAGGATAACAATTTGTATCAGAGTGAAAATTTAATCGTAGTGTTTCTCTCATAGAGGTTTTAATGGAGATTTTCATTCATTAAGGGATTATGATCTTTGATAGAAATAATATTCAATTAATAATGAATCGAATACATAACTACTTCCTATCTTTAGTAATAGATATCTTTACCACATCAATGTATGGTATTTAAAATATTTTGGACAATGTTGCTTTATTAGAAGTTGAATAAAGGGAACTTGCGGATCTAAGAATGCACTATAATGAGTCAATTGATTCCTTCTTTTACCAAAGGATTTTTTGTAGAAGATATGTGTGGGCTTAGATAAATCATTGATGATATCAAGATTGAAAATCACATCCTAAGAATACCCCCACCTCAGTTCAATATGAAAGTCTCTATAATGGAAGATAAATATATAAAGAAGGTGACATTGGATATCCTACAATGTAATCCTACCACATATGAGATAATAAATTAATATGTTGAGTTTGTTAAAAAATGGAATTCCAAAGAGGTGGAATTCACGGTTTTAAATAAGCTTATTATTGACGATGGTCAAGAAAAAGAGGAGATAGATGTGGTCATGTCATTTCTTTCTACAAATATACGAAGTAAAAAAAGTAATGTTCAAAGGGAAATTTTCAGTTTCATTTTTTTGATGTGGAAAGGGTGGACATCTTGTATAAAGGTTCCTTAAGAAGTTTCATGATGATGATTAAGATGAAGACAAAATTATCATCAAGAATTATTCAGAAAATGTGAAAGTTAAGAAAAAATTTAAGAGAAATTTCATCAAAAATAATTTTGAAGAGATGGGGAACAACAAGGATTATAGATAAATGGTTATAGTGGAAGTTGTAGGTAGATCCTAGTCAAGGGAAGAAATAAAATGTTGAATAAGAAGTCGAAGGAAGAGTTAATCCCTAGACTGAGTTAGAAGATAATATTAAGGAGATATATGTTCAGATATCTAAAATTACGAAACCCAAACATAGTGGTTCATAATTCCAAACTATATATGTAGTAGTACGAAGAAGATAAGTTTCATCTAAAGTAAGAAAATGAAAATTTAAATAATAAATTACAAAGAACTCAGAAAAGGTTATTGAGTACTAGATCAAATTTTAATAATAGAAAAGAGTGATCGGTGGTTTAACTATAACAAAAAATGGTCAAATAAAACACATCAAATAACATAAATATAATTTCATCGACCTATGAAAAAAATTTGAAAAACAGGGGAGACTCTTGACTCTAAATATGAAATTGGGAATGTAGATTACTCGAGTAATAGAAAATATAGAAGTAGATCTTATTAGTCTAGAGAAAAAGAAGAAACAATAAAGTATGGAGGATAAGGCTGGTATGGGTCTTTATCACAAACAAAAATCATTGGTGATTGATGTTATACCACAAGCACCCACTAAAATGTTAAAAATTGATTTCGGTATAAATACGAATCAGAAGACTCCTAAGACCTAAGGAGGGACCCATGCTGCAATAATTTATGGGAATACACCTCATATTAGGTGTTATTGTTGTTGAATGAATGAACATTTTCAAAATGTATGCTCCCCATAAAAAAAAGATACCAAAGGGAACAAGTAAAACAACAGAGGCCACATAAAGTTCAATATTCAAAGAATAATTTTGATGGCCATTCTTTCTATTGTGTAGGATTCAGACACATGGAATGATATTGATCATCAATAATGTAGATTAATGCAAAAATAAAGACCCAAATTGGTTGTAAGTATCAACTCAATGATTTATCATGTGATTTGAAAACCTAAAATTGATTTACAACTCTGTAAGATGAATTTTGTTTATCATACTCTATGGAAGATCATAAATTTCAGTCCATGACCAGTATGAAGTCTATTAAATAGTTTAAAAAGAAATTATATGAGCATATAGTTTTTGTAGAGATTTACCTTAATGAATCTCATTTTTATGGTTTATGGGTCTTTGACTGTGGATGCACATCCCATATGACTGGAAATAAGGATCTTATTATAGGGATCAAATGTGATAAAGAGAGTGTTGTCAAATTTGGAAATGGTGAAGGCCTAATGATTATTGGCTCGAGAAAATCTAACTTTGGGGGAAAAAATATGAGATGTGTTTCTGTCTTGGTTGTCGATGGTCTAAGTCAAAAATTTCATGTTAGTCAATTGTGTGACCCTATTCATACAATATGATTTACTAAGAAGTTTTTTATCACTAAGGGAAAATATTATAAAATAGTTTTATAAGGAAAGGTAAAGAATGAGAATCTATAACTTGTTTGTGGAGAATAATATATGTTCTTTCTATCTAGATCAGAAGAAAATAGGGTGTGAAAAAATGGCATGGCCACCTATGTCAACCATCACTGGAAGATCTGGTCAAATGTGACATAGCTCGAGATTTCCCCAAGCTATCACGTGATTGTACTGACATGTGTGATGATTATCAACAAGGGATGATTATCAAAAATACATACAAGGAAAAAGAATAAAATTTAACCATAGTGCTTGAATTGGTGCATGCAGATGTGTGTGGACTTATCTCACCTAGATCCATTTTTGGAAGAGGTTTTATGTTCTCTTCATTGATTATTTTAGAAGTATGGTGTAATGACCCAAAATTTTATCAATGTAATTCCTTTCTTTTAATTATATCTTATAATATAATCACATTATAAAGAAAAATGAAATATCATACTATGTGATTATTATACATGGTTTTTTCACTTCAATGTTTTGAATTTTGAAAATATGACATACAGAGTTGTGATCGGTAAGAAGTTTGGAGACCAATAGGACAAACATAATTTTTGGCGAATAGTAACATACCCTAATTAATAGTAACCTACCCTTATGAATAGTAGTATGACCCTTATAAATATTAATTCATCCAAAATAATAGTAACCTTACCCATGAATGATTAAATAAAATTTAGGCATCTTATAAGTGACAATTTGACTATAGTAAAAGTATTTGTATTTTTGTAAGTCATAAATAAATAATTATAATTAATTAATTAATTAATTATAAATATTATTCTCCAAAAAATTTTTCTTAAATTGTCAATTCTATGTCTTTTGGGTTTTAATATAATTTTATAATAACTTATGTAATTTTGTAAAGTAATACGAAATCAGTTTTAATTTTAAAATCGATATTTTTCAAGTAGATTATGATTTTATTTAAAAAAATAAATTAATCATATTTAAAAAATTATTTTTGAAAAATGGACTTCATTTTTTGATTCTACAAGTCAAAAAATAGTTAGGGTGAATTTTTGGTATTTTTCTGAAATACTTCAATTTTCAAGTGAATAGTAAAAATATAGTTTTTCGTATAATCAGTATATCTTAAATTGCATAATTCATGACTTAATGATGAAATAACCCTTCTAGAACATTATATTTGGCCATGTTATATTTAATTTCATAAAAGTTTCCTTAAAATATAGTAAACTCAATTTCCAAACCTAGAAATAACTTTCCAAAATCTAAAGTCAAAAAGTGATTTCTTAAAATAACATTTTCTCTTTCTTTTCACTTTCCTTTTAATAAATTAATGAATTTGAATTATAAAGATGATTTAATGTCTAAAAAAATATTATATTAATATATGATTTATGTTTTCAAAAAAACTATTTTTACAAGTCTAACATTTGATATATTATTTTATTTAATTTTTTATTCTAAAAACACACCCTCCTCATATATAAATAACCCCTCTCCATACCCTTGACAAACCACACCTATAAAGATTCAATAATTATCTATAATCTATCAAGAAAATTTACATATCCCCTCCCCCACGTCTAAGATCATTTAGTCTCATCAAAAGACCAAGCCTAGTTTTTTTAAGGACGATCTCAAGAGGAGGATTTCATAGGTAATTTCTCTATCTCTTTTCCTTTAATTTTCTTTCAATTTCATGTTCTTTTATTAATCTCTACACACCTATACTCATCAAAATGGTATGTTAACTCTATTTTCACACATATAGTATAAAATTATGATACTAATGGGATTATATGTCATCCAACCTCCTTCTTTTCCTCTTTTTTTTATTTTAGACAAGAAAACATTGTTTGTGAGGTTTTAATTTGTTACCCTTAAGAACAACATGTTATCATTTTCCTTACCTCCTTTAGATCTGGTCACAACACCATTTTTATGTTTGAACCATATTATGTAAAATTTATTATATCATATGTAGTTTTCTAGAAATAACTTATATACATATTACTAAATTAATAAACAAAACAAGTTCATTGTGGTCGATGAACCTCCCGAATTAGCCAAAATGATCATCATTAAATTCTTATATAATGATTCATCCACATGGTATATAACATAATTAATTATAAGATAATTTAAACACATTTAATGTCATTAATAACATGAAATATTAATTATGTATGTTAATCCATGATCTACACAAACTTCAATTTATGAATACAAGTGAACCGCTCAAGAAAACCAAAAAAACGAACATTCCTAAACAATGTATTTAAACTCTATAACTCATCCAAGGGACCATAAAATAATGTAATTAAAACATAATGAACCATATTCATGTACAAAATGTTCTTTGATTTTTAATCAATTAATCTAATGTGGTTATATAGGACATTAAATCTAATAAAGCGTTCAGATACAAGGTAAGGGAAAATTCTCTAACCCAACTTTCATTCTTTGGGTTCTCCCTATTTCACTCCATTTTTTGTATGGTCACTCCATAAAAATAATTTTTTCATATTTATCTTACCTTTTCTGGGATATAAATTTTTTCCATTGGAGTTTATGTTAAACAAATGTTTTTCAAAATAACTCTTCTTTCAAAAGCACACCTTTTACTTCTCACTCATGGTTGATGGTTCTTGTATCAAGTATGTTATTCCCTATTTTTTTTTGGGAACCAAAAGATTATGAATGTGTTCATATGAGATAAAACCAAATCCGTTACATGGTTTATTTATGTTCATTTTATATATATTTTCAATATTTTAATCATTATAATGATAATGTTATGTTCTGACGGGTGTGCTCGGAATTATATAGCGCAAAATGAATGTTATGATGTGACGGGTGAGCCCAGAATTTTACATCACTCCAAAGCATTGGGTAATGTGATTAATCTCATGATTTAAAGTTAAATTATATATGAACATGATTATATATTTGTTCACAACTATGTGTGGTATTTAACCACTAAGACATGATGATTCATTTTTATGCATTGCCTCATTTCAAGTCTTGTATTAATGATTCCTCTCAGGATCCATTGACCGTGTTATGATTGTGCTCACCAAATACTATATTCTTCTTATCTATCCTCTTACTGGGATTTTAGGTCATCCAACTTTTAGGTATATCCTTAGGTGACTACATGTACTATGTAGAGGTTAAGTGCTAATAAGAATCTAGAGAAGAAGGAATTAAATAAATGTTATGCTTGATGTTGTAAATGTTATGTTTGGTCCTAGTTTACCCAAGACACTAAACCTTTGGATCATTTTGATGTAATACTATTATTTTTTTTATCTTTATAATGACGTAATAGTAATGTATGAAAAGTTAGGGTTTCTATAGTTGGTATCAGAGGTAAGGTTTAGTTAATTTCGTAGTTAGGATTTGTGAACCCTAGAGAAAACCTCTAACATGAGACTAAGTACAAATATGCACACAAGAATTTTTACATTAGGATACCATAAGATATGATTTCTGTGTTAATCATAAAAATGAATAATTTATTCATGACTTGGTGACTTATGTTTTTTTATATCCTTTTCTATTTTAGAAAATGGTGGGAACTAGGAGAAATCAGGCTAACAACCCGTGTGAGGTCCAATGCAACGAATGCCTGAATGGAATCCACAATGCTTTGGGAGTTGGAGTTTAAAACATCATGGAGATCCTTATCCAACTATATTAGGCTATTAACAATAACCAGAGTAATGGGGAGAGTCCTCATTCACCTTAGAGTGAGAATCTGGCTATTGAGTGTTTTATACGGCAATGACCACCAACATTTGTGGGTCATCTGATCCACTAGTTGTGGAACAGTGGGTCAACTCCATGGAGAAGATATTTTCTATGCTCCAATGTTCTGAGAAAGTGATGGTTACTTTACTTGTTTATCATCTAGATGGAGAGGCTGATCAATGGTGGGATTTGATTAAGAACATCAATCCAAGAGATGAAATTGAAGATATGAAATTGTAAGACATTATGATCATTTTTCTTAATAAGTATTTACCTTGAACCCTTCATATGAATATGGAGAGATAATTCATTGAGGTCGAGAATAAGGAAGGAGAATCTTTCATGACCTACTAAGTGAATTTCACAGGGCTTTGAAAGTATACTTCGGGTTTTCTTATAAAAAATGATAGTAAAATTGATAGATTCTTTAGTGGATTAAAACCACACCTTCAAAAGGAAATTTCAATTCGAGACTTTGGGAGTTATGAAGATGTTTTTTAGTGTGCCCTCATTATGGAGATTGAGTTTGGATAATGGTCCCATGGCTATGGTGATAAGAAATGGAACATGGAGTTTCAAGCCAAGGGATCTTATAATAAATGTGGGAAGAAAACTCAATGAACCACATGCCAAAAAATGTGGGAAGTCGAATCATGGGAACTACCTCAAAGGTATGAGGAAATGCTTAAAGTGTGGGAAAGAAGGTTGCCAAACTCATGAATTTCAAAAAGACATGAGAAGGAATGATAATGTGGTGGAAGAATGGGGAGAACCACCCATGGTCCAATACTACAATTGTAGGGATAAAGGGCAATATGCAAGTTAGTGCACTAAAGCTCGAGTCCTTGAGGGTAATCAGCTTCAGCAACTACCAAAGCCAAAGGAAAAAAGGGTTGGTTTATGCCATCACAACTGAAGAAGTGGATCAAGAAAATGAAGTCATACAAGGTACACTTCTTATTCACTCAAAAATGGAAAAAGTATTATTGTTTCTGGTTCTATACATTCCTTTATATCTTGAAAGTTTTCTAGAACTATAGGATTAAAGCCAGAAATCCTTGAAGTAGAGATATCTATAAAAACACCAAGTGGTGCTATCATTTCAACCCATGTATTTGACTCTTCTCCTGTTAGCGTATGTGAGAAGATTCTTCTAGTGAATCTATTAATACTTCCCCTGGAGGAATTCAATGCTATAATGGGAATGGATTGGATCTTGTTATATAGAGCACATATCAACTATCAAGAAAAGGAAATATCTTTTCATATTACAAAAAATACCATGCTCCTCTACAAATGAAAATAAGATCACGAATCTCCTCTGAAAATCCTTCAATGGTGTGGGTATTTATTCCCTGTGAAGAGGCATACCTCTCTCAAATGGTTGAGTCCATGGAAAGTTTCCACCTAGTGTAAATGCCCATCATAAGGGAATATGGGGATTTATTTCTTGAAGAGTTACCCGAACTTCCCCCAGATTGTGAGGAAGTGTTCTCAATAGAACTCATACTCGGAGCTAATATTATCTCAAAGTGTCCCTATAATATGGCTCCTATCGAACTGGAAGAGTTAAAGATGCCGTTGCAATAACATTTGGAGAAATGGTACATACGCCCTAGTGCATCACCTTCAAGTGTGCCAGTGCTCTTTGTGAAGAAGAAGGATGGAACAATGCGATTGTGTATAGATTATCGGGAACTGAACAAGATCACCATAAAGAATAAGTATCATCTTCAAAGGATTGAAGACTTTTCCGATCAGTTAAGAGGATATCAACACTTCTCAAAGGTGGATATTTGTTCTGGATATCATCAGCTAAAGGTAAATAAGGAAGATATTCAAAAGACTGCCTTCCATACAAGGTATGGGCACTGTGAGTTTCTGGTGATTCCCTTCGAACTTACAAATTCCCCTGCAATCTTCATGGATTTGATTAATAGAGTCTTTAGACATTACCTAGACATATTTTTGGTAGTGTATAATGATGATATTCTCATATAATCCAAGAGTAAGGTGGAACATAAATAACATCTATGACTTGTGTTGGCGACATTGAGAAAGGATAAGTTGAATGCCAATTTCAGCAAGTGTGACTTTTAGATGAAGCAAGTCACATTCATGGGACATGTGATCACAAGTGAGGTAATTTCTATGGACCCTTCAAAAAAAAGGTGATTTAGGAATGAACCAGACCCTCTAGTTTCATAGAAATACTTAATTTTCATGGATTGGCTAGGTACTACTGGCATTTTGGGATAAATTTCTCATGATTTTCAAGCCCGCTAACTAAGTTAACAAGAAAGGTGGTAATGTATGTCTAGTTGGAAGAATTTGAGGGAAGCTTCAAGGAGAAAAATAGAAGGTTGATCACTGCACTAATACTCACATTACTGAAAAGTGGATAATGTTTTGTGATATACAATGATGGCTCAAAGAAAGGATTGGTTTGTGTACTCATGAAAAATGATAATGTGATAACCTACGCCTCATTGCAGTTGAAGATCCATGAGAATAACAACTTGACGCATGATCTAGAGGTAGCAGCTGTGAATTTTTCTATTAAAATTTGGCAGTACTGCCTTTATAGTGAGATGTGTGACATATATGCCGACCACAAGAGCCTAGAGTACATATTAACACAAAAGGAGCTCAACATGCATCGAAAGAGATGGTTATAGCTAATCATGGACTAATATTTCTCTATTCCTTATCTTCCTAGAAATATGAATAAGGTAGATGATGCTCTAAGAAGAAAAGAACCTTATACTCTATCCATGTTGCAGATTGAGAAAGACCCTATCTTCTTGGATATTCAAAGGATGGATTTGTAAATCATAAGGGCAGGGGAAACATCCTACCATTCTCAAATGATTATTAATCAATAATCCAAGATATGATTAAGAAGGCACAAAGGGATGATCTGGAGTTACAAAAGAAGGTGAATGCAGTAAAGGAAAGGAAGATTTAGGAGTTTCATATCGATGATGATGGTTTGATTCGGTTTGGAATGCAGATTTTTGTTCCTTAATCACCTAGGATAAAGAATTATCTATTGGACAATGGACATAGCTCAACATTCTCTATCCATCCTAGTAGCACCAAGATGTACCGAGATCTCCAAGAACACTTCTGGTGGGACAACATGAAGAATGTGATTGTCGAATATATATCAAGGTGATTGTTATGTCAACAAGTTAAAGCAAAGAAATAAAAATTACAAAGGGATGATGTAACTATTTCATATACCCATGTGGGAATGGAAGAATATCACTATGGACTTTGTCATGGGTCTTATAAAGATGTCCAAGTGAAATAATGTGATATGGATTGTGCTTGAACAACTCACCAATACTTCCCATTTTATCATTATTCGGTAATATATCTCACTAAAACAACTTTCAAAGATATATGTGAAGGATGTCGTGATACTGCATGGTGTTACAATCTAAATTTTCTATGACCATGATCCAAGGTTCACATCTAAATTCTGGATGAGTATTCAACATGCTTTGAGTACTGAATTAAATTTCAGAAAAACCAATCACCCCCAAACTGACGGCCAATCTAAAACGACTATTCAGAAACTTGAATACATGATAAGAGCCTTCTCTTTAGAATTCAAAGGAGGATGGGATTAACATATATGATTGGTTGAGTTATCATATAATAATAGCTTCCACTCGAGTATTCAGATGGCTCTATATGAAGCTTTATATGGAAAGAAATGTAGAACTCCAACCTGTTGGGATGAAGTTAGAGAAAGAAAACTACTTGGACCTGATCTTATGAAAGAGATAATAGAGAAGGTTCAAGTCATCCAAAAACACATCAAATCTGATCAGAGTTAGTAAAAGAGCTATGATGACAACTGTTAAAGGGACATGGAGTTTGATGTTGGAGATAAAGTCTTCCTTAAAATATCACCATGAAAGAGAGTCATGAGATTTGGAAAGAAAGGGAAGTTAAGCCCAAGGTACATGGGCCCCTTTGAGATCGTTGACCACAGGAACCATAGACCATCATCTTTTACTTCCACCAAATATGGCACAAGTTCATATTATGTTTTAGGTATCACTCCTAAGTAAGTACAGAATAGATCCCTCACATGTACTGAACTCAGAGGTGGTACAGGTGGAAGATGATCTCTCTTATGAAGGGAAACCATTAAAGACTATATACAGGAGAGATAAGGTACTACAAAAAAATACAAACCATCTTTTTAAAGTCTTTAGGAGGAACCATAAGTTTGAAAAAGCTACTTGGGAACTGAAAGAGTCAATGAAAGAAAAGTACCCTCACCTGTTTGTGTAAAACGAAATTTCAATGGTGAAATGTCATAAGGGGGAAGAATGTAATGACCCAAAGTTTCATCGATGGACTTATCTTCTTATAACTATGTATTATAGTATAATCAAATTAGGAAAACCAATGACATATCAAACTATGTGATCAATAAACATAATTTTTCCACTTTTATGTTTTGAATTTCGAAAATTTGACATACACAGTTGCGATCAGTAAGAATTTTGGAGACTGATAGGACAAACTTAGTTTTTGGTAAATAATAAACTACCCTTGTGAATAGTAATATACCCTTTTGAATATTGGAACAACCCTTATTAATATTTATTCATCCAAAATAATAGTAACCTTAACCATGAATGATTAAATAAAATTTAGGCATCTTAAAAGTGACAATTTGACTATAGTAAAAGTATTTGTATTTTCGTAAGTAATAAATAATTAATTATAATTAATTAATTAGTTAAATATAAAAATTATTCTTCAATAATGTGTTCATAAATTAAAAATTATTTGTCTTTTGGGTTTTATGAAAATTTTATAAGAACTTATGTAATTTTTGGAAGCATTATGAAATCAGTTTTAATTTTAAAATTTGTATTTTTCAAGTACATTATGATTTCAATTAAAAATTAAATTAATAATATTTTGAAAATTATTTTTTAAAATGGAATTAATTTATGTATTCTATAAGTCTATAAATGGTTAGGGTGATTTTTTGGTATTTTTCTAAAATACTTCATTTTTCATATGAATAGTAAAAATACAGTTTTTCACATAACTGGTATATCTTAAATTGCATCATTCATGAAGTAATGATGACATAAACTTTAAAGAACTTTATATTCTACAATTTTATATTTAATTTCATAAATTGTTCCTGAAAATACAATAAACACAGTTTCCAAACCTAAAAATAACTTTCCAAAACCTAAAGTCAAAAAAGTGATTCCATAAAATATCATTTTCTCTTTCTTTTCACTTTCCTTTTAATAAATTAATGGTGAAAAATTATAAATATGATTTAAAATATAAAATTAATTAGATTATATTAATATATGATTTATTTTTTCCAAAAAACTACTATTACAGTTCTATAATTTCATATATTATTTAATTTAATTCTTTATTCTAAAAACACCCATCCTCATGTATAAATAACCCCTCTCCCTCCCCTTGCCAAACCACACCTCTCAAGATTCAATAATTGTCTAAACTCTATAAAAACATATTATTTATACCATACACCATGTCTTATAGATTCTTTTCTCCTCAAAATACCAAGCCTAGGTTCCTTAAGAAAGATCTCAAGAGTATGATTCAAGATGTAATTTCTCTCTTTTTTCCTTTAATTTCCTTTCAATTTCATGTTGTTTTCTTAATATCTACCAACAAATCCTCATTAAAATGGTAAGGTGATTCTAGTATCATACATATAATGTAATTTTATGAATCTAATTGGACAATATAACATACAACCTCTTTCTCTTCTTTTTTTATTTTAGAAAGCAAAATGTTGTTCGTAAGGTGTTAATTTGACACCCTCAAGAATCACAATTTTTCATTTTACTTACTGCCTTTCTATTGGGTCACAAAACCATGTTTATTATTGAAACATATTATTTTATATTTATTATATTCTATTTAGTTTTCTGGAACTGACTTATGTATATATTACTAAATGATTAAACAAAACAAGTTTGTTGTAATCGAAAAACCGCTCGAATTAACCCAAACGACCATCATTAAATTCCTTTCTAATGATTCATCTGCATGGTATAAAACACGATCCATTATAATATCATTTAAAATCTTTTAATATCATTAATAACATGAAATAATAGTTTTGAATGTTTATCCATGTTCTACAAGAACATTCATTTATGAATACAGGTGAACCACTCAAGAAAACCCTAAAAATGAACATTCTAAAACAATGTATTTAAAATAAATAACTCACATAAAGGCCCATAAAATAACTTAATAAAACCATAATTAACCATATTCATGTACAAAAGGTTCTTTAATTGTTAATTAATGAATATAATGTGGTTATACAGTACATTAAAGCGAAGAAAGCATTCATATACATGGTAAGGGGAAATTCTCAGACCCAACTTTCTTTCTCTAAGTTCTCCCTATTTCACTCAATTTTTGGTGAGTTCATTCCTTAAAAATATTTTTTTCATCATTATCTTACCTTTAATTGGATATACATGTTTTCCACTGTATTTTATTTCAAACAAATGGTTTCCAAAATAACTCTTATTTCAAAAGAACACCTTTTACATCTCACTCGAGGTTGATGGATCTTGTATCAAGTATGTTATTCCCTATTTATTTTTGAGAACCTAAAGTTTATGAATTTATTCTTAAGAGATGAAACCCACTCCTTTCCATGGGTTATTTATGTTCATTTTTTATATATGTTCTATGTGGAATTCATGATAATGAGAATGTTATGATATTATGGGTGCACCTAGAATTATAGAGTGCTCCAATGCGTTGGATAAAGTGATGAATCTCATGAGTTAAAGTTAATTGATGTGTGAAAATTATTCTATCTTTGTTCAAAACTACATGTGGCAGTTAACTACTAAGAAGTGATGTTTTGTTTTTATGAATTTTCACATTTCACGACTTTTATTAATGCTTCCTTTTATGACCCATTACCTATGTTATGATTGTTCTCACCCCATGATATATTGTTCTTATCTATAATCTTATTAGGATTTTAGCACACCTATATTTTATGTATATCCTCAGGTGATTATATGTACTAAGGAGTGGTCAAGTTCAAATAAGAATCTTGAGAAGAATGAATTAAATTAATGTTATGCTTGATTTGAAAATGTTATGTTTGGTCCTAGTTTTCCCAAGACACTAAACCTTTGGATCCTAGTGGTGTAATACTATTATGTTGTTTATCATTATAATGATGTAATATTAATGTAAGAAAAGTATGGGTCATTAAATATGTAATGGGTATTTATCATTTCCCACAAGTCCAACATGTTTAGATTCATAAAAATATCGAAGAGAATATAAATGGTTTCATTGATAGAATATTATGAATTTTCATTCTGATAGTAGTTCAAAATTAAAAAATGTCCAAGTGGAAGACTATCTCGAGAAACATTGGATAAGGCATCAAGTTTTGACAATGAGAACTCCTAAATAAAATGGATTGGTTGATAGGAGAAATCACATCACAAACAACATGGAAAAAACAATGCATATTGAAAAGGACCTTCTAGAAAAAATCTCGAAAGAAGTTGTCTTGACATCGATCTACATATCCAAATTGGCTCTACTGTGTCCAAACTAAGAAAATATTTCATATGAGCTATGAATCAAACATTAAAATACTTTCTAATCATTGTAAGTAAGTGTTTTATTCTAAACATGGAGAAACACATGAAATTTGATTCACTTGGAGATGAGGGGATATTCATTAGATATTTTGGAAAAATAAAATCATAAAATTGTTTCAATAATTGGATGGGAAAATATTTTAAATAAATGATGTCACTATAGTAAATAATGATTTTAACCTTCAACAACATTGTGAATAGTTTCTTAATTACCATGATGGGGGATTAATAAAATCAAGTGGAGTAGAAGTTTAAAATTATGATTTTGAATAATATATCTTTGATGAAAATGAGGAATTCAAACCGATATATGCATGAAATCCAAAGAGTCAAGGTGAAATTGATATAAAAAATTATTTATAATTATCCAGCTCTAGTTAAACCATTTATAACAAAGACATTACAGTAGTAATCCATCCTATCTCAGGTAGAGCCTAATTTTTTATAGAATTATATGTTTATGAGACATGGGTTCAGGCTATAAATGAAGAGCTTGAAAAAAATTAGATGAATCGAACATGGGAGATTGTTTTGAGACCAGAAAATAATAAGTTGTCATTAAAAAATGGGTCATTTAGAACAAAATAAATGAAAATGGATTGGAAATTCGGAATAAATCATGACTATTGTGAATGGGATAATCCCATATAAAGGTAATATATTATGATGAAACATTTTAATCCATTTCAATGCTTGAGAATATTCAATTATTCTTGTCCATAGTAGTGAAAGGTAAAATAAATGTTTTCTAGATGTATGCCAAGTATTCATTTCTTAATGGGGTTCTGGATGAATAAGTTTATATCGAGAAGTTAGATGTTCTCCTAATTCATGAAGATGATAATATATTTTTTCAACTAATTAAGGCTCTATATGGGTTGAAGAAAGCACTGAGAGATTGGTATTAAAAAATTTATCAGTTTTTGAAAAATATCAGTTTTCGGTGTAGTGGAGTTAATTATAATCTATATATCAATAAAGAATGTAATAAACGGATGATGTTTTTAGTGTCTATAAATGAAATAATATTATGTGGAATAAATAAATTGGAAAGAAAAAATGTTTCATAATTCTTGATAATTGAGTTCAAAATTTAAATGGTTGATGAACTGGACTTTTTCCTTAGTTTATAAGTGACACAAGGAAGGAATGAAACATTTATTTCTCAATAAAAATATGAAAATGAAGAACTTAAATTATTTTAAATGGATAATTACAAAGAGATGAATACTCTTATGACTACATGGATGAAACTATCATGAGATGATGAAGGAAAAGTGGTTAATGTCATATAATATAGGAAGATCATTGGTAGTCTATTATACCTGACAGCAACAAGACCAAATATTTTTTTTCAACATTCCATGAAACATGGTATCAATGAAATATCAAATAAATCCAAGTACTTGTAGAAAAAAGATAAAATCAGTATATAAAAAGAATAATTCGGTATATCAAGGTCATTGTGGACTTTGTTCTGTTGTACAATGAAAAATATTCGTAATAATTTTTGGTCTATACTAATGTAGATTGGGAAAGATTAATATATGATAGAAAATATATGTCAGGTGATTAATTATATCTTATAAGATTATTTATTTCTTATCTAAGAAAGAAACAAGATTTTATTTCATTGAGAACAACAAAATCTCAATATGTTAGGACTACTAAAGCGTTCATGTAGTAATTATGGATGATGTTGTGCCTTAATGATTTGGGAGTTGAGTTGAAGTCTCTGATCAGAAACTATTGTAAAAATTCATCTTCTATAAATCTTAGGAAAAATATTTTCCATCACTCATGAATAAACCACATTGAAATAAAGTTTTATTATATCAATTAAAAAGTGGAGTAAGGGATTTTGATGTTTTATTATGTAAATATAGAACTGTAGGTTGAAAATATTCTAATGAAGGCCTTACCCAATGAACTTTATGAATATCCTGAATTAGATCTTGGATTTTAGTCCAATATGCACACTTAAAAATTATAGATGTGGGACTCCCTCTCATAGAGGTATGGTGTGTTTCCCTTATTGTAATAATCTATGTTCTTTAAAATGTTGTAGCCACAAAGGAGTGACCATTGGGTTAATTGATAAAGGGAGAGAAAATATCTTGACCAAGACATGGGAG
Source organism: Viscum album (assembly GCA_963277665.1). Lineage (NCBI taxonomy): Eukaryota > Viridiplantae > Streptophyta > Magnoliopsida > Santalales > Viscaceae > Viscum > Viscum album. The sequence goes on from OY728145.1 coordinate 1,161,775,010, forward strand.
AAGCTGATAGGGGGAGTAGCAAAGTTGGGGGAGTTATAAATCTGATGATGCTAAAGATGTTTGATCAAAGGTTAAATATTAAGAAATATGAGTTTCATGATTAAATTTGTTGACTGGTTTGGAAATGAAGTGATTAATTAATGAACCTTTAATGCTAAATTTGTTTCTCAAAACTATCATGTATCGTATAGGATTATAGTGTGTGTTGAGTAAATCATTGATCACTATCTCGAATATCAAGAAGAAAATTTTGGTATAATATATAAGATTATTTTACATGGTATCAATGAAAGAAGAATTATCAGAAAAAACCCAAAGGGGTTGATTGTTGGGAAAAAATAACTGAGGGTAACATTACATTGTTTTTGAGATTATTATGTTTATTGAAAATGCAGGTTAAAAAATAAGTTGTCAAGTTCTATAACCATTTTTGACTAGGTATTTTATATAATATTCAAGAAATAGGAATGGATTCTATGTAAGTGATACAAAAATTTGTGTGTACAATGTTGAACCATTTCCCTATTTTTTCCAAATACTTCAGGTCAAAATTTTGGAGGATAGAAAATGTGTTTTTTGAAAAATAAAATGAGTTTAAATTAATTTAAACATTTTTCATAGGTGTGATGGTGTTCCAAAAAGTTTCATTCAAGTCTTACATTAAAATACAAAAAAGTGTAGTGTTGTGTGAAAGTTATGAAATTATGCGGAACTTAGAGTTGAGAGACATAGGAAGAGTTACATGTGCCAACGAAATAGAGATGATGTTTCACACCAAATGAAACATTATAACATGAAGTTAATCATTCAAAGGAAGTTTCATGAATAGTGTAAGGAACAAAATCATGTTTCATGCAAGTTAAATCATTTCTATAAATTGGTAACTACCAATCTCAGTTTAAGAGATTAAACCATAGAGAATATTTGGGCTCTAAATTACACAAGATTTTCGTGAAGCTATTACTTTTACACATTAAGGATATATTATTTGTGAATTGAAAGGAGACATTTATCTATAAGACCTAATTATTTCGATGACAATCCAAAATTTGTGTGAAAGTTAGTTGTTTCATGAAAAAGCATAAATGTTGTGTGAAATTTGGTTGAGTTATGTGCAAGTCATGCATGGGGGTCATTATGAGGGGGGAGTGTTGTGTGATTCTTCAGGCTCGGTTTTCATTGCCTTTAGTGCTTATTATGGCATGGGAAACTCTCTGAATGTGGAGGTTCACGCACTTGCTTCGGGTCTGATGGTGTGTAGACGGGGTAAGTTGACAGCGTCAGAGATTGAGATAGATTCGGAACTCCTTGTGAAGATCTTGAAAGGGACCAGTGGGGTTCCTTGGTAGCTTACTTACCTCATCAGGATATTCAAGATCAGAACTTCTCAAGGGAAGCTTATCCACCACAGTTGGAGGGAGACGAACTTTGCGGCAGACTCCCTTGTTCGCTTCGGTAGGCAGGATGAGCCTCTTATCATTTACGATTCCATTCTTTTCCTTCCTATGGAATGTTCATCTATTGTGATGGGGGATGCTCTTGGGATCCACCATTTCCGACCACCCTGAGGGGATGTTGCCTTTCCTTGTCCTTTCGTTTCTGAATAAAAAATACGCTACTACTACTACTACATACAAGTCATGCAATGGATGTTCAAAATAAAAATATGTATTAACCTCAAAGGATTTACCTATTAATTTCATGGTAAATGGGTATTAGATCACCCAATATGGGTATTAGAATATATTTGTTAGACTATAAAATTATTTCACTTGTTTATATTGCTTTACCACTACCTTTGTATATGGGATCTTGACTGTTGTCTATAGGGATCCTTAGTAGGTTTCATAGTTCCTCATGTCTTGAATAACATTACATTATATACTATTATACATGTGATATATATTACACACTATTATATCTTGTAATATATAGACTGGATTTATTATAGGCATCGTTGGAAGTGGCCTATTTATTGTCATCTCACACCCTGTTTGGGTAGTTGTTGGGTACCAAGACAGACTTCATGGATGCACGTAGGGACTGGGGAAGACACCTCTATACAATGATTTATTTTTTTTTCTTTTGAATAGGAGAGCATAATACCATGCTATGATTGTGATTCTATCAAGATACATTACTTTTGGACCTTCTTTAAATTGGATTCATGTATTTTAATGAATGAATGAATACCTATTTCTTTACTTTCCATAGACATTAAACATCATTTTCTATATGAGATTAACTTTTGAATTTTTTACTTATTATTGTCTTAGATGTTATATTTTATCTGGTTAAGTTATTGGTTCCTATATTTAGTATTGTTATAATACTTTTGTAATATACTCAAACATCATGGAATATTATCCCCACATACACACACTAGGACATTGCTACTAGTTAGCAGCCTCTGGAATAAAAGGAGGTGCACTTGAGTTCATGTGACACGCCAGATCGAGGAACAATTTAGTAGCATCGGGGTTTGGAAATTAAAACGTGGTATTAGAAAAATTTAATTCTTACATTACTATTTTGAGAAAATAGGAAGGGAATAAGAAGGTATTTGAATTTGGAAATGAGGAATACCTAAGAGTATCTAACCCACAAACAAGAAAAATCCAAATTTCCTAGAATGAAAATTTTTTCTATATTTTTCTAATATAGTTGATTTTATTCCACCACTTGTGGATTAAACTACTGTTCAATATTTATTATGATTATGGATTTTACTATTACTATATGTGATGAGGTTATTCCATCCCATGCATCATTTTAAGCACCTTCTAGAATTCACATGCCATGTATTATGCCACACCATATAAGATTCATTGCTTGACTACAAGAAAATTGTGATGTGTGACTTTTGTGGTATATTTGTGGGTTGATCATTGATTTTTTTTGGGAATGGAACAACATGATTGGTATGTGGAGTGCCTTTTGTAACCTAAATAATGTTTTTCTACTTAGGATACATAAGACACCCTAAGTAGCCAATTGTGGAATGTTGATTCATGGATAATTGGTCCCATAGACTGGAACATGTCATGGTATGGATTAAGTGGATCCCATAATTCAATTCAGGAGGTGTATGGGCCCCTATGGAGTGAAATTTGTGACCCATTTGGTTCAACAATTTAAGGAGAATTATAAAATGAATGTGAATTCAAAGGGAAATTGGGATTGTGAAAATAGAGAACATGGCCTAGACCCAACATGAGAGTGGGTAGTAGGTACTATCTCTAGTAATTTTATGGAAATTTCCTTCTACCTAGTCTTGGATTTTGGAAAATTTAAAGGGATATGATCTATTTATATGAAGCCTTTGACGAGTAATATGTATTATATATTACCTAGTTGGGTTAAATCTTATCTGAGGCATGTGTTTTGAATTGTGGAGACCTTCCACCACTATGGCCTCTAGGTGTACTGTAGAGACCCAAAGCTTGACGTACATAGAAATTACATTACTCTTGTGGAATATCTAATACATAACAAAAATAGACACCAAAGGACCGTAAAAGTTTAGTGTATTTGGAAACTTGGAATATAAACTTCTTACCATGTTGAAAGATATTCAACATCTCCCATAACTATCTTCCCCTTTTTGTTTCCTTACCTAAAACCTTTCTTTTAATCCTGGGGGAAAAGAAAACATAAAGAGGGTGAGCTAAACTTTTCAGTAAGGGTAAGCATGGTGAAAATAAAACAAACCATATATATTTGAACTTAAAAACATGAACATAATTTTTAAACATCAAGATCTTGAGAAATGACATAAAACATGGTAGTATGTAAGGCATAGATCATAATGGAACACCAATAATGATAAAATAGCATGGGAATAAAACTTGTAATTATGGAAAAACATTAAGCACATGATATGATTTCCATATTAGTGAAGGAATTGCTGTCAAGATCATCTTAGTGGACAAAGTCTCTTACTGACTGAACTGGGTTCACATGTCGTTCCAGCCCTGTATTACTGAACCGGATTTACTTGTCGTTTCAACCATGTCTATCTCATGAGATATAAATCTTTACCCAATGAATTTAAGGGAGATATAGGTCCCACCCATCTCATAATGAAATCATTCTTACTTGTGTCACAAAATAAACATAAATCATTCATCATAACCCAAAGAATAAAATGGGTTTCATAAACATCATCCCATCATCACATAATCCATATAAAACAAATGGATATCATTTCATAATAAGAGAAGTAAAACCATGTAAATCATAGACATATTATACTTGAAACATACACATATTAAATAATTTCATATTATATGGAAAATAGTTTTGATAAAACACTTGAAATGAATTCCTGAGTAAAATATCCTTTCTTCATCAAAATTATTTTCTTTTCACAAAATTCAATGAAATTTTAAAAGAAAAGGATTTTGTTGAAGATAGTCATGAAATCTTGTTGGGTAAGCTTCATGACAGTAAGGTTTTATGAAACCGTAAAAATCTGTTCATGCCGTATAAGTTAAAAAAACATTCTCCTCATACTTTTGTCGGAAAAGTAAAAAAGTACCACATATGGTAAACAAAAGAAAGATTCCTTCCATAACACAAAGTAAAAGTAAAATAGGGGTAAACATGACTTTAAAAATACATGAAGGAATATTAAAAACTTTATTAAAATCATTTTATGGACACAGATGGAAAATATAACCCAGTAAATACTTACGTATAAGAAATCTCAGATAAAAATGAGATTTGCAAAATTATCCCTTACCATAGGTCTGATATGCTTCCTACGTATCCAAACCTCCTATATAATGATTTAAATAATGTCATTGACTTATTATAGAATCATATTCATTGTTATGATATCATAAATGGTTCACTTATGACTTTATATTACTGTTATTTTGTAAGTTCTATGATAAAGCAGCATTTTGGGTAAAATCGTTTTATTTATCGTACGTGTTTGGACTTGTTTTTTCTTGATATTATTATTACTTATATATTGATTTAATTACTTCCAGAATATAAATCATGATTTATATATCATATATATATATTCAATATATATATATAATAGATATATAAATGAAATGAAATACACCGTTCATGGAGACGGTAGGTCGTACGTACCCATGAACGTTGTTTTCGTTTCCTTATTGAATTAAATGGAATTAAGTAAATGAAACATATATGTACATAAATTCAGTATAATTATTATTTAATATCTTTCATGATTATTTATTATATATACTTTATAGTCATACTTGAATGGTTAATCATGGAAAATGAATCTCATCGCGTTCGTGGAGACGGTAGTCCGTATGTACGCACGAGCGATGATATCATTCCCATGATCGTGGAATTATATTGAAGTGTATGTATACTATTTCAGAATAAATATAACTTTACAATAATCACATATAGTTATTATTTACACCATTATACCCATCCAAGTAAGGTGGTGGTGGAAGACAGATTACACCACGGCATGGAGACGGTATTTCGTACGTACGCATGCACGGTGATATCGTTTTCCGTAGGATGGATAGAAGGTGGAATAGGGTTGTTTCATATTTATAATAAAATATAAGTACATTATTGATACTTATGTTATTACTTCATAATGATACAACTAAATAAGAGGAAGTAGAAGAAGAAATAAATTTGAAAGAATCGGTAACGGATATTACCTCTTCTTCGACACGCATCTTTGAAACCTCCTCTTAGGGCACTAAAATTGGTCTTTGAAGAAACCAGGACCTCTAGAAAATTTCTAGGAAAGTTTATAAGGGAAATGTTCAGGTTTTGGCCGACCTTGAAGGCTCAAAGTTGGGTAAAGATGAGAGGGAGGAGGTGCCCTTTTATAAGGGAGGAGAGGGGCACCTTTGGAATCCTCAAAAATATTAGTTTAATATAAATTCAAAATCCACATAAAAACCTCAAAAAATGACTCCATTAGAAGATTAGATGAGATAGGGTTGTAATATTATCAAAAAATCAAATTTAGACATGTTTTGATCTTATTTTAAATGTTATCATTTTTATTTATCCTTATTTAATCTATTTAAATTTATTTGTGGTAATAAAATTATAAATTTTAAATGGTTATAAATAATAACTTATGTGTTGTTAATTTTCCATAATTGTATACATTATGACATTTCAGACTATAAAAATTTTATTTTATAATTTTTAATTTTTTTGTGATTTTTAAACAATTTAATAATATGTTATTTTTATAAAATTACAATAGTGTCAATTTTGACACTATTCATTTATTTGAATTTAAATAAAATCTAAACAGAAGATATATTTGATCTAAAATATTTAATAGGTTACTAAAATTTCATATTAATCGATAAAATTAGTGGAGAACATTAAATAGTTCATATAATATTTATTTTACTATTTGTAAAACCATTTATTTGATACTTTTCTTAATAAAATAATTTCTACAACATTTTTGTATAATTATTAAATATACTTATTTGTTGCATAAAAATTAAAAATAAATTACTAGGATAAAGATAAATCTTGTAGATTTTATAATAATAATTTTAGTCTGATTTATATTCTAAAATACCCAGCTTTTAAAATGGTATATTTATTAAATTATGAATGTGATAGCTTTGACATCATTTAAAATAAAATATTATAAGTGTCATAATCACTTTTATAAGACTCCAAACGGTCATATATTCAGTAATTGGATGATTATGGTGTATAAATACACTACTAATAAGTTTTGGTCAGGTTTGTGATCCTTTTAATGGGTATTATTATTTCAATTAAAACTATATTACTTATTTTTCACTAAATAAATAATTTTTGTATCATTAACGTATAAGATATTAAGGTAATTAAATATCTCTTAAAAATTATAAATAAATTACCTTGATAAATAAAAACATTTTATATTTCAAATGAGTATTTATAACTGAATTTATATTATGTATAAACTTATATTAAAAATACTTTAATTATTAAAGTTGAGTGAGACATATTGCACTTTCCTTTAAATAAAATAAACTAAAGGTCTTAATCACCTCCAAGTTGGTCCCAATAGATTCCATTTCGACCCAAATATGCCTTAGTATTACATATAATCATCCAATTATATTAATACAAGTGTTAGTGTAATTTTATAATATTATATTTACCCTTAATTACCTGATTTACCTTTTACTATGGTAAATAAAATTTACCATAGTTACTATTCATAATGCCTAAAAATAAAAAACATATTATTAAAATAATTTGAACCTACTGATTCCAAATATTGAATCCATTTTTCCAAATTCAAATCACAGAATTTTCAGAAATTAATTTAAAATTAATCCCACTGTTAAGAAAACAGGTTTTAAAAGTTAAAACATTGCCAAAGATTGAAATGTTTTTACCTATGAATTCAATGTAAAATTAAATGTAATGATATAAATTATATTAAATGGTAAAAATATATTCTATTTATACTTTAAAACCATTCAATATTATAATTTAACCATATAAATTATCTCGATGAGAAAATTTGTTTTTAATTAAAATTTAGCGTATTTTTACTATTCATCAAAATAAGAAACTTATCAGAAAAATATCTAAAATTTATCCAAAGTAAATATTTATATCCTGATTCAAAATAAGAATTTTATTCTGTCAAATTGAACTTCTAAACATGTCAAAAACTAAATTTAATGTGGGTGCGCCATCAAAAGGTGGAAAAACTGAATTTTTTGAAAAATACTTATTTTACCCCAAAAAAATTATTTTGTTCTCACGCCATGTTCTATAAAATTAAAAATTTAGTTAATACTATTCATAAAGGCTAGATTATAATAATATTATAACCATATATAATTGTTTAGTGAAACACGATATTGCGTACTACACACACTATTGAGGAAGGTCATTATTGCGTGTAATGCAAGCCAAGTCAGGGTTGCGTGTAGTGCAAGACTCCTTTGTTGTTACGTATAACAAAATCCAACCATATTTCATTTATAAATTGAATATATATATATAAACTATCAATTTTGCATAGAATAACTACTAACAAACGAACTTGAAATTGTGTGTAACACGATCCAAGAATAGTGTTGTGTATACTGCAAGCTAATGCGGTGTTGCGTATAGCGCAAGATAATCTTGGTGTAGCGTACAATAGAAGATATGAGAGAAATTAAAAATATATATATCTCTAATAAAATCTCGGGTTGTTACATTCTACCCCCCTTAAAATAAATTTTTCCCTCGAAATTCTTCGAGGTTATAAATGGTTTATTACATGAAAGTTTCTTTCACAGAAACCCACATCGTAAAAAGGAATACTAAAACTGAAATTTAAAAACTAAATTATGAAACGTAACGGTTACCCAAATTAACTAATCACTGGGTTTCCACATAGGATAACATAGGTGAAAATATGGATATGGAAGAGAAACGTAACCATCATGTTCTAATGGAGAGTGGTAGAGAACGTGGCTATAGAAAATCCAACAATCACAAAGCTATAAATTTGTGATGATCTAAGGTACCATCTAATTCATTGGATATAAGGGCACTAGGAAAACATTTTTGGTTTTCAAGATCATTTCCCTAAAGTTGAAGAATTTGAATTAGAAGAAATACATAATTTATTTCGGTATAATATCACCGTTGTTCGTGCCTTGAACAATTTACACCTCATCACTTAAAGAAATGAAGTTGAATTTGTAATTCATGATCTGTTAGCAGATCATGTCATAGAATGATGGGTCATTCCATATGTCTCAAACAATTGGTTATCAAAAGTTATCAAATATACATAAGTCCATCTATGGTGAGGTTAATGGTATATGATTCCAAAAATGGACTTATACTTCATCTATCATACAGATTAAAATAAAACTAGTTTCTACTAACCATTGACTTCTTGTAGGCCAGTGATGGGAAATAAAGGATTTCCGCACTTCGGTTGTAGGAACATGCCAGAAATAATATCGAAAAAAAAGTTCTATCCTTAAACAATACTATCTGATTTCTAACATAATCCATTAAAATCTTTAGGCTTATCCAAAATACTTTTATCCAATCTCTTAGTATAAATAAAACGATTACTAGAAAGGTCGTCTACCAAGCATTGAATACAATCATTTATCGCCCGTATATCATAATATATATCTTGTTGTCACATTCCAAACATGTGAATTCCTTAATCATGTATTCTCTTGAAAAAAAATGAATACCCATTGAACTTTAGAGAAAACATGAATGCTGTCAAAAGTTAATACTTTCTATATACCAAAATCCCAAAATTTCTATATACTCAAATCATGATATCACTTTTTCCTTATATCATTCATGAGCTCATTAATACCATCAAACATATTACTTTCTCCTTATCCCTTCATTATGCGCATATCATCTGCTTTCAAAAATATATGATTTACTTTTCATGGTTACCGACACTGTATAATTATTGAAAACCATAATAAACCAATACATAGATATTCCAATATTCCACAGTACTATAAATTAGATTCCCCAACATTATTTTGGAATCTTGTTACATAAACACATAATCACTCCACTACATCGTTTTCATACTCAACATCGCCAATAGTGATCGCATGTGACTTCCCTTTTTCTTTTGCCTTAAGAGGATGCTCACGTCGATCATCATTAACCCTTGAATTAGGGAATTGATTAGCATAATGCCTCATTTCCTTGCACTTGAAGCATTGAAGTATTGGTGGAGCATTCTCTGCAGTCTTTTCTTTATTCACATCATTAGCAACCCTTTTTACATTAGTTAGACACTCAGCTACTCGATGACCTTCTTTTCCACACTTGAAACATTTTCTAGGACCTTTTAGACAATCTCCACCATGCTTATTTCAACACATTGGGCATAAAGAAAAATACACCTTCTTTTCACCATTGTTCTGAGGTTTTTCCTTGAACTCCATCTTTCGTTTCTTTTCAAAACCATGAGATGGATATGTTACACCAACTTCCAATTCTACCTTGATAGAACAACGCACAATTTCTTCATAGCTACTGATGTCTCTTATAGATAATAATGTTCGAAGACTTGGTTTTAAGCCACTGAAGAATCGGTCAAATTTACTTTCAGGTTGGATGATAAATCCATATTCATACCTTGCAAGTCTTGTAAAATTCTCTTCGTATATACCAACAGATTCATCATCCTTCTACTTAAGCTCAAGGAACTCCTTTTCCATCTTTGTTCGAATAATACAAGGGAAGTACTTACTGAAAAACAAGTTCTTGAACTCTTCCCATTCCATGGATTCAATTTCATCTTGGGGCCTTGTATTCTTAATTAGAGTCCACCATTGATCTGCTTCACCTTCTAAACGGTAAACAGCTAGAATGACTTTTTCATGTTCTGAACAGTGAAGTATGGAAAATATCTTTTCAATGGTACTGATCCATTTTTCTGCAACAAGTGGATCAGAAGACCCACTGAAAGAAGGTGGATGTTTCCTCATGAAGGACTCAATAGAATATTGTTCCATTTTCTACTCATTTGGAAATCCAGAATGATTCATAGCTTGTGTAAGTATAGCAATAATATTTTTCACTCCATCTCCCATAACATTTGGTTGTTCAGAAGGACAATCATTGCATTGTACATTACATTTATCAACACGGTTCCTTCGGGTTCCAGCCATCGTATAAAACCAAAAAAGAATAGTGTGAGAGGAAAAAATCATGTTAGGGAAAACAACATAATAAAGGGGGAGTACCTTCAATATCTAACATCTTAGGTTTAATTCTAAGATCATTAGCACAATTCTAGGACTATAACCTATACGTATACTTAACCTTAGGGACATCCCTAGACATACCTTAGAAATATCTCTAGGGATCTCACTAAAGTTTTTGCATCCTAGTTTCCAAAGGTTAACTAAACCTTTCCTCTGATAACAACTGTAGAGACCCAAAGCTTGATGTACATAAACATTACATTATTCTTGCATAATATCTAATACATAAAAAAATAGACACAAAAGTACCGTAATAGTTTAATGTCGTTGGAAACATGGAATATAAACATCTAATCATGTTGAAATATCTTCAACATCTCCCATAATGATCTTCCCCTTTTTGTTTCCTTACCTAAAACCTTTATTTTAATCCTGGGGGAAAAGAAAACATAAAAAGGGTGAGCTCAAATGCTCAGTTGGGGTAATCATGGAGAAAATAAAACAAACCATATATATTTGAACTTAAAAACTTGAACATAATGTTTAAACATCAAGATCTTGAGAAATGACATAAAACATGGTAGTATGTAAGGCATAGATCATAATGGAACATCAATCATGATACAATAGCATGGGAATAAAACTTTTAATTATGGAAAAACATTAACCACATGATATGATTTCCATAGTAGCCAAGGCATTGCTGCCAATACCATCTTAGTGGACAAAGCCCCTTACTGAACCAGGTTTACTTGCCGTTCCAACCATGTAATACTGAACTGGATTTACTTGTCATTTCATCCATTTCTATATCAGGAGATATAAATCTTTACCCAATGCATTTGAGGGAGATATAGGTCCCACCCATCTCATAATGAAATCATTCTTACTTGTGCCATAAAATAAATATAAATCATTCATCATAACCCAAAGAATAAAATGGCTTTCATAAACATCATCACATAATCCATATAAAAAAATTGATATCATTTCATCATAAGAGAAGTGAAACCATGTAAATCATAGACATATTATACTTGAAACATACACATATTAAATAATTTCATCTTAGATGGAAAATAGTTTTGATAAAACACTTGAAATGAATTCCTAAGGAAAATATCCTTTCTTCATCAAAATCATTTTCTTTTCAAAAAATTCAATGCAATTTTAAAAGAAAAGGATTTTTTTGAAGATAGTCATGAAATCTTGTTGGGTAAGCTTCATGACAATAAGGTTTTATGAAACCGTAAAAATCCGTTCATGCTGTATAAGTTAAAAAAACATTCTCCACGTACTTTTGTTGGAAAAGTATAAAGTACCACGTATGGTAAACAAAAAAAGTATTCCTTCCATAACACAAAGTAAAAGTAAAAGAGGGGTAAACATGACTTTAAACATACATGTAGGAATATTAAAAATGTTATTAAAAGAATTTTATGGACACAGATGAAAAATATAACCCCAATAAATACTTACGTATCAGCAATCTCAGATAAAAATGAGATTTGCAAAATTATCCCTTACCTTAGGTCTGATATGCTTCGTACGTATCCAAACCTCCTGTATAATGATTTAAATAATTTCATTTACTTATTACAGAATCATATTTATTATTATGATATCATATATGGTTCACTTATGACTTTATATTGCCCATTATTTTGTAAGTTCCATGTTAAAGTAGCGTTTTTGGAAAAATCGTTTTATTTATCGTACATGTTTGGACTTGTTGTTTCTTGATATTATTATTACTTATATATTGATTTACTTATTTCTAGAATTTAAATCATGATTTATATATCATATATATATTCATTATATATATATATATAATAGATATATAAATGAAATGAAATACGCCGTTCATAGAGACGGTAGGCCGTACGTGCGCATGAACGCTGTTTTCGTTTCCTTATTAAATTAAATGGAATTAAGTAAATGAAACATATATTTACATAAATACAATATCATTATTATGTAATATTTTTCATGATTATTTATTATATATACTTTATAATCATACTTGAATGGTTAATCATGGAAAATGAATCTCATCGCGTTCGTGGAGACGGTAGTCCGTACATACGCACGAGCGATGATATCATTCCCATGATCGTGGAATTGTATTGAAGTGTATGTATACTATTTCAGAATCAATATCAATTTACCATAATCACATATAGTTATTCTTTACACCATTATACCCATCCAAGTAAGGTGATGGTGGAAAACAGATTACACCACAGTGTGGAGATGGTATTCCGTACGTACGCACGCGCGGTGATTTCATTTTCCATACGATGGATAGAAGGTGGAATAGGGTTGTTTCATATTTATAATAAAATATCATTATATGAGTGATACTGATGTTGTTACTTCATAATGAAACAACTAAAGAAGAGGAATTAGAAGAAGAAATAAATTTGAAAGAATCGGTAACGAATATTACCTCTTCTTCGACACGCCTCTTTGAAACCTCCTCTTAGGGCACTAAAATTGGTCTCTAAAGAAGACCAGGAACTCTATAATATTTATAGGGAATTTTATAAGGGATATTGGAAGGTTTTGGCCGAGCATGATGGCTCAATGTTGTGTAAATATGAGAGGGAGGAGGTGCCCTTTTATAAGGGAGGAGAGGGGCACCTTTGGAATCCTCAAAAAATATTAGTTTAATATAAATTCAAACTCCACATAAAAACCTCCAAAAATGACTCAATTTGAAGATTAGATGAGATAGGGTTGTAATCTCATCAACCAATCAAATTTATACATGTTTTGATCTTATTTTAAACCTTATCATTTTGATTTATCCTTATTTAATCTATTTAAATTTATTTGTGGTAATAAAATTATAAATTTTAAACGGTTATAAATAATCACTTATGTGTTGTTAATTTTCCATAATTGGATACTTTATGATATTTTAGACTATATAAATTTAAATTTATAATTTTTAAATATTTTTGTGATATTTAAACAATTTAATAATATGTTATTTTTATAAAATAACAATAGTGTCAATTTTTACAATATTCATTTATTTGAATTTAAATAAAATCCAAAAAATGGATATATTCAAAATATAATATTTAATAGGTTCCTAAAATGTCATATTAATCTATAAAATTAGTGTAGCACATTAAATAGTTCATATAATATTTATTTTACAATTTGTAAAACCATTTAGTTGATACATCTCTTAATAAAATAATTTCTACAATATTTTTGTATAATTTTTAAATATACTTATTTTTTGCGTAAAAATTGAAAAAAAATACTAGGAGGAAGATAAACTTGTATATTTCATAATGATTATTTTAGTCGGATTTATATTCTAAAACAACCAACTTTTAAAATGTTATATTTATTAAATTATGAAGGTGAAAACTTTTACATCATTTAAAATAAAATAATATAAGTGTCATAATCACTTTTATAAGACTCCAAATAGTCATATATTCGGTAACGGGATTCTTATGGTGTATATACACACTAAAAATAAGTTTTGGTCTGGTTTGTGAGCCTTTTAATGGTTATTATTATTTCAATAAAAACTATATTACTTATTTTTTACTAAATAAATAATTTCTGCATCATTAATGTATAAGCTATTAAGGTAATTAAATATCTCTTAAAAATTATAAATAAATTACCATGATAAAGAAAAACATTTTATCTTTAAAATGAGTATTTATAACTGAATTTATATTTTGTATAAACTTATATTAAAAATACATTAATTATTAAAGTTGAGTGAGACATATTTCACTTTCCTTTAAATAAAATAAAGTAAAGGTCTTAATCACCTCCAAGTGGGTTCCAATGGATTCCATTTCGACCCAAATATGCCTTAGGATGAAATATAAGCATCAAATTATATTAAGACAATTGTTAGGGTAATTTTATAATATTATCTTTACCCTTAATTACCTGATTTACCTTTTACTATGGTAAATAAAATTTACCATGGTTACTATTCATAATGCCTAAAAACAAAAAGTAGACTATTAACATAATTTGAAACTACTGATTACAAATATGGAATCCATTTTTCCCAATTCAAATCACCGAAGTTTCAGAAATTAATTTAAAATTAATCCCACTGTTAAGAAAATGGGTTTTAAAAGTTAAAAGATTGCCAAAGATGGAAATGTTTTTACCTATAAATTCAATATAAAATTAATGGTAATGATATAAATTATATTAAATGTTAAAAATATATTCTATTTATACTTTAAAACCATTCAATATTATAATTTTACCATATAAATTATCTCGATGAAAAAATTTGTTTTTAATTAACATTTAGCGTATTTTTACTATTCATCAAAATAAGAAACTTATCAGACAAATATAAAAAATTTATCCAAAGTAAATTTTTATATCCTGATTCAAAAGAATAATTTTATTCTGTCAAATTTAACTTATAAACATGTCAAAAACTAAATTTAATGTGGGTGCGCCATCAAAAGGTGGAAAAACTGCATTTTTTTGAAAAATACTTATTTTGCCCAAAAAAATTATTTTGTTCTAACACCATGTTCTATAAAATGTGTAAGATGAATTATAATGTCATAAAATTAAAATTTTATTTAATACTATTCATAAAGGCTATTTTATAATAATATTATAATCATATATCATTGTTTAGTGAAACCTGGTATTGCGTACTACACACTCTATCGAGGAAGGTCGCGATTGCATGTAATGCAAGCCAAGTCAGGGTTGCGTGTAGTGCAAGACTCCTTTGTTGTTGCGTATAACAAAATCCAACCATATTTCATTTATACATTTAATATATATATATATATATATACACACACTCAATGTTGCGTAGAATAACTACTAACAAACGAACTTGAAATTGTGTGTAACACGATCCAAGAATAGTGTTTTGTATACTTCAAGCTAATACGGTGTTGCATATAGCACAAGATTATCTTAGTGAATTGTACAACATAAGATGTGAAAGAAATTAAAAATTTATATATATCTTATAAAATCTCGGGGTGTCACATGTATACCAATGTGTTGGAGATAAACATTATCCATAGGCAGTGGTCTATAGGATACTGATAGATTCACTTATATTGAAATATGGGACACTAGTTTTTATACCAGATATGGGTACTGAGGTGATGTTTTATTAGAGTTTTATACGATTCATATAGACCATTTATGGAGTACCGCAACCAGCCTCATCTATAGAAGAGCTTAGGTGTGTTTTCTAGTACTAACATCTTCCTACATTTTCAAGGTATGGTGTTCCATAGGCTATTGATCTATTTCTTGATATTATCTTTTATATTTATGAGCATCTAGAGACACCTCCGGAGATAAGAGTGAATCTCAAGACATTGGAAAGTAGCTAAGCACTGGTGGGATGTTTTTAACTAGGATGATACACTCTGATAGATGGTTTGGGGGGATTTATAATTCATGTTTTATGAGTAATTTTTTTTCAAGACTCAGTCAGTAGATTTGGATAGTGAGTTAATGTGTATGAGGTAGGGTGTGATGTCTGTTACGGAGTATTCTTAACACTTTATAGAGCTCTATAATTTTTTCCAATTTATCTTATTGATGAGATATCAATGTTGAGATGCTTCAAGAAAGGTATCATCCATGCAGTTTATTACATATCAACTTGTTTTGGTAGAATAATTTTACAGATATAGTGAATGAGGACTTTATTATTGAGCATAACTTGAGGGAATCTAGGGGCGCATAGTAGAGTAGTGTAGCTTATCGGCCTTGTTGTTCATCTTCCAGTGGTAGGAATCGTTATTTTAAATCCTCTCATAAGGAGAGTACTAGCCATGTTGTTAGTGATGGTAGTGTCATCTTCTATAATAAATGTGGGAGATTGGGACGTATGATGAATTAGTGTGATCGATAGGCTGTTGAGTGTTGAGCTTGTGGCATGTTGGTCCACGTAAAACTTTTTTGTAGGACTATCTATGTAGTAGCTATTGGAAGGGTTCATATCAAAATATTGGTTCAAGCGTGGGTTTTATAGCTCTGCATCAGGCTGGGGGATGGAGAAGTGTTATTCATTTAGGCTAGAGTGGTTCCCATGGCAAAGGCATCCATATTCAAGTTCTACCTAGACAACAGAGTGAACCTGCTAAGAACAATGAGGTAGTTTCACATGGTTTTAGTTTGGACTGGATATATTCTGTATATCCTATACCAAAAGAGAAGTGAACTTGTCCATATACAGTGATAGTTATGATAATTGTATCCTCTATTCTAGTATCTTCTCTTTTCGATATAGGTTCATCTCATAGATTCATATATGCTCCTATAGTGGAGATCCTTGGGCCCATTGTTTAGTTTTCTAGTGTTTTATGACCGTGGATACTTGGTTGATCCATAGAATGGAGGGTATATTCTAGTTCATGGAGTAACCCTTTGAGATATGAGTTTTTCACTTCCTATGGTATCTTTTCTTCTTTAATATGAATGGGTTTGATGTCAT
Organism: Viscum album; assembly: GCA_963277665.1. Classification (NCBI taxonomy): domain Eukaryota; kingdom Viridiplantae; phylum Streptophyta; class Magnoliopsida; order Santalales; family Viscaceae; genus Viscum; species Viscum album. Next base: position 1,161,792,179 of record OY728145.1, read on the forward strand.
ACTAGGGTTAGATTTTCCAATTCCTCACCGATACCAAGTTGGTTTCTATCACTGGAGGGTGACATTCACATCACAAGATGGTGAAGTATTTATTTACAAGGGTGAAAGAGATTTCCATGAAAGGTGAGATGGACCAAATCATGATGGCATGGTTGGGATGGTATCCTAGATTACTAGTTTGTATATGGATAATCAAGGAACACATCATGAGTATTTTCCGCTGGTGTTTGATCATTTCAGGTATCTTTTACTGGAAAAATTTTATAGCTTTCCTCCTAATATATACGTAGATTTTTCTATCAATCTAGTGTTTGGAAATGCATCTATATCTATTCCTCTTTATAGGATATCTAATATGTAGTTGTAGGATATCAAAAGGCAGCTAGATAACTTGGAAGAAAAGGGTTTATAAGAACTTTTACTTCCCCATGGGGTTTGATATTCCTTTTTGAGAAAAGGTTGGATTGTACAATCATTTTATGTGGGTATTGAAAAAAACTAAACCATTTGAGAGAAAATAAATGATATTATATACCATTGATAGATGATCTCTTTGACCAGCTCTGAGGAGATTAGGTTTTCTCAAAAAATGAATTGAGATCTGGATATCACCAAGTAAGTGTTTGAACTATAGAAATACCATGTAAAACTTTTCATTGAAGGTGTAATATATATAAATATCTAGTTATGTTGTTTAGTCTCATGAATGCACAAAATTTTATCATGAAATTGGTCAACATAGTTTTCTGTCCTTATCTGGATTTGTTTGTGGTTGTATTCATGGATGATTTCTTGGTGTATTTTGACAGTTGAAACTACCATTCCAAACATCTTATGATCATTTTGGATACACTGATAGAGAATCAGTTATATATTAATCTCAAAAAGTACAACTTATAGATGTAAGAGATTCACTTCTTGGGTTATATTATCTCAGATACGTGAGTGTCATTTGACCCATAAAAGGTGATAACTTTATTTCCTAAGGAGAATCCCAAGAATGTCTTTGATATTCATAGTTTCATTAGGATAGATATATATTATAGTAATTTTGTAAAATACTTCCCATGCCTAGAAGAACCTATTACAAAATTCTCTGTGAAGGGTGTGACGTTTTTATGGTCGGATTTTTGTGAGACATCCTTTCAAGAGATGAAAGGAAGACTAACTTGAATGTTGCTCATGATTATTCCAAATCTAGGAAGGATATACAATATGTATTGAAATTCATCAGTTTTCATGCTTGTAGAAGTTTTAATATAGAAGGATAAAGTATTGAATTATGGGTATCATCTTATGTGGCCACATGAGAGGAATTACCCGATGCGTGATATTAAGTTATCTGATGGTGTGCATGCCTTGCACTGTTGGAGGCACTATTTATTGGGAGATATTTATATGGTGTACATGGAATATAAAATCCTCAAGTATATATTTACATTGCATGATCTAAATTTTTCGTAGTGAAGTTGGGTTGAGTACCTATAGTGTTTTCACATTGAGCCTGCTAATGTGACTGGAAAGGGAAATGAAATTTCCAATGCACTGAGTAAGATAAATCATATAAAATAAGTTCAGAAGTCTATTAGTGAGTTACATATTATGGGATAGCTTTACGAGATGCACAAAGAGGTATAGGATGGTGAGGGACTGAACATTCATTCTTCTTTAGTTGTGAGCTCTACTATTATAGATAGAGTGATGATGAGACATCTTTTTGATGATGAGGGCCTAGTCATATGTGAGAGTATGGAAGGTGAGGACCCTCTTTCAAGTTAGAAAATGGGATAGGAGGAAATTATACATATACATGGTTGTTTTTGGATTGTAGGATACATATATGAGGGGATTATGAGAGAGTTTCATTCCCCTGTTTGGGAAGTATATCCCGGTGTTACCAAAATGGATCGAGACTTTTTTCAAAATAATTGGTGGTTAGGGATGAAACAAGAGGTAGCTGGTTTTTTCATGAGGTGTTCCACCTACCATCAACTGATGTTAGGACACCAGTGACCATCTAGAATTTTATTTAATTCACATATTCCCAGGAAGAAATGGGATAATGTTGCAATTAATTTCCTAACCAAGTTACTGAGGTCACCTCAAGGTAGTGATGCAATGTGAGTTTTTTTTGGATATTCTCATAAATTATTCTCATTTCTAATCGATCAGGGAGGCCTTATTAGTGTTTTATCTTAGTAGATTGTATATCCATGAGATAAAGTGACTTTACAGGGTTTCATATACCATAGTTTCTGATATGGACTCCTTTTTTACTTCTCAATGTTGGCCGAGTATGTAGAGGGTGTTGGGTACACAAGTGATTCTAAGAATAGAAAACTACCCTTAGACTTATGGCCTGTCAAAGTACATGATTCAGGTGAATTAGGATATGCTAAGAGAATGATTAATTTATTTTGGGGGATCATGGGAGAGGCATATACTACAAGTTGATTTATACTACAATAATAGTTATCAGGTTCCTATAAAGACAAAACCAAATGAGTATTTGTATGGTAGTCCATGTTGATGGACCCTATACTGGATAGAGGTATGTGAGGTAGTGTTTCTTGGATGTTGTCTAATTTAAGATAATTCAAAGTAGGATTAATTGATTCAAAATTAGATGGATAATGGGAAGTATCCATAGAAATCTTAAAATTATTGCCATAAACAACCTCTAGAGTTTAAGTTCAGGGATCTTGTATTTTTTTATATCACACTGAGGCTGGGGTATAGACAGATTAGGAGTAAGGGTAATATTTCATAGAAACATGATGGTACATTCAAGATTATGGAGAGAGTCAAGAGAGTATCCTATCAATTGTAGAATACTGAGAGGTATGGAGCCACTAACAATTTCTTCCATGTGTCTCAGATGTTCCATTATCACTAAGAATCATCACACACTCTACAGATGGATAAGGTGGAGTTATAGGTAGATGTGTCCATTGAGTAGAATCATGTTTATATCATTTATATGATCATAAAGTTTCTCTTATGATGGTAAATTCCTCTAGTATGGGTGATATGACAACCCATTCATTTACTAGATGAGACTTGGGAGTAGGAGGTCTATGTATATACTCAGTGGCTAGAGTTATCGTCAGGCTATTCTTGACCACAATTAGAAGGAAAATTCCCAAATGAATTTCTTTAAGGGGTTATATTATAAGATCTTTGGTTTTCAGATGAGGTATAACTCTTTTGGTTTTTGGTTTAACTCTTTTTTTTTATGTAAAGTGAGTGATTAATGAGATCACAAGAGTTTTGGGGGTCACTGGGGGTTTTTCAAAGCATGGATCCCTACTTTTTTTGGTAAATCAAGACATGTTTCATGGTTAGTAAAAACCATAAGGGATAGCTCACACAGTTACTGCTAATTATGCGAGGGGTGAAAAGAGGGGTGCATGAGGTCATATGATTTGAGGAAACTAGGAAAACTCAAGATAATTCCCATGTGAGGGCTCTGAATCTATTTAAAGTGGCTTAAATTTTGTTTTTCACTATTTTATAAACCACATCCATGAAACTGTGAGATTAACCCCTTTAGAAAGATAAGCATTCACATTTTTTAAAAGGTTTGTCTAACCATGCAACCAAAATGTGTAACCCTATGTACTTCAGGAAAAATTAAAATTTGCCACCGAATAAGTTTATAACATAAATTTCCTTTCATTCCTCTTCCAATGGATATACTTAAACATTGGTATCTCCCTTTGATTCTCAAACTATAGGGTTTTGTCATGTTTTGTTGTCTCTTCTCAGATTCATGCACCATTTGTTTTGTTGGATTCGTGCTGGTATATTATTTTATTGAATTGTTTTGTTATTAATTTGATTTTGTATTGATGGATTTATTTAATAGTAAGATAATGTGCCATATTTTAAGGATTTTCATTCATTATCCATTTTTCTCTTTATATAAAATGAATTAGAGCTTGATACTAGATGAGTGATCTACTATAGACCTGTGGTAAGTGGTGTATACCTTTTCCCACAAGTATGGTGTTTTAAAAAGATAGTTCTGGTTGTGCCTCATGTTATAATTTCTATAATTTACCATAAAATTTCTTTGATAATTTAATTGAATTAATTGGAAGCTATTTTGGTTTCCCACTAGTTCTGTTGATATTGTTAGGGTTTTTCAGCCCCAACACAGACCACCCATGGGGTCTACCTTTGTATCTATCTTACTTTATACCACCCCATTGAGTGTGTGAGTTCTCAACTTATTAAAGGGATAATTTTTAAATGATGATAATTTAATTGAGATGATATGATAGAGTTTATGCCTCATTGGAATGTAATGGACTGTTGTTTACTTTTAATTAAATATACTTCTATGAAAATTGTTTTATGGGTTAATGAACTCATGGGATGTGAATAATTATGAAATGGTGAATGAATGAGATGATGAATTGATTATGCTAGTGGATGCATTGGTTTTTATACCTTGGATCTTGATTCTATAGCATTCCATAGACATTTCGACTATATGGGTCTTGTTTACAATAGTGGATATACTGGACATGTTTACTCCTTAGAACCTGATTCTGTATAATTCTTTAAACCTTTCTACCCATTGGATTCAATATTCATGGAATCATATTGGACATGGTATATGGATATTATCCTTTATATCCAACCAATTTGTTATTGATTTTCCATCAATATGGTCCTTTGAATCAACATGGATACCTTGATTACTATACCTTGGATCTCTCACTTCATGGTTTAACAATTTTGATTATACTGTGAGGCTATTGTGGATGATACTTGATTATATGGCAAGGTCATGGTGGATGTTATAGACTGGATTATACGATGTGGCCATGATGGACGTTATACTCTTGATTACACACAAAGTATATTGTGGATACTTTTTAATGTTCTATATATATCCCTGGTATGGTTATCATATTAAAGTTATTCTATTCAACAATTATTTCAATTGTTTATATTCAATACAACTTCCCTTATTTATGGTAACTTGACTTTTGTTTGTAGGTAGCCTTGGAATTATGGATAATACCAATTGGATTGCATCAATTTACATTATGTACTATTATACCTATGATACATGTTTGACACTAGTTTAACTTATTATACACCCTATTTGGGCCGTCATTGGGTACTTGACCTGACTTCATGGATGCATGTAGTAATTGATGAGAGAACCCATTATATGATGCTTGATATTCGAATTCTTAAGAAAAAGATAGAAAATGACCAATCTAGGATCAATAATCTATTATTAGATAGTTCCTTTGGAATTTTTATACTTTGGATTCATGTATACCTATTTTTCAGCTTTTTAGAGACATGACACATAATTTTGTGTATGAGAGTACCTTTGAAAGTTTTTTTTAATAGTATCTTGGGTTTATCTTCTCTTTTATTTATTTAATACTTCAGCTATTGACTATTATAATTATACCATTTTGCTACACTCTAATATAAAGTCATAGTCTCTTTATAGACACACCTTGGTCTCTCACTGCTAATCATTAGCCTCTTGCATATGGGGAGTCATGCATGAGGGAATGTTACCTATAAAATCAAGGCATAATTTATTGAAATACAGGTCATGAAATTATACTAATATGACTAAGGAAGAAGATAAAGCATGATGTGATTCTACAATAATAATAATAAGTTGTTGAAGGAATACACATCGGTTCAAGGTAAGAACCATCCATAGGACTTCCAAGGCATACAAAGTAGTGGTAAACTACATTTCGAGTAGGGTTCTAGAACATAACTATAATGTAACTCTATGTTGATAGGACTTGGAAGTTCCTTTGTGTAACGACTTTGGTTTATAGTTATGAATACATGATTGGGGTAACTTTTGAATCATGGTAATGAGTGTGATTCTAAGGAAAAACCTTGTAAATCCTTTTGTGATATTCCCTATTTACTTTTATTGAATTCAAGGTGAGGTGGAGTGATTAAATTTTATGAGATCAATACTTTAATAGGTTATAAAGCTCATCATAGAACAACTATTTTAAAAAATTTATCACCAATTCAATCCCCCTCTCAGTGGTAAGAACCAAAACTAGGATTGAAAAGTGTCATTAGAGCTAATCCTTGATCTATTTAATAGATAAGAACATTTTAATAATTGGGAATTTAAATTCAATAAAAAAGATGTTTTTTGTTTTATTCAATGAAAAACTATCATATTTTGAGTAATAATGTGTTTCCTTACCTATTATAACTTAACATTGAAGTGAGAGATATATAAGTAGTGGGAGTTTCCAATGTTATTATGGGTGATCCTATATCATTTTTTGAAATGAAAAATATAATATTAATGGAAAATAATGAAGTTAATTTTTTATTTCTCTCTTAGAAATGGTATATACAAAATTCACAGGACATAAAAATGCCAAATAAATTTGAAAAAAAAATTACATAATAAATAAGGTAAATATAAAAGTTAGGGAAGAAAATTTAAAATTTTATAGTAGTTTTGGGGATGTTAAAATGCAAGCTGGTCAAAAAATTATGAAAAATCTAAATGATTAAATATGATTTTCATCCATATTTAGTGATTTATTGAGAATATGGATGATTCTACTATTTTAGAAAATTTGATTATTTTGTTGAATTAGATTTATCCTAAAATTTACTTATTAAATGAGAGATAAGTCCTTTATTTAAATGATAAATATAAAATTCTCATTTCATGTGAAATTATAAAAAATTTAGCTTTCAAGTAGGAAGAAATATATGAGATGACCTTTATTGCCATGAGAAAATTTAATGTTACATGTGATAAAGAAGAAAAATTGAATGATTATGAGAATGAAGTTGATGTCGAAGACATAAATAGAATAATTTCACTTATATCAAAGGTATTCTAAAATGAAATTATGAAAGGAAAGGTAAATCAACCAACAAGGTGTTTTAACTATAATGGAATTCGGAAATTGGCAAATAATCATCTAAATAAGAAGATCGTTGAATCTGAAATAAATAGAGAATATGTCTAACCTCCCTCTCATTTAAATCCATTTTTAGTATTTTTTAATAATAATAATTACATATATATAGTAAAATTTCATCCAAATTCATAAACACAATAGAAAAAATAATTATACACCAAAAACCACACATCAATGATTCATGTTTCCAAAAAACAACCTGTAATTTGAAATTTCAAACTAAACCAAAGTAGATTAAAAATACTTAAATTAGAATGGATGAAATGATATCACTCAAATAATATAAATATGTTCAAGTCCAATCATTATGCCTCAATCCTAGAAAAAATGGGAAGATAACATTGCACCTCTTAACACCAGACGCATCTACCACTTATCATCTATGGCGCATCCATTATCATCAGAACCACAAAACTTCTGGGTGAAACACCCCCAAAATAAAAATTAAAAGATTATTATTACATTGTACTATGAATTGAGTGAACTAAAAAATGATAAAAAATAAATTCAATAATTCTTATTTTGGAAAATAATGACCCATTAACCTTAATCACTGCCGAGAAATGTTTTTAACCACCATAAAAGTAAGAGAAACAAACCCCCATCTTAAAAACAATATACCTCCCTAGAACAAAAATAAGTATCCACCCATGACTTCTATCACAACCTGAAGAAAAAAAACTAGGATATACAAATAATTTTTCAAAATTACTTCAATGATGAAACTAAAACCAATTTAGATCAAACCATTGGCTGAAGAATCTTACATGGGCACCATGTCCTCCACCGTATACCCATATTAGATTTAGAAACCATTTAAAACCAACCAAAATTGGGACAAACACATTTTAAAAGGGAAAAAGAGTAGGTGTTGAAGATAACATGATATAACCATTCCATAGAGCTAGGAATACACTTTAAAGGTGAAGAATATTTAAAAAAGTCCTAATCGGTTTGAAATTGAGAAGTGAACCCATCACCTCCCAACTAGCCCTCTTATCTATCACATGCAACTAAGAACGGTGTCACACATGATGAAGTGGACTGAAATAGATGATGAAAAATTACACAATTATGAACACCATAGTGAATTAGAACATATAGAGCCAAAACCACCGTGAAATGAGTCTATTGAAGTAAAATAACCAACACAACCCCCAATACATATTATACCTCCATGAAACTACATCTAATAGGACAAAATATGGAATTAGGTCTCATTAGGTTTAGTGGAGATGGTAGAAATTATTTTCAAATTAATAAAAACTCAAGAAAATGATAATTTAGAATAGGGAAAATTAACTAAAAGATAAATACATGTATAAAGAAACCAAACATGTATAAATATAATAACAAAAAGTATAAAAAAGATAATAAGAGACATGATGATTCCATGTTACACAAGGTTTCACTATCACCACCAATAAGAGAACTACAAAAACTTTAAGGGGATGTTGAAACTGAGATAAAAGTAGGGATAGTGGATAATCAAGTTCTCTGATGTATGGAATATATTTTCATATAAAAAATATGAGAAACCTAAAAAAATAAATGGGGTAAATTCATAATGAAATATTCAAGAAGTAAGATAAGGATTTTGATGAGAAAGAAGGAATAGAATGATTCTTCATTAAGAATCCAGTCACCATATGATATTAATTTTATAGATCATTTTGAGAGAGGTTTTGATACCTCAAGATGGGATTAAGGATAAGAAATAATATAACTATAATACATGCCAACAGATAAGTTAAAATCATGTCAGGAGAAGAAAAGCAACTCAAGAAAGAATAGACAAAATAATGGAAGAAAATAATAATATTACTATAAAAAAAGGGAGTATATTAGAAATGTTGTGACGTCCATTGATAATGTTAACAAATATAAATTAATAGTTTATAAGTAAGAGAAGATGATGAGATATCTTGAAGAGAAACTAACTGGGAATGAATTAGTGTCGGTTAAGAAAAACTCATCCTGTCTTAGTTCCCAAAATGAGCATAAGGAAATCAAATAATACTTAAAAAAGTTATTTGAGGTTAATGGCGAATTATATCAAGAAGGAATAAAGAAGTATAAAAAATTTCAAGTAACTTATATTTATATTAAATCTAAAAATATATGTGTTATTTCTAATAGATTAGGTCTTAAGAATTTATTTTCACCTATTTATACCAAGATAACTAGTTAAGAGAACTCTTCTATACTAAAAATTGGGAAATTGTTTCAAGAAGGATACTAAACCCAAGAACAAATTAAGGTCATATTGAAAATCTATAAAAACAACAATTTTCAGGAAAACAATTTATCTCCATAGAATATAAAAATCATAGTTTTTTACTTCTACTATGGAGGGTATGAACATAAATCTTGCACTTTATTTATAACATTTCATTTACAAGGAAGAGGTACAATAATAGGGTAAGAAATGGTGATTATAAAGGATAAATTCCCAGAAAAATAAACCTATGACCAATAGTACAATAAATATTTCAATATAAAATAAATTATTATTAACATAGGATATATGTGGATTATTTGAAAAAACAAATCATAGAGATGAAAAATCAATGACTAACATATCGGTAGAAGTTCCCTATAGTGTGAAAGGGAATACAATTTAGGTGAAAACAAAAGAAAATTCCTTCTATGTTGAGGATGTTAGGAAATCATGTGAAAGACACATTGAAGTTGATATGGATAAGAATAAATTCATAATAGTTTGGAAATATCAGTTGGGGATAACTAAAATAATGTAAAATAGAAAAATAAGTTTTCTTGATAAAGGAAAGCAAGTGATTTCATGTGAACAGGTTCAAGATCATGAGAGGTTGTCTACATGTAATGACCAAAAAATTAGTTGAATCTATGTGAAAGATACATAAATGTAGGAAATGGTATGAAGGTATATTTGAAAATCCTTATAGATTAATAATAAATAATGAGAAAGATGACAAAAAATTTAGAAAATAAATTTTCTTTGATAACTGAGGGGGATGAAAAGAGGACAGAATCTATTGAGATGATTTATAGGAAAAAATATATGAATAAATCTTCTCACACTAAGAAAGAAATAAATAAGAAATATTTTTTTATATCTTACTCTTATCCATTCTATTTTAATAGAGTTATTAATAATTTCAACCCTATTCACTTATTTCTCTCTATTTTTGTTAACATGTAGGAAATTAAAAGAAGTTGATAATGTTATCCCTATTGGGCTACAAAAGGGGGTTTACCTTCACATATAATAGAAGATAATTGCATCCCTTGAGGGGGAGTACAGTTCAATATGAGCTATCAAATCATCAAAATTTTTATGAATCTATAATCAATGGATATTCCCATAAAATTTTAAAGTGAAGTATGCAAATCACACTTGATACCCTTGTTTTTTATTTTATCTAACTTTTTTATAAAGGGATAGTTTAGTTGATGAAATGCTACAAAATTCTGTAAGTTATTCATCATTTAATTGAAACTTTATAATTAATTATTTGAATAATATTTTATGTCGAAATTTCTTGTTAAAAAAGGACGAGTAGCCCCTAAAGTGATTTGTGTTGAGTTGGTATCACATATATTTTATATTATGGAAAACCTAGATCGCCTTGGTTATTCAGTATTGTTTTCTACATCTTTTTTTCTTACATACACTTTAATGACAAAATTTTCATTGATAAGAATACATGTGAATACATCTTTGATTGAACAAGTAAATCAAGATAAAATTCTAAATAAATTGAGGATAAAAATAAGTTTTCTTAGAACTATTGGAGAAGCTTTAAGATTAGATTACTAAAAATATATATTCAAATTATTTTGAAATTATTTTAAATAAGGGGAGAAACATTAACATTAGAGTAAGTTTTAATTTGAAATAAACAATCTAACATGGAAGATTAAAGTACCCAAATGGATTGTTGACGACGAAGAATTATTTGTTATCAATATAATAAATTAAAAGGTTAGTGTATGATAGATATTTTGAGATGATACTACTTAGGACGTCTATATAGAGAAGTTAAATTATAAATTATATATGTGATGATTTGTTTTGTTTTTATTAATTTTTAATATGAGTAATGATAAATATAGTATGTTCTATATCATTTTTTAAAGAGTTTGGAAACTGCATATGTGTGATGATTGATGGTTTTCTATTATGGGAAGAAAAATATATAAATGTTGATATAGAAATATGGATAATCCATCTAATGTTAAAATGGATATTTCTATCATTTTCAAATTCTTGTAGATAATGTTTTGAAGTTAATTTTATGGTTATGAGAATCCCCTAAGATAATTTTAAAGAGATGAATTAATTATGGAATTTTGATACTAATATAGAAGTCTGACTAAGTCCTGAGGTATGTGTATGAGTCATTTCTAGATATCATATTGGTAATTTTAAAAGTGGATGAGGAGATCATAACAATTTTTTATGTAGTTCCTTATTTACTTATGTTTCATATTAGGTAATTTTTAGTTATTATTTTTGAGAGGATCTAGAATTTTACAGGTTACAAAGGTTAATTTTAAAATAAATAATTGAAAAGGTGTACTACTAATTTGACCCTATTGATGGTACAAACTAATTTGGGCTCCATGAGTATTATAAGATCTAATACAGGTTACATAAGAAAGATAAAGTAATTTTATAAGTATGAGTAGGTTAAATTTTGTGAATATTATAGGTGTTTGAACATTTAATGGAAATCACTATCACAGTTTAACAGAAAATATATTTCCCTACCTCCTATCACCTAGACTAAATGTGATAAATGTAAGAATAGTGGGATTGAAACCCATTATTGAGTATGATCCTATGAAAATTTATAACAAGAGTAATATAGATATTGATAGTACATCCTAAAATTAAATTTCTATTTCTATCTTAATATATATATATATATATATATTCATGGGACTTAAAACTACCATGGAGATTTTTAAAAAAATGAAGAATTGTTATAGAGGAAATATTAATGTCATGGAAATGAAGTTATAGGTTTGGATAAGTGGGTTTTAGGATATTAAAATGATGATAATGAAAATATTTATTACCACATTACAATATTAAATGAGATTTTCAAAAATATTCAATGATTTGTTGAGAATAAGATTGAATTTACTATTTTTTAAAAGTTGATGAGAAATTTTCTGGATAAGATTAATCTGAAAATTTAATTCTTGGTTAATAGAGATGACTTTAATTTAAAAAACTACATAACATTCAAATTTATTATGAAATGATAAAAAATTATAGCATTTATGAAGAAATCATAAAATGAGATGGCCTTTGAGGCTTTAAAAAACCCTAAAGTCAAGGATAATGAAAAATCCCAATCAAGTGATTTTGATAATGAAGAATATGTTAAGAAATTAAATAGGATTGTTTCCATTAAATCAAAGGTTTTAATAAAAGAAAGGTGGAAATTAATGATAAAGAAACCACCAAATTATCATAATTTCAATGGAGTTTTTAATTTTAAAAACAACTGTCGAAAGAAGAAGCATGTTGAATATGAAATAGATGGGTAGGATGAGAAAAATCAAAAAATATGGGTAAAAACAAAAATAAATATCCATGTAGTAAGATAATTGTTTTTAAGATCAAGAAGGAATGAAATTATTCATATTTAAAAAATCAATCAAAATATAAAGTTAATTTTAAGAATCATGTTGAGAGAGATTTTGGTACCTCGTGTATTGATGATGGAAAAGAAATCCTAGAACTTTAATACATGCTGAAGGATAAGATAGAATATTATCTTGACCATGACACATTTCTCAAAAATTTAAAGATAAAAACAATGATATAAAATAATAAGATATCCACTAAGAAGGTGCAACATCCCAGATCCAGCTGACGCCCAAAGGTTCCTCGTACCCGGTTGGTCACATGGCCTCAATCACATTTCCCAAAATTCCAAAGGATACTGACTAGAAGCAAGGGCATTGGGTGTGATAGTGGGGAAACTATGCCCTCATTCGCAGAGTAACATAGTGGAAACAAATTATAAATAGTAATAAAAGCATTAATTTCACACAATAGATGTAAACAATGGAAGACTAATAGTAAATAATAATTGGGGAACATATATAAATGATGCATGTCACGTATGTCTAGGAAAGTATCCAAACAAGTCACAATGGTGGAAATACCATACTAAACCAAAGTACAAATGAAGATAGGAAAAATCAAGCAATATCTCAAGCCTAAGCTTAGTCTAATTATCTCTATCTCCAACCATTCGATCATGTACATGATGGAGAAGTTCACTTTCCCTAATCTAAAACTACAATCATATAATCCTTTTGGGTCTAAAAACATGACCCAAACAGGGTGTGAGACAAATCCCAATAGGAAACCACCACAAGGTCTGTGCCTAACTGTCGGTGAGTGTATATAGTAGGTAATAATAGAAATGCAGCAAGAACTAGGAGTACACAAAAGTAAACAATCCTACTGTTTCTATTTACATTCATTAGAATTTAATGTTTATTATATAATTAGGTAAGTATCACAAACATGTATCTTAGAATACTACATAACAAGACTAAACTTAAGCTTGTGCTTTGTCTTTGTAGACACATTACAAAAATTCAATATTTATATTAACCCTCTGGGTAGATCACACAGTATAACCCCTCTGGGCAAGTAATGCTATAAAAGGAAAAGACACTCTGAGGAAGCACTCACTGTCAATTCCCCCTATGGTCTTTCAAAAATAACTATATAATTAATGGGGAAGCACTCAACATCAATTCCCCATGTGGTCTAATAATGTAAACTAAAGACCCTCTTAGAGAGAACTCACCTTCAACCCCCCATGTGGTCTCATAGCGTGAAAATAAAACAGACACTTTGAGTAAGCACTTAATGTCAATTCCCCTTGTGGCCTAACTACACTAGGTTCTCACAGCCCTGTATAATCCAATCGTGTATAAACAATATCAAGAAGTCCAAAGTAATCTCAACTACAACATGGTTGAACAATCCCAATGCATATACTAATCATTTAACAAGTAGAAAAAGACAATTAGTTCCATCCTATCAAGCAAGGAAAGGAAACAAGGTCAGCCTTATAGGCAACCTGGACCAAATGGCCCTAAAAATTCAAAAAAGGAAAATCACCCATGGGGTGTTCCTTAAACATGAAATTTCATATAATACCACAACAATAATCCCTTAATACAACAATCAATCTAAGGCAGATAAAACAAGGTTCAATTTCCTTAACCCAAAATACCTGAAACATGGGTAATTGGCACTTTGACATATAAAACTCAAAGACATACAACGAAAGGAAAAAACTACATACCTCGATGTTTTATGGTAAATATACTCTGGTATCGATCCTTGAATCAGCCTAGAACAATGTAGATCTACACAAACATAAAAAACATTCAACCTCGAATAACTCTCAAATGATGAAGAATCAAGAAAAAGGGCTCAAGAAGAACCAATAACTCATTGAGTGGATTCCAATGCAACCAAAGAGGTTAGATTCGTAGAATGAATGATGGATCAGTGGCTCAGAGAAAAATTAGTGATTCTATATTCCCCTTCGCGAGGTAGAGACCAAAGAAGATGAATAAGAGGGTTAGAAGTGACCCTGTTCCAATATGTCAAATAAAAATGAAAAGTACACAGTGTGTACTATTAAAGAACATGCCCTGTATTTGCCTCAACTGGCCCCCGACATTAGCAGTTTTCCATATCACCTCACACGTCTATGTCTTGGTCGTTACATGCCCAATATGTTGTTGCATATGTTAACTGGGTAGACGACATGTACTCCGAAGTACACGGTGTGTACTTAGAAAATTTCCAATTCTTCCCTTTTTCATCAAAAACAACCCAAAAACATATCCATACCTAAAAAATAAGATATGTGTTCTTAAAAACATCCCCCCTTTAAAAGAAATTTGTCTCTGAATTTCCCTAACAAGGTAGCGAAGAAGAATCCTTTAAGAGATCCAGCCACTACGATCACACATCGGTCTCCCTCTCCAAAGTCTCCTCCTACACTCGACCATTCTGCCACAACACCCATACCAGCGGAATAGACCATCCCTAGAGAAATTTCGCGATTTGATCAACAATCAGGATAGGATTCTCCTCAAATGATGCATCCAAATCCAACTCAACCTCCTCATGTTGAAAAATATGAGATGGGTCTGAGAAGTAATGATGTAGCTAAGAAACATGGAAGATATCATGTGTAGCCCAATACCTCTAAATTAACTGAAACTGATAGGCACCTGGCCCAACCATCTCCAAAACATCAAATATCCCAACGTATCTTAGTGAAAGCTTTCCCTGTCTCATAATCCTTATATGTCCCAACCTTGGTGTGACATGCAAGAAGACATGATCTCTAACCTTGAACTCCAAAGGTCGTCTCTGTCAATCAGAATAAAATTTATGTCGAGACTGTGCAGTATCCATCTTCTTCTAAATCAATTATACATACTCGGTGGTCTCCTAGACAAGACATGGTCCCACCATAGATGCCTCTCATGCCTCCTACCAATATAGGGGTGGTCGACATGGCCTACCATACAAATCCTAATAATGTTCCATCTAGATTGTTTCCTAAAAACTATTATTGTAGGAAAACTCCACCAATGGTCTGTGTCTCTCCCAAGAGCCCATGAGATTTAAGATTCATGCTTGAAGCATTTCCTCCAACACCTGAATTGTGCACTCGAACTGGCCATCTGTCTGAGGATGGTAAATTGTACACAGAATTACTTGTGTACCCAAAGCCCTCTGTAGTCCCTACTAGACATGATAATTAAAATGGGAATCCATATCTGAAATTATAGAGTGCGAAAAAACATGAAAACGTATAATCTCTTGGATGTACAACCTTCATAGCTCATCAAAACTGAAGTTATCCTTGATTGATAAGAAGTGTGAAATTTTCTGAGTCTGTCAATAACAAACTAAACTAAATCATTCCCTCAAGGTGACCTCAAAAAACCCATCACAAAATCCATCGTGACATCATTCCACTTCCACTCAATAATGGGTAACTAAAGTAAAAGCCCTACCGGTATTTGATTCTCCACCATCACCTGCTAAAAGGTGGAAAATCTCATAACAAATCCATCTATATCCTTCTTCATACATGGCCACCAATACTAACAGTGCAAATATCGATACATCTTGGTAACACCCTAATAAACTTCCCAAGACAAAGTATGAATGTCTCGCATCAGTTCTTCATGAACATTTGAAGGGATCCACACACAGTCCTAAAATCACAAGACCTCATCCTCACCAATGGTCCACCCAAGAGTAGGGTCATCTCCTTACACACTCTCTCGTTGGACCATGCCATCATATTCTGATAGCTCCCTCATTCACAACCGATCGAGTAGATTAGAGGTAAGAGATACATAAGAAAGAAATGTATGACCTTGTCTATAATTCACCTCAAAATATATCTCAAAGAACATATCCATAAGCTTCCACTCACTGCTGGACTCCTGAACTGCATGTATCTGTGTCCTTCTACTCAATGAATCGGTCGTTGTGTTTTCTTTACCTAGTGTATAGGCAAATTAAAAGTCAAAATACAGCAGGTACTCAACCCACCTCTTCTGTCTCAAGTTCAATCCACATTGCGTAAAGATATAACTGAGACTTTAGTGGTCAGTGTACAACACAAAATGCTCTATGAGAAGATAATATCTCCAACAACATAAATCATGCACAACGGCAGCCAAATCAAGATCGCGTGTTGAGTAATTCCTATCATGTGGCCTCAACTACTAAGACACACATGTGACAACTCCTTCCACTACTAGAAAAACAGGTATTTGCAACGGGGCATTTGAGACGGGATCCCGTCGCAAATGGCCTTTTGCGACGGGGGCCCGTCGCAAATAGCCCGTTGCTGAAAACACCGTCGCAACAACACTTATTTGCGACGGGCCCGTCGCTAAAGCCTTTTTTTGCGACGGTCATTCTCCCCGTCGCAAATAGTATTCCGTTTTTTTGTAAAAAACTTTTAAAATCGTTTTTGCGACGGTACCGTCGCAAAAACGATTTTTGAAAAAAAATAAAAAACTATTAATAATACTAGTATTTGCGACGGGCATAGTATCCCGTCGCAAATACGATTTATAGTATTTTCGACGGGACCCGTCGCAAATACTATTTTTTTTTTAAAAAAATAAAAACTATTAATAAGACTAGTATTTGCGACAGGCATAGTATCCCGTCGCAAATACTATAAAAAAAATAAAAAAAATAAATTATTAATAAATTATTTTAATTAATATAATAATAGAATTATAATTCACAAATAAAAATAATTAATTATTTTAATTAATATAATAATAATAGAATTATAATTCAAAAATAAAAAATAATAGAATATTAATAAATGATTTAATTAATATAATAATATTAGAATTATAATTCATAAATAAAAAAAATATTAATAAGTTATTTTAATTAATATAAAAATAATAAATTATTTTACATTCAAATATTAAAATAATTCAAGTATTACAAAAAATATAATTAAATTATAATATTATAAAATTTTAATATATATATATATATATATTTTAATATTATAAAATATAAATAATATTATTATTCATATTAATATTATTATTTAAAAATATAATATTATTAATATTTTATAATGAGACAAAAACTAAGAATAGAAAAAAAAATATTTTGATTTCCCAAATTTTATAACATAAATAAAAACTCTAATCTGGAGGAGGGGGGGAGGGGGAGATGGGGGATCTGCAGATGGTGGTGGAGGAAACTCCATCCTTAAATCATGAGTGAGTCGGCGCATGTACTCCATCTGCTCCTGATGCTGCTGCTGCCACCGACTCGTCTGCTCCTCGTACAACTGCTGCTGGCGTCGACGCTCCTCCTCATGCTGCTGACGCATCTGCTCCTGCTCCTGTCGAAGACTCTCTATCTGTGCAGTCTGAGATCGCAACTGATCCTCATATTGTGCAGTAGAAGAAGAAGCACGAGCTCCTCTCGAGCTGGACGCCGACATCGCAGCACTGCCATAATAATCTCCGGGAGTCAGTCGAGAGCCGATACCAACTACCCGGCCCTTATCGAAGGCATACTAGGTGGCCTGCATCCATGCCGCCTCATCAAACTGACGGGCAGTGGTCTGATCTGATGACTCGGCCTGACTCTCAGGTCGGGCCTGTGACGCTGCGGCCTCATATGACTCCTATAGTTGCAATTTAAAATTAAAATTGTGAATATATTATATGCAGTTAATTTTTAAACTTGAAAACAAATAATACTGACCACGATGTGATGCTGACGATCACCTCTGAGCTCCCCAGTAGCAGGATCACTATACATCCTCCGATATACGTCGTACTCTGTAATATCGGGGTGCTCGACAGCCTATAAGAATAAAAAGTAAACTGTTAATATTTATAGTTATATAAAATATTTATAAATAATGTACGTACCAGATGTTGTCTATGAGTACTGAAAGAACGACTCCCAGCTCGATGAGTCACCTCCTGTCTCCCCCGATTCTGCCTCCCCACCGATGATCTCCTCTGAAAGGCACCACTCAACCAGTGCGCACATAATCCATCCCATACATGGGATGAAATATACTCTGGTCGGTGTGCTCTACATGACTCCTCAAAATCTGACACTCCTGCTTTCTTCATCGCAGCTTTTCTTAAATTGTGCAAAAACTGACGAAGGCGATCACGCATGGCCACCTCTCATGCCTCGTGGATGGCGTCACGCATTGTATCCTCGATCAGATACCATAAACCCTACAAATAAATCAAAATATCAAGTTAGAAATGAAATAATTTTCAAAATAAAAATTATTTATTTACGTACGTACCAACCAATGGCCGAACATGGCCTGCGGCACATCAATGGGAATCTGCTCCCATGTAGTCCACGGCTGAGAGAAATAGTTGCGCAAAATAGCGCTGCCCTGTCCGACTTCTATATGCGGAAAACTGAAAAAATAATAAACATTTATTATGTGAATAGATTAATGAAATCTTAGTCAAATCCACATGTTATCACACAGGTTATCACACCTCCGGGTGCGCCGATCAAACCCAAGACGTGGACGTCGCTCGGGGACGGGGTCAGGAATCATCAATCGTGCAAGACCGCGCCCCCTCCGCGTACTCCCTGGAGCGCCTACAGGCTGAGGGTCATCTGCCAGCAACTCATCCGCATCGAAAGGCAGGTCAGCATCCGTCAACTCACGAAATGTGGCCTCGTCCATCTGAAACAGAAAATGTTAATGTTAGCAAATAATTGATAATTACTATTATATATATATATACATATTATGATTGTATATAAATACCATGGAATGATATCAGTGTTCATCTTCATCATCATTTTCATATATGTCAATGTCATCTTCATATTCCTCCTCAACATCATCGATATCCATTCGAGTTACAGTTGCTTCATCTCTTACCATTTCAAATTCATATGTGACGTCATTAACATCATCGTCATCACCAACTCTTAAATGTGGGGTGTCGTCATCGATACTCATGTCTCTTTGTAAAAAAGATTGATTTTGAGTACTCTCTTGAAAAACTTCAATTCTTTGCACATCAGTGAAAGCACATTCACTTTGACTAAACTGATTGTCTCGAATTTTGATTTTTATTATACTCCACCAATCAGTCAAATCTCTTGATGTTGCACAGTACTTTGCATAATAAACTTGATATGCCTGTTGAGCCAATAAGAATGGTTCATTTACTGGGAGAACACTTTTACATTTAATATCGATGATTCCATGAGTCGGATGAACACGCACGCCTCTCTCTGTATCCAACCACCGACATTTGAACATGGTTATGTAATGTTGTCCAAGATAACAGAGTTCAATGATTTCATCAAGTATGCCATAAAAGTCAACTTCATTTTCTCGATGATGAGATCCTCTCATGCTAACTCCACTGTTCATTGTTTTTTTTGATTCCCCATATGCATGTGTGTGGAATCGAAATCCATTCACCACATATGCACTATAAGTTTTAACAAGTTTGGAAGGTGGGTTACTCAATACACACAGCCGTTTGTCAATTTTATCAGCATGTCGAGACACCTGAAAATTTGTGAAATAATTATCAATATAGTAAACTATACATTGAATGAGTTTCTAAAAGATAAAGAATTTATGTTACCAGTTTTTGAAACCATTGAGAGAAATTTTTCAGTCGACGTTCTTCGAGAGCAGCTGCTGTAATTTGTGGAATTTGTTTCTTGATATGATTATCATACAACCTATAAAACCAAAGTTATTTATTGTAACATAAATGATAGAATAAGTGATATAAACACTTACAGTACAACTGATGTCATCTCTTCACAGTTGAGCAGAACATACGTATGAGCTCTCTGATGTTCATCATCTGAAATCCAGCGTTCATAAACTCCACCAAAACCAAGCTCTAACTGGTTGAAAATAGATAATTGATTGTCGATTTCATCAATATTCCTCTCGTTCCGTCCCATTCAGTTGTGTTTTGAAGGATACTCAGATTCAAAATAATGGGAGCATAAAAAAGATATTTCCTCTTGCAAATAAGCTTCTGTAATAGATTCTTCAATAGATGCTTTGTTACGTACTTTTCTTTTCAATTTTTGCATGCATCTTTCAAATGGGTACATCCATCGAAACTGTACCGGACCTCCACATTTGGCTTCATATGGCAAATGTAACATCAAATGTTCCATTGAGTCGAAGAAAGACAGAGGAAATATTTTTTCCAGTTTACATATAATTACAACAACATCTTTTTCAAGTTTGCCTAGAGCATCATAATCTGCCATAGCCGCACAAATTTCCCGAAAAAAATGAGACATGTCTGTTATGGAATCCCAAATCACAGAATTCAATAGACCTCTTAATCCAATGGGTAGAATTCTCTCCATTATAACATGACAATCATGACTTTTTAATCCAGTAATATGACCATTCTTTACACATCTACCCAAATTAGAAGCACAGCCATCTGGAATTCTCAAATCTGCAATCCACTGACAAAATAATAAACGGTTTTCTTTAGACAGTGTATAAGTTGCTTTTGGTTTCAGTAACCTTTCTGTTCTGACATTCTCAAATAGTTCCAAATCTGGACGCCTGCAAATTTGGGCAAGATCTAAACATGCATTTACATTGTCTTTACTCTTTCCTGGCGTATCCAAAACTGTATGAAACAAATTATCAAAACAGTTCTTCTCAATATGCATGACATCTAACATGTGTCGGACCAACAGATCAGACCAATATGGCAAATCCCAAAATATGCTACGTTTAATCCAATTGTGTTCTTTCCCAAAACCAGAAATTTTCTGTTGATTTATTGTGGGACCAAAAGTGATGGGAGGTAATGAAAATACAACTGATTTTAACTCCGAACCTGATAGAATTTTTGGAGGTCCATCCCTTTCAACTGTTCCTTTTCTGAAATGAGATCTGTTTCTGCGAAAAGGATGATCAGCTGGAAGAAATTTGCGATGACAGTCAAAATAACAAGGTTTCTTTCCATGAATGAGCATAAATGCTTTGTTCTCTCCCATACAGTAAGGACATGATTTTTGACCATGTGTACTCCAGCCAGATAACATCCCATAAGCCGGGATGTCACTTATTGTCCACATCAATGCTGCTCTCAGTATGAAATTCTGTTTCGTTGCAACATCATATGTACTGACACCAGTACTCCACAATAAATTTAATTCATCAATCAATGGCTTCAAATAAACATCAATATTTTTCTTCGGATGTCCTGGAATTAGTAAAGTCAAAAAGATATATGGCTCCTTCATCAACATCCATGGAGGTAAATTGTACGGAGTTAAAAAAACAGGCCAACATGAATATTGACTACCATAAGATCCAAACGGACAGAAACCATCAGTGGAAAGGCCCAGTCGAACATTTCTAGCTTCTAAAGCAAAGGATGGATGCACTCTATCAAAATGTTTCCATGAATCACCATCGGCTGGATGATTCAAGCTTTTATCGGTTGAAATATTCTCTTTATGCCATGACATCATTGTCGTTGTATTCTTAGACATGAATAAACATTGAAGTCTGGATGTAAGCGGAAAATATCTCAACTGTTTTACAGGAATCAAACCAGACTTCCCGTGTTGTCCTTCATTATATCTCAGTTGCCCACATATAGGACAACTATCCAACGACTCATTTTCCCCCAAATATAAAATGCAGTCATTTGAACATGCATGAATCTTCTGACAAGTAAGTCCCAAATTTCGAACTAGCCTCTTACTCTCATAGTAATTTGCAGGTAAAACATTTCCTTCGGGTAACAGTGTTTTCAGCAAAGAAAATATCTGGTCAAAACAGGTGTTTGACATTCCGTTATCTGATTTGATAGCCATAAATTTTGCAACTGCTTCTAATTTGCTCATCTTGCAGCCAGGATATAATGCATCCCCAGCAAATTTCAACAACTCATAAAATTCAGATGGTGCCAACTCAGGATTTGAAGCTATATCAGCCGGAGTTTCTGTATGTTGAACAGATGAACCTGCAACATCATGTACTAAATCTTGAAAACGGGATGGATCCGGAATCAAGTTGGTATCACCTGCTCTGGAACTGCGTTCACCGTGTTGATACCAAAAAACATAATCTGGTTGAAAACCAAAACGCAAGAGATGTTCTCCTACTTTGTCAAACGTGTCAAACGTTCTCAATGCACATTTTCTGCAAGGGCATTTTATTTTGCCTTCTGAAACAAATTCTGAATTTGATGTCGCAAATGATAAAAAAATCTCCACACCCTCAACATATACTGGATTTAAACCAGAACCGTTTGGATTTCTACGTTGATTTATCCATATGCGGTCACCTAATAATGATTGTTGACGACCTCGTTGTTCCATATTTCTCTATAAAATATAAAAGCATTACTGTTTTTGAATAATTTGTTAGAAAAAACACTCTAGTAAAGATTGAATATATTGAGAATAAAGAAAAACATGTTACAAATATTGATAATTTTAATATTATATTGATTTTTTATTATTTTAATAATACTAATATAATTTTTTCATAAACATTAATTATATAATAATAACATTATTACATTATTAGTATATTTTATTATTAATATTAAAATAACATAATTTTTTATATTATATACAATTCTCTTTCATCTGTGTGTTTAACATTCTGTCTCCACATGTAATATTTGCATTCACTTTCACCTCTCCATTGGCGAGTAGGTTGATAATTTTGAAAAAGAATGTGAATATTACATGTGGAGACAGAAAACACACAGATGAAAAGAGAATTGTATATAATATAGAAAATTATATTATTTTAATATTAATAATAAAATATACAAATAATGTACTAATGTTATTATTCGTAAATATTGGTAATTATTCCAAATTATTGGTAATTATTTATAATTATTGGTAATTATTTCTAATTATTTGTAATTATTTCTAATTATTGGTAATTATTTCTAATTATTGGTAATTATTGGTAATTATTGGTAATTATTGGTAATTATTGGTAATTATTGGTAATTATTGGTAATTATTACTAATTTTTGGTAATTATTACTACTTATTGGTAATTATTACTAATTATTGGTAATTATTACTAATTATTGGTAATTATTACTAATTATTGGTAATTATTGGTAATTATTGGTAAGTATTGGTAATTATTGGTAATTATTGGTAAGTATTGGTAATTATTGGTAATTATTACTAATTATTGATAATTATTACTAATTATTGGTAATTATTACTAATTATTACTAATTATTACTAATTATTACTAATTATTACTAATTATTGGTAATTATTACTAATTATTACTAATTATTGGTAATTATTACCAATTATTGGTAATTATTACTAATTATTACTAATTATTACTAATTATTGGTAATTATTACTAATTATTACTAATTATTGGTAATTATTACCAATTATTGGTAATTATTACCAATTATTGGTAATTATTACCAATTATTGGTAATTAATACCAATTATTGGTAATTATTGGTAATTATTACTAATTATTGGTAATTATTGGTAATTATTGGTAATTATTGGTAAATATTGTTAATTATTACTAATTATTGGTAATTAATACTAATTATTGGTAATTAATAATAATTATTTTTAATTATTACTAATTATTGGTAATTATTACTAATTATTGGTAATTATTGGTAATTATTACTAATTATTGGTAATTATTACTAATTATTACTAATTATTGGTAATTATTACTAATTATTACTAATTATTACTAATTATTGGTAATTATTACTAATTCTTACTAATTATTCCTAATTCTTACTAATTATTGATAATTATTACTAATTATTGATAATTATTACTAATTATTGGTAATTAATACTAATTATTGGTAATTAATACTAATTATAGGTAATTATTACTAATTATTGGTAATTAATACTAATTATTGGTAATTAATACTAATTATTACTAATTATTGGTAATTATTGGCAATTATTACTAATTATTGGCAATTATTGGTAATTATTGGCAATTATTGGTAATTATTGGCAATTATTGGAAATTATTACTAATTATTGGTAATTATTGGCAATTATTGGTAATTATTGGCAAGTATTGTTAATTATTACTAATTATTGGTAATTATTGGTAATTATTACTAATTATTGGTAATTATTACTAATTATTACTAATTATTGGTAATTATTCCTAATTCTTACTAATTATTGGTAATTATTCCTAATTATTGGTAATTAATACTAATTATAGGTAATTATTACTAATTATTGGTAATTGATACTAATTATAGGTAATTAATACTAATTAATACTAATTATTACTAATTATTACTAATTATTAATAATTTTTCCTAATTTTTCCTAATTATTGGTAATTATTCCTAATTTTTCCTAATTTTTCCTAATTTTTCCTAATTTTTCCTAATTTTTCCTAATTATTGCTAATTATTCCTAATTATTGCTAATTATTCCTAATTATTGGTAATTATTGGTAATTATTGGTAACTATGGTAATTATTACTAATTATTACCAATTATTGGTAATTATTACCAATTATTGGTAATTATTACCAATTATTGGTAATTAATACCAATTATTGGTAATTATTGGTAATTATTACTAATTATTGGTAATTATTGGTAATTATTGGTAATTATTGGTAAATATTTTTAATTATTACTAATTATTGGTAATTAATACTAATTATTGGTAATTAATACTAATTATTGGTAATTATTACTAATTATTGGTAATTATTACTAATTATGGGTAATTATTGGTAATTATTACTAATTATTGGTAATTATTACTAATTATTACTAATTATTGGTAATTATTACTAATTATTACTAATTATTCCTAATTATTACTAATTATTGATAATTCTTACTAATTATTGATAATTATTACTAATTATTGGTAATTAATACTAATTATAGGTAATTATTACTAATTATTGGTAATTAATACTAATTATTGGTAATTAATACTAATTATTACTAATTATTGGTAATTATTGGCAATTATTACTAATTATTGGCAATTATTGGTAATTATTGGCAATTATTGGTAATTATTGGCAATTATTGGTAATTATTACTAATTATTGGTAATTATTGGCAATTATTGGTAATTATTGGCAATTATTGTTAATTATTGGCAAGTATTGTTAATTATTACTAATTATTGGTAATTATTGGTAATTATTACTAATTATTGGTAATTATTACTAATTTTTACTAATTATTGGTAATTATTCCTAATTCTTACTAATTATTGGTAATTAATACTAATTATAGGTGATTAATACTAATTATAGGTAATTAATTCTAATTATTGGTAATTAATACTAATTATAGGTAATTAATACTAATTATTACTAATTATTACTAATTATTACTAATTTTTACTAATTTTTCCTAATTTTTCTTAATTATTGATAATTATTCCTAATTATTCTTATTTTTTCCTAATTTTTCCTAATTTTTCCTAATTTTTCCTAATTTTTTCTAATTATTGCTAATTATTCCTAATTATGGGTAATTATGGGTAATTATGGGTAATTATGGGTAATTATGGCTAATTATGGGTAATTATTACTAATTATTACTAATTATTACTAATTATTACTAATTATTACTAATTATTACTAATTATTACTAATTATTACTAATTATTACTAATTATTACTAATTATTACTAATTATTACTAATTATTACTAATTATTACTAATTATTACTAATTATTACTAATTATTACTAATTATTACTAATTATTACTAATTATTACGAATTATTACTAATTATTACGAATTATTACGAATTATTACTAATTATTGGTAATTATTGGTAATTATTACTAATTATTACTAATTATTGGTAATTATTGGTAATTATTACTAATTATTACTAATTATTGTTAATTATTGGTAATTCCAAATTATTGGTAAGTATTACTAATTATTGGTAATTATTACTACTTATTGGTAATTATTACTAATTATTGGTAATTATTACTAATTATTGATAATTATTACTAATTATTACTAATTATTGGTAATTATTACTAATTATTACTAATTATTCTTAATTATAGATAATTATTGATAATTGTTCCTAATTATTAGTAATTAAATGAATAATTATCAATAATTAGGAATAATTACCAATAATTACAAATAATAACATTATTAATATATTTTATTATTAATATTAAAATAATATAATTTTCTAATTTATATACAATTCTTCTTTCATATGTGCGTTTTCTATCTCCACATACAAATAATACATGTGAAGACAGCAAACACACAGATGAAAAGAGAATTGTATATATATAAAAAATTATATTATTTTAATATTAATAATAAAATTGACTAAAAATGTAATAATGTTATTATTCCTAATTATTGGTATTTATTACTAATTATTAATATTTATTCTTAATTATTAAAAATTATTACTAATTATTCCTAATTACCATTAACTATGAACAATACTAATAATTTAAATTTATTAAGTAATAAAACAATGTAAACATAATTAAATTACAACTAATTAAGAATAATTAAAACTAATAAAAAATTAAAAATAAATATTAAATTAAAATGAACATAAATACCTTGAAAATTGATCTGTTCTGATCGTTCTTCAAAACTTTAATATCAGCTCCGGAGAAAAAAATTAAACTGGAAAAAAACTGAACTCTAGAAATATAATTTTGAGAGAAGAAGAAGATAGAGAATGAGAATGAAATGAAAAAAACGGATGGGGGTATTTATAGGTTAGATTATTTGCGACGGGCCCATTTGCGACGGGATACCCGTCGCAAATAGTATTATTTGCGAGGGTACCCGTCGCAAATACCTTAGCCAACATTTGTTACGGTCAACGGGTAAATAGTTATTTGCGACGGGTCCCGTCGCAAATAACCACCTGCCGACATACTATTTGCGACGGGGGAATATTCCCGTCGCAAATACCTTTTACCGCCACCGGTTATTTGCGACGGGAATATTCCCCCGTCGCAAATAAGTTTCCCGCGATTTGGCGCGCAAACCGCGCCAGTCCTTTTGCGACGGGGAAAGCCGTCCCGTCGCAAAAGGCTACTTATTTGCGACGGGCAAATAACCCCGTCGCAAATAAGTTTTTAACATGGCTTTTTGCGATGGGATTTATTCCCGTCGCAAATAACCCGTCGCAAATGCCCTTTTTTCCCGTAGTGTTCCCCCTGCATAAGCACTACTCCCAGCCCGATACCTGATGCGTCACAGTAAATGGTATAACTCTTTCCCAGCTCTGAAAAAAATAGTATCAGTGCTGAAGTCACTCTTCCCTTCAGCTATTGAAAGGCTGAATCATAGGAATCTATCCACAAGTATTTCACCCCCTTCTTAGTCAAGCCTGTCAGTGGCACTACTAAAAATGGAAAGTTCTGTATAAATTGCATGTATTAACCATCCAACCCCATAAAACTCCATACCCCAAAGATGTTCTTCAGTTTCTCATAGTAAACTACTACTCTCACTTTCTATGGGTCTATAGATACTCTTTTATCTGAGATAACATGACCGAAGACGTGAATATAGTCCATCCAAAAGTTGTATTTTGAGATAATAGCATATAATAGATGCTCTCTCAGTGTACTCAGTATGATCTCAAGATAGGTAGCATGGTCGTGTTGAGTGTGAGAGTACACCAAGATATCATATATGAATACTACCATAAAAGAATCAATGTAAGGATGGAAAACTCGGTTCATCAATGCCATGAATACTTATGGTGCTTTCATGAGACCAAATGACATAACCAAACACTCATATAGGCCATACTTTCTCTGGAAGGCTGTAAGAGGTATATCTGATAGACTAACTCATAACTGGTGGTAGTAGGATCTCAAGTCAATCTTCAAGAACACTTGTTCTCCTCGAAGCTAATCAAATATAACATCAATCCTCAGTAAGGGATATTGGTTCTTGACCATCAACTAGTTTAGTTTTAGATAATCCACACAAATTCTGAGGGTACTATCTGCTTTCTTCTCAAAATGGATAGGAAAACCCCAAGGGGAAGTACTGAGTTAGATGAAACCCTTTTCCTGCAACTCCTCTGACTACTTCTTGATCTCCTATAACTCTAGTGTTTCTATCCTATAAGGATGAGGACCCTAGTGCTGCTCCTGACACAAGATCAATAGAGAAATGAACCTATCTCCTTAGAGTTAAACCTAAAAATTCATCTAGAAATACATCCCTGAAACTATTCACCACTGGAGGAAAGCCTATCTATGAAGTCCCCTGGTCATCTAGATATAAGCTAGCAATCTGGGCTATAATTCCTCCCAATCCAAGATGCTCGGATCCAGCTCTTCTTTCCTAAACATCCCAGTTTCCCTTGTGTAGAAAAGACCATATGGCAATGTAAAACTCTCCCCACAGTGATAGTAGTCCACAAAGGCTTGGAAAGAGACTAAATAGTCTTTTCTGAGGATGAATTCGATGCTTGTCATCTCTAGGACATAGACATCCCTTAATAATTGACACACATTAACCTCAAAAGGGAACTCCTTACAATGATGTACACTAGACGTCCTAGGACCCAATGAAGTGTCTAGCATCATAACATCCTCAGAAGTAAGATACGGCGCCCAAGACTCTCCCCAATAGCAACAGATATAAATCTATGGGAATCCCTTGTATCAAAAATGAGCTGGAGCTAAAACTAAGGCAATAAGAATCATACCTCTAACTGTTGGGGGTTTGGGATCCTGATCCTGTTAGGTCATATCCACTACAAAAGTTTGACCTATAGCACAATCCTATGACCTTTCCTAACTACCCTGAGATGATCCACCCTGTTGTCACTAAAAGCTTTCTGAATGGATACCACGGACACGGCCTCCTCCTTGGCCTGAATAGTCGAACGAACTTCAATTCCCCATATTATGAGAAGGTGGTGGTCCAGCTCTTGAAAGTGGAGTCATAGTAGAACTCCTATCGCTAGATGATGGTGAAAAAAACCATAAAAATGCTAAAGATGGCCCATATTTCAACAAGATTGGAACTCGACTGGGTCTATTGGGCACTAAGGTCTCATATTCCCACTCTTACAACATTGGTATCATACCACCAGTCTACCTAAAAAAGTATCCCTTCTACTCGGATCTCTGCACGTAGAATCCCTACGACGCTTCCTATAATCGGTTAGAAGAGTAACAACTCTGGATGTCGAACCACTCTTGATCTGAGATCCATACTACCTCAGATTATACTCGATGATCAGAAGCTGGTAGACTATAGATGATATGGATTTCAACCTGAAGATGTTCACCTAGGATTAGATGTAATGTCTAAGACCATCCTCCTGACCAGAAATAACTCATCACCCCTGGAAAGTATGTGAAGCGCTGCAAATCTATGATGTGAGAAGAATACTCCATGACTGAAAGAGTACCCTGATCCAGACCCATGAACTCTATGGCTCAGTGGCCCTCAAGGTCTTCTGGTATAAATAGTTATAGAAGGTCTATTAGAACTCATCCCAAACCATAACTCATTGGTATCTCACCTGTGAGATAACATATCACCATATCTTGTTGGAATCACATAGCATATATGTAGAGAGACTCACCCTCATCTCTAGAGTCATCTCGAGATTCTTGAAGATAGACAGCATGGCTTATAAATATGAATCTACAGCCTGAGGTCCTCTATCCTTTGAGAATGTGGGGGGATGTTGTTGTTGAAAAACCCACGTCAACTCTGCTATTGATGGGGCAGGATGTGGTGCTCCCTGGTTAGTCTACATAAACCTCATAAATTCTTCTTCAAACTATGCATCAGCACCTGTGTCCGGTATAACATTTGGTTCCATGACAGGCATGGTGGGAGGATCTGCTGGTAGTCCCTGGTCTACCATTTTTAGTGTCTGATTGTTGCCCTGTATATGGTGCACAACCAGAGGACTTCTCAGTTCCAGGACTCTACAAGGTCAAGTCCACACCTCAGTTCAATATTATCAAGGATTAAAACTTATAAAATCAAAAAGGTAACATGATAAGAAAAATAATCATGTTTTACAAAACAGGGGTACATGGCGTGTGTACCCACCACACGAAGTCTTCCCTCAGGTTTCCACATGGGCATGTAACTCTGCCAAACTAGGTCATGTAACACCCCTACACAAGGTGTCTTCATACTCATACATGGTGTGAACTTGAATTTTTCTTTCTTCCCAAGTTCTTTTACATGGCTAAACTACACAGTTCTCTCCTAAGAAACACTACACGGCGTGTTCACCCAACACATGGTGTATACCACTTAAGTTCTAACCACCTATTTCATTAGTCACTAGGTCTGAGGCACAGTTGACTCTACATGGTGTGCAAGAACAGAACATAGCATGTAAAACCTAAGTTTAATCCACCCGTTTCATTGGTCACACAGCTAGATACACAGTTCGTACAACACAAAGTGTACTCCCAGTACACGACGTGTTCCACAAAGCATTTCCCAACCCCATTTCTCTACTCACACAGTCTATCAAATGGTTAAAGACTATATGGAGTGTACATACAGTACACGGTGTGTACTTAAGAAAAGTTTTTTCTTCCTAAACATAAGAACGCATGATGTGTGTTCCTATCACAACACGCCATGTTGTCTGGGTTTCTAGAAAGTAGATCTCAGAAACTTTTTTAGAACCCCTAAAACACCAAATTTTGACCAAATCATGACAAATTATGACCTGTGAGAGCCCATACTCCCACGAATCAAATTTTGGAATCCTATTTCACATCATAAATTGAAAAATTTCAATTAATGGTCAATCATGACCCACCAAATTCTAATCCAATAGGGCCCAAACACCTTAGGGATCAAAGTTTTGAATCCATCAAAATGAAAATTTCAATATTCCATTACCCTATCAAAATAGCATGTATTCAATCACAAAATATATCACAACAACATTTATATCTAGCATTACATCGATCACAACAGAATATAATCAGTAATTCACCCTAAATGGCATGACAAGAATGCATGACATGTGATCCCTATCAAGTGTCTATATGATGCATGAGATGGAATACCCTCATTTAATTGGGTTATAAATGAAATAGTACCATAATAATATCAGTGATAACAACACAATACAAGTGAATAACCCAATGGTAAACATTACAAAAATAGGAAAAATTGAAATATCTGAGGTAACTAGGATTTTCCCTATACACAGGTTATCTACTCTCGATCACAACATATTACTAACTACCTATTCCTTCTTATCCATTTCTATAGGCTCCAAATAGTAATACAATAAGAAAAGAAGCATCCTTTTATACCACTTTTTAACATCCCTAATCTGGGTGCCTCCCAAATTTTCCCCGTACCTGGTTAGTCACATGGCCTCAAGCACATTTCCCAAATGCCAGAGGTTGCCGACTAGTAGTGAGGGTCTTAAGTGTGATAGTGGGTAAATGATGCACTCATTGGAAACGTAACACACTGGAAAAAAATATTAAACAGTAATAGAAGCATTAATTCCATAGAATAGAAGTAAACAAAAGAATACTGGTAGTAAATAACAACGGGGGAACATATATAAATATGCATGTCACATATGTCTAGGAAAGTAGCCAAACAAGCCACAAAGCTAGAAATACCATACTAAACCAAAGTAAAAAATAATAAAAGAAAACTCCTGAAGCATCACAAGCCTTAGCTTGGTCCTATGCTCTCCAGATCCAACTATCCGATCATATACTTGAGGAAGAAGGGTGCTTCCCCATATCTACACCTGCAACCATATAATTTGTTTGGGTCCAAAAACACGAGCCAAACAGGATGTGAGACGAATCCCAGTAGACAACCACCACAAGATCTTTGTCTAACTATCAATGAGTATATATTGCAGGTAATAATGGAAATGCAGCAAGAACTAGGAGTATACAAAAGTAAACAATCCTACAGTTTCCATTTACATTTATTTGAATCTAATGTTCATCATATAATTAAGTAAGTATCACCAATAGGTATCTTAGAAGACTGCCTAATAGGATTGAATCCAAGATTTTTCTTTGGCTTGGAAGACGCATCACAAACATTCAATGTTTACATTAACCCTCTGGGTAGCTCACACAGTCTAACCCCTCTGGACAAGTAATGCAATAAAAGGCAAAGACACTTTGAGGAAGCACTCACTTTCAATCCCCCATATGGTCTTTCCAAAATAACTAAAAACTCTCTAGGGAAGCACTCAATGTCAATTACCCATGCGGTCTCGTAACGTAAACTATAGACACTCTGAGGGAGAACTCACTATCAATCCCCCATGTAGTCTCATCGCAGGAAAATATAACAGACACTCTGAGGAAGCACACAATGTCAATTCACCCCAGTGGTCTAACTACACCAGGTTCTTAAGCCCTGTGCAATTAAATCATGCATAAAAAAATATCAATATACCTAAATTAATCTCAAATGCTACATGGCTAAACAATCCCAATGTAGATCACAAGGATTTAATAAGCAACAGAAGACAATTAGTTCCAT